>OU744337.1:132831587-134087765 GCA_916610165.2 Gymnosoma rotundatum | reverse complement strand
TTTTTTATTTTTTTAATTTTTTTAGTGATAACAGATTAAAGCCCTTTTCATTCTAGGACGCTTAGTTACCGAGATAAATGAGTTTTAAGTTTTCCATGGAAAAAAAAATCATTTTTTGGGGACAAAATTAAATTTTTTGGTCTAACATTGAATTTTTTTATTTTTTTAATTTTTATAGTGATAACAGATTAAAGTCCTTTTCCTCCTAGGACACTTAGTTACCGAGATAAATGAGTTTTAAGTTTTCCATGGAAAAAAAATCATTTTTTGGGGACAAAATTAAATTTTTTGGTCTACCATTGAATTTTTAAATTTTTTTAGTGATAACATATTAAAGCCCTTTTCCTCCTAGGACGCTTAGTTACCGAGATAAATGTGTTTTAAGTTTTCCATGGAAAAAAAATCATTTTTTGGGGACAAAATTAAATTTTTTGGTCTAACATTGAATTTTTTTATTTTTTTAATTTTTATAGTGATAACAGATTAAAGCCCTTTTCCTTCTTGGACACTCAGTTACCGAGATAAACGTGTTTTAAGTTTTCCATGGAAAAAAAATAATTTTTTGGGGACAAAATAAAATTTTTTGGTCTAACATTGAATTTTTTTTATTTTTTTAATTTTTATAGTGATAACAGATTAAAGCCCTTTTCCTCCTAGGACGCATTGTTACCGAGATAAATGAGTTTTAAGTTTTCCATGGGAAAAAATCATTTTTTGGGGACAAAATTAAATTTTTTGGTCTACCATTGAATTTTTAAATTTTTTTAGTGATAACATATTAAAGCCCTTTTCCTCCTAGGACGCTTAGTTACCGAGATAAATGAGTTTTAAGTTTTCCATGGAAAAAAAATCATTTTTTGGGGACAAAATTAAATTTTTTGGTCTAACATTGAATTTTTTTATTTTTTTAATTTTTATAGTGATAACAGATTAAAGCCCTTTTCCTTCTTGGACACTCAGTTACCGAGATAAACGTGTTTTAAGTTTTCCATGGAAAAAAAATAATTTTTTGGGGACAAAATTAAATTTTTTGGTCTAACATTGAATTTTTTTATTTTTTTAGTGATAACAGATTAAAGCCCTTTTCCTCCTAGGACGCTTAGTTACCGAGATAAATGCGTTTTAAGTTTTGCATGGAAAAAAAATCATTTTTTGGGGATAAAATTAAATTTTTTGGTCTAACATTGAATTTTTTATTTTTTAGTGATAACAGATTAAAGCCCTTTTCATCCTAGGACGCTTAGTTACCGAGATAAATGAGTTTTAAGTTTTCCATGGAAAAAAAAAATCATTTTTTGGGGACAAAATTAAATTTTTTGGTCTAACATTGAATTTTTTTATTTTTTTAATTTTTATAGTGATAACAGATTAAAGCCCTTTTCCTCCTAGGACGCTTAGTTACCGAGATAAATGAGTTTTAAGTTTTCCATGAAAAAAAAATCATTTTTTGGGGACAAAATTAAATTTTTTGGTCTAACATTGAATTTTTTAATTTTTATAGTGATAACAGATTAAAGCCCTTTTCCTTCTAGGACACTCAGTTACCGAGATAAACGTGTTTTAAGTTTTCCATGGAAAAAAAATCATTTTTTGGGGACAAAATTAAATTTTTTGGTCTAACATTGAATTTTTTATTTTTTTAGTGATAACAGATTAAAGCCCTTTTCCTCCTAGGACGCTTAGTTACCGAGATAAATGAGTTTTAAGTTTTCCATGGAAAAAAAAATCATTTTTTGGGGACAAAATTAAATTTTTTGGTCTAACATTGAATTTTTTTATTTTTTTAATTTTTATAGTGATAACAGATTAAAGCCCTTTTCCACCTAGGACGCTTAGTTACCGAGATAAATGAGTTTTAAGTTTTCCATGGAAAAAAAATCATTTTTTGGGGACAAAATTAAATTTTTTGGTCTAACATTGAATTTTTTAATTTTTATAGTGATAACAGATTAAAGCCCTTTTCCTTCTAGGACACTCAGTTACCGAGATAAACGTGTTTTAAGTTTTCCATGGAAAAAAAATCATTTTTTGGGGACAAAATTAAATTTTTTGGTCTAACATTGAATTTTTTATTTTTTTAGTGATAACAGATTAAAGCCCTTTTCCTCCTAGGACGCTTAGTTACCGAGATAAATGAGTTTTAAGTTTTCCATGGAAAAAAAAATCATTTTTTGGGGACAAAATTAAATTTTTTGGTCTAACATTGAATTTTTTTATTTTTTTAATTTTTATAGTGATAACAGATTAAAGTCCTTTTCCTCCTAGGACACTTAGTTACCGAGATAAATGAGTTTTAAGTTTTCCATGGAAAAAAAATCATTTTTTGGGGACAAAATTAAATTTTTTGGTCTAACATTGAATTTTTTTATTTTTTTAATTTTTTTAGTGATAACAGATTAAAGCCCTTTTCCTCCTAGGACGCTTAGTTACCGAGATAAATGAGTTTTAAGTTTTCCATGGAAAAAAAATCATTTTTTGGGGACAAAATTAAATTTTTTGGTCTAACATTGAATTTTTTTATTTTTTTAATTTTTTTAGTGATAACAGATTAAAGCCCTTTTCATTCTAGGACGCTTAGTTACCGAGATAAATGAGTTTTAAGTTTTCCATGGAAAAAAAATCATTTTTTGGGGACAAAATTAAATTTTTTGGTCTAACATTGAATTTTTTTATTTTTTTAATTTTTTTAGTGATAACAGATTAAAGCCCTTTTCCTCCTAGGACGCTTAGTTACCGAGATAAATGAGTTTTAAGTTTTCCATGGAAAAAAAAATCATTTTTTGGGGATAAAATTAAATTTTTTGGTCTAACATTGAATTTTTTTATGTTTTTTAATTTTTATACTGATAACAGATTAAAGTCCTTTTCCTCCTAGGACGCTTAGTTACCGAGATAAATGAGTTTTAAGTTTTCCATGGAAAAAAAATCATTTTTTGGGGACAAAATTAAATTTTTTGGTCTAACATTGAATTTTTTTTATTTTTTTAATTTTTATAGTGATAACAGATTAAAGCCCTATTCCTCCTAGGACGCATTGTTACCGAGATAAATGAGTTTTAAGTTTTCCATGGGAAAAAATAATTTTTTGGGGACAAAATAAAATTTTTTGGTCTAACATTGAATTTTTTTTATTTTTTTAATTTTTATAGTGATAACAGATTAAAGCCCTTTTCCTCCTAGGACGCATTGTTACCGAGATAAATGAGTTTTAAGTTTTCCATGGGAAAAAATCATTTTTTGGGGACAAAATTAAATTTTTTGGTCTACCATTGAATTTTTAAATTTTTTTAGTGATAACATATTAAAGCCCTTTTCCTCCTAGGACGCTTAGTTACCGAGATAAATGTGTTTTAAGTTTTCCATGGAAAAAAAATCATTTTTTGGGGACAAAATTAAATTTTTTGGTCTAACATTGAATTTTTTTATTTTTTTAATTTTTATAGTGATAACAGATTAAAGCCCTTTTCCTTCTAGGACACTCAGTTACCGAGATAAACGTGTTTTAAGTTTTCCATGGAAAAAAAATAATTTTTTGGGGACAAAATAAAATTTTTTGGTCTAACATTGAATTTTTTTTATTTTTTTAATTTTTATAGTGATAACAGATTAAAGCCCTTTTCCTCCTAGGACGCATTGTTACCGAGATAAATGAGTTTTAAGTTTTCCATGGGAAAAAATCATTTTTTGGGGACAAAATTAAATTTTTTGGTCTACCATTGAATTTTTAAATTTTTTTAGTGATAACATATTAAAGCCCTTTTCCTCCTAGGACGCTTAGTTACCGAGATAAATGAGTTTTAAGTTTTCCATGGAAAAAAAATCATTTTTTGGGGACAAAATTAAATTTTTTGGTCTAACATTGAATTTTTTTATTTTTTTAATTTTTATAGTGATAACAGATTAAAGCCCTTTTCCTTCTTGGACACTCAGTTACCGAGATAAACGTGTTTTAAGTTTTCCATGGAAAAAAAATAATTTTTTGGGGACAAAATTAAATTTTTTGGTCTAACATTGAATTTTTTTATTTTTTTAGTGATAACAGATTAAAGCCCTTTTCCTCCTAGGACGCTTAGTTACCGAGATAAATGCGTTTTAAGTTTTGCATGGAAAAAAAATCATTTTTTGGGGATAAAATTAAATTTTTTGGTCTAACATTGAATTTTTAGTGATAACAGATTAAAGCCCTTTTCATCCTAGGACGCTTAGTTACCGAGATAAATGAGTTTTAAGTTTTCCATGGAAAAAAAAAATCATTTTTTGGGGACAAAATTAAATTTTTTGGTCTAACATTGAATTTTTTTATTTTTTTAATTTTTATAGTGATTAAAGCCCTTTTCCTCCTAGGACGCTTAGTTACCGAGATAAATGAGTTTTAAGTTTTCCATGAAAAAAAAATCATTTTTTGGGGACAAAATTAAATTTTTTGGTCTAACATTGAATTTTTTAATTTTTATAGTGATAACAGATTAAAGCCCTTTTCCTTCTAGGACACTCAGTTACCGAGATAAACGTGTTTTAAGTTTTCCATGGAAAAAAAATCATTTTTTGGGGACAAAATTAAATTTTTTGGTCTAACATTGAATTTTTTATTTTTTTAGTGATAACAGATTAAAGCCCTTTTCATCCTAGGACGCTTAGTTACCGAGATAAATGAGTTTTAAGTTTTCCATGGAAAAAAAAAAATCATTTTTTGGGGACAAAATTAAATTTTTTGGTCTAACATTGAATTTTTTTATTTTTTTAATTTTTATAGTGATAACAGATTAAAGCCCTTTTCCACCTAGGACGCTTAGTTACCGAGATAAATGTGTTTTAAGTTTTCCATGGAAAAAAAATCATTTTTTGGGGACAAAATTAAATTTTTTGGTCTAACATTGAATTTTTTAATTTTTATAGTGATAACAGATTAAAGCCCTTTTCCTTCTAGGACACTCAGTTACCGAGATAAACGTGTTTTAAGTTTTCCATGGAAAAAAAATCATTTTTTGGGGACAAAATTAAATTTTTTGGTCTAACATTGAATTTTTTATTTTTTTAGTGATAACAGATTAAAGCCCTTTTCATCCTAGGACGCTTAGTTACCGAGATAAATGAGTTTTAAGTTTTCCATGGAAAAAAAAAATCATTTTTTGGAGACAAAATTAAATTTTTTGGTCTAACATTGAATTTTTTTATTTTTTTAATTTTTATAGTGATAACAGATTAAAGCCCTTTTCCTCCTAGGACGCTTAGTTACCGAGATAAACGTGTTTTAAGTTTTCCATGGAAAAAAAATCATTTTTTGGGGACAAAATTAAATTTTTTGGTCTAACATTGAATTTTTTTATTTTTTTTAGTGATAACAGATTAAAGCCCTTTTCCTCCTAGGACACTTAGTTACCGAGATAAATGCGTTTTAAGTTTTCCATGGAAAAAAAAATCATTTTTTGGGGACAAAATTAAATTTTTTGGTCTAACATTGAATTTTTTTATTTTTTTAATTTTTATAGTGATAACAGATTACAGCCCTTTTCCTCCTAGGACGCTTAGTTACCGAAATAAACGTGTTTTAAGTTTTCCATGGAAAAAAAATCATTTTTTGGGGACAAAATTAAATTTTTTGGTCTAACATTGAATTTTTTTATTTTTTTATTGATAACAGATTAAAGCCCTTTTCCTCCTAGGACGCTTAGTTACCAAGATAAATGCGTTTTAAGTTTTCCATGGAAAAAAAATCATTTTTTGGGGATAAAATTAAATTTTTTGGTCTAATATTGAATTTTTTATTTTTTTAGTGATAACAGATTAAAGCCCTTTTCATCCTAGGACGCTTAGTTACCGAGATAAATGAGTTTTAAGTTTTCCATGGAAAAAAAAACCATTTTTTGGGGACAAAATTAAATTTTTTGGTCTAACATTGAATTTTTTTATTTTTTTAATTTTTATAGTGATAACAGATTAAAGCCCTTTTCCTCCTAGGACGCTTAGTTACCGAGATAAATGTGTTTTAAGTTTTCCATGGAAAAAAAAATCATTTTTTGGGGACAAAATTAAATTTTTTGGTCTAACATTGAATTTTTTTATTTTTTTAATTTTTATAGTTATAACAGATTAAAGCCCTTTTCCTCCTAGGACGCTTAGTTACCGAGATAAATGAGTTTTAAGTTTTCCATGAAAAAAAAAAATCATTTTTTGGGGACAAAATAAAATTTTTTGGTCTAACATTGAATTTTTTTATTTTTTTAATTTTTTTAGTGATAACAGATTAAAGCCCTTTTCCTCCTAGGATGCTAAGTTACCGAGAAAAATGTGTTTTAAGTTTTCCATGGAAAAAAAATCATTTTTTGGGGACAAAATTAAATTTTTTGGTCTAATATTGAATTTTTTTATTTTTTTAATTTTTTTAGTGATAACAGATTAAAGCCCTTTTCCTCCTAGGACGCTTAGTTACCGAGATAAATGTGTTTTAAGTTTTCCATGAAAAAAAAAACCATTTTTTGGGGACAAAATTAAATTTTTTGGTCTAACATTGAATTTTTTATTTTTTCAATTTTTATACTGATAACAGATTAAAGTCCCTTTCCTCCTAGGACGCTTAGTTACCGAGATAAATGAGTTTTAAATTTTCCATAGAAAAAAAAATCATTTTTTGGGGACAAAATTAAATTTTTTGGTCTAACATTGAATTTTTTTATTTTTTTAATTTTTTTAGTGATAACAGATTAAAGCCCTTTTCCTCCTAGGACGCTTAGTTACCAAGATAAATGCGTTTTAAGTTTTCCATGGAAAAAAAATCATTTTTTGGGGATAAAATTAAATTTTTTGGTCTAATATTGAATTTTTTATTTTTTTAGTGATAACAGATTAAAGCCCTTTTCATCCTAGGACGCTTAGTTACCGAGATAAATGAGTTTTAAGTTTTCCATGGAAAAAAAAACCATTTTTTGGGGACAAAATTAAATTTTTTGGTCTAACATTGAATTTTTTTATTTTTTTAATTTTTATAGTGATAACAGATTAAAGCCCTTTTCCTCCTAGGACGCTTAGTTACCGAGATAAATGAGTTTTAAGTTTTCCATGAAAAAAAAAATCATTTTTTGGGGACAAAATAAAATTTTTTGGTCTAACATTGAATTTTTTTATTTTTTTAATTTTTTTAGTGATAACAGATTAAAGCCCTTTTCCTCCTAGGATGCTAAGTTACCGAGATAAATGTGTTTTAAGTTTTCCATGGAAAAAAAATCATTTTTTGGGGACAAAATTAAATTTTTTTGTCTAACATTGAATTTTTTTATTTTTTTAATTTTTTTAGTGATAACAGATTAAAGCCCTTTTCCTCCTAGGACGCTTAGTTACCGAGATAAATGTGTTTTAAGTTTTCCATGGAAAAAAAATCATTTTTTGGGGACAAAATTAAATTTTTTGGTTTAACATTGAATTTTTTTATTTTTTTAATTTTTATAGTGATAACAGATTAAAGCCCTTTTCCTCCTAGGACGCTTAGTTACCGAGATAAATGTGTTTTAAGTTTTCCATGGAAAAAAAAATCATTTTTTGGGGACAAAATTAAATTTTTTGGTCTAACATTGAATTTTTTTATTTTTTTAATTTTTATAGTGATAACAGATTAAAGCCCTTTTCCTCCTAGGACGCTTAGTTACCGAGATAAATGAGTTTTAAGTTTTCCATGAAAAAAAAAAATCATTTTTTGGGGACAAAATAAAATTTTTTGGTCTAACATTGAATTTTTTTATTTTTTTAATTTTTTTAGTGATAACAGATTAAAGCCCTTTTCCTCCTAGGATGCTAAGTTACCGAGATAAATGTGTTTTAAGTTTTCCATGGAAAAAAATCATTTTTTGGGGACAAAATTAAATTTTTTGGTCTAATATTGAATTTTTTTATTTTTTTAATTTTTTTAGTGATAACAGATTAAAGCCCTTTTCCTCCTAGGACGCTTAGTTACCGAGATAAATGTGTTTTAAGTTTTCCATGAAAAAAAAAACCATTTTTTGGGGACAAAATTAAATTTTTTGGTCTAACATTGAATTTTTTATTTTTTCAATTTTTATACTGATAACAGATTAAAGTCCCTTTCCTCCTAGGACGCTTAGTTACCGAGATAAATGAGTTTTAAATTTTCCATAGAAAAAAAAATCATTTTTTGGGGACAAAATTAAATTTTTTGGTCTAACATTGAATTTTTTTATTTTTTTAATTTTTTTAGTGATAACAGATTAAAGCCCTTTTCCTCCTAGGATGCTAAGTTACCGAGATAAATGTGTTTTAAGTTTTCCATGGAAAAAAAATCATTTTTTGGGGACAAAATTAAATTTTTTGGTCTAATATTGAATTTTTTTATTTTTTTAATTTTTTTAGTGATAACAGATTAAAGCCCTTTTCCTCCTAGGACGCTTAGTTACCGAGATAAATGAGTTTTAAGTTTTCCATGAAAAAAAAAACCATTTTTTGGGGACAAAATTAAATTTTTTGGTCTAACATTGAATTTTTTATTTTTTTAATTTTTATAGTGATAACAGATTAAAACCCTTTTCCTCCTAGGACGCTTAGTTACCGAGATAAATGAGTTTTAAGTTTTCCATGTAAACAAAAATCATTTTTTGGGGACAAAATTAAATTTTTTGGTCTAACATTGAATTTTTTATTTTTTTAATTTTTATAGTGATAACAGATTTAAGCCCTTTTCCTCCTAGGACGCTTAGTTACCGAGATAAATGAGTTTTAAGTTTTCCATGGAAACAAAATCATTTTTTGGCGATAAAATTAAATTTTTTGGTCTAACATTGAATTTTTTTATTTTTTTTAATTTTTATACTGATAACAGATTAAAGTCCTTTTCCTCCTAGGACGCTTAGTTACCGAGATAAATGAGTTTTAAGTTTTCCATGGAAAAAAAAAACCATTTTTTGGGGACAAAATTAAATTTTTTGGTCTAACATTGAATTTTTTTATTTTTTTAATTTTTTTAGTGATAACAGATTAAAGCCCTTTTCCTCCTAGGACGTTTAGTTACCGAGATAAATGAGTTTTAAGTTTTCCATAGAAAAAAACCATTTTTTGGGGGCAAAATTAAATTTTTTGGTCTAACATTGAATTTTTTATTTTTTTAATTTTTATAATGATAACAGATTAAAACCCTTTTCCTCCTAGGACGCTTAGTTACCGAGATAAATGAGTTTTAAGTTTTCCATGTAAAAAAAATAAATTTTTAGGGTCAAAAATTGTTTTTTGGTCTTACATTGAATTTTTTAATTTTTTTTTGGTGATTGCAGATTAAAGCCCTTTTCCTGCTAGGACGCTTGGTTGCCGAGATAAGTGAGTTTGTAAAAAATGTAAAAAAAATCATTTTTTGGGGACAAAATTAAATTTTTTGGTCTAACATTGAATTTTTTTTATTTTTTTAATTTTTATAGTGATAACAGATTAAAGCCCTTTTCCTCCTAGGACGCTTAGTTACCGAGATAAATGAGTTTTAATTTTCCATGGAAAAAAAACCATTTTTGGGGACAAAATTAAATTTTTTGGTCTAACATTGAATTTTTTTATTTTTTTTAATTTTTAAAGTGATAACAGATTAAAGCTCTTTTCCTCCTAGGACTCTTAGTTACCGAGATAAATGAGTTTTAAGTTTTCCATGGAAAAAAAAACCATTTTTGGGGACAAAATTAAATTTTTTGGTCTAACATTGAATTTTTTATTTTTTTTAATTTTTAAAGTGATAACAGATTAAAGCCCTTTTCCTCCTAGGACGCTTAGTTACCGAGATAAATGAGTTTTAAGTTTTCCATGTAAAAAAAATCAATTTTTAGGGTTAAAAAAATTATTTTTTGGTCTAACGTTGAATCTTTTACTTTTTTTTAGTGATAACAGATTAAAGCCCTTTTCCTCCTAGGACGCTTAGTTACCGAGATAAATGAGTTTTAAGTTTTCCATGTAAAAAAATAAATTTTTAGGGTCAAAAATTGTTTTTTGGTCCTACATTGAATTTTTTAATTTTTTTTGGTGATTACAGATTAAAGCCCTTTTCCTACTAGGACGCTTGGTTGCCGAGATAAGTGAGTTTGTAAAAAATGTAAAAAAAATCATTTTTTGGGGACAAAATTAAATTTTTTGGTCTAACATTGAATTTTTTTTATTTTTTTAAATTTTATAGTGATAAGAGATTAAAGCCCTTTTCCTCCTAGGACGCTTAGTTACCGAGATAAATGAGTTTTAAGTTTTCCATGTACAAAAAAAAACATTTTTTGGGGACAAAATTAAATTTTTTGGTCTAACATTGATTTTTTTAATTTTTATAGTGATAACAGACTAAAGCCTTTTTTCTCCTAGGCCGCTTAGTTACCGAGATAAATGAGTTTTAAGTTTTCCATGTAAAAAAATCAATTTTTGGCGACAAAATTAAATTTTTGGTCTAACATTGAATTTTTTTATTTTTTAAATTTTTTTAGTAATAACAAATTAAAGCCCTTTCCCTCCTAGGACGCTTAGTTACCGAGATAAATGAGTTTTAAGTTTTCCATGTAAAAAAATAAATTTTTAGGGTCAAAAATTGTTTTTTGGTCTTACATTGAATTTTTTAATTTTTTTTGGTGATTACAGATTAAAGCCCTTTTCCTACTAGGACGCTTGGTTGCCGAGATAAGTGAGTTTGTAAAAAATGTAAAAAAAATCATTTTTTGGGGACAAAATTAAATTTGTTGGTCTAACATTGAATTTTTTTTATTTTTTTAATTTTTATAGTGATAAGAGATTAAAGCCCTTTTCCTCCTAGGACGCTTAGTTACCGAGATAAATGAGTTTTAAGTTTTCCATGTAAAAAAATCATTTTTTGGGGACAAAATTAAATTTTTTGGTCTAACATTGAATTTTTTTATTTTTAGTGATAACAGATTAGAGCCCTTTTCCTCCTAGGACGCTTAGTTACCGAGATAAATGAGTTTTAAGTTTTCCATGGAAAAAAATCATTTTTTGGGGACAAATTTAAATTTTTCGATCTAACATTGAATTTTTTTATTTTTTTAATTTTTATAGTGATAACAGATTAAAGCCCTTTTTCTCCTAGGCCGCTTAGTTACCGAGATAAATGAGTTTTAAGTTTTCCATGTAAAAAAATCATTTTTTGGGGACAAAATTAAATTTTTTGGTCTAACATTGAATTTTTTTATTTTTAGTGATAACAAATTAAAGCCCTTTCCCTCCTAGGACGCTTAGTTACCGAGATAAATGAGTTTTAAGTTTTCCATGTAAAAAAATAAATTTTTAGGGTCAAAAATTGTTTTTTGGTCTTACATTGAATTTTTTAATTTTTTTTGGTGATTACAGATTAAAGCCCTTTTCCTACTAGGACGCTTGGTTGCCGAGATAAGTGAGTTTGTAAAAAATGTAAAAAAAATCATTTTTTGGGGACAAAATTAAATTTTTTGGTCTAACATTGAATTTTTTTTATTTTTTTAATTTTTATAGTGATAAGAGATTAAAGCCCTTTTCCTCCTAGGACGCTTAGTTACCGAGATAAATGAGTTTTAAGTTTTCCATGTAAAAAAATCATTTTTTGGGGACAAAATTAAATTTTTTGGTCTAACATTGAATTTTTTTATTTTTAGTGATAACAGATTAAAGCCCTTTTCCTCCTAGGACGCTTAGTTACCGAGATAAATGAGTTTTAATTTTCCATGGAAAAAAAACCATTTTTGGGGACAAAATTAAATTTTTTGGTCTAACATTGAATTTTTTTTATTTTTTTAATTTTTATAGTGATAACAGATTAAAGCCCTTTTCCTCCTAGGACGCTTAGTTACCGAGATAAATGAGTTTTAATTTTCCATGGAAAAAAAACCATTTTTGGGGACAAAATTAAATTTTTTGGTCTAACATTGAATTTTTTTATTTTTTTTAATTTTTAAAGTGATAACAGATTAAAGCTCTTTTCCTCCTAGGACTCTTAGTTACCGAGATAAATGAGTTTTAAGTTTTCCATGGAAAAAAAAACCATTTTTGGGGACAAAATTAAATTTTTTGGTCTAACATTGAATTTTTTATTTTTTTTAATTTTTAAAGTGATAACAGATTAAAGCCCTTTTCCTCCTAGGACGCTTAGTTACCGAGATAAATGAGTTTTAAGTTTTCCATGTAAAAAAAATCAATTTTTAGGGTTAAAAAAATTATTTTTTGGTCTAACGTTGAATCTTTTACTTTTTTTTAGTGATAACAGATTAAAGCCCTTTTCCTCCTAGGACGCTTAGTTACCGAGATAAATGAGTTTTAAGTTTTCCATGTAAAAAAATAAATTTTTAGGGTCAAAAATTGTTTTTTGGTCCTACATTGAATTTTTTAATTTTTTTTGGTGATTACAGATTAAAGCCCTTTTCCTACTAGGACGCTTGGTTGCCGAGATAAGTGAGTTTGTAAAAAATGTAAAAAAAAATCATTTTTTGGGGACAAAATTAAATTTTTTGGTCTAACATTGAATTTTTTTTATTTTTTTAAATTTTATAGTGATAAGAGATTAAAGCCCTTTTCCTCCTAGGACGCTTAGTTACCGAGATAAATGAGTTTTAAGTTTTCCATGTACAAAAAAAAACATTTTTTGGGGACAAAATTAAATTTTTTGGTCTAACATTGATTTTTTTAATTTTTATAGTGATAACAGACTAAAGCCTTTTTTCTCCTAGGCCGCTTAGTTACCGAGATAAATGAGTTTTAAGTTTTCCATGTAAAAAAATCAATTTTTGGCGACAAAATTAAATTTTTGGTCTAACATTGAATTTTTTTATTTTTTAAATTTTTTTAGTAATAACAAATTAAAGCCCTTTCCCTCCTAGGACGCTTAGTTACCGAGATAAATGAGTTTTAAGTTTTCCATGTAAAAAAATAAATTTTTAGGGTCAAAAATTGTTTTTTGGTCTTACATTGAATTTTTTAATTTTTTTTGGTGATTACAGATTAAAGCCCTTTTCCTACTAGGACGCTTGGTTGCCGAGATAAGTGAGTTTGTAAAAAATGTAAAAAAAATCATTTTTTGGGGACAAAATTAAATTTTTTGGTCTAACATTGAATTTTTTTTATTTTTTTAATTTTTATAGTGATAAGAGATTAAAGCCCTTTTCCTCCTAGGACGCTTAGTTACCGAGATAAATGAGTTTTAAGTTTTCCATGTAAAAAAATCATTTTTTGGGGACAAAATTAAATTTTTTGGTCTAACATTGAATTTTTTTATTTTTAGTGATAACAGATTAGAGCCCTTTTCCTCCTAGGACGCTTAGTTACCGAGATAAATGAGTTTTAAGTTTTCCATGGAAAAAAATCATTTTTTGGGGACAAATTTAAATTTTTCGATCTAACATTGAATTTTTTTATTTTTTTAATTTTTATAGTGATAACAGATTAAAGCCCTTTTTCTCCTAGGCCGCTTAGTTACCGAGATAAATGAGTTCTAAGTTTTCCATGTAAAAAAAATCAATTTTTAGGGTTTAAAAAATTATTTTTTGGTCTAACATTAAATTTTTTTATTTTTTTTTTTTTTTTTTTTATTTTTTTAGTGATAACTCTTCAAACAGTTGATGATGAAGATAATGAAGAAGTTATAATTGCAAAAGCAATTAAAGTGCGTATTCCACCAATAACTATTTTAAAATGTAAAATAGTACAAATTCAAGACTTCTGTAATGAGTTAAAAATTAAAGATTATTCCATTCGTAGAATATCCATAGGGCTTAAGCTATTTTGTAATAGTAAAGGTGACTATGATAAAGCACTTAAAAATCTGGAATCCAAATTTGAACATTTTACGTACGGTTCTAAAGATGAAAAACCGTACAAAGCTATATTACTGGGTTTAGATAAGTACGACCCTTTAATAATCAAAAATAAATTAAATAATATGGGATTGAAATGCCTTAATGTTAAACTAGTTACAAGAGCAACGGGTACTAGTAATGAGCAGTGTATTTACATTGTATATTTTCAAAAGAAATCTGTTACTATCAAGGAGCTGCGGCAAAATCACTCCGTAATTTATTATGTTAAAGTCAAATGGGACTTTCAAAAACGTAAATCCAACAGTTTAACTCAGTGTCATAACTGTCAAATGCTTGGGCACGGATCAAGCCATTGCAATGTTAAAACATTTTGTGCAAACTGTGCAGGTTCTCACCCAACGTCAGAATGCAAGTCTGATGAAATATTATGCATCAACTGCAAAGGCAATCACAAATCGTTTTCGCTCGAGTGTCCCAGCAGGGAAAAATTTCAGCAACTAAGGCAGAGAGGTCGCCCTAGAGAATATCGTGCTCTTCGACAACAACACAATAATTTTAGTTACGAATACAGCAACACCAGAAACTACAATAGAGACTTTCCGAATCTACTAAATCAAAATCCCTCTACTAATATGATTGGCTGGAATCAACAGCATAATAACAACAACAAAAACCTATTTTCTTTAGATGAAATTAAAAACCTTACTATGGAGTTAATATCAAATCTTAAAAACTGTAAAAGCAAGGACGATCAATTTGAAGTTATCACTACCTTAGCTTGTAAATTTCTTTATAAATGAGAACAAAAATAAATATAGCATCATGGAACGCCCGAGGCATTCGTAATAAAAAAGAAGAACTCTTTTACTTCTTATTACAGAACAAAATCGATATCTGTCTTATCTCTGAAACGTGGTTAAGCAAAACTATTTCTTTCAAGCATAGCGATTTTTACTGCTATAGATGTGACCGCGAAAATAGTAGAGGTGGTGGTGTTGCAGTCCTAGTTAAAAAAAATATTGAACATATTTTAATGCCACCAGTACAAACTTCACTCATTGAAAATATTGGAGTCAAAATTCGTATGGCAAACGATAATTACATTAGCATATATTCGTGTTACTTTCCAGGTGGAGCAGCAGGAACTAACAATGTTAAAAAAGAGCAATTTAAATCGGACCTTATAAAACTTACGACCGCTAATGAAAAGTTCTTGCTCGGGGGTGATTTTAACAGTCGCCATAACTTTTGGGGCTGCCAAAGAGTTAATTGTTGGGGTAATCTGCTTCACGAAAAAATAGATCCCGAAAATTTTCAGATTCTTTTTCCAAATAACCACACATACATCCCCTCTGATCCACGGCGTCAAGCCTCTACACTTGATCTTTTTATAACAAATATTGCAGATAGTCTCTCGTCTGTCGTAGCGCTGAATGATTTGTGTTCTGATCACCTTCCCATAAAACTAACTGTAGCTCACGATTGCTATACGGTGCAAAAATCATATTTTGACTTTAATAGGGCAAATTGGACTAGATTCTCATCATATGTGAAGAGAAATTTGTTAGTCCCAAACGATAATACTAATATCAGTAGAGAACAAATTAATGCAAGGATTTTAGCATTTAATGACACCGTACAAGCAGCAATAAACAATAGTGTGCCATGCAGATTAATAACTCATAAATCTTCAATGCTACCGCAACACATAAAGCATATGATGCAAATAAGAAACGTATACAGAAGAAACTGGAAGCGTTTTCGGGACCCATCTGATCTCAGGTGTACCAAATATTACAACCGTAGTATAATGGAAGAAATAAAGAAGTGGAAAAATACTTCATGGAACATAAAACTGTCATTACTTGAAAAAGGATCTTCCCCATTCTGGAATATTTCAAAAATTTTGAAAAAAAAATCAAACAACATAACAGTTTTAAAACATAAAACATCACACTCAACAAGACAAATGCGAGGTTCTGAAACAAGTTTTTAGCGAAAATCACTCGTTATCCTCAAACCTCAGTGATCCGTTAACTACAGCGCAAGTAAATGTAGCAATTGACAATCTTGCACATTTAGAAAGTCACCCTGAAAGTAATGTATGTGTCTCAATTGAAAAAGTGAAAGCTATAATAAAGAAATCAAAGAGCAAGAAATCACCTGGCTTAGACGGAATAAATAATAAATGTTTAAAGGCTCTGCCTATGAAAGGGCTTAAATATATTACTGAAATCTTCAACTCATGTCTGCGCATAAGTTACTTTCCCACATTATGGAAATACTCCAAAGTTATTCCTGTAAGAAAAGCTAGCAAACCTGCTGATTGTCCCCGATCTTATAGACCAATTAGCCTTCTATCATCCTTAAGTAAAATATTAGAGAAAATAATTAATGAACTACTTACTAGTTTTATAGATTCAAACAATATATTACCCAATCAACAATTTGGTTTTCGCAAACAACATAATACAGTTCAGCCACTCGTTCGGATAAAAAAATTGGTTACATCAAATTTTAACAACGGGATTTCTACTGGTATGGTTCTGCTGGACATAAAAGCTGCTTTTGACTCAGTGTGGCACAATGGGCTTATTTTTAAAATGATGAATTATAATTTTCCAACTCATTTGATTAAATTAATTCAAAGTTATCTCTCAAATCGAGTTTTTGAAGTACATATTGGTCAAGTACATTCCACTCAGATGGAGATTCCTGCTGGATGCCCCCAGGGATCGTGTATCTCCCCTATTTTGTATAATATATTTACCGCAGATTTTCCCACCTTAAGTGGCTGCAATACTTCCATATTTGCTGATGACACAGCCATACTCAGTTCAGGAAAACTAGCAGACGATATACTCTCTAACCTTCAAAATGCATTATCTAAAGTCCATGATTATTTTTTGAAATGGAATATTAAAGTCAATACGCAAAAGACCCAAGCAATCTACTTTTCGCGTCGCCGTAAACCATGTTACCTACCTCAACAGCCTATTTTATGCAACAACAACTTAATCGCCTGGGCTAACAAAGTTAAATATTTAGGAGTGGTATTAGATATGAAATTTAAATTTAAGGATCATATATGCTATGTTATGGACAAAATTAACAAGGTAATAAGACTACTCTATCCTTTAATAAACAGAAATTCCAGACTCAGTACTGGGAATAAAACTCTTATATTTAAATCAGTATTTCAAGCTATCATGTTTTATGCTGCCCCATTATGGTTTACTGCTGCACAGTGTCACATTAAAAAGTTACAGATAGCCCAAAACAAGCTGTTAAAAATGATGCATAACCTGCCTTGGCATTATTCTACTATACGGCTTCACTCTCTGGCGCACATTGAACTTGTCAACTCACGAGTCCACAGGCTCAATACAAACTTTGAAATCAGATGTCGTGCCTCTGACTTTATTCATATCAATGAGCTGACCTCATCATAATTTTATCTTTTTAACTTTAGTCTTCTTTTATTTAAAACAAAAAATGTTTAGAAAGGTTTTTTGAAATTTTTTTCCTCCCTTAAATAATATTAAACTTAAATACAAATAAATTATCATACATTGTTATTATATAATTAAGCAGAAAAGGAAAAGAATCCTAAACTCTTAAAGATTGTTAAATTACTTCATGCCTATATTCCAAAATAAATAAATAAAACATTAAACATTAAACATTTTAGTGATAACAGATTAAAGCCCTTTTCCTCTTAGGACGCTTAGTTACCGAGATAAATGAGTTTTAAGTTTTCCATGGAAAAAAAATAATTTTTTGGGGACAAAATTAAATTTTTTGGTCTAACATTGAATTTTTTTATTTTTTTTAGTGATAACAGATTAAAGCCCTTTTCTTCCTAGGACGCTTAGTTACCGAGATAAATGAGTTTTAAGTTTTCCATGTAAAAAAAATCAATTTTTAGGGTTAACAATTTTTTTTTGGTCTAACATTGAATTTTTTAATTTTTTTTAGTGATAACAGAAAGCCCTTTTCCTCCTAGAAGTGCTTAAAAATGACACGATATTTTTAAAAACTTAATGAATTTAATTTTCAAGTAGCTTAATTTATTTTCATAAACAAATATCGTATTTAAGAGCTGATGCTTCTATACCTTAATTCCTCGAAAACTTCTTTAGCGTACTAACATAATAAAAATATATTATTTTATTTAACAAAGCTGTTGGACACATGTCCACACAATAAAAGCTATTAGCACCGCCAAATGTGACACTTTAAAACATGGTACAGTACAATGGAGTTCAGCTAAAATTAAATAAAACATAAATTTATTTTGCCTTCATTTAATTTCCTTTTTGTAAATTTAATTTCATTATTCACTTCATTCAGACATTTTAAAGGGTTGGAATGTCTAAATTGTTGTACGTGGGTTCTTCACTATTATAAGTCAACATTGCTTTGTGCTTGCATTTTATAAACTTAATTTAAATAAAAGTTCTGTTGCTTAAAAGACTTGAGTCACTCATTCGATATTCAACCAGTTGCGTGGACTGTAGCTTTCTATTTATTTATATTTTGTTGGTGGGTTAATGTCTTAAATATTTGTTACACCGACGCCATTTTCCTATTCGCCCAGTAGCTGTTGTTTGTTTTTGTATTTTAGACTAAACAAATATAATTATCATTCATACTTTTGGTGGTTATAATTAATTTTCCTTAAAGTAAATTTACTATTGTTGGATTTCGAATAATGATAACTGAAAACACTTTTATGTTGGTACTTGTTTAAATTTAAAAGTTAAAAATTGATTGTAAAAGTTTTAAAGTTATAATTATGTAGACAGCAATGACTTTTTATTGGTAAACAAAAACACAAATAAAATGAATAGAATCTGACAATGGTTATGCACCCTTTACCTGGGAATATTTTCTTCTATAGAATTCTTTTCCAAATTATTAATTTTTGTATAGAAATTAACAGTTGAAATACAAGATCCTATCAAAATAAAAGGTAATTTTTCTTAATAATGAAACGTCATTCGTAATGATGAATAAACATTTGTAAAAATTGTCATTACACATTTTTGGTCACATATTTGACTAATCTGACTGCAGCATTAGATTTATATTTGCAATTCCTATTTTAAAGAGAGAAAATAATTTTAACAATGATTTGTAAGTTCTCTATAATAATTAATAAATAAATCTCTAAGTGTTTCCAAAACGTTTTTTTTTTTCAAAACGTTAAAATTTTGTTTTTATTGTTTTCCTGACTGCGTACGTTTAGTTTAATATTTGTTTTTGCTTTTGAGCTAAAACATCACAACACTAGCCCCTTACATATTGTGTCTATTTTATTTTTGTTTTAGTCGCTAAAAAAAAAAAAACACAAAACGAAAGTAAACGTTTCGTTTTATTGATTTTCGAACCCTGTAATGTAAAGCATTGCATTGTAAATCAATAGATACACAGAGGGGAATCGCTGAATAGCAAAGATTTAAAATTAATGTGGAATTCAATCCATTATAGTAAATATTATCATTAGTTTCTTTTTAATATTCTGAACTCTGACCTTTATTACTGTAGTTAAAGAAAAATAAAAAAATAAAAAAATTATCTTAAATCTATTTAATTTGGTTGTGTTGACAAAATTACTATCATTTTTAAAGGCCTGCAGCATCGTTTAGTTTTATCGTATTAATGCGATGAGAGTTAAAGCAAAGCAACTAAAGTGTGGCTAATGGCAAAATTATCAAAACCATAATACCCCAGCAAACATTTTGGTTTATTAAAGAATTAAAAAAAAAAAGTTATTTTAAGGCTTTTAATATATTTTTTTTTATTTTAAATCTAAGATTTGTAATAATATTATAATAAATTTATATTCAATAGAATTTACAAACGATGTCGAAAATGCACATCAGATTAAAAAGAAAAATATAAAAACTTTTTTTGTGTAAAGAACTTAAATTTAAGGTTTTGTGTTGTGTTTGATGGGATGAATGCTTTAGCATAATGAGTAGAATACTTAATTTTACCAACACACGTACAAGTAAAATCACAAACAAAATATACCAACTTAACCAAAATTACGTTGCTTGCGTTGCGTATGTGGCGTGATGTGCAATAAGGTGTTTGCTAAACCAAAATCATATTTGAAATTGTAAAAATTTTAGCCGATGTGTTGTGGTTACCCAACGGTTGGAAAGTTTTGAGTAGAAAAGTAAATTATAAATTGTTAACTTGTGTGCTACGAAAATGTCCATAGTAACTTTATTGGCCATAAGTACAGAAGGTGAGTTGAGTTGATTACCATCCGCCCTAATTTCCACAAAAAAAATTAATATGCATTTTTCCTTATTTTTCAAAATTGGTGATTTATAATTAAAATCGGGAAAATATAAAAACAAATATAACAATAAATTTTTTCGGAAATTAATTAATTAAACAAATTTGTTTTGTTGCACATTTGTGATATCATTTACCTCTGAAGTGATCAACGTGTAAATACAAAGCAAATGCTCTTTCATCCAATTTTGCCGTTAGACAACTTCCAAGAGGATTAAAGGGCAGGTAGAAAAAGCTTTGATTAGCTTACCAGTCTAAGTAAAACTAATTAGAAAAGGGGTAAAAAGCTGTTTGCCAAACGATTGCATATTTGTAGTAATGTGTGTGTGCTTTTATAATGGGCGGCATCAGCAACATATTTAGTCATGGTTGTTATAGATTTTAAAAATATTTTTAGTGTGGAAAGCTAAAGCTGAAAAAATTTATTTAAAGTTATTAAATAAATTCCTTTATATTTTGCTTTGTGTTTAATGCTTTTATTTTGTGTTCACATTTGGTAGAAATTTATACTAGTGTTTTGTAATTTAAATTCCTTGGTATATACTTGCAATAGTTAAAGAAACAAATTTTGATACTAGCAGGATGAAACAACATATCTATGGACAGGTATTCTACGAACAAAGTTAACATAGAACTTAACATTTTACTCCAAGTTTTTTCTTCTGCCAATCGTTGGCCTGCAAAGAACATAATTTTAACACTTTTAATATTTTTTCTTATCATCATATTAGATGCTATTATATTTTTGATTTGAATACATCTCATATAAAATATTATTTAATATATATAAATATATTTATAGCATCTACTGTGAGAAAATCCATAAACTAGTCTACAAAATAATATTGGATTTTTAAATTCATAATCTTAAAATTCCATACATATTCACTTATAATAATTTGTATGTAAAAATATTCTTAAAAAATTATTGATATTTTTTTCCAATTAATTACAAAAATTCTACAAAAATATATAATGAAATTAAAATAAATATAATTTTTATTTCTGATTTCAAAACAAAGTTCACACTAATCCATGTTAACATTTCACAAATACACAAAAAATAGTAATGTGCTGTTTCTGTATTACAGGCGATCAACTCGTCTAAAAAATTTATACGAAAAGCACTCAGTTTTTTGAGTTATTTCCACATAAATTTTTGCAGACGAGTTGATCGCCTGTAATATAGAAACAGCGCATAAATATTTTACACATTTCATTTTAATATCAAAAACTGATACAGAAAGTCTTAATGAGTTTTTGATAAAAGTGGTTTTAAAATAGAAAAAAATTAACTAATTATATTATAAATATACAGGCAAATCAAAATCTAGTTTTAGATTAAAAAATTTAAAGCCTTTCAAATTCTTATGAAAAATATTACCGGCAAAAAACACATTTTGCTAAGGTTATCATTACTAATGATTAATTTAATTCTAACCAAAATATATATGATTCTCTGGTCATCGCTGCTGGTCATGCACACCCTTTTCTTCGACCTTGAGTAGACAGAACTTTTAGAAAATTTCTAAAGTAGACCCACCTGCGAAGAGCTGAGATTTAAGTTCAAGGTCAAGTTATATCCAGAGATCGTTTAGTAAAAAATAAGCTCGCTTTTGGTCACATATTTCAGCAGCAACATTACTAGAGAGAGAAAGAGAGAGAGAGAGAGAGACATTATCTACTAAGTATCAGTTTCCGGCCACCATTATGAGCATGTATAATTCACACTACTAACAAATAACAGCTGATGGTCAATCTGTCCGAGGGTCTGTCAAAGAGTCGCCAAAAAAACAAGGTAGATGAAAGACTCAGAATAATTATATTATTGTTTGAACTGTGATAGGCAGGGTAAGTAAAAATATCTTCCTAATAGCATACACTGCAAAAATAAAAACGTTAAATTAAAAGATTTCCCATTACTGACGTGATTTTCAACTACGTGTTCATATTATACCCTTCATCACAGGTGGTAAGAGTGTTTATCTAAGTTTGACATTTCGTGTTTAATTTCTATAAAAACCATTTTCAATTTCATAAAGTACGAGGGCTGCTCTATAATTTTCTGGCCTAATAGTGAAAATGCGAATATTTATAATCAAAAATGGTTTTATTGTTTTTCAAAGTATTCTCCAGCATGATTTATACAATTTTGCATGCGTTCAAACCAATTGTCGAAGCACTTTTTCCACTCCGATTGAGACACCTCTAAAACATGGTTTTTGAACACTTCAACAGCTTCTTCTGGCGACGAAAATCGTTGACCACGCATTTTTTTCTTGATGTGCGGAAACAAGAAGAAGTCATTAGGTGCCAAGTCAGGGCTGTACGGCGGATGACCCTTTAATTCGACGTTTTGGCCGATCAAAAACGCTTTGGTTTGAGCCGATGTGTAAGAGCTCGCATTGTCATGGTGAACAATGATTCGTCTTCTCTTGTTGGTTTTTCGAATTTCTCCGATGGCTTCAGGCAAACAAATTGTAGTGTACCACTCAGAAGTGACCGTCCTACGTTGCTCAAGCGGAACAGTCGCCACAAGACCAGTTTTGCCGAAGAAACAGGCGACCATTTGCTTCGAAGTGCTTCTTCCACGAACAACTTTCGTTGGATTTTGCTCGTCTTTGAAGACCCACACGGTCGATTGTTGTTTCGTTCCGGGCTCATACGCATAGATCCATGATTCGTCACCTGTGACGATCTTATAAACGGCTTCTGAAGCACCGCAATCGTATTTTTGCCACATTTCTTTGCACCAATCGACACCAGCCTTTTTTTGAGCGACTTTCAAATTGTGCGGGATCCAACGAGAACAAACCTTTTTTACGGCCAGGCGTTCATGCAGTATCGAATGTATGCTGGTGGAAGAACTGTCCAAGGATGTCTCTATCTCTCAGTATGACGCATGTCGATCTTGCATTATGAGTTCACGCACGGCATCAATGTTCTCTGACACAACAGCCGTTTTTGGACGACCTTCACGGAATTCGTCTTTGAGCGAGCTTCGGCCACGATTAAATTCATTATACCAATTTTTCACAGTGCTATAGGATGGTGCTTCATCGCCATACAAAGATTTAAGTTCATCAATGCACTCTTGTCGTGATAATCCACGTCGAAAGTTGTGAAAAATGATGGCACGAAAATGTTCACGAGTTTATTCCATTTTTTTCTATATTAATTTTTTCAAGCCACTGTTAACAACACAAATAATGGTCGTACGTCAAAACGTTTTGAGTACGATTATGCTTAAAAATGACAAACTTTCCAACGGAAATGTCAGATTGCACTTGGCAGAACTCAGTGTTGCCAGGCCAGAAATATATATAGCAGCCCTCGTATATTTGTTCTGAGTTCTTATACATAGCGAAGTCGATTGAGTGATGTCCGTCTGTCCGTCCTAGTTCGGGTTAAAATCAACTTTGCCCATGTACTAGATGAGCTAGAGAACATTAAGTATGCCAATCGATCAGACATTGTGTCAAAAATTTTGCTATTTAAAGTCAGGAAGATCGATCCATGTCTTTCGAGATAGCGGGCAAAACACGACGCCTGCCTCTAATTTTGCAATATATTTTGGAACAAATTTAGTTAACTGAAGTTACTTCAGTTAACTAAATTTGTTCCAAAATATATTGCAAAATTAGAAATAATCAAGAAAGGACGACTGGTCCGATTTGAATCAAATTTCAGAGAGTAGTATTTAGATTTAATTTTAAAGTTTAAACTTTTTAGCCCTGTTAGAAGCAGCACATTTGAACTTTAATTAAAGGCTATGTTAGTTTTGTGTTTCTACGTATGTACGTCTATTTATAAAGATTTTTTAAAGCATTTATTAAATATACACACAGAAAACAGATAGGTATAAATTCGATTGGTATGTTCAAAATTTAATTGCTAATATAATAATTTGATTTTTAATATCAATAATTAATCATTTTGATTCATTTTTTACATTAAAAGCCAACATATGATATTTGTCTCCAAATGTTGGCGATGAACACCTCTTGAAGAAGTTAACCTAACCGATTTGTACGAGGGCTGCTCTATATATTTCTGGCCTAATAGTGAAAATGCAAACATTTATAATCAAAAATGGTTGTATTGTTTTTCAAAGTATTCTCCAGCATGATTTATACACTTTTGCATGCGCTCAAACCAGTTGTCGAAGCACTTTTTCCACTCCGATTGAGACACCTCTAAAACATTGTTTTTGAACACTTCAACAGCTTCTTCTGGCGACGAAAATCGTTGACCACGCATTTTTTTCTTGATGTGCGGAAACAAGAAGAAGTCATTAGGTACCAAGTCAGGGCTGTACGGCGGATGACCCATTAATTCGACGTTTGAGCCGATGTGTGAGAGCTCGCATTGTCATGGTGAACAATGATTCGTCTTCTCTTGTTGGTTTTTCGAATTTCTCCGATGGCTTCAGGCAAACAAATTGTAGTGTACCACTCAGAAGTGACCGTCCTACGTTCGTCAAGCGGAACAGTCGCCACATGACCAGTTTTGCCGAAGAAACAGGCGACCATTTGCTTCGAAGTGCTTCTTCCACGAACAACTTTCGTTGGATTTTGCTCGTCTTTGAAGACCCACACGGTCGATTGTTGTTCCTTTTCGGGCTCATACGCATAGATCCATGATTCGTCACCTGTGACGATCTTATAAACGTCTTTTGAAGCACCACAATCGTATTTTTGCATCATTTCTCTGCACCAATCGACACGAGCCTTTCTTTGAGAGACTTTCAAATTGTGCGGGATCCAACGAGCACAAACCTTTTTTACGGCCAGGTGTTCATGCAGTATCGAATGTATGCTGGTGGAAGAAATGTCCAAGGATGTCTCTATCTCTCGGTATGTCGCATGTCGATCTTGAATTATGAGTTCACGCACGGCATCAATGTTCTCTGTCACAACAGCCGTTTTTGGACGACCTTCACGGAATTCGTCTTTGAGCGAGCCTCGGCCACGATTAAATTCATTATACCAATTTTTCACAGTGCTATAGGATGGTGCTTCATCGCCATACAAAGATTTAAGTTCATCAATGCACTCTTGTCGTGATAATCAACGTCGAAAGTTGTGAAAAATGATGGCACGAAAATGTTCACGAGTTAATTCCATTTTTTTCTATATTAATTTTTTCAAGCCACTGTTAACAACACAAATAATGGTCGTACGTCAAAACGTTTTGAGTACGATTATGCTTAAAAATGACAAACTTTCCAATGGAAATGTCAGATTGCACTTGGCAGCACTCAGTATTTCCAGGCCAGAAATATATATAGCAGCCCTCGTATGTTTACTAAAATCTATTCTATTAAATAGAAGATGCAACTAAACTTATTCAGCATATTATTACTGAAAACCAAATTTTGGTAGTTAGAATCATAAAAATCGATTATGTAGTCTAAAATCTAAAAATATTTGACATAATAAAAAGGAATTTGTACAAATTACACAAAAAATAATCAATATTTTAGAATAAAAATACAAGATATATTGTTAGTGGTAAAAAGTTCAACAATATTGTTAAATGGTAAGTCCAAAAACACCCTCACAAAGACATTTGTAAATTAAAAAAACTCTTAAATGTTTAATGCATTTCTACAGCAAGACGTGCGGTATGGGATGAAAATTTGAAAAAACTATGTGGAGGAGAAGAATCATGATGATGAAAAGAGTAGACTGAAATTGATGGCTCGAGACATGAAATGTAATTTGTAATCGTATTCCTATAATTTAATTTTAAAATAAAAATAAACATTAAAATATTTTATTGTTTTATTTAATTCACAATAATATTTTATAATCACACAAGAATCATTTTTTAAAATAGTTGTGACAGCTATATTTATTCAGGTACTACAACCGAATTCAAGATAATACACACAACCGACAAAATTCGATTGGCAACAAATTCGGTTCTCATAACGAATTTCTTTTCTCTGTGTATGGATGTAATTTTTAAATCTTTTTGACATTTGTTTATTTTCTTAACGTATAAACAACTCCTATTTTCTCCTTCTGTGCAGCGTTTTCAAATTTATGCTCTTTACATTCATCATGCAGACACGCCAATTCATTCTTGGCCGCCTCAACTTCTTTCATCAAATTTTAATTACGTTTTTCAAGTTATGACTTTCTTGTAGCAAATGCTCAATAACGGAATACGCAGCAAATGGCCGAACTATATTGATAATATATCTATTGTCAATATCTTTCTTAGTTTGATTATATTAATTTTTTTTTGTACGTCAATCACGGCTAAAGGACTAAAACGATTTTATTGATATTTAAAACTTGAACCCAGAAGGGAGAAAACTGGCAATTTTTTATACTTAAATCATTTAGAATTTAACATAAAATGTGGACTTATAAATAAGATTATCAGTCTTATTCACAAAAATTTTAAACTGCTTAATAAGAGGTTAATAAGAAAAAACCGCTAAAGTAGTATTCACAAATGCTTAATAGCACTATTACGCTGTTATTAACATTAATAAATTTCAAATATTTTATGTAGCAGGAACCATTCTTTAAACCTTTAATAAGTTTTGAAAAGAATTTTTACCGTAAAATTTTTACTGAAAAATTGTGAAAAACTATTAATAAAAAAAATACAACGAATATAATAAATTTATAATATATAACATACTTATATATGAATGCAAATATTTCATAAAATGGAAAATTATTCCAGCTACTTCTGCCTAAAATGGCAAAACGTCCTAAAACTTTTAATAGGAGAACTGATCCGTTTCAATTACCTAATCATGTATTTAATTTGAGATACAGGTTTAATAAGGAAACGGCTCAAAAAATTATAAACGGGGCCAAGGATGAGATAGAATTAGATAAAAGAAGCTGTGGAGCGTTGTTATGGCCGAAGAGAGGTAAGTATGCCAGGCGAATATTTTAGATACATACGAAACACATTTTAGGTTCAGTGGCAAGATTAAGAGGCAGTACAGTACAGATTGCCGAATCTTTAATAAGTCAGTTAACAAGCAACTTTTTAAAAATGGCGATTTAAAAGGACGCTTGTTAGGTAACTCCGGGTATAAATTACAGCTATATATATTTATTTACACCATTTAAGACCACAAAATGTAAATAAAATCAAATACAATAACGCCCAAATTATTTTGGGGTTTATAAGATGGACTTAGTTTATTAGATGGACTTACAATTAGTTTTTCAAATGCAGAAAATTTAGTTATCACTTGATCTGTTTTGCACAATATTAAATTAACTATTAATATTTGGAAAGACTATGTTTAGAATAGAGAAAATATCATAATTTAATTAATTGTTCTTTCATAATTAAAGCATTGTATTTTATTGATTTGAAAATAAAAAAAATAAATAAAAAATTCAAAAATTTGTATCATAAATAAACAAAATAATATAGTGATGTGCAAATAGTAATTTGGATACTTTTTGCTCGTGTAGTGAATCATTTTATAAAAAAAGTTAAACACCTTTTTTTATTATTTAAAAAATTTTTTAATATAAAACAATAAATAATAATAAAATAATGATAATTTAAGTTATGTCAATTAATATTATTGCTGATTTAATTATTCTTTTTATATTTTTAATATTATAAAAATATTATTCAGGTATTTGGTTCATTGTTGTATGCATGTTGGAAACATAAAACTACAATACTTTAAAACCCGTTTAATAGTTAATTTGGCGTTATAAAACGTTTGTGAATAAAAATTCTTAATAATAAGACATTTTTTTGAATAAGACTTATTTAAAATTCTCTGTCACCCCACTATTGGTTTTTTTGATTGGAGTTACTTCACTAAACTAGATTTACATGTATGCGCTCTTACTTGTTTTTATGCTTAAATTGTTAGATTCTTTAATAAAAAAACATTTATACATAAAGAGCGTTTCTACAGTGATATGATTTAAAAGTGTATGTCTCTAATTTGTCAACCGTAGTAGGCAGACACTTACAATTTACACATTGTGTGTAATTAAAGGCTGATTCCGTAGGGTCCGTGAGTTTGATTAGTATTAAAATTTAGACAGGATAATTTTACTTTTAATCAAAAACATATTCTATATGTTATAGTGAATTAACAAAAGCAAAAAAAAAAATTAAACAAATTATGATAATCATTTAAAAACGAAAGAAATTCACGTAGATAATATTTACAAAAATAACAAACAAATAGTCATTAATACTTATTGTTACTGCTCACAAAATGTACATGTGAATGTGTAGTATATATAAGATACATTCATAAATAAATGCTTTAATTAACAGTTTGTTAACTCCATTTTACACAAAATTAAAAAAATTAGAACGTAAATTTTTATCGGCTTAAGAATTCTCCTTAACTAAGATTTAATACGGATTGTAAAAGAAATCTGTTTAAATTTAACATTTACAAATAAAAAGAAAATGGAATTAATCGATTTGGCATACGGGTATTGAAGACACCATTGTATTTGTTAGTATTTATATTTGTTATATGAAAATCCCCCCCAAATAATATGGTAAATTCATACAAATGATGGTAAAAAAAATATTAAAAATGAAAAGGCTAAAAGCTACTTTTATAGCAAATACATTTTTTATAAATATTCTCTACTAAACCATTTGACAAGTTTTTAGTTTTGAATGATTTATTTTTGTATTTAAGTTTCAGCTTAAATGTTTTGGGCGGGAGTTTTAGAAAGAGAATGTTTTTTAGTATTTTATTTATTATTTTGTAGATTTATTTATATTTTGTAAAACTGTTGTTAGTTTATTCATACTTGAATAGTAAATTGACAGCTAAAAACCACACAATGGCAATCGCTTGTTTTTTGTGAGTGCAAAAAAAAAATCACTTAAAAAATTGTTGAAATTGAATATGCGTGATTCACAAATGAATTTTATTCATGTTTTACACTAAATACTTTGTTGATATTTTTAAGTTTAAATAATTTTTTGTTACTGATTTGATTGTTAAGGATTTCTTTTTATTTAATTGACATGATAACATTCGATTAGGGCTTCTATATACTGAAAAAATATTGTGTTTTAATTAAAGTTTCAAGCCATTTTTATTTTGTTAATTTTCCTGTGCTTTTCCTTTGTCACAGAATGACGATAAGATACAATTAACATAATTGTACAAAACGTCTAAGAGACATGTGTACTCAACTAATTTTTTTAGTGGCGTTTGAGCTTCTGTCCTTTTACTCGAATTACAAATCTTCAATTGTGATCGTCACTCTGACTTTAAATATCAGTCATCGAGAGTTTGGCCTAACCTAAATTAATGCGTAAGATTCAAAGCAATCTGATGCATAGTTATTGTGCTGGAATACCATACGTTATTAAGAGTGTCAACTTTGTATATTGAAGAGTAATTTAACTCATTTTATTTTATAAAACTTCCTGTATACGAATAGAGAAGAGTTAAAACCGGTATATTGCCCTGAATATAACCACATTGTCATAACTATTCAACAATAACAAAACAAAATAAAGAAACAAGCAGCCAACTTCACTTCCTAACACACTGTCAAAATCGCATTTTCTGATTGCTAAGCTTTAAGGCCGCGCTATTATGGTTTTCTTCATACATTTTGAATGTACATGAGAATTTTTGATAGATAGATTGCTTTGGCTGTTGTTGTTGGTTTGGCTGTTAGTCATTTCTTACGCATAATTACACCAAAGTCTGTCAAATACCTAAACTTTAGATAGTATCTTCGAAAGTGAAAGTTAAGAACATGAGGATTGCAAAGGAGAAATGGTCTTCATATAACGAAAAATACATTGTACAATTGCGAAAGTGTAGAGGCCCTGAAAAAACCGAAATGGTTTTTATCTTCCATATGAATACTTAGTATACCAATTCGCATATTCTTATTCAATCCCCTAAAATATCTAAAATTGAACTCCATAGGCTGTTCCAAATCACGGGCATCAAACCTTGATTTTAATTAATCTTATTTCTGGCAAGTATTCTGGCCCTGCTTAAAAGTATTAGAAGATTTAGCCAACTATTCTACTTTAACGTTTAATTAAAACCCGTTTAATTAAAAATATGTGAACAATCGAAAATAGTTTCATCTTCAGTAATGCCGTCTATAAAAATATGTAGTAAACTTGGTAAAGCATTTTTCGGTTCATGGACAAGATTCTTTCGTAATCTTCAAATTTTCTTACATAGACGATTAGAAAAAATTTGTTTACTTGTCTTTCGATTATAGAATAAATTTAAAAAATTTTATTCGAATTTTTTATTCGAATAATTAAGTATTCGAATATCATTCGAATTATTTATTTTATTCGAATAATTTATTTTATAACTTTTAAAGCTTAACTAAAAATCTAAAAATCTATGTCAATGAGTAAAATTTTGTTAAACTCACAAAGCAGACTTTTTTGCTGCTTAATCGAGTAAGGAAAAAAAAATTTGTTTTTTCACTCCTAGCCACCAACAAAAAATCAAAAATTATTGCTTTTTATTTATGTTTTCAATTCTAAGATTTAAATTTTCTTTCAATGTATTTGAAATTAATTAAAAATAAATATTATTATATATCTTAGAATAAATTTAATTCGAATAATATTTTAATCGAATACCTGACAATTCTAGGAGGAAAAATAATTCCTCTGGCCATTTCGTTGTTTTCTAAATTCAGCTTATCGGCGACCCTTAACTCACATTTAATGTGAGCTAAAAATATCTTTATATTTATGAAAATCTTTTAATCAAATGAGCATGTGGAAACATAAATTAAAGAACACAAACATTAAAACTTAGACAAAATAACTAAAATCTATTTTGATATTATTATGTCTCTTACTCCTGCGTAGGTTTTTCTCCATCACCAAGTACAGCTGTAAGATATGATCAAATATTAAAACAAATAGCAAAAACATTTATATGTACCTCTGTGTTTGCAAGAGACTCAAAAACTATCAAATTAATTTATTTATTATTCGCATAAAGATTTAATAAAAGGTTCGATAAATATTGAATGAAAAGATATTTTCAAATAACTAAATAAATAAATAATTTTTCTTTAACTTAGGCACTGATCAACAGAGGGAATAATAGCAACCAAAAAAATACATGTGTATTTAAATTTATAAACATAAATATTATTAAGCAAAAATATCAAACAACATGACACTTTAATATCTGAAATCCATTCATATAACTGTATAAATATAAAGGAGTATAAATTTTTTTTTAAATCTCTAGTTTATACTCTGAACTCCCCTATTTGTAAACATAAATGGAAATATTTATCAAACTCTCTATAGACTCATGTCAAAATCTTTTTAGGAAAATGTGTCATAAGTCATTTGTCTTTTTAGCACTTCTTTCTTCTCTTTTCATTTCATATATTTGAATATATTGATATTTTTATTTAGTTTTGTTGCTATTGTTAAATATGTGTGAATGTCTGTTTTTGCACCCGTTTAGTTGTGAATAAAGGGGACATTTGCATCTGTGTGTTCCTTCAACTCAAATTTAAAAAATAAAAATCCAGTACATTAATCATGCAAGCATACATATGTATGTATGTACAAACATACTCGTACATACCAGATGTGTGCTATTATTTAATTATTATTCATTCTTCCTTTCATTCATTTAATCAATTTTTATATCTTTCTTAGTACATTTTGTTGTTGCATAAACAGATCAGACTCCCTTTTGCTGCCAACTAGTCTGCCGTTTGCAATAACAACATATTAATGTTGACAGATAAAAATGTCACATTTTATAACTCAATATAGGCAAAACAATATATACAGCAGTTTTATGTATGTACACGAGTATAGCAAAACATCTCTATTTTTACTTGTGTATAGAGAAGAAATATATTTTATGCAAATGCATTTTGGTATGTTTATTTATAAAACAATATTCTTATACATTACTAGCTGTTCCCGGGGCGCTTCGCTACTCAAATTAGAATAATCGTATCAAGCGGTTTTTTTATTTGATTAATATGGAAGTAATACAGATTTAATTCTGTATATTGGACCGTATAAACTTTCAAATATTCTTAAAACTTTTTTTTGTTAAAATCGATTACGCGTATTGTTTCTGTTCCCCCCCTTTTGATTTTATTTTTTAAATAGGCATGATCTCTTGAAACTTCTATTCTATTTCTTTTTTAATTTTTTGTAATCGGTGCAATCGCAAATGCCCATTTTAGTCAAAATTCACGACTAATTTTGTGCAAGCTTTAGATAAACCATCTACACGACGAACATACCCTAAAACTTATATATAAATATTCTTATATTATAGTTATATTATTATAAAACTAGACAATTTAAGCCCGGCGTAGGTATAGTTTTAGGGCCTTTCTAAACACTACACATCCGAACGATCAAGTCAGTTTAGATCTTATAGATCAGAAGCTATCTATATTTCAAATATCTTTAGAATCTGTTTTTGTTCAAATCGGTTAAGATTCGTAAAATAGCGTATTTGTCCTCACCTCCACTCCCCGCTGCTATTCCATTTTTTTAAATATTCTATGCTTATTTTCTATTCTTCTATGTAAAACATTTAACAATGTTAAAATATAATTGAAGTCGGTGTAGCCGTAAATATCCGCTTTCCTCCTTTTCTCTCATCTAGGTCCTAGCTCTAAAAGGATCTATCAAAGTTTCGGATTTCACTAAAATCGATTTGCCTAGACTTTAAAATTTATTCAGACGCATAAAAATATTACTTCCCTTTTTACCCCCTGCTGGTACTCTATTTAAAAATATAAATACCTTATTTTACCATGAGCACAAATATTTACCCGTATTTTAAATTTCATTAAGATCGGTTTAGTCAAATAGCCGTGCACAAACAAACAAATAAACAAACAAACTTACAAAGACGTTTAAAATATATATAGTAGATATACCCGATGCAATTTGTTAGATACAACAAATAACAATAAATACACACTACATGAAATTAATTTATATAAAGATAAGAAAACAAACACAAGATCGAACAATAGCAATAAATAAAATGGTTTTCTATTTCGAAGTATGAAGACATATATTTTCCAGCTTTAGTTTACTAACATTTTTAAAGGATATTAATAGTTTAAGTGTTAAACTTAATGTTAATATGTATCATAATATTCCTTATTTTATTTCTCATTTTTTGGCACAGTGTATTTAAAAAAATTTCCCTTCGACACACAATTTTATAATTTTTATACATTTAGGATGAAGTTAAAAATATATATTTTTAGTTTCGAGATGCCTTTTAATAGATGAAATCTTGAATTATTTTTAATGCATAAATGAATTTTTATTTAAATAAATACTATCATGGCTTTTTATCCCTGTCTTCTCATAGTTTGTGTTTTTAGACTTTGAAATTAAGTTTGTGTGGGGCATGAAACATAATTACTATACAACAGGAAGATGTTTAACCATCCCATCTCTGGAGTCTGTTACCTAACAATATATTAGAGGAGGATAAAAAGTTCTGGCAATGACACATGGGCTTTTCATGGTACCATTCCCAACATTTGTATGGCTTTGGAGTAAATTTAATAATCAAATAAATTTTGAAAAAAAGTATCCGAAAATAAATAGATACGTGTTGCGGAGGTAATTTTAAGGTACATAGTTGTGCGTATTTAGTGATTTTTTGAGTCTTGAAAAATTTTATTCAATTGAGTTTTATACTGAAATTCTTTGCAATACCACCAAAAGCTATACGACGGCAACACTGTTCAGTGAACAGTATTCACTATAGAATTCAAGCAAATGTTTGCAGACTTGTACACGTGTACTCTAAATTTCGGTCATTAATTGTTGGCTGCGTAAAATAAATGTCCAAGTAGAGATTTCTTGCTTAAATCCAATGATTTCTCGTATTTCTTTTCATAATTATTGCAAAGAATATTTTCTTAAAATGGAACTAAAAAGTACGAACTCAAGTCTGAAAAATGAACTCATTAAATTACCTTCATAATTTCTAAAAAAAACTGTTGTTTTCCACAATTAAGGAAAAATAAAATTTGATAAGAGATGGCAGACACATTATTCTTTTGTATAAAAAAGTTACAGCCTGTTTTACATGCTCCTGGATTTAACTAGTACAATTTATTATTTTTTTACATAAAACAAAATTCTTTACATTAAATAAATTTCAAAGCATGTTTGTGTATGAATTTGTGTTTTAAGTTTTATGAGTTGCTCTTATTCTTTTTGGATGAATATTTAATATGCACAAAGATTATTATACGAGTAGATAAAGTAATAATTCCAAGTAAAAAGCAATTAACATAATGTAAGCACGTAAATGCTTTAAAATAATATAAAAGTTTAACCATTTGAGAATAAATTACTTTTTAGAGAGAAGATAAAAATCTTTCGTATTTTTTTAAAGAGTTCCACCTGGAACAAGAAAAAAAAAACAGAGTAAAAATTAAAATAAATGAAACTAAATAATTTTATTTAAGTTTAATATCAATAACTGTATCAATCTTAGCCCTACGGTTGAAAACAATTGATTGATATGTCCTTAGGTACCTACCGCCTGCAATATACTACGCTCCTTTTAAAATTTTCAACTCGGAGAAAGCGGGCATTTTTATGCTGCTGAGCCGATTTAGAAGAAATTTAAAACATTTCAAAATAGAAGATGGAAAAATGGAAAAAACGAACATTTTTATATTAAAATTTTATATAAAAGTTGTACTGTTTTTGACAAACAACTAGTTTCGACGAAACTTTCATTGTTATGTAGCTTCGTTAATAGACTCTTTTATTGAAAATCTGTTAATGGAATATTTAGTATATGTTTATTAACAAATAGTATTCCAATTTTAACAAGTCCTACTAAACATTTCATTTGTTTGAAAATGTAAATTTAATGAAATTATTAATTGATTTAACTATATATTTAATTGGAAAATAAACACGGGGAATTTCTTATTAAATGAATCTGTTATATTTTAATTAAAAACATTTGAGAACAATCGAAAATAAATTTATACGTAGTAATGCCATGTGTAATAACGTGTAGTAAACTTTGTAAAGCAACTTGCATGGACAAGATCCTGGACTTTCATACTCTTCAAATTTTCTTAGATAGATGATTAGAAAAACTGTTGTTATAATTTTCGGTAATAACCGTCGTCACTGGCTGTGTACTTTGGATGTTCGGCGAGCGCTTTCGATGTGATAACATCATTTTCAAGCCGCGTTTTTATTAAAACTGAAGATATAGTGTTAAAAATAGATAGTCTTAAGAATAAAAGGTGGTGGGTTTAGGTAATTTTTGTCCGTTTAAATAGTATTATGCAGGTAGATTCCCTGATATCTGTCTTGTTTATAAGGGTAAATAGTTAATATTAGGGTCTTTTATTATTGGATAGGTAAGTGTGACCGTCTGTGGGTGTTTTTCCTTTGTAAGAGTGTTTTAGTAATTTTAGTGGTGTAAAAATCGTGTCAGAGGTTGTGTTTACCTGTTCGTTAATAATGTCTCTGTTAAACGTTCGTGTTTTGTAAATTTCCATGTTTTCAAGAATGTCTAGTCTTCGTCCTTTTTTACTTGGGTGTAATACTGTCATACATTCATCTATTTCCTTTGGTTCGTGTCCATGTGTGTTGAGGTGTTTTGCGAAATTACTATTTAAACGGACAAAAATTACCTAAACCCACCACCTTTTATTCTTAAGACTATCTATTTTTAACACTATATCTTCAGTTTTAATAAAAACGCGGCTTGAAAATGATGTTATCACATCGAAAGCGCTCGCCGAACATCCAAAGTACACAGCCAGTGACGACGGTTATTACCGAAAATTATAACAACAGTTTATTATATACTGGCGGAATCAACCCAATTAATTTAATACCGGATTAGAAAAACTTTGTTTTTTTTTTTTGTCTTTTGAATATATAATAAATTTAAAAGATTAAAAAAAAATTATTCGAATATTATTTTATTCGAATTATTTTCTTTATAATTTTTAAAGCTTAACTAAAAATCTTAAAATCTATGTAACTGAGTAAAATTTTTTTTTAGATCCACAAAGAAGACTTTATTGCTGCTTAATGGAGTAAGAAAAAAATTTGTTTTTTTTACTCCTTAATCACCAACAAAAAATCAACAATTGTTGCATTTTATTTATGTTTTGAGTTATACGATTAAAATTTTCTTGTGCTTGCAATTAAAATTTTCTTGTGTTTGCAACTAATTAAAAAATAAATATTATTATATTTCTTAGTATAAATTTTATTCTAATAATTTTTTAATCGAATAATTGACAATTCTAGAAGGAAAAATAATTCCTTTGGGCATTTCGTTGTTTTCTTAACTCAGCTTACCGGCGACCCTTAACTCACATTTAATGTGAGCTAAAAATATCTGTTATTTTTTTTAATAAAAAGAAAAAACACACAAATATTTCAAAGTAAATAAATAATTAAATTAATTAAAACTGATAAAACTTTTATTTAAAAACAAGTAAATTTTTAATAGTTAAACTGACTCTTTTCAGCGCAGTTCTAGACATAAAAATTAATTTTTTCTACTAGTTTTTAATATTTATAACCTTGTTCTAATGTTCGACCAAGAAATCAACATTTTTCTTTCTTAGATGGACGTTCTCCCGTTTGATTTAGGTTAGTGGGTTAAGATGTATTACAAGTGTTTTTATGTATCTCATGATTTCTGCTGTAATAAGAGCAGGTACCAGAATTTGTGATTAAAAATTTTTTTTATTAAAAGGGCGTCTTTGAATTTTTTATTTTTTTAATATGATACGTAGGTAGAGTTTTCTATAACTGGAATTTATAAAACTTTGGGATCAGATTTTGTGCAAAAACTAAACTTTTATATGACTCTTCCAATTTAAACGTTTACCAAAATGTACCCCGATTCTCTATTTCTTAAGATACCACAGCAAATCAAATATGGTTCTACAAATATCAGAATAAATTTTTGACGCTTTCTGGAATTTCTAAATAAGTTGTGTCGTGAGTAAATGTTGTTGGTTGGAAATGAACGGTATCAGATGAACGCATCAGGTATGAAACTGGTCTGAGACGAGCTTAGATAATATCGTTTTTATTATAACTTTCGTCAAATGGATTTTTAACAATTTGTAGAAGTTTTTTTTTTTTTTTTTTTTTTTTTTTTTTTTTTTTTTTTTTTTTTGGATATTTTTATTAAGTTTATAAAATAAGTGCAAAAGCGTTTCTTTAGCATATTTACTAGCCCGTCTGTTGAATCACGCTTTTAAGTCTTATGAGCCAATGATATGGAAACAAATTTTCCGCTTAATCATTAATATTTTCTATTTGACATTGGGAAATCTTTCATGGCTTCGGTATCAATGTATCCACTCAAATTATTTCAAGAGCGGGACTGTATTAAAACTTTAAAGAAGAATTTTTTTTATTATATGAACGTATTATTGCTGATTTCCTCAACACTATAGACTTTCTTGGAGTTTAAATTAAAAATTGCTTATTGATAGATTAGACACAAATGTAGCACTGTTTGAACTAACTTTTTCGATTTTAAAAGTATTTCTGTGGTGCCTAAAATAAAGCAACAAAGACAAGGGATATAAATCATAATCCAGCACACAAGCAATTCGAAAAACTCTAGAAGTAGACGTACGAAAGCTCCAGTTTATAAAGTTTGTCTTCACTTCCATTTTTTACCTTATTCATAAACTTTTACAAATTTATTTTTTGCGTGTAAGAAGGTATCATTTAAAGTTTCTATCTACTTTTTAACTTAAACTATCGAAAAATTCAAGCAATAATTTTTTTTTTACATTAAAAAAGTTAAGATAACACAGCCACTTCATTTTGAAATAAACTTACAAAAATGCACATCAGATGCAAAAATGGCAGATATTTCCAAAAAAAAAATGCGAATTACATATTTATAAACTTTTATTCTTCATTTTTATGAACTTCTATCAAATAACCTTAACCTTCTGCTACCAATGAATGTTAAACAGGTGAATTTGAATTCTGTATAAAAACTTCCCTTTTTCTTTATTACATTTCCTCTACAAAATTCGTATCGTATCAGCCAACTTGTAGCAAAAAATCTTTTATTTAAAAGTTTGAATTTTTATTTAAAAACGTGTATTAATCTATTTTCTTCTTTTTTGTTTCACATAGTTTTGAACATTTTTGCAAAGAGAAAAAGAAGGATATAATTTTTAACATCAGAAAAAAATTAAAAAAAAAACAACTTTCAAAAACTTGAAAACTATAGAAGTATTTCCGCGGTAAATTCATCGTTTTCATACACTTCATTACTTTTGTCTGTCAGATAAGACTTTTGGTTGTGCAGTCAGAAACTCACTCTAAGAGACAATTAAAAATTCTACTATTCTAGTGCTCTTTTTTAGTTGTAATTTTTGTACATAAAATTTGATACAATTAGTTTGACTTTCCATTTGAAACTTATGAAGAAATGATAGAAGGAAAAAATTGTACAGTTAGTTTGCTGAAGATTATGAAATCTGAATTTCGATTCAAGCTTTGTCGTAACAAAAATAGATCGATTTTGTAGAGATCTATTTTCTAAAAATTTTGAGAATTATAATTAGTCATCATCTCATCGCAATTATTTCCCTTAAATGCCTTAAAAAAATAGAAAAAAGTAATTATATATTTTTTTGTTGTGGTTAAAGGATTGATGTTGCTCTTTTGTTGACAAATTGATATAAATGTAGAATTTGGTTAAAACACAAAGTATCCAAATTCTTAATTTCGAGGGAATTAAAAATATGAAGCATGAAATAAAATGTTTATTTGTAAATATATCGCACCTTGTAGGTCTCTGTTTACTGAATTTTAGGTTTAAAAAAAAACAAATCCCAAGAATCCTAAATCATGCGTCAAAAATCCCAAAAATGGAATCGTTTAGAATTTGTAAATTGCTCTTAGTGTCTGATTTTAGAGACTTACAAAATACAAATTGGGCTTTTTAAGAGAGGTTGCAGGATTTTATTAAATACAGCTCAATTTCAAAATTTCGAAAAACATTTCTCGAATTCGTAAAAGTCCAGTTTTTTGTGCTGAAATCACTTCCATAATTGTGCATTTGAGAAAGTTTATAAAATAGGTTTACGAACAAATTTTTTTAGGTGGAAAGAAGTAATAGTAGTTTGTTTTTAACAAAAATATTATATTATTATCTTCTTTCTTAACACGTAGATCTCAATATGTAGAATTTAATGCTCAAAAATCCTCAACATTAGAAATATATAGAGGTGTGCCACAGGGATCCATATTAGGCCCGTTATTATTCATGATGTATATGAATGACATCTACTACAATATGTTCTTTTCAATGTGTTATACTTACGCTGATGACATCCAGTTGCTTGCTCATGATAATGGAGCCGGTTCAGATTTCCTAGAAAACAATATTAATTTTGAGCTACAGCGCCTTGCAGATTGGTCCGAATTTAATTTTTTAACACTTAATCCGTCAAAGACTAAAGCAATATATTTTTCGCATAACTCATCTTCTCCGTTTATTTTCCTTCGTAACGAGCCTATTCAATTTGTTCTATATCATAAGATATTAGGGATATATATTGATAATAAGTTGCATTTTCAATACCAAGTGAGTAGCGTTATTTCTAGGATTTCATTTACTTTGAAAACGCTATATAGCTTAGGTACTTTTCTGCCAATTAATGTTAGGAAACGTGTGGCAATATCTTTGTGCTTCCCAATGTTTACATATGAAATTGAAATAGTTTCTGGTATGTCGCAGCAAAATTTCAATAAACTTAGGCTTAGTTTTAATAGAGTAATGCGTTTTATATATGGTCTCCCTTATAGAGAACATATTTCAGCATATGTAATTCGTACGTTAGGTTCGGACTTACAGAGCTTCATTGATCAACGGGTTATGTTGCAGTTTTACAAAATAATAAATTATAACAAGCCTTTATATCTTTTCGAAAAATTTAACTTTGGTCGCTCTACTAGAAAAAATTCGCTGATCTGTCCAAATCACTTCACTTTATTCATGAGTAGATCTTTTGTTGTAAGAGTATCAAGAATTTGGAATAATTTGCTTCCTTATGATGTTCGACATTTTGGAAAGTCTATTCACGAATTTAAAAATGTTTTGAAAAAATACTTAACTGTTACCAATTTGATCTAATGTCATCAGACATCACTTTTAGTAAACTTCAGCATTGTACATGTATCTTATTCTTTACATATTGTAGTAATTAAAAATTAATATTTTAAACATTTTTCAGTAGAGACAAGAGACTGTTTATGATAATATTAAAGGAATATAATAAAAAAAATAATGGCCTCTTAAAAGTAATTTGTTATTTTTAATATAACACTCGATTTCTTATTGTTTTGTTAAAAGATGTACGTACAACTAAAAATATATCTGTTTTGTTGATACAAAAACAAGTACTCGGAAGACATGGTAGTCAAAAGAATGGGAAAAATTAACAGTGATTAGAGTTGATCAATAAATATCGTTTTTTTTTAACAAAAAGTGAAAAACTGAAAATTTTGAGTTGACGCCCTTTAGTTGAACAGGTGCGATATGTCAAATTGTATCATTTTTAACCAACTTCCAAAAAAAGAGGGATGTGTTCAGTTCGTCTGCGTTTTTTTTTCATGTTTCTGCACGAAGAACTCAGTAATTCTCAAACCGATTTTGAATTCATAGTTTTTCAAATTAAAGTTCCCCATGCTTTTGCTTGTACAATCAACCGTAAAAGGCGCCACTTAATAAAAAAAACTGAGAATCACTATAACTTTCAATAGCAAAAAGAAGTACAAAAATAAATTTAAATTTAAAGGATGTCCTTCTATGTGACGTATAATGTTTTATATGGGCCTATCTTTTAAACCGTTTTAGACAAACGCTTGAAAATTTCACAGAATCTCAATTACAATTACAGCGAAGCTGTAACTAGCAACTCTATTGCTAGCTGCGATATAAGAGCAAGTATTAGATTTTAATTCAGTTATTAGAGGGTGTTTCCATAATTGATGTGATTAGACCTAAAAAGCTCCTTATAGAATAATACTTGAAAATTAGTTAGAATGTCAATTACTATGGCCGTTATAATAACAGATGTAAATATTCAAAATTCAATGCTAAGAAAAGTATTCTAGAGCGCACTTAATTTTTAAATGTTAATGTCTTGTGCTATGTTTTACAATAGAAAGTTCGTCCTTTCTATACCTTAGACATCTCGTTCAAGTTTTATTAGATAATTTTTAGCTACATATGCCCATTTTCTAGACACATAATTGTTTATTTTCTTTTTATCTTTTTAGTAGTGAGTGATAAGATTCGTCATGGTTGGATATAAAATTTAGACTTATTTGAAATTTTATTTTGCACACTAAATTAAATTGGCAACATTTTTTCCAAAAAGATATAACACAACCACAAAATAAGTATCCTCCAACTTAAATATTTTGCTTTTTATACAATATACAGAATTATACATTTTGTGTATTATACAGACGAATAATTTACATTTTATTCAAAGATGGATGGATATGGGCACCGCCCATATAACCCAAAAATTTAAATCGCCATATTTTGGCCATTTTTTTACCTACGTCGACGATATTTGGTACATATGGTATTGGCATAATTAGGAATACGTACCAGGAGAAAAATGGGTGGGACCCCGCCCCTTTGTCCACTCTCAACTTTATATAGTCAAGAATATCCTATTGCGAAAATTTAATGACGATTGGTCCAGTAGTTAAGACTATATTACGATTTTTAATTTTTCTAAAAAGGGGCGGGTCCCACCAATTTTTCTCCTGGTACGTATTCCTAATTATGCCAATACCATATGTACCAAATATCGTCGACGTAGGTAAAAAAATGGCCAAAATATGGCGATTTAAATTTTTGGGAGGACAAAGGGGCGTGGCCTCGCCCATATAACCCAAAATTTAATATCCTCATATCTTGGGCATTTTTTGAAGTAAACATATAAATACTTTTAATTTATTTAATAACGAGGGGGGTAGCGAAGCACACCGGGTTCATCTAGTAGTGTTATAAAAAAGGGAATTTAATGGAAAAAAGGGCAACTACTTAGAAAGTGTATATTTTCAATATATAAAGATAAAAAAATATTCTTTCAATTAAATATATACTTACATATGGATACTTAACCGCGAAAATAATATAACAGAGATAATTAACGAAACTGAATTAGCTTATGGCCTCCAAAGTGGTTGGAAAATGATTTATTGTGAACTCTTGTGAACCATTGAAGATAGAAGATATCTGGATAAAACTTTACAAAGGCTTGTGGGTAGGCCCCTAAACTTGTGAACCTAAGGCATGTAATTTTTAGAAATGTAATAAACTCAAATGTTGGATCTTACAAATATATAGAAAAATGTGGGCACATGTGTAGGTTATCTCTATTGGTTTGGGAGAAAATTGACTTGCATTTTTTTAATTTTAGCCGACGATAAATTACACGTTTTGTCGTAGTGTACTAATTAATGATCGGAATATTACTCTTAGACACTTGCATTATTCTTAACAAATTAAGAATAAGTTACTTAAAAATTATGTTCTGACAACGATATTCGTTAATAAGTTGAATTGAGAAAATGTAAAAAATACCTTTTTTATCTTACGTAGTATAAATTTCGGTAGTAGCAAATTTTTGTAACCATTCTAAAGATAACCTACAAAAAATAAAGGTAAATCTAATTTAAAGAATGTAACGGTTCTCCCTCAAGTCATTTCCAAACCTATCTAATTTTGAAACAAAATTTATAAGTTACTGTAAAATCACTCGGAGTGCAAAGCACAGACGTGAAGTCCCCAAATGTTGGCTTTATACTCTGAAAAGGGTTTGACAGCCCCGTGATTAACAAAGGCACAAATTTCATTGGCATTGGTTAAAATAATGACAACGAAAAAAAATTTAACCACCGTTGAATGCGAATGATTTTATTTTAATTATAATAGTTTTTACTAATAGTAATGATATTTTAATGAAATAGTGTAATTACTAATTACAATTGAACCAAATATAATTTTTTTATGAAACACAAATTTTTGATCACAGAAACTTGAAAAATGTGTGCTTTATGCACATAAATAAATTAGACTTGTAGATAGATCTATATTATTAAACAGTAGTCAATGGTATTGATTTTGCTTTTTAACTAATTACCAATGAAACCTTTTTATTCAAAAGCATTACCATAAAAAAAAATGATAATGCTTAAGAAATTATAAGCATTATTTATCATTCAATGCTCATGGTATCGTTAATTAATTAGTCCACCAATTATTAATTTAATTATTAATTAATTACTCCCATCTATGTTTTTACTATCCAAATTTATTTAACTACTTTATAAAAGCAGTGATACAGTTTTATGTAGTATTTATAATTCATATTTATTCCAAATAAATCTATATATTTTAACCATGAAATAATAACGCGATAATTCAACGTATGCACGCTCATACATACAGATTTTTTATACTCACGCTAATGCGGGATCATAGCATTGGAGCGAAAAATTACGCACTACTAAACGTGATCACGCATGATCATGCATGATGTAGGCAAATCACTCGAGCTGCAAATGATTTTTCATAAAAAATCTGAAGAAATTAAAAACTTTTAAAAACCAACTCCTGTAAATTTTGTTTTCTATGGGCACTTTGGAAGCTAAAATTGATGATTAATCGCTAAAAATTAGCACAAAAGCACATTAATGCGAAAAGTGTATATTGATGTGTATAAATTTTAAATTTAATTGTCATCGACTTCACAATTTGAAAAAAATATATATATTAAATTTATCTTATTTTTTTATTTCGAAATATAACTTCTCTTTTTAGAATTACATTTATCACAGCTTAAAAGCGATATTATATTTATGTCTTTTATCACGCAATGCTCAAAGTGCATATGCAACATTACTCGATTGTTATCATAAAACTAAATCCCTTTTTACATATTAACAACCTTTTTAGTATGTAAAAATATAGGTGAAATATTGAATTTAACTGAAATATGTACATGCAATATAAAAATCAATAATTCACTTTTAAAAGTCAACCCAAAGCATATTTTATGTAAAACTTATTTTCTCTTGCATATTTTCATTTTTTATTTTATTTTTATAAAGTGCAAAATCCATTAACATCATCTCTGGATACAACATATGTATGTCTATATATATATATATATATATTTGTAGTAACAAATACATACATGCAGAAATATGTACGTTCCATACAAATACAAGCATAACAAAGCGTTTTAACAATGCCCTATTTGGAGCTACAGTCTATAATTGAAGCTTTTGTTCGTGATACCTTCTCCTGATTTCAGGATGTTTAGTGTGTATAATGTTATTCAGGTGGGTATGTATTGTTAATATTTATTTTACTCCTATGTGTTTGTTGGTTTATGTTAAGTGTTGTTGTTCCTGTTGTTTGGTAAAGTGTTCAAAGTGTTAAGCAATAACAAAAAATGAACTGAACTATATTAAAACATATGTATAATATATACATACACGTATTTATAAAAAATGGGGCTTACAAAAGTAAAAGTATGTTTTATGTTTATAAGAGTGAAAATTTATTCGTGTGAACGCATTAGAGCCTGTATGTTTGCATCAATAAATCTGCATTAGAAAAATGGTGAAATAACAACAATGCCAATAATAAATACTTGTTGTCACCAGATACTAGTTTAGCAAATACTCTTGTTTAACAGTTTAGATCCACAATTTTTTATCTAGCAGGGTAAAAGAAAAGTTTTACTAGTAGAGGATATAAGATTTAAGTGGGGTTCATATTTAACTTTAAACATCACACCGGTCATTTATTCAGGATATTTAAGATTGCTGGAAAAAAATATCTTTTTATGAATAACTAATAGATCTATAATGAATAAACAAGTTAAACTACTACTATATGCGGCCGTGTCTAATTTTATATAAATATCGTGCCATAGCCGCTAAAATAAGGTAACCAACAAAAAATAAATTTTACAGGAAAGTTTTTTTTTTCCGACTTTCGATTCATTTGATTTTTTTTACGAAATTTTTATAATAGCCTGTAAATATTGTTATGCTTATTATACCCTTCGCCACAAAAAGTGGAAAAACGGTATATCTAAATTTGTCATTCCGTGTGTAATTTCCACAATATCCGTTTCCTACCCCACAAATATATATATTCTGACTTCTTATGCATAGCGAAGTCGATTGAGCGACGTCCGTTTGTTTTGCCGCTGCCTCGAAGGACATGAAACGATCTTGCTGATTTTTCAAAGGACCATATGTCTGTTGGCGTATTTAAATTTTCTCTAGCTCATGTGTGCCTTAAAAAAGTAAAAATGAATAAGACAAGAATGAATTAAAAGACCATACTTTTGTAAATTTGAATTTTTCGTAAAAAAATTAAGAATGAATTAAAAAATTTTTAATCCCAAAAAAAAAATGTAAATACATATTGCCTCAGCTAACCCCCAAAAATTGTTTTTGTTAACAGATATGTTTTGGAAATAACATAGCCGCCTGCCACTGGCGGCCGATCTTTCTGGAATTTTCACAGTTTGTTATCAAACATGCGGTTGGTAAAATACTTTACTTAAGATACAAAGTAATTCTTTATTATCGTGTTACTTGGTAACTTTAGCAGGTAGCACCTTAAAAGTTTACTTAAATAACTCTCCCTTTTATATTGTTAAGAAGATAAGATCTGCTGTTGCTGTCCATATATGCGTGGTGAAAAGCAGTGGTGAATGAGTTTCTTCCACTAATGGGGTGGCAGATGTGTGCTATTATATTAAAAGGAGTGATTGGGTTGATGTAAGGCGTGGGATCAAGAATTATAGGGAGATAGAGTTACAAAGTAAGAAATACAGAACTTATAGTGTGCCGCATTGGTATTTCCAATCAAAGGAATCCTTACATTATAGTCTAGCGAAACCCAAAGATGGATTAGGATAGTGCATTGTATAAGTAACTTCTATATTAGTGTGCATAATTAAATAAAAACCCCGCTAGATTGAAAGAGTGGTCGTGGTACTATTGGGATAGCAAAGCGCACCAGGAATTTCTATATATTTATAAACCTACATTAGAAAAACGATGAAATAACAAAAATAGCAACACAGGATACTTGTTTACACTAGATACTAGTGTAATATACATGTGTGACTTTAAAGTTGAGCCCTTTATTTAACTAAATTATACGAAATATTTAACGTTTCTTTACTCAATAAACGGTTTTACCCATCATCATGACTTTATTATTTTTTATTTTTATTTTTCTCACTTTCATACTCAGTCTTTAATTTTTTTCATTTATTTAACATTCGCAGAATAATATGCGTGAATCTATTAAAGGTTTTGCTTGATTTCAAAATGGAATTTTATTAAATTTTTAATTGATACAATTATATATTTTGTTAAATTAATTAATTTTTTAATTAAATATTTAATTGAGTCAGTTAATTATGTAATAAGAAAACTTTGTGTTTATTTTAATTAAATATATATTTAAAAAAAGTAAATATTTAAATAATTAAATTAATAAAACTTTTTATAGGTACAAAAACTATTCTCTCTGTTTTCTTTTCTCGTGAAAAACTGTACTAAGGGTAGTATCAAAGTACTGATGGTGATAGGTAAAGTTTTTTTTTATCATATTTGAAAAACTAAAGATTAAATAAATATAGTGAATGTGTTACAGAATGACGAATTTTCTTTCGTCTTTTATCTTGCACTGATATCTGTAATATTCCTCTGAGTGAATTATTCTGTAATATGAAAAATAATAATTGCTTACTAAAGCTTTTTGAAAGACATGAAATAAATTACCAAAAACAAATCTTAATTGCTTGACTTCTACGGCCTATAAAAATGATTTGCTAATTCTAAGTTAAAACTTTATTTCCTTAAATTTGTATTACAAATTTAAATATCAAACACTTGAAAATATGCTACCAAGAGCTGACCTCTAGTAATGAATTGAAAAAAATAACACTAATTAAAAATCACACACACACACACACACACACCAAGGTTTTTCCAAATGTCTTTAGCTTTAACAGAATCACAAATTGATTAATTAAAAATGTTCCAATGTATCATTATCCAAATGTCAATAATTTACATAATATAAACGCATATTAACAAGTTGTATTAGGCACGCACACATATACAATCCACAGACTTAGCAGGACATGTCTTTATTCATTTCCAAAAGTATAAATTGCCGCTGGGACCAAGAATGGCACAAATGAAAATTTGATGTATGAATAGAATAAGTGTGTATTATTTTCCATGTTATTGTTTCTTCTCTAAATATTTTACAATTGCAGTTTGTTATCACTAGTAGAATTAATGAAATTTGAAAGGGGATAATTATATACATTTACGTCGTTTAGCGATGATGTACTTATTTTAACACATGTTACGTAATGACTGCGGGCCCTTTATTGAACACAATTAAACGCATTCTGTAATGCAGTCACATTAATAAAAGAATGTTATAAAAGTTTGGATGATTAAAAAGAAATTTATTTGAAATAACGTATAAGAGCTTTGAATATCGAACAGCTACGAATTATATTACAGGTGAACAAATAATTAAATTTTCAAATGAAAAATTTTAATTAAGTTTGCAAATGGTCTTTTAATACTTCGCTAAGAGAAAACATTTTGGTGTTAAAATTACACAGAGAACAGAAATTTGTTCATTGCCAATCGAATTTTGTCGGTTGTGTGTATTATTTTGTATTCGGTTTTAAAATATTATTTGTTAGCTTTTAGTGTTAAAAGTAAGTCAAAATTATAATTTATTTATATTAAAAATCGAATAATTATATTAGTAATTAAATTTTAAGCACATCAACTGAATTTTTACCAATCTTTTTTCTGTGTGTCCGTGATAATAAAAAAATAAGAAATAGACAACTTGACTGAAGCTTAATTAATGCCAGAAGTTAAAATTACACAGGAAATAAATTTTGAAGGAAAAAAATTTCAAAATGTGATGGCAAGTTGAAAGCGAGCCGAAAATTCAAACGGAATTTAACTGAGTTCAAAAAAGTTGCAGAAATAAGCTGGTGCCATTAGGCATAAATACCTTCTAAAGTTAAAAGCCTACAACCTGTACGTTGAAACCATAACAGCAGTCTCATAAAGAGAATAAAGTTACACAAAGTTTCACTTTTTTTCTCAGGGAACCTGACTCAACATACGCCTTAAGAGTAAAAGCCAAAGTAAACCGCAACAGAAGTACAAACTGAAACTTATACTGCGAATGTTAAGTTCGTAAAGCGCGTACTGAAATTCTCACTTTACTATAGAAAATTTTATGACGTATGAAAAATGATACAGCGATAACTCTACCCAGGCCTTTCATTAAGTTCTTGAATTTGTACGAAGCTTAATTTGAATGGACAACAATAAATCTAAATCTGAATATTATAGAGTAGCAAATACGAAGAGACTGGTAGTTCTACTTGCAACGCACAAAGCAAAGAGATTTCCTTCCAAAATACAAACTCATTCGGATGGAGCCTTCTTATTAAGAAAGACGTGCAAAGTATAATGAGAAAGCTGTATTTTGCTGAGCTTCAAAAATTATAGTTTTAAGTGTGAAGCCGTAGGAAGGAAGAATGGTATACATATTCGACTGTATCTAATTTTATATACATTTCGCTAGAGGAATTGCATTAAATATTAATTTTTTAGTAAAATTAATTTTATTACTCTTCCCCGTTAGTAATTGTTATAGTATCCATTTCCGACCCCATGAGGTGTATATATTCTGGGTTCTTATGCATAGCCTATTCGATTGAGCGATGTCAGTCTTCTGTCCGTGTTCGGATTGAAATCAACTTTGCAAAGGCACTAGGAGAGTTAGAGAAATTTTAAGTACGCCAATCGATCAGACATAGTTTTGAAAATTTTGCTATTAAAATCAGCAAGATCGGTCCATGTCCTTCGAGGCAGCGGGCCAAACACCACCTGCTTTTAATTTTTCCATATCATTTGACACAAATCTAGTTTAATGAAGTAGCATCAATAAAGAAAACCCCAAAAATATATATAGAGCGATAGAGAATTAAAAAATACGAAGAAAAACATCAAGTGAAAAATTGGCACTTGCCTATATTATCTGAGTTATGGGACTTTGAACTTGCCACAGAAGAGTACCATTGTGCAGCATATTTTTTAAGACTTCAATACGGGTATCATTTGAAAGCTTTTGAAGAGTTCTTAACCGAAATACAAAATTTTTTTAGAAACTCCTAACCCATTAATAGCCCATTTATTAAAAATTATATGTAGCACTTACTTTTTTGATTTTTAATTCTCTGTCAGCTATTATTTTTTCTTTGATTGGAGTTTTTTCCCTAAGCACCGAATACTTGTTTTTGTTAAATTTTGTAAAAATATAAAAATGTAATATTTTGGTAAAATTTCGGTTTTAAATTTATTTTTGTGAAATTCCTATTTTCATGGTAACTTATATAAATAATATTCTTTATTATGTTTGTTTTTTTTTAAATTGTAGGTTTTAATGAAATTTTTTAAATGCAATTAGAACTTTTTGGTAAAATTTTATTTTTATAGAAAATTGTTTGGTGAAATCTTGTTGAATTCTTATTTATCTAATCCTTTTCTTAACTCCGGTTGTTCGTGTAGTTCAAAAAAGCACACCAGCATCTAAAACTCGTATGTAAAGAGAGGCGCTCATATTTTTTGAACATATCTCCAGCATTTGTACAACGATGTAGCTGAACTTTAGGGAAACCTGTTTCTTAAATATACATGAAAAAATTTGTGTGCTTTTGCAACTCTTCTGGGGCCTACGGCAAAACTGAACTTGGACTGATAACTGACAGAAGGCCATTGTGCATCGGAGGCCAGAAAGGAATATTGTAGAAATCACGAAAAAGTAAAATAATTTTTATACTAAATTTTTATTAATAAGATTTGTTGTTCCGATGAAATGCGCTTTAACATGTGCATTCTTGGATAGTTACACAAAAGATGAATGTGTTCACGATAAACCTACAGATGACGAGTAAGCGTCGCATCGTAATTAGATTTGCCATTTTTGCGGCTGATACTGTAGCAACAAGATAACTTTTTTAACAGCAAGCAACAAAAACTAAAAAAAAAATATTTTTTAAGAGACTTACAGACACCAGCACGGTGACGTGCTGAAGAATTTGTGGAGTCAGCTTTAACAGGCGGAGACGACGTAACTTAAAATGTATTTGATATTTACGTAAACAAAAACAAAAGTGAGACTAAAAGATGAATGCGTTTGACAGCAAGTATTTGCCATATTAATCTACAATTTACGACACAATAAAAACTCTTTTATTAGCTCAATATGACAATGACTTTTAATTTTATTAGAATTTTTTCTTTATTTTTATGAAAGAATAAAAGTAATTTTGTCAACTTGCCAAGAACTCGTTCATTATTTTTTTTTTCTATATTTTCTAACTCGCATGAATGGTTTAATGTAAAAACATCTGGTTTTGTATAGTTATGTGCCTAAACGTCAGTGTGTTTACACGATTTTCATATGGGTGGTTGTAAATCTGCTGACAGATGCAAACTAATTGTAATATTTTTCGCTCTTTATTTTAATTCTTATTCATAAAATGTGAATGATTATCTTAAATACAGTGATAATTTTATTTGTAAGTTATAGCGATTTATTTTTATATTAAATTTTATACGATTAGTATTAAAGAAGAGCTTCTTTTAAGTTATATGTCTTACAATTTTGAGTTAATTATATTTTATTTTTAAATACGAACAAAGGAACAAAGATAGTTTTAAAAATAATACAATAATACAATATTTAATCGAATGGGTAATTGATTTCGGGTGGTCACTTCGATTGTTATTGGTGAAGTGAATTCTAGACTTCTTATTTTGGGACAATTTTAAGAGCACTGATAACTGTGTGTCAACAAGCTAAACAATGTTGGTCCATAAAATGTCAATTCTTGTTGGTTTACCAGCATTAGCCTGTGACATCACGTGGATCTACAGGAAGTTAGGGAGAGGTATAAAATCGCAAGAGGCTAGAGGCCAATTTACAAATTTACTTTGTGAAATCAACTTATCGGAAAATTTTAATTTCGAAAAAATGGTTGAGGTTTGCTGAAATCATATCTAGCCCGAGTCAATGGCATTCATAAGCTACTGATATCCATTGGTCAGAATGAGAGATCCAACTTAATTTTTTGAGAAAAAAGGCGTAATGATGATACAGCATTATACGGTGCAATTTTTAGATCTTATAGAGTCTGTAAGGTCTCTCGTGTAAGGCAATTTTGTTTATTCAGAAGCCAAAAATGTGCGCTAAACAACAGGGGCAGTTCAATTCAAAAAATTGCTTTAGAGCTCAATTGGTAAAAGAACGACGCATATAATTGGCTCATGTCTTGAAAACCTGATCATATAGATTTGCAATTGGTTATGAATCGACAAATTTTCTTTTTTTTCTCCTCTTTCATTTACAGTGATAATTATTTCTTCAGTATGCATATTCTATTTCCTTGTAAGTTTGATAATCTCAATTATATAATTATATATAATTAAAAAAAAAAATAAAAATTTTCTAAAATAATTAATTATTTCAATTTATTATACCTTTAATTAAAAGAGAAGAAAATAATTTTCTAATTAAATATATAAATAAATCAATTAAAAGTTTTCTCAATTTTCAGCTCTAAAATAAATAAAAGCTTTAAAATAAATGAAGCCAATATGACAGTTTGTTTTGTGAACTTTTGTTTAAAGTAACAAAATTTTTTTTTACTAAATTACACTGTACAACACACCAAAAAATTACAAGGTCTGGGCTATAAATTCTGATAGAGTAGGCAAAAAAAAGATATACGTGTATCGGCGTTTTGAAAGTTTACATCTGGATTTCATTTGAGAGGGGGTTAAAGTTTCCCAGCTCTGGCACATTCTTATTGTTAAACGGCATAAGAAACCATGTGACCCTTACATTTTAGGTAAAAAATGTGTTCAGCAAATTTATGTAAAATGTTACGGAGAACATTTTTGTAGAAATGTTAACCCTCTAACTCCTCAAGATATGGGTCTTTTTTGTCCTTCTTTTAAAAAATAGCAAAAAACACCATTAAAACAGGGTTTTAGAGGGTTAAAATGTTCCACAAAAATGTTACCCGTTAAATTTTACTATAAGTCCCTGAATACACCAAAAAGGAAAATTCAACCATAAAGTCAGAAATAAGACGCAACAAAAGAGAGCTTAGGGTTAATTTCGCATTTATTAAGAATTTTGTTTTAAAGCAAATTTGGATAGCATTAATTACACTTTTTTTAGCTCTAGGCAATTCCACTTCATTATCATACAATGTCCAGCATATTTCAGCGATAAGCGAATGAATGCTTTTACCTTTATAGCGTTCTTCAATGGGTGCGCATGTCTGATGAAATTTTTCACCATATGGGAATTTAAAAAATGAATTTTTGTTGACATATGAACGCAATAAAAGGTTCCTGTTTCAGCGATGGTTCCATCAACATAATGACTAGGACTTCGAAGTTGTAGCACAGGTACTGGGAGTTCGTCAGAATGCGGAAATCGCAGCATGGCTGATGGCACAGTTTTGAATACAAAACTCTTTCGCCTATATCTATTCAATTTTAATATGGAAATATTTTGGCACACGTAACATGTAGCGTCATTATGTTCACCTGGATCTAACTACCGCAAAGGATTAGAAAAAAAAAACATCAAGTGATAAAATTGGAGCTCGCCCATATCTTCCGAGGTACGGAGCTTAGAAATTTTGCAATTTTTTGAAATATCAATATGGATATCATTTTAAAGCTTTTGAAAAGATCTTTAAGGAAATAGCATTAAAAGCTGATGAAATTTTTATGTAAAATAATATATATGCAGTACCAATTTTTTTTTAAATCTCTGTCACCCCAATTTTTGCTTTTTTATTGGAATTACTTCTCTGAACTAGATTTACATTTACTATATAGTGAAGGGTATATAAGATTCGGCATAGCCGAATATAGCGCTCTTACTTGTTAGTTACAATCTTTAAGGGGTGAAATAATTTTGCGAAGTAATTGAAAATGTATTTATGGCCTCAATAAGGTGTTGTTTTATCATTATTCTGGCTGAAAACAATTATTTTACGATTATAAAAAATACAGATTCAAGGGGAATACTCATATAATAAATTCCTAGGACCACTACTTCATAGAATTAAGTATTCTTCACATAATTTATATCCAAAACGGGAACTGAAAACAAATTTTTTTGGTTTTTGTTTTAAATGTAAATTGTATGTAGAAATTATCATTACTAATTTGTTAGTAAAATAAGCCTTTGCATAATATGGTTAACACCATCGTTAATCGTTCTAGTTGCCAATCATGGAAGGAATGGCCCCGTTGATGGAACACTAAAATAATTTATAGAAAATATTTTAAAGCGTTTTTCAAGTATTTAAAATATGACTTGTAAAAATGGTTTAACAGTTTGTTATTCTAGTACCTGGTTTTGTTTAGGGACATTCCCAAATTTGTGGAATTTTAACAACCACAATTACTAATTACATTATTTTGTACATCCAAATTGACCTGGGGTGGTATCGTTACATCCGTGAACGTACAACACGTATCGTAAAAATACGTTTTTCGGATTATGACATACGTTAACGGATGGTAATTAACAATAACGCAGATTATAACATACGTTATCGTATACATGAACGTAAATTTTTTACGAACTGTCATACGTTAACAAAACTTAGTTCGAATAAGATGAAAAATGCAACAAATTCGCTAAAAAAAAGTGCGAATTAAACAAATTTAATTTTAGTTTATGATAAAGTTATTATTACAATAAGTTAAATCTAAGATTCATAAATGAACACAAAAATTTGGCAAAAAACATGCTTCCTAATTGGGCATATTAAAATCTAATGCTAACAGACTATGGGATGAGCTTTCCAAATGTATGGACGCACTAGTACCACCAGTTAATGATGTTATAATTTTAAAATAGGAAATTCGCAATTTATATTTTTGCAAGAAAATATTTATATTTATAATTTTGGCTGATCAAAAATAGGTATCAAGCAAAGAAAAAAGTTTTTTTTTTTAATTGAAAAACCAGAATGAAGGAAGCCTTTATGAAGAAAAGCTGCTGGTGCCAAGTGAAGAAGTGTTAATTGAAGCAGCAGTCCTTGAATCGAGCGCTATAGGCAAAAAATCGGTTTTGACCTTTGGAAACAACAAAATTTGATAAACTGACCAGCCTCAATACTCTTTCTTTAGCTTTAGAATATTTTAATTTCAAAACTATTGTGACTATTGTGACTAAAAAATTACGATCCGTTTACAATCGTATGTCATAATGCCATTTAGTTCATACGATTAACGTATCACGTAATTTTTTTTCGTACGATTGTCGATACGAACAGGGCAGTAAAGTAATAACAATTTTCGTAAGATAAAGGTGAAAGCATTCATTCGCTTATCGCTGAAATATGCTGGACATTGTATGATAATGAAGTGGAATTGCCTAGAGCTAAAAAAAGTGTAATTAATGCTATCCAAATTTGCTTTAAAACAAAATTCTTAATAAATGAGAAATTAACCCTAAGCTCTCTTTTGTTGCGTCTTATTTCTGACTTTATGGTTGAATTTTCCTTTTTGGTGTATTCAGGGACTTATAGTAAAATTTAACGGGTAACATTTTTGTGGAACATTTTAACCCTCTAAAACCCTGTTTTAATGGTGTTTTTTGCTATTTTTTAAAAGAAGGACAAAAAAGACCCATATCTTGAGGAGTTAGAGGGTTAACATTTCTACAAAAATGTTCTCCGTAACATTTTACATAAATTTGCTGAACACATTTTTTACCTAAAATGTAAGGGTCACATGGTTTCTTATGCCGTTTAACAATAAGAATGTGCCAGAGCTGGGAAACTTTAACCCCCTCTCAAATGAAATCCAGATGTAAACTTTCAAAACGCCGATACACGTATATCTTTTTTTTGTCTCCTCTATCAGAATTTATAGCCCGGACCTTGTAATTTTTGAAAAAATTTGATTTTGTTGTACAGTGTTATTAGTTGAACTGTTTTGATATTATAACAGATGACCATTTTACTTTAAAAATTTTTTTTAAGACAGAAAGATTATTTAAAAATGTATGCCAATATATTTTAAAGAAAACAGGAAAGATTCACACCAGAAGAATGTGATGCTGCACATTTTGCATCGCTAGGTTAGGTTAGGTTGCACAGGATGTCGACGTGAGGAAACCGACATGGGTCTTAAAGGTCCCGTTGTGTCACCTGGAATAGGATGTGCAAGAATCAATTCAGGTCCATACGCTACCATCAAGATGCATATCCAAAGCACCCTGAGGACCAGATAAACGAGTTTATCCTAGTAACGTCACAGACCGATAAGTCTGCAAGACCATGCAGTCTCGGACTGCCGAAAATTGCCGCTCTGTTCCCAGAAAGAGCTGGACAATGGCAGAGCATATGCTTCATCGTTTCCTCATCTTCCTCATCCTGCAAACTCCTACAGTAGTTATGCATCGCTACAAAACTAAAACTAAATATTAAAGGGTGTCCCAATAGGTGAAGTTATTATACCTATACGAACCGTTTTAGACAAACGATTGTAAATTGGACAGAATGTCAATTGCTATGAGCGTTACAGTAACAATTATTGATGTTTAAAATTATAGTTTAAAAGGTGACCCAATAGTTCAATAATTTTGATACATATGGCCATACCATTAAACAGTTGTAGACAGACGATTAATATTTACTCAGAAACTTTATTGCTAATTCTGCTGTAACAACAAGCATTAAATTTGGATTTGGAGATAAAACGTTGTCCCAATAGTTGATGTAATTTAATGTATGGAGCAAAACTCTTCAACCATTATAGAGATAAGGCTGAAGCTTACTAGGGATCTGTATTGCTGGGTCTGCTATAACAACAAGTTTAGAATTTGAATTTAGAAATTAAAGGGTGTTCCCAAAATTAATGTTATTTGACCATTATGGCCGTATCTTTTGAACTGTTATAAACAAGTACTTAAAAATTATATAGAATTTCCACTAATTTGTCTGTTATACGAGGGCTGCTATATATATTTCTGGCCTGGCAACACTGAGTGCTGCTAAGTGCAATCTAACATTTCCATTGGAAAGTTTGTCATTTTTAAGCATAATCGTACTAAAAATGTTTTGACGTACGACCTTTATTTGTGTTGTTTACAGTGACTTGAAAAAATTAATATAGAAAAAAAATAGAATTAACTCGTGAACATTTTCGTGCCATCATTTTTCACAACTTTCGACGTGGATTATCACGACAAGAGTGCATTGATGAACTTAAATCTTTGTATGGCGATGAAGCACCATCCTATAGCACTGTGAAAAATTGGTATAATGAATTTAATCGTGGCCGAACTCGCTCAAAGACGAATTCCGTGAAGGTCGTCGGCTGTTGTGCCAGAGAAGATTGATGCCGTGCGTGAACTCATAATGCAAGATCGACATGCGACATACCGAGAGATAGAGACATCCTTGGACATTTCTTCCACCAGCATACATTCGATACTGCATGAACATCTGGCCGTAAAAAAGTTTTGTTCTCGTTGGATCCCGCACAATTTGAAAGTCGCTCAAAAAAAGGCTTGTGTCAATTGGTGCAAAGAAATAAAAAAAAAATATGATTGCGGTGCTTCAAAAGACGTTTATAAGATCGTCACAGGTGAGGAATCATGGATCTATGCGTATGAGCCCGAAACGAAACAACAATCGACCGTGTGGGTCTTCAAAGACGAGCAAAATCCAACGAAAGAAGCATTTCGAAGCAAATGGTCGCCTGTTTCTTCGGCAAAACTGGTCATGTGGCGACTGTTCCGCCTGAGCAACATAGAACGATCACTTCTGAGTGGTACACTATAATTTGTTTGCCTGAAGTCATAGGAGAAATTCGAAAAACCAACAAGAGAAGACGAATCATTGTTCACCATGACAATGCGAGCTCTCACACATCGGCTCAAACCAGAGCTTTTTTGACCGGCCAAAACGTCGAATTAATGGGTCATCCGTCCTACAGCCCTGACTTGGCACCTAATGACTTATTCTTGTTTCCGCACATCAAGAAAAAAATGCGTGGTCAACGATTTTCGTCGCCAGAAGAAGCTGTTGAAGTGTTCAAAAATCATGTTTTAGAGGTGTCTCAATCGGAGTGGAAAAAGTGCTTCGACAACTGGTTTGAGCGCATGCAAAAGTGTATAAATCATGCTGGAGAATACTTTGAAAAACAATTAAACCATTTTTGATTATAAATATTCGCATTTTCACTATTAGGCCAGAAATATATAGAGCAGCCCCCGTATCCTTTACAACATTTTTTTTTAGAGAAATTATTTCCAGGCATTACAGAAAATATTCTATGCAATGTAACACTAACTCTCCTAATTTATTTAATTACTTAATATTTTAATTAGCCAGTACTTCTCATCTTTTTACTCCTATGCAACATCATGTGATACCGTCATTGTTATAAACAAAGGACTTATACTTGTGAAGCTATCTCATGTAATAAAATTAAAATACTTCACACTTCAGTGTTAAAATTTTATAATGTCTGCTTAAGTTGTTAAAACCTTGCAAAACCTAAACTCACCAATCTTTTTTAACTTAGTTTTTAAGATTTCAGTAAATTGTTTTTATTTCTACTTTCACTTCCGACAAAGTAAAAAACATTTCCGCGAAAACATACTTGTCTGTGTGCGTGTGCAAAACATGCCAATCATTCAACCATGTAATCTCTTATGTGCGGCACCGCTAAATAAAACGTAAAAAGCTCATTCCCACATTCAGAGTTCTAAGGAAAAAGCAATTACGTTAAACTACTTGTGGTGTGGTTTAATTTTTCCTTCTTTTTTTATTTTGGTACTTTGAGCTCTTGTATTACTGTCTTCTTCATTTAGTTGTTTGCATACTTGACAGAGCGTGGTAAAATTTCTTGTAACGTAAGAGAGAAATTTTATTTTCGGAAACACAGGTGTATGTGAAGGTTTAAGATGACATAAATTGTTGCGTATATTAAATCTAATGTTAACAAATAAATTTTCATATTAAGTAAATCTTTCTACTTTTAAGGTATTTTATAATTGTTGGTATGTAGATATGGTAAAAGTATTTGTAAATATAAGTATGTAAATGTAGATGATAAAAAGCCTTTTAAAGCAAACAAAGTGACTTAAGCGGTAGAAACAACAAAGAAAAAATACAGTTGTAAAATTTAACAACATTTTAGTTATAAAAAGCAATAAACCTTGAGATTATAATAATTTAATTTAATCGCCTTAACAATAAAAAAACTTATCGAAAATAATTTGTTTTAGGATAAAGAACTGTAAATACGCATATTTAATTTTTCTTCTTCTTTAAATACTGTTGTTTTTTATTTAAGGAGTTTCTTAAATTTTTTAACCAACGGATTTAATTAAATCAAACAAAATCTAATTTGAATTCAGTTTTTTTGTTCTGTGTTAAAAACGAAAAGTTGTGATACAAAAAAAATTTTGCTCCATTTTACTATAAGAAATAAATGTTAGTGAAAACTATTTAATTAAATTAACCGAAGGGTATTTTTATTTAATTAAATAATTTTCTAAAAAAAAAAAAATTTTTTTGTGTTATTTTTTATTGTAACGATTAAATAATTAAATCGCCGATATATATAATTGAGGGAAAAAGCACACCTAGATGGCCATTTCGCTAATACTCACTAAGCTCTACAGGAAACTTCTCACAAACATTTTAAATAAACTAAAGATTTTTGTCCAAACAATAAAGAAGAGACAAAAATTAAAGTTTGTGCAAAATTAACAATAACCAACAGTCATTCAATTTTTTTTCTCCACTGTATAAGGCTGGTTTTTTTTCGGCTCTTTTATACAGCAAAAAGAAGAAGGCACTTCGCAAATATTAAATTAAATTAAACAACGGGAATTTTTTATTATATTAATTAATTTTAAAAATAAAAAAATTATTTTCGTGCTACTTTCTATTATTCACTATCGCTTACTTGGCTCTTCAGGAAGCTTCTCACAAAACATTTTAAATAAACTAAAGATTATTGTGCAAACAGTAAAAACAGTGAAGACAAAAATTAAAGTTTAAGCAAAAACAACAACAATCAACAATGATTCTATTGTTATTTTTTTAATTTTTTTAACTGTATAAAAGAGCCGAAAAAAGTCAGTAAGTGAATTTCAGAACACCAAACAATTTTTTCTCGAAACTATTTTTCCACGACGCAAAAGTAATGTACACAAAAAAAAAACGCAGATTAAGAGATACCGAAAAGCCTTGAAATTCCAGGAATGTTTTAGATTTCAAGATCATGCAAAACTCCGGGTTCGGGATTTTAAACATTGCGAATCTCGCGATATTTAAAAGTCAATCCCGATTGGCATCACTCCCCGTATGGTTAATTAGCGCTTATGATATTTTTTCTACATCTGGGCCGTATGGTTGATTACAGTTTTACGACTTAGAAAATAATACTCATACGCTTCTGCTGTTTATTTCAATGCATTTATATCAGTGTTGCCAGGGGAAGACAGGAAAGAGTTACGCTTTTCTTTCAAAAAATTTACATTTTTTCATTAAAAGTTAAATTTTCATATTTTCCTTACATAAATAGTTTTGTAGTGTAAATTATATGAAGTATTAGAAAAGAAAAAGTAAAAAGTTTCATTCAACAAATTAATTTACTGAACAACAACAAAACGTAAATAAAAAAATAGAAAAACGTGTTTAAAAATTTAAGACCGATGATTAAATTAGAACTCACTACAAATATTTTGGTATGGAAAAATGCATGCTCTCGCCATTCAATAAAATTTGTTTAAGCGCGATTTTTCGATAGAATTTACTATTTTAATTATTTAAAAAATATTTAAGGACAAATTTGAGTCTTATTTGATTAAAACTTCAACATTAAATTACAAAATTTTTTGTAATATAATACGACACTTCATGAAAGAGTGACACATTCTGAAAGGTGGTTGCTGTAAAACAGAAGATTGTGAGTTCGAGCCCACCTTCAGACATGCATACAAAGGAAAATAATAATTTTTATAATGCAATTTTAAAATAAGGAAAAGCAGCACAAATCTCCCAAGAAGCAAAAGACAATTATTGTGTGAAGCCATGGCATATAATTTATTGGAGATGGTTAATTTAATAACTGAGTAACAGATAACTGTCAAGACGAACCTTATAATAAAAAAGAAGTAAGAACGGTAGCGGTTTTGGCTATTAGATAAGGGGATTAACTGGCTTGAATGAAAGGCGTAGTGGACTTGTCTGTGAATGGTAAAGCTTATTAAACAAGGCATCAATTAGTTCATGTCTCGCCGGAGTAACACAGTAATGTCGCGCGGATGGCTTTATTTGCAACAATAACGCATGTTAGTAAATACGAGACCATATAATGCACAAGACTCTAAGGTAAACAAGTAAAGCCAGATAAATCCACAAAATAAAAATACAGAATTTATAATGAGTCACAGTAGTTTTTGTAATCAGAAGAATTCGCACAATTATCTAAAAATGAAATCTAAAAAGGAAAAAAAGTAACAATGTATTTGAATCATTTACATCTTTGTTACAAAAGAAAATGTTACTATTTACTATTTTACTTATTTTTATTATTACTTATTATATTATTTTTTAGAGGAAACGCTTATATTTCTACATCGCTTAACCAGCTAACCAAAAAACGTTTATCCTAATTATTAGAAAAACTAAAAATATTTTCGAAGCACGATAAACAAGTTGAGGTTGTAATAGAAATCTCGGATTATTTTTTATTTTTAAATTATTAACAATAACGATAATTATTAGGCAGAATAATCACATGAGAGTTTGGTGCGATTAACATGTGTTGAATTTTATGTTTGTCATACTTGGGATATTTTCATTATCATTGGAAAGAATGTAACAACCATTTAATACTAATGGTTACATATTAATTATATTTTTTCAATCCAAGTTAGCAGGTCTTAGTACTTAGACAAAATAATGCTTTACTATACTTAAAAGTGTTAATTAGGTGTGTAAAAACAAAAATTTAAACATTAATCCATGATAGTGACTTCGTTTTTTAACTAATTTTCATTGAAAATTTCTCAATCGAGAGTAATGCCAATGGTGAATATAATGGTAATGCTAAAAAGTCATTAGCATTACTTATTTTAAAATGCTAACGGAATTGTTGCTAAATTACTCCATCTTATTTATTTTGTAACTTTTAATATTTTTATCATAATTTTAATTGCTCTGCTATACAAGAAAATACTTGAAATATTTTTTTACTTTTTAATTTATCAAGTGGAACTTTTTGTGTGTTGAAATTAAGCGAATAATAATTAATCTGGCTAAGGTTCACATGTACTTAAATTCCTAAATTTATTAAAAAAAATTTTTTTTAAAGAAAACAGAAAAATTAGATGTTTGGCCAAATGCACGCAGAAAAAAAAACATGGTTGTGATATGGTCACAATAACCATATTATGTTCTTTGTAACAATGTATGGTTGCGGAGAACCAATTATAGTTGTTTTCAACAAAAGTTTAGTCACGATAAACATTTTTTGTTAACTTTTAACGATTATATGGTTCCTGTGCACCAAAAATGCAACATGGTTGGTTTTATTTAAAAAAAAATTCCAACCACAACCAAAGCTTTATAACTTATTAAAAATAATATAAAATATATTACCATAATATATTATAATTAATCAAATTATGTTTAAAAGCAACAGAATAATGTTTGCGCTAAAAAATATTTTGTTCTAATACTTGACAGTATAGTCATTTTTCTGGTAGCTAAAATTTGAAATTGTTTTTTATCGTTGAAGAAAGTGAAAAAAAATAAAAGTTTATATACAAAATGAATAATCAAAAATGAAAACAAAAAAAAGGGAACTACAACATTTAAAAAAAGTTATAGTAAATATGCATCTATGTATGTATGTATGCTTACAGCATTTAATGTTTAAATTTGAAAATAATTAATGAATTTAATTGAAATTAAAATTTTTACTTTGGACAACAATATGGTTGCAAATGTAATTATACTATGTTTTATTAGCAACCATATAACGCAACCATAGTATGTTGCTCTTAGATTATGGTTACCTCAACCATATTTTTTCTTTGCGTGTGCCACGTAGCGTTTTCTGAAACTGTGATAAGCATTTTTTGCATCTATCAACCTTAGATTTAAGCCACTGAATGATGGTCTTACAAAACTCGAAGATTTTTAGTTGTTGTTTTTAATTAATCGTCACATATAAAGATATCGTTGGTTTAATAACGAATAATATTTTGTTCAAAATTTTTCATGATTTTTTTTCACATCACAATAGAAGAAGTATATTAAACTATTTTTATCTTTAACACATCAGAATTAGGTTGATCACAAATATGTGATTTATTAACCATCAAATGCAAAATCGAAAAAAAACTTTGAGCTTAATATTTGCTAATGTATATTTGAGATGTTATTACATGATGGCTAATTTTAAAAATATATCCATGAAGTTAAAGTTATATTCATTTTAAGATTTATTGCGTTCTCATTTTTTTTGTTCTAACTGTTTTGAGCCTTTAAGAGTAGAGGAATAAAAATATTTCTTTTTGATAGTTGCAGTAAATTTTTTTTTTCATTATTTATCGGTTCTTGAGAAGCGTCGGCCTGTCCAATGATGTTTAAATGCTCACAAACCAATGTAGCAAATATACAATATTATGTGAATCGAATAATAATTTATAATTAATTATTAATTGTAAGGTTTAAACACAAGCCCGGTCCTGTCTATTATAATGCAAATTTAATTTGTACATTTTATAACTTAAACATAATTTGTTTTAAACAAAATATAGAAATTGTTTATACATCTATCCACCCGTATACTTTTCTTCAATCGTATCTTTAAAATTACTCAGGTACTCGAATTCTAATGAATTTATTATTTTTCATAATAATTTTATGCTTTTCTAGTTTAAACTGCTGTTTATCTGCTTATTTAAACATTTCATTATTACATTTATCAAAAAACAATGAAATCGTTTTCTACTTAAATGCAATACAATACAAAGATGAAAATGATTTTCTTAACAAGTTTATTAAGCACAAGATTTGTTAGGCTTAAAAGTTCTTAATACAGGGTGTTCTTTGTTTTGCCTTAATTTTAGGAAACATCAGTCTCTACAGTTTATATTTGGCAGTCGTGAAGTAGACACGTGGCAAATTTAATATGGAAAAATATTCGGTAAACCAACGTGTTTTAATCCTTAAAATATTTTATCAAATTCAATCGACGATGAGATAGTTAAGTCAAATTTTTGGAAGAAGCAACGTGCCAATAAAACATACTATTTATCGTGTAGCAAATAATTTCGAAGAAAGAGGGCCTGTAGGTGATATGTTTAAGTATTAACCACAAGGTACTGCAGTATCGGCTGAAAAATTTATTACTGCTCTAGAAAGTATTCAAAACAATACGATGCTATGCTTAGGAGCTTAGTCTTCAAATAACATCTTTGGCCACAATTTCGCTTTTTAACTCCACAAATGAACGGTTGAGGATTGATTAACATGTGGTATCAACAAAACGTTGACACATCGCATACAGCCAAATTATAATGGAATTGCTGCGAGACCTCTTTGCACGATAAGTTATTTCAAGAAATGGTGATGTTAACTGGCATCTACGATTGCCTGATTTGACTGCTACGGACTTCTTTTTGCGGGGATATCTGAAAAGAAAAGTTTATGGAAACAAACCAGAAACGCTTGAGTAAATCAAACAAAATATTCGTAATAAAATAAATGAAATATCGCGTGAAATGTGTGAGAATGTCATGAAAAATGTGCTCAAAAGAGCTCGCATGCGTAAAGCTAAGAGAGGCAGACATTTATCTAATATTGTATTCCATACATATTTGACAACATTACATAGAAGATTTACCAAAATAAAATCTATTCTAAAATCTAAAACAAAATAGTATAACTTCCCGGCGGATACCCTGTATGTGTATGTATAAATGAATAAATACTATTTAATGTAAATGAAATATTTTAACCTAATTAACATGTTATAGTATGTGAGTGTAACTGTTTTAAAATTCAATCCCAATATGCCAATAAATAAAATCATTCCTATTTTGAAGATTATTATTTTAGTTGTTTAAAGTTTGCTCAAATTATAATAACAGTTGTTTTAAGATAAAATAGAAGATTATGTGTTATATTCATAAGCAAATTTTGCCCAAGGTGGTAATTGAACATTTCTTGCTACTTTATAGTTCAATGATTTTTAATTAAAATATGCTTTATAGCTTGTCTTCAATAAAAAGTTATTTGAAGTTCCCTAAAAGAATGTAAAGTTAAAGTTGGTATTTAGTTTAGTCAAGCCTTTGAACGTTGTAGAATGAGCACATAATAAGGAACTAAGCGTAGAAGTAGTGAACTATTAGGTTCTGAACTTTTTCTTAAGGAATAAGGGTATTCGAGGTAATATTAGAGAGCTGCAACTTTAGTCTATCCCAAAGTTCTTATGAAATGCTAGCAAAGGTAATTACGAGAGATCATGATCAAATAAAATTTTCTTTAAAAATCTTAAATTAAAAAAAAATAATATTTAGAATTAAATTTTGATGAAAAACCTTTTCTTCTTAGTTTCAGTAAACTCTGGCAAATTATTATGAATAGACTAACGCTTGAAAAATGCTATCAAATCATTCAAGTTTACTAAGAAAATCAGTCAACAATTCGAGCAACTTATAGACGACTTCGTGATTTTATGGTTCACATAATCGTCCGTCGAACTGTGAATAGATTTCGTATCAGATACTCTCTAGAGGATGAAATAATACCAAGACCTCGAAGGAATGTGCGTATTAAAGAGAATATCGCTGCTGTAAACAAAAGTTTGGAAGATGTTCCAAATTTATCGTTTCGTCGTCGGTCACAGAAATTGGGGGCTCTGTCCGCCCGTCTTGTTTTAAACCCGTATAAGATCCAGCTAGTGCAGGAAGCCACGAGACTATTATATGCTTCGTTCTTTCGCCGATTGGGTTCTAGAGCAGTTAGTAACTGACTCGTTGTTTTATCGCCAAATTGTGTTCAGCGATGAGGATCGTTTTTGGATTAACAGATTTGTCAGTAAGTGAAATTGGCGCATATGGAGTAAGACCAACCCACAACATACCCTACAGACTTCATTGCATCCAAATAAATGCATCCAAATAAATTCATCCAGATAAATGCAACGTTTGGTGTAGTTTACACACTGGTGGCATCATAGGATCTTATTTCTTCAAAAATGAGGCCGGATCTTACTTACAGTCAATGGAGATCGTTAGCGCACCATGACTAATGATTTTTTATTTGAAAATGGATGACATTGATCCGAACGAAATATGGTTTCAAAAAGATAGCGGAGTATGCCATACAGCCACCGCAACCATCGAGTTAGTGAAATCAAAATTTGACGATAAGTTAATATCGAGTAAAGGGCCTGTCAATTGCCCTCAAAAGTGGTGCGATTTGACACCTCTCGATTATTTCCTGTGTGGCCACGTGAAGTCTTTGGTTTATGCTGATAAACCAGCGACAATTGACGCTTTAGATGCCAATGTTGTTCATGTTATTCGTGACATATAGCCAGTAGTATTTAAAAAAATTACTCAAAATTGGAGGTCCTGAATGCGCTTAATCATGACCAGCCCATATGGCTATATGCCCAAAATCAATAAAATATTAATGCCATGTTCGAATCATTCGTATAAAAAAATTCTTCATTAATATTTATTTTATGTTATTATTTACAGATTAAAATTCTAGCAGGCTTAAAAAACATTTTATTTCAAATAAAGCAGACCTCTGAAATGAAGTTGGATAAAACTAAACTGCATTGCAGTGACACTGTCCCATTGTTTGATTCTTGAGGATTATCGGCATAGTACAATATACCTTAAACCCATAAAAAATCAAATAAAGTAAAATTTTAAAAATAACAAAAACTTAACCGCTCTCAAAGAATTTTATGTCATTTTAGTACGACCGACTTTAAAACAGATGAAGAACTGAATGTTAATTTTTTATTTAGTGTTTTATTTTACTTTAAAATATTCTCTTTTATACTTCTTTTTATCATGCAGGTACAAATTAATGTTGTAGTTTCTTTTGACATTTTAAAAAGCTCCTCCTGATTATTCAGGCATAATAAAAATATAACACTTTGGGGAATGTTCAGGTAAAAAAAGAATACCATTTAATTAAACATTCACTTTCTTAAATCTTTTTTTTTTTCTGTTGGCTTTTATAAAGATGTTTTACTTTATTTCTGTTTATTTTCTTAATGTATTCTTCAGTTATTTCGAGTCATATTTACGAGTATATAAAATTTTTATATGTCAAAGAATTGAGGTATAAATATGCGTATGTATAAACTTCACATCGTGTAATCTTATGACACTGATAAATTAGTTACAATATTGTAAAATAGCAACAGAAGCGTAAAGAACATTTCAAGAAAAAATTCTTAAATCATGAACGTTCATGTATTTGATGTCTTACTTTGACTATTAGATTATTAGAAAAAGAATTATAAGGAAAAAAGAAAATGAAAAGAGATACGTCGACTCATTGAAATTAATTAAAAAAGAAAATTAAAAATTGTTTGCTTAAGAACCAAAAGTGATACTAAAAGTCTTCATTTCTAGGATTACTTGAAAATTGGCTTTATTCATTTTTTAAATCAAGGAAAATATTTTCCCAAAGTCACAAAAGATTTAAAATTTATCCGACTTCCGAAACATCTACACAAATTATATTTGCCATCGTTCGTATGATCGATATATCAGTTTTACTCGTAATTATGATTTAACGTAGGAACTATTGTTATTAATTTGATTTCTATGATTACTGTTTAGGAGGACACCAGTATAAGTGAATGTAGGTTGTAAACAATCCCTTCTACAATTTAATTTTTTCTTTAGTATTCCAAAATGTGTTTCGTTTTATTTTTTAAAAAAGATTTCATACGCGAGCACAAAAGGAAAATAATTTTTTAAGAAAAAATCCTTTTTAAATTAAAGGACACTATTAGTACACATTTACTTTTAAAAATATTTTTACAATGATTTCCTTTTTTATAAAATTAATTTACTAGGTAAATTATCTTTTTAGGAAAAAGTACCAATTTTTAGAAAAGATACAATTTTTAGAAAAAGTACCAATTTTTAGAAAAAGTCCCATTTTAAAAATAAATTTCCATTAAAGAAAACTCTTTCCACAAAAAGTTATGTTTTTGCAAAAAATACTGTTTTAAAAAAATTACTTTTGCCTTTACCTTGTTTTGAAAAAGATATTTCTAAAAAATTCCATTTTGTGTAAAATGTATACATTTTTAAGAAGCACTTCTTTTTAAGACAAATTTTTTTTCTACTGCAAACTCTTTTTATTTAAAAGGGTATTTGTTTTGTAAGAAAAAATTTTTTTTACCAAAAATGTTTAAATTAAACAAAAACTCCATTCAAATGATTTTTTTGAAAGGATCCATTTACTTTCTTTTTACACAATGTAATTTAAAAAATAATTTCTTTCCCTAAAAAATTTTTTTTTGCAAAAAGTCTGCTGTTGAAAAATTTTTTTTCTTTATTAAAGTCCTTCCTTTGGAAAAGTATTTTGTGAACCAAAAATTCAATTTTTTGCAAAAATTTAATTTATTAGGAGGCGTCTGGTTTTAACAATAAATCTATTAACAAAATTGACTAGTGCGTCCATTAGTTTGATGAAAGTACTCTTATAATTTATATATTTGCTTCCATCATTTTGTTGTTGTTGCCGTTTTGGTCATAAATACTTACAATGCAGTGCTAAGAAAATAAATAGTTCTCAACACATGGAAATCGTGTCTCATATAGAGTATGACTTTGTCTTAAGTGAATACGATGTATATGAAGAAATCATCACTTAGTTAATATTAAAGATAATTTTGCAGCAAATTAATAACAACGTTCATTTTGCTTTTATCTTTAGTTCAATAATAAGTAACCAATGCCACACTTCTGTACAATTCAGATTAGAAAATTTTAAGATGAAAATTACACCTTGAGGAAAATCATGAAAATTACTGGGCCATAATTTTAAGTGGATTAGATAAATAACAAAAGAAAAATGTTAATTAAATAACTGTCTTTTGCAGCATATTGTTATTACTAAAACAAAAATTTTATATTCTGCAGCAGCAACTTAGTTACTAAAAGCTACATATTTAATTAATTTTGTTTTCTAACCAGCTGTTGATAAATACATCGGCTCTTTGTGAAAATAAAAATATGGCCCTTTGTGCAGGCAATGATAGTGTTTGATAACAAGGATTATTGACAAAATGAATAACTTTTGCGAAAGGGCTTAGTAATAGTTGTTTTTTTTTTAATTTTGTATAATATTAATTGAGTTTAATAATCTTAGTGAAAATGATTCCAGGAAATTCAAACCAGGGTTTACGATAAGTTCTGGCGAATTAAAGATTATATATTTTAAACACGCTAAAATATCCTTTAGTTTGACAGATAAGAGATGCCTTCATCAAATAAGAGATCGGCGAAACATGAATACATTTGCACATATTATCTGCATATTTATTGCTTTAACGTTGCCAGCAAATATGACTTGGTTTAATAATCATCAAGGTCAAGGTTACGTTTTAAGCCTTTAACGCAAATCATTTAAAGAAAAATTCTACAAAGTACCTAAAAAGTACATAATTACAGTATTTAAGTAAGTTGTTCTAAATTATATGAGTTTTTTTTAGCATTAGGGCCATTTCATAATATAGAAACAATATTTTTCTTAAAAAATAAGTTGCTCACAACCTTGAACTATGCTTTTAAATGCACAAAGTGTAATACAAGGTTAAAATAATTCCAGCAACAAATGTAAAATATAAAAAAAATGCATATAAATAACATCAACTGAAAAGCAAACGTAAGCTTAACGTTACTTAAAAATCTTAATGCAGTTACGAATTCTGCAAAGAAAAAGGAAGAAATAAAATTAAAAACAGAAAATAAAGTTGTTTTTTTTTGTCGAGAGCAAACGAATAAGTGGAAAAATTCTTTTACCTTGAGTAGAAATCTAAGTAAATGTTGTTTTTTTATTAAATAAAATTGTTTAAGAATGACAAATTAAAAGGTAAAAAAATAATAAAAAATTAAAAAAAAATTTTAAAAAATTAAAGCAAAAAACTATATTGACTAGCAGTGCACACAACTTCATCTTCATGTACAGAAATGACCTCGTTACAGTTTTATTATATTTATAGATTTAAAAAATTCCATAATTATTAAACAGTTTTTTTTAACAAAAATTTTTTCGTAACTTGTATTTAAAATCAGATAGTAGCAGTTCCCTTACTAATAAATGCTTCAACAAATTTTTTTAATCTGGCAACTCCTATTATCATTAAATACTGAGTGCGTTTAAATGCCAATATACGCTATCATACAGAATTCTGTCCTACTTTAAAAATCATTTCATTTGTTGGTGCAACGTTATTTTACAAAAAAGATGCAAGAATACAAATGGTTTTAATATTTTGTTGTTTTTTCTCCATATCTTAAAAAAAATCAACTCTGATCGCATAGAGAAAAATATTTTACGAATTATTTCAAAAGATTTTAAAATCGTACAGATGAGTCAAAAAGTCTGTCACCCACATGCTCTTTTAATCCACACTATCATAATTTTTAAGCACACATGCAGTTTTCGACAGATCCTACGACTGAGTACGAGTATGATAGGGAATCCTGTCCTTAAAAAGCTAATTTGCAATTACTCCGAAAACCGAATGTAGATTGCTCTATATATTTATATCATGCAAGAAAATGGTTCCCTCTGTAGTAGAGTAGATGTTCGCAATAAATTAACGAGAAAGAGAAAAAAAAAAGAAAAATTATGAATTAATATGTTTGTAGCAAATGAATTAATCAATTCGGCTTCAGATCACCATTTTAGTTTCTACAAATTTTTTATTAAGAAAGTGGAGAAGTTAGACATCAGCAAAATGTAATCCAGCATTATCTGAATTGGTGCAACCTTATCAGAATTCTTCGCAGCTATCTACTTTTGTTTGTATACATTGTAAACAACATCTATTTAATCAATTTATTTTGTAACCAAGATTACGTGGAATAATTATAATCACTTAACGTTAATTTGGTTGGGCGAAGTTCACACACAAACCAGAATTTTTCTTTGAAAGATAGGCGTTAGTTAGTCGCCATAACAAGTTTAAAAATTCAATTTGAAAGGGGTTTCAATATTAACATGGTTCCCGCAGTGACTTATTTAAAATCTACAAACTCTATGTTTTATTATATCCGCTGTAACAAGTTTAAATGATAAAATTAAAGAAAGAGGGTGACCTGTGGTACGAAACACGTTGTTTCTTACACAGGCTGTCGATATAAGAAGACCGACTCACTTGGGTCCTAGATATAACCGTTGTGTTTGGTTAAGTTGAACACGCGCTGTTTCTCATTAATTTTGTCAAACATATAATCGTTTTAAATTTTTTTTTTTTTTTTTTTTTGATGTACATACACATGTATGTTTGCTCGTGCATAAAGTTTATTGTTCTCTTTGCAATTTATTACATTAAATAACGAATTTATGCCGACATATAAAATAAATAATAATATTTAAAACTAAAATATATTTATAATTATTTATTCCTAAAAATACTTTAGGCCAATTAATCCCAAATTATTTGTAGCTGCATATTTTTCATTACATATATAAATATTTATGTATAAATAATGTCGTATTAATGAAACTATACTTATTATAATTAAACTTAGTAATTTAGTATCTGTGTGTAATTATTTGTTATTACATACTTCAAGTCAAATGCTAAGTATGTTGAAAAAATGTCAAATATTTGAAATTGAATGTTTAAGTTAGAATGATAAATATTTTTAACAAATAAAGAATTTACATACATTAAATGAAATAATAGATGATTAACATAAAATACGTAAACAGATTATTTATTTTGTAATTTTAACTAAAATTATGCAAATGTATGCTAAAGAAAGTAAAGAGCATAAAATTAGGTTTTTATAATGTGCCGTACACTTTTTGTTCTTATGGGTTACAGTATTTAAAATATTTTTATTTAATTGCAACAAACTTATTTAAGCGTTTTTTGTTTTTAATGAACTAGCAATTCTCGGTACGCTTCGCTTCCTTGATAAGAACAATAAGACTAATATGGAAAAAAAATTTTTTTTTGTTAAAAAAAATATATATAACGGCATTTTAAAAATTAAGAATTTGAGAAGATAAAAAAATACGAGAAAGAATGTATTCATAAACCTAAATTAATATTGTTACGTTTATTTATTTTACAAACGCTTAATTTATTCAGTTCTTTTATTGTTTACTACTACTTTTACAGCCTTAAATTAATGACAAAATTTATTTAAGCGGTTTTTACTTATCCGGATAATACACCAAAAATACATGATGGCAACTTTGTAATAGACAAACAGTTCTACTACAAGATCTTCGCTTAGTGACACAATAACAAGTGGAAAGTATGTTTAGTGAGAAAAAACATTTATAAAATTTCTAACCGTAATAAAATAGTATTTTAACAAACTGTATGACAAGTGAAAACACAAGCGATACTACACGTTCATATTAATGTCATACATACAAAAACAAAACAAAAATAATAATACTTTTATAAATTGAGCGATTAATTTGTTCAGTTAGAAGTCATTTTAATTTTATGCAACACGTCATCTAAGAGCATATTGCTCTATATTAGTGATATTTAGTTATCATAGGTAAATGCTAGCACCTGTTACCTCCTTGAACATGTCGTTGTCTTCTTCCGTTATACGAATAAAAATATTGTTACATTTTTAGACAAATGTACAGATTCTTTTAATTGCAAATACCACTGTGGCTGACTATCTTTTCGGCATTCCTTACTTTGTGGCTTTATCTGGTTATATTTCTTGATCCTACGTTCTTGTGAATCCTATGGTCTCGTATTTATGTTTAGTTATGTTACTGTTACAAACGCAGTCATCCACGCGACACTACTGTGTTACTCCGGCGAGACATGAACAACTTAATACCTTGTTAATAACCTTAACCAATTACAGACAACTCCACTACGTCTTTATCCAAGCCAGTCATCCTCTTTTATCTAAAAGCCAATACACACTTCTGCTATACACTTCCCTGAGCTAACCATTACCATTCTTACTTTTTATTATAAATTATCTGTTGCTTTTATATTAAATTAGACGTCTCTACTAAATTATCTTCCATGACTTCACACAATAATTGTATTTCGCTTTTCAGGAGGTTTATATTGCTGCTTCTTTATTTTCAATTGCATTATAACAATTATTATTTCCGTTCTACGCATGCCCGAAGGTGGGCTCGAACTCACGATCTTATGTTTCACAGTAAGCACCTCTAGTGAAATAATTTATTCACCACGCTCATACCGAAACAACAACAACCGTGTTTGCCAGATCTTATTTTCGTAAGAATATATTCCGAGTGCTTATGCCCAGCGAAGTCTATTGAGCAATGGCCACTGGTTGTCCGTGTTTGTGTTGAAATCAACTCTGAAAAAGTACTAGATAAGCTAGTTTCGAAAATTTTGCTATTGAAAATCAGCAAGATCGGTTTATATGTCAGCGGGCAAAATACTGCACCTGCCTCTAATATTTCCATGTCATTGGGAACAAATTTAGTTTAGCAAACTAACTCCAATCAAAAACCAAAATATTTTGGGCGATATAGACTTAAGAAAACCACAAGTGAAGAAATTGTCGCTTGCCTATATTTTTCGAGTAAGATTGATTCTTAAGATATCAGTATGGATATCATTAAAAAGCTTTTGAAGAGATCTTTTAAATGTCAATTTATTTAAAAATGCTTAACCCACTAAAAGCCGGTGACATTTTTATGTAAAGTTATTCACAGTACTTCATTTATTTTTCTTATTTTTCTCTTACTTGTTCATACTCCATTTTGCTCCTAAAGTGGATTTAATACCTCTACATGATATTTAGCAAACAAAAAGTATAAAATAATCAACTAGAAAAAGCTGCCAGATATTTCCTTATAAGAACGGTCTAGACGATTAAAATCTCTACCGAGAAAAAAAATTAAGTGCCATTGAAAATATTATTTCCTGATGTGATTTATTTTGTAACTACAAGAACCCAACGAGTAAATAAAGCGTATTAATATTATAACCAACTATGGTAATTAATTTACTTCCGTTAACTTCCTGTTAGCTGCTTTTCCTTTTAGAATCTGTGCAAAATACTCTAACTGGGGTCACCATTAAATCTTTGATAATCTCCCTAAATGCTGCTACTGTGTTCTTTGGTCTCATGAATATAATTTAAAATAAAAACAAAAAAACTGACTTTATATTCAAATGTCAATTAATATAGTTTTTATTTTGGATGATTATTTAATAGATGCATACATTGATTTTTAAAAATATGTTTAATGAATAACACAAATGTTTGCAGATTTTATTTTTGTTTGTTTTTTCAATTGTTAACTCGTATAATTTTTTTATAGTAAAAGTTTATTTAGGTCTATTATTGTTATTTTGTTGTTTTATCAGCATAAAAAGAAATCAAATAATAAACTACATATGTACATATACATGTTGTGTACTATATATTTCAAATGTTTTGTCAATAACGTTTAATATAAATGTGTTTGGCTTTTTTTCTACTCGTGTAAAACTTGTATAACAGCTGTTAAATTTAATGTTTATTTATTTGTTTAATTCACTTGTAAAATCACTTCTGCATAACATTTTCATATATAAAGCACAGCTTTAGTTAGGTTTGCATTAAAGGCATTTTTAATTAAAAAAAATTTAACAGTTAAAGCGGTTAATTTGAAACATTTTTTTACAATATAATAAAATTTCTTTGGTGTATGACTGATGGTGTGCAGCCTGCTGTTATAAATCAATTTTAGCTTATATTTAAACCTACGATGCTGCTGATAGGCTCTGAACAAAGTTCGAAATTTTTCATTTTTGAGCATTCAATTATAAACATTTATGATATTTTTCATAAACAAGATCTATACGATTTTTATTTTTTTATTATTCACGTTCTCCTTTGTTTTTAAGCATTCGTATATGATAAGGGATAAATAACATCATTGTCATTAATGCTGCTTTTCATAAACGAATGCCGAGAATTTTTTAACGTTGAAAACTTCTTTTTTTTAACTTTATGAGAATTAAGAGATGAGAAAAATGAAGTTTGTCATAAATGAGAAAAAACGAAAAACAAAAAAAAAAAAAAAAATTGTCTGCATGCGATCCCACATGAATGCATTATGTATTAGTATTGATGCAAGTAAGAGTGAATAATAAAGAAAAGGCGCATTATAAAAATAATAATATAACAAGACTATGTAAAATCTCTAAGAAATTAAACAAAAATCATAAAAAACAAGATTTATTAAAAGCTATATAAATGTAATTTTATTACATTAAAATACATGCACGTGTATTTTTGAATTCTGTTTTTGTTGCTTGTAACTATATTTAATATGTATAAAAACATTGGCCCATATTCAAAGTTAAAAAAAAGTATACTTTAAGGGAACTTAAGTCGGTTTTATTTTAGAGTCGACTCTAATTCATTCATAGACAATTTAAAATATACTTTTGGCGAGAAAGTCAACTCTAAATTTAAAACTACCCAAAGCTGTTTTTAACTCAATTTTCCAAAATTATTTTATTTGGTTTAAGAACACAATACTCTTTATCTGTTTTTTATACAGAAGTGAACAAAATAACAACAAGGTTACTTTTTTCAAATGTTTGTTTAGAAATTGTATGAAAAAATTTATCAAATTACAGTTGACACCCAGTGGAAGGCGGCAAAACTTAAAGTATACTTTATTCTTAACTATGAAAGCAAAAAAGATAATAAGAGCTTTATATTTTAGAGTATACTTTAGCAAGAGTCGACTTTATTCTATAACTATGAATATGGGCCAATAACAATATTTTTTAAAGGGTAATTTGCTTAAAGCATATGAAATTTTAAATAAATTGAAAGATACTTCAAATGGGGAATCGCTTACCTATTCACATTTATTAAATAAGCTTAAGCACTTATACAAAATATGTATTTAGTTTTAAAATAATTATTAAAGTAATGCTTTAAAGGTTACTGATGAATATAGTAAACCATTATAGCTCAAGAGCTCAAAAAATATTTTTCTACGATCTGTTCACTTATGAAAAACTATTAAAACCATAAATTGTCATAAATGAGCACTTGCGTGAAAAAAAAATATTTTCTCATTTTGAGTAGAAAGAATAAAAAAAATTATCACATTCATAAATGAAAAAAAAAAAACAAAACTTTAAAAAAAAAAAAAGCTCACACATGAGAGAGCAGTGACATATTTTAGTTTTTTTTGCTTCTTTGTATACATGTTTTGGTTCTTTTGTGTACTCTGGCTCTAAAAAATGTATCAGAAAGTTGTCTTCCTACGCTGTCTTATTACAGTTTGAGAAGTTTGAGACATAACAAAACGTAAAATAATATTAACTATGTTTTTAAAAGGCACTATATAAGTGGAACCGTCTTTAATTCTTTTCAAAATTTTAAGATTATTACGTGCTTAAAATAAAAAAATATATAATAAATAATTAGATCGGAAGCAATTATGAGAATTCGCAATCATTACTTCTAACTAGAGTTCGCTTAGTAATTAAAATTCGAAAAAAAAATATTTTGGAACACTTTTTAACACTTGTTCACATTCAGACATTAAAAAATATCAATATTAGGTGTAGTGGTGACGGTTTAAGGACTTGTTTAATCCTTAAGCACTCAGCCTTTTAAAATAAGAAATGAAATCTGCTGACAAACAGGGGAGAAATAGGATCCAGAAAAATTTTTTTTTGCCTATTCATATATAAAATTCGTGTTTTAGCACGCGTAACGTCCGAATCATATTTAAAATAAATTTCCTAAAATTGGTTATTGATGGGATTGTCAGGCTTATCTATTCGTTGATTGCTCTATTTAATTTGTTAGTGAAATTTCATCACTTCGACTTCTTCGGGTCCTGCCTAAAAAATTCAATTTTAACAGCGGTTTTATTATAGACTTAACTTTTGAAATTAGTGCTGTGCAGAATTTTCTATTGTGGGGACTGGACTGACTCGAATGGCCCTCTCAAATTCTAAGGTTCCTCCACTATAAAATGTGAGCTAAGAAATGATTGCAAAAGTTGTAGCATCGAAGTAGTTTAAAAGCTGATTACTTTGGAAAATCCCACCCAATGCAATTCAAAGAAAAACATCGAGCAAACGGTTACGATCGAATCAGATCAGCTTATTAAAAAAAAGTGGATTTCTAAAAATAAGTTTAGGGGCTCCAATTTTTAACATCGACTGTGGTTAAAAAAAAACCATCAGAGTGGGGAATATTAACTGCTGAAGCATACATACAATATGAAAACGCAATGAGAAGCAATTTTGCGGTAAAAATTTAGTTACAAACTTGTTGGCACGCAGTAATAATATTAATTTTTACAGTCATTTAATTAAGATAAAAGTACCTTCAAGAGACTAAAAGGGCATCTCACTGACCTTTATATTCAGACATTGTTCAGGCTCTTCCGAAGCCTCTTAATCTTGCAGTCAATATACGTAATATTTTATGCTTAAATCATTTTGTTTCTTTAATTGTTAGTAGTAAAATTTATTATTCACCCTGTTTTTTTATTACAGCTATTTATAATATATTTATAAATTATCAACAACTGTAAATATTTCCTTCCTCCAGACAAAGATGTTATTGTGAAAAAATCTATAATAAATATTGGAAAAGAACATGAATATTAAAAGCGTTAAAAAAAATATCGCGCAGTAAATTTCCGGAATGTATATAATTATGTGAAATACAAAAAGCAAAGCAAACACAGAGCGTTAATATATGCGAAAATATTTACACAAGTATATAAAACTAATTACTGCAAAATGTTTGCTTGAGGTAAGACGGCTACATTTAAAGGAAGGGATCAGTAATCATTAAAACATATTTTTTGTTTAAACAGACCATAAAGAATAAATAAGGAGATAAAATAATGTATTAATAAGTTCAAAAATTTTAATAAAAATTTAGAAATATCAGGAAATTCTGAGACAGAAATTTTATATATGTTTTGAGTGCTTTTAATTTTTAGTCACCACTTGTCTATACGTCAACGAAAATTCTATTTTTTCGATAATATTCTATCAGTCTTATTTAATCACCTCACAAAAAAAAAATTTAGTCAAAAACAATACCAACTCGAGGAAATTGAATGGATAATTCTTTTTTTATTACAGGACCTTTTTTAAATTATTAGTTGAAATACTTTATATTATTCAAAGTAAATTAATTAATTTGGCTTAAGCTTATGTGTTTTTGAGTTAAAAAATCAATCGACATTAATTTGTTTAGATATTGTCCACACATACAATCAAAAATTTAAAAATTATTGTAATAATTATTGCAAACAAAAAACCGACTACAAAACAGACAAACATACGTTAAATTACATGAACTATTAAGAATAGCTTATACTGTTTGAATGAAAAACTTTTTTACTTTAAAAGCATGTTTGTAATGGTTCAATAGTTTGGCCATTTACAGCATATTACATCAACTATTGTAACACCCTTTAATTCATAATTTTAAATATGTATACTTCTTATTTTATCAAAGTATTGGAACTTCTATCTAATTTTTAAGAGTTTCTATACAAGGGTTTAAAAGATAGGCTCATTTAGGTCAAATTACATTAATTATGTGAACATCCTTTAGTTTCTTAATTCACTTTTTGCTTTAGCGGACAAGCAATACAGGTTCCTTGTAAATTTCAGCTGTATGTCTATAACGGTTGAAGAGTTTGGTCACATACATTAAATGATATCATATATTGGGATACCCTTTAATTCAAAATTTTAAACATGCTGTTTTAGCGGACTTATCATTACAGTTTTTGGAAATTGCAACCGACTGTCTAACACTATTCGAAATTTTGGCCATAGTTATCATATTAAATTAACTATTGGGGCACCCTTTAATTTATAATTTTAAATATTTATACTTGCTATTATAACGGTTATAGTTATCAACATTCTGTGCAATTTTCAAGCGTTTGGCTAAAACGGTTCAAAAGATAGGTCCATATAGGTAAATTAACGTCACCTAGGGGAACCCACTTTAATTTCTATTGATGATGACACGCAGTTTCTTTTCAAGTAGCGCCCATTACGGTACAAAATACATGTAAAACCTACATATAAGCTATATGCGGGCACAATATAATTTTAAAAATTACAAACTGATTTTCAAACACGACAATGTAAACACAATCTTCAAAAAAAGAAAAAAAATTTAAAATCTATTTCTGCACTCACAAACGTAAAAAAGCAACCTTCAGACGAAATGTTTTTTTTTTTTTTTGAAGTCGGTTAATGTTTGTAACATCTTCGATAACTGGCAAATTTTTTTTTATTTATTATCAAAGCCTTACCCAAGTAAGCCGTATAATAACTTCACTTTTCACATTTAAAATAATAAGTAATAATATAAATAATAATATATGAGTATATTTAAAACGGATGACATATTGACACAAAAAAATATACATAAATGTATGTACATGTATAAGTGTATACATATTAAAAAAAGACATAAACAATAACATATACATATGGTATATCATAATTACGTAACTGTTATTCAATATAAAACAAAAGATAAAATAAATCGAAAAATATCCAATGTTATCGTACAACACTAAAAACAAAGAAAAATTTCATTAAAAAAAGTTCAAATAAATGATAAAAATTTATTAGTTCATATGAAAAAATGACTGTGAATTTTTGTTTTTTTTTTGTTACTATTTGAACACCAAAAAACCAAAAAACATTAAGCAATCATATGCGTTTATTATTAATAATTAATTATAATTAAAAGTTAATAAACAATTTAAGACATAATAAAGATTTTCTAGTGAAAAAAAAAACACTTTGAACAAAAAATCAGAAAATTAACTCGTTGTTTTTATTCAAGCTTTTGCATATTTCTGTTATGTGCTTGTGGACACCTCGTGTGCGTGTTTCATTTGCAGATGATTTTAAGATTTTAAAAGAGAGTTGAGTAGGCTTTAGTTTAATAAAAAAAATTTTAGAACAATTAGTAAATTTCACTAAACCAAAAAATACTGAAATACCATAAAAGAGAAGAGAATTATGTTTTTATTCAGCTTACAAACTTTTTGTTAATTCTACACATGTTTTTCGTAATAGAAATTATTTTGGAAAATTATTTATATATAAGAAATTTTCTTCGTATGTCTAGTTACCGAAAGGGATCTATATAAGTATAAAAAACTAATTAAATTGATTAATTTAAATAGTTAATTTAGCTATTAAATTTATTAACTTTTTATCTATATTATCTAATAAAGTAAAATGAAACATATGTTAATTAGATAAAAAGCTTCAAAGAAATCTAAAAAAACATTTCTATTAATTCAGAATTTTTCGGAATTGTTTTATGTTATAGTACATTTACATTACACAGTAATCTATTAGATTTGATTTGAAATCTCTATCAAAATTTTAAAAATGAGTATTTTATTACATTTTATTTGTAATTAACATTATGTATATTCTTCTTTTATTTATGTCCTTATTTTTTTAAAAAATTTTTATAAAACACCTTTATTGTTTTAATAAACCTGTCAATTTTTCTTGTGCAGTGTAGTATTTTGGGTACAATAGGAAGAAAACCATAATTGCATTAGTAAGTACTGATAAATTTTGTCAAAGCCTAGTGACCCAGTAGATTTTATTTTGTATGGGAAATCTTTTGAAAATCAAAAAGATTTTGCGCGAAATTTCATTGGTACTAAATTTCGGTATAATGTAAATGCAGTATTGGTCTACGTTAATTGTGCTTGATTCCTTAAATTATAAATATTTCGTGATATTCAAATTAAATATTTATTATACTATTATATCCATCTGTACATCCGTGTTAGCGTTGCCGAGGCAAACTTACTTTCACAAAAAAAAAAAAAAAAAAAAAAATATATATCAAAATCAAAGTCAGCTTCTTCGGTCAATGTCCTTCGAGGCAGCAGCAAAAATATCACGCCTACTACTATTTTTTTCATGTTATTTGAAACAATAAAGTAACTTTAATCAAAAAAATAAATATATTGGGCGATAGAGAATTAAAAATTAAGAAAAAAAAAAACATCAAGTGACTTAATTGGTGCTCGCCCATATTTTTCGAATTAAGCGGCTTTGAAATTTTCAAATTTTTGAATATATAAATATCATTTCAATATCCAAAGATTTTTAAGAGATCTTTAAGGAAATAATAAAATTTAAAATAAACTTAACCCATTGCGAGGTGATGTAATTTTTATGTAAATTATGTAAATGCAGTACCAAAACTTTTTTTATTTTTTAATTCTCTGTCACTCCAATATTTGCTTTTTAATTGGAGTTACTTCACTAAACTAGATTTACATAGATGGTGAAAAATATATTAGATTCGGCATACACGAATAAAGCACTTTTTTTGTTTTTGTTTATTAAAATTTGAATTTTTTCTGGTATTGTGAAATTTTTTGTTGGCACGTAGACTTTTATAGAATACTCGATTTTTAGGTTATTCTTATTTTTTGTAATTTACATATTTTGCTTAGATTTAGAAATAGCGATTTTCTTAAAATAATAATTAATTTTTACTTTTTACCCTGACCAGGATTCGAATTTTCGATGTTTACGATGTACATAACATAAGGTAGATAGATGCAAAGAATGCTGATGAAGGATGTGGCGGTCCAGAAAATGCTGCATTTCATTCTGCTAGCGTCTAATTTTTTTTGTTTTCTTTGGAAAACGTCCGCATACAGTTGTCAATAATTTTTCTTTCTAAAAATGTTTAGAAAATAATTAAAAAGAACCAAAAAGCCGAAAATAAAGTAAAATTTCATATTTTATTAAATAAAAAGTTTCAATTTCCAAAGAACATCTAAAAACTAGTTGGACTTGTTTTTGAAATTTTTAAATTACTTTACATTTATTTGTCACAAATAAAATAGAAGTTAGTAAACACACATTGAAAAATTTATTATTTTTACATGTTCACATGCACAAATGCTTCTCATATGAAACATGTGTTAAAAGTTAATAAATTTGTATTTATTTTTTTCTTGTTTAAAAGTAAAGAAAATATAAAACGTATGCACGACTTCTTCTTAAATGAATTTTAAAACAATTTTAATTTATTTTTATGGCACGTTTATACACATATGCTGTAACAAAACAAGAGAAGCGAATAATGAATAAAATTTTCCACAAATATTTTTATGTATCAATTTGTAAATATTGTTTTTAACACAAATTTTTACAAAATTTATTGCGAAATAATTGTTTTTGGTTTAAAGAAGAAATTAATTTATTTTTATTTATTTGTATATAAGTATGTATAATATTTTGTATCTCAGAAGGACTATTGTATATCTGAAAAAAAAAAACTTTTTAAAGGGTACTCCGATAATTATGTAAGTGATTTCCTGAAAAAGCTTGTTTTTGAATAGTGCTCTTCTGCTTCTAAAAAGTTTTTTTTACAAAGTTTTTTTTTTAGAATTTTGACTTAGGAAGTTTTTTGTAAACGATACTTTTTTAACTGGCGTTTGTTTTGGAAAGATTTCAAAGAAGGTTCATTTTTAAGGTGTTTCATCAAAGTTTGGTTTCAAAACGCATTGATTTTCAATGTACCTTTTTATACTTTTATTTTTAAAAAGGTACTTTTAAAGGAATGGTTATTTAATAAAAATTATTTTCTAAAAAAGTAGTTTTTGTCAAAATTTACATTTCATAAAGCACACATTCCTTTTAATTGAATTTAAGTATTTTAAAAATTATTTTATTTTTTGCAGGTACTATTTGAAAAAGTACTTTTTTTAATTGTACCTTCAAAAATTTTCTTAAATAATTCTTTAAAACATTTTTTCTCAAAGAGGTTTTTTTTTAACTTTTTTCATGCTCTTTTCAAAAAGTACCTTTTTAAATATGCTCTAAGAACCCTTTCTAAAAAAATATTTTTTAAAAAGTTGTTTTTTTATAAAGGCAGTCTCAGTATCTCCTTTAACTTTTATTTAATTATGCTTTATTAAGGGTACTTTTGCTTAAAGGCCCAAATTACAACGTACTTTTTAAAAATAACTTTTCTGGAATGAAATAGATATTTGTATTTCAATCGTTTATTTTCTAAATTTTAAAATTTTTCATTTTGTTCTTTTTATAACTGCTATTTGCAGAAGTACTTTTTGGTAGACTAAAAAAGTACTTATTTTTACGTGGCTTTCTTTAACCCCAATTTTAACTTTATAAGTCATAACAGGGTGCCATAAGATAAATGTAGATTTTCAACGGAGTCTATGGATACCATTGGAGATGTTAGTTGTATGAGAATCAGCTCTTTTTAGAAGTTAATGGTTGAAATGCAACTAATTTACATTAATATTATGTACTTTTGTATGGGAATGTGTCTTGCACTTCTTAATTCTTTAGATATACGTTTTGTAATATAATTTTAACATTGAAATATGGCAAATGTTTAAAGCATAAAAAGCCACTTTCCTAAGACACAAATATGTGCTTTACCAATTTTTACATTCTTTTAAAAGCCTGTAGCTTATAAAATTAAAAAAAAAAAAAAACATAAAAGATATGTAAAAACAATATGATATTTACGCCAATAAAATTTATAAATCTGATATATAATTTTGTACAACATTTTAATAAATTTATACGTGTGTATGTGTGTTGCAATTTTGTTGCATTAGTATGTATTGTTTAAACCAAAATTTCATATTTGTTATGGCAGTTTCCTATTTTTACATACAAAAGATGCATGTCAAATTCATTTGTGTTCATCAATGTGTGAAGTTTTATTTTCAAGTTATTACATGTTTAAATTTCATTTGTTGCTTTCTTTTACAAGATCTAAGAATTTTTATGAAAGGTATGAAATTACTGAAATAAGCGCCTTTTGTTATTTATGAAATTTCTAATAAATTAAATTATTTTGAATTATTAAAAACTTAAATTTATTATTTAAGGAACATTTTTCCCCTTGAATTTAGAGGGATTTTTTTGATGTAGTTTTGTTTTAAGTCCGATACAAATTTGAATTGTAAAAATACTTTAAAGTATAGATTTTAATCAGTCATGTTTTTGAAAATGATTTAGATATATGTCTATTTCGGCTAATCTTGACGAAGTACCGGCTACATCTATAAATTTAGGCCAATAACTCGTAGTCGCTGTAGTCATTGACTAAAAATCCGATTGGCCAGGGTTCAACTCCTGCGGCAATCAAAAAAATTAAAATATTTTTTTTCTGTTTAATGGTATAAATACATATTAAGAATTAACAACACAACATGCAGCTTCCTTCGTCGGTCCTTCTTCATAGCTTATTCGCCGGTGTAGTGAAATAACTAATAAAATGGCTATATATTTCTCCTTTCACCACCTGTATTTAATTTTAAGAAGCCACATAGGAAATCAGTGAGAGTTATCAAATCGCGCGACCTTGGAGGCCTGACAGGACTCTTCACTTGTAGTCAATTTATCGCCAAGTTTTAATTTCAATAAGTTGATGGTTGCGGTTGCTGCACGGCACGAAACTACATCTTGCCTGAATAAATATCATAAATATTTTCAAACAAATAATTAATCGTGGTGCGTTAACGATCCCTATCAAATGTAATGCGGGCTGTGAAGAAATAAGTTTGGTCCAGTTATGCCATCAGCATGTAAACAGCATAAAGCGGTACATTTTTCTGAATAAGTGGAGTTTGTTTGATCTGTTGTGCATTCGTTTTACTCCATATCGCTCCTTTATTGCAACATAGTCATATCTAAAAAAACGTGAACTTGGCAAAATGCGATTTAAGTTTTCAAGTCATGATCTAATTGCCGCAATTGCAAATGCTATAACTTCGGTTCAGCTTGGGATATAAAACTGATTTTTTTTTTCAACATGTAAAGAAGGTCTAAAAGAGCAGTTTTGCTTAAGTAAATGCAAATTTTTTATTTTTTGAGATATGTCTATGTTGCAATAAAGTAGCGATATGCACAATTTTGTATGTACAATTCCAAATTGATCACTGTTTTTTTAAATAATCTGCCGTAAGTTCTATTGGGTTTAAAAACTACTCTTCATATACGATACGAAAGTCATCAATAAGCAAAACAAATACACAAACAAAACATTTATACATTCCAAAGTATTTCCAATAAATTAAGGTTGATAATTGCATTAATAAATGCAAACAAGCAAGTTAAAGAGATAAATAAAATATGTGTTTATATGTGTGTGTAAACTGACTTAAATGCTAATAATTTAACATTTAAAATTTTACCCAAATAATTTAAATAAATAAGTTAATTTCTTTAAATAAACTTTGTGTCTATAAATTTAAGAAATTTAGAATATTGAGCCAAATATTTCTTTAACTTATTAAGCATAATTATTTTCTTTAATTACTTTTTCATTTATCTTAATTGTTAGATATTTAATTAAAAACGTAGCAATAATTGCAAAAGTAGTAACTAGAATAATCAATATAAGTCAATATTTTCAAATTACATTATCAATCAATTTAAGACACAATGACTACTAAAAGTTGAATGTTAAAATATATTTTGATACAATAATTTATTAAATGTCAGTAGTGCTTATAACTAGAAAGGTGTTTAATAAAAACGGGTTCTTCAGCTAGATGACTCCTACTATAGATTTCAAAAATACGCATTGCATTAAAAAATGTAAAGTAAACATTGAGAATGTGTGCGGGCTTTCTGGGAATAAAGAATAATCTCTTAGTGTCAAGGTTATTGCTATAAAATATAAGCAAATAAAATACTTAAAAGAAATATTAACATAACATTTTAACATACTTCATCTGCTCATCGTGAACAGTTTTTTCAAAATATTTTTTATTTCAGTCATTCGCTTGATTTTATATCAACAATTTAACCAGCGAACGAAGCAGCGTCTTTATCTTTTAAGGAAGCAACTTGAATTTTAATTAACTTTCAAGCAACCGAAAAATTGTCCTCCTTTATTATATATAATTCATATCCTTATATAGAGGTATGGACGTAATTTAATTAAGTTCGTACTAGAGTATAAATATCATTTAAACAGCAGTACGGCACACACTCACAAGAAAATGTTCATTATTATACTGAATAAAACAAACTAAGAACCATTAAACCATTATAAAGGATATTAGGTATTTTACCCTATATAAAAATATATATCGTTTTAAGCCCTTTTAAAAAAACATTTTAAATGCATTTACTAAGAAAAAAAAAAATTGTAAAAGTCGAAAATTCAAAAACTTATTTAATTTTAAAAAAATAATATTTTATACTTATTGTTTTATTAAAATAATTTAAATCAGAATTTTTCGAAAAGCCTTAGGATACCAAATAACCTAAACCTTAAAAGTCTAAAACTTGACAATTAATTATAAAAATAAGTTTCAATAATAAATTGAATTTTCGGCACAAAATTTAAATTTTATAAGAGTTTCTCGAAAGTTTATCAAAAACAAAAACAAAAACTCGGTGTGAATCCTCGTAAAGAAAATTTAAAGTTATTTACAAAAAACCTAAAATTCACAAATCACATACAAATTTAAAATAAAATTATTATTGTTGTTGTTGTGGTACCCATGACAGTTTAAAAGATAAAACAACATACACATGTCAAAATCTGGTGTCCTATTTTGTTCTTCTTTAGGTTTTTATATTTAATTTTCTTACTCACATATACATATGTATAGATGGAACACAATGTTTGTAAATATCAAGTGTCTGCATATAACGGCTTAAAACTCCAATAGGAGAAAACTAGTTCTCTATGGCGTCACCCGTGGATTTTTAATTTTCAAGACAATTTTTTTGAATAAGCATAGTTTTATATATGATAATTTCAAGTGTTTTCTTATAACGGTTAAAAAGTTAAAGCAATGTTCGTGAAAATCAAGTCACTATGGTGGCACCCTTTAATTTTAAATGTTATACTTTTTTTTATAGCGGACATAGTTTTGAATATAGTATGCAAATTCATCGAATCTACATATCACAGATAAAAAATAAAGATATTTTTACTCCACTTCCGGATGTTCTTTTAGTTATTTTTGATTTTTAGTACATGTTCTTATAGCTGATATAAAAATCATTAAGCCTAAGGTATTTGCCTACTTCGGTTCATACATACGAAAGTGAAAAATTACTTAGCTTCTTATTCACTTGCACTTACATGTCGTCAAAACAATAGAAAAACTAATACAAAATTAAAAAAATTTGTTTTTAAGTTAATTTTAATCAAATAAAAAATTTATATTTTTTGAATATTATTTTATTAAAACTAGTGGGTGTAACTTGGATAAAAATAGAAATAATTTTGAATTTTTTCCCAATCAGGATTTGAACCATCGATCCTATAACTAAATGAATGAATACAAAATTTAATTTTAAAACTAACATACATTGTATATATTTAAATTATTATTGTTTAAAGTGTTAGAAGTTTTACGAAGAACTATTACTATAATATATACAGGGTTTAATATTTTTAATAATATCTTTGTTAATTTTTAAATTAAAGCAGGAACCGTTTCTTTTTGTTAAGTAATCTTTTGCGTATCAGATACCTTCGAGTGTGCTGTTCCTAACCTATTTCTATATATAGTTTTGATTAAATTGACTGTTGAGAATATTCGTCCGACATTTGCTGAAGAAATGGGAAGACTTATTAAGTTTTGAACAAATTTTGACAACAACGGAAAAGCTGGAATCTTGTAAGCACGAGTTATTTTTGAAATTTTTGACCAAAATTCCTCACAGCTAAGATTATCTAGAGTTGAATTTTATAAAACGGAGTTCTTTAAATTCGTTATCTAAATCTTGAATATCCTTTTCACTAATTAAATTTGGAAAATTGTGTATTGAGCCTGTCAAAGAATTTAAAAAATTATCAAAATTATGATAAAATCATCATTTTGGCAACGCTGATTAAAATAAAAGTTGCATTTCGTGGCTATACCGAAGGTTAGTACAAAAAGCAATAACAAGTGTACAAGACAAGTAACAAAGAGAACGACAAAAAATGCTTTAAATTGTGTGTGAACTTCGTCTCAACAAATTAACATTAAGATTAGTTGGTTAAATCATGAATCAAGAAAACAAGATTGCGCATTGCGCAAGTCCATTAGTTTGTTGTATAGCGTTCTCTCTCTTATGTGTGACGTAGGCATAGAATATTTTTTGTAAACAAATTTCATTTGGGTATGGAAAGTGCAACAGAATTAAAGTAAAAATGGTAATAATTTATTAAAAATAAAAAATAAAAAAAAAACAGTTAACCGAATTAGAGTAAAATGGTCTCGAAAACCTCGCAGGCCAAATATTTATAAGAACAGAACCAAATATTTATAAAAAATAATAAAGACGGTTCTCTCATTAAAAAAGATTTTGTAAAAGATTTAACGTAACAGGCTCATCATATTGAATGGGATTCAAAAGTAAATAAATCTATTTTTTAGAACAAAAATGTATTTTAAAATACGAAAACGTAATGGCTCCGCGTGACCAAATAAAGAAAATGAAATAAAATAAAAAACTGACTTACTTTTTAAACATTTTGGTTTTAATTATATTTTGAAAACAAATTTATTTTACTTTCAGTTATTTGGCATAAAGTTCATTAATAATTATTATATAACAAAGTATGTATTTCCTTTATAAAAAGATTAATTTAGAATAACTAATGAAATAACTTCTGAAATTAATAATTTTTTATAAAAATTTTCATAAAAGCCAAAATTTAAAACTTTGGTAGCCCGAAATAGCACCCAAACACAAAATATTTACTCGGCTATATGTCTTTTCTTCCTATTTACAATTTTGTTCAAATCAATGTACCCGTTAAGAAGTTATGCAATTATTTCCAGTTCTGCGCCAAAAATCTCTTACATATTTCACAACAAATACTCATTTTCATTCTATTGTGACGTAGATGCGCAATAGAAAAATTTTTTCAACGGCTGAATGCACAATCTTGCTTTTTTGATTCACGTGGTTAAATAGATAATGTTTACGATGTAGATAGATGCACAGAATGTGGCGGTCCGAAAATGCTGCATTTCATTTTTCTTGTTTGTTCTTTTGGAAAACGGCCGACTATATTTGTACGAGTAAAAAAATTTTCTTTCTCAAAATCTTTAGAAATGTAATTAAAAATGAACCAAAAAGCCGAAAATAAGTCAATTTTCATCCAAAAATAGAAATATTCATACATCTGTATTTTATTTGTCAAAATCGCATAAGCCGTTTTAATGTTTACGTTAAATATATTTAGGTGACCGTTTAGTAATTTTCCATGCTGTCTAAAATTTAAAGAAGTTTTTTTTCATAATGCAGGTTAAACTCTCTTCATTCAATTCATTTAATTTTCGTTTTAAGGCAGGATTTCTATGCAGTACGGTGTTATCGACAGGACCAGTTCGTTTAAAAATTTTAATTATTGAGTTATAATTCATCGTACTATCCAATTCTTCTTATTGTTTGCTTTTAGTTTTATCATTTTTACTATTTTTTTAAATGAGTGACAACAACTCTTTTCTTTCATAAAAATGCTAATTGATTCTGTTCTTTTTGACTTATTTGAGCAGTTGCCTGTGTATCAAAGTAGTCGTTGCTTTTGTTAAGAAGTCAAATAGAATACTAAATTGAATATTTAAATTGCCTTTAAGTGCCACGAACAGGCCACAAATTTTATTTACACAGAAATATTTTAAGAAATTAAAAAATAAAAATCCATGTCTATTTCAAGTCTTGGTTTCTTCTACATCAGCATCAGTGCCAGGAAAAATACATAAAAATAGAAGCTTTAATTTAATTTGTAGTGGCCAAAAAAAACCCTTAATATTAATTAATGTTGAGGTAAGTTTGCATTAATTACCCTACATTCTGTTTTACTTTCTTTAAACTTAAAATCTTTTTTTATCTCATATTTTTTATGTTTATTGAGTTTCCTTAAAACTAAGAGCATATTATATTTTTTTTGCAGGTGCTGGTTGGCTTATTTCCTTGAATAAATCATATAGAAGTTAGAAAGTAAATTAAAAATATGATAATAAATCAGTTTTTTACTTTTTAAATTAATAATTTAAAATGGATAATATATTCAAACAGCTGACCAAAAATTTTATTTTTATGGCATAAACTTTTACTTAATATTTTATTTTAATAACGTTTGGAAATTTTTATATCAAATTTGTGATAAAGGTAAACTAGAATGCTTGTGACAGTTGTCAGCTGCAATTTAAAGTAATTGAGTGTTTGACTAATAAATATGAACAAGTTACTTTAATTGTGCTTGATTCCTTCAAATATAAATAATTTATGATATTCACATGAAATATTTTTTATTTGAAAACTAAAAAATGAAATGCATTACTGTAAGGAAAGCATATCCATATGAGAATATTATGAAATTTTTATATTTAAAGGAAACAAGAATAATAATGTTAAATTAACTTAATAAAGACATAGTATGTCGTTTGGTAAGTGTTTAAATGTTAAGATTTTTTCACGTTATCTGCCTTAAAAGGTCTCTTTCGATTGGCGCTATACAAAACATATTTTATTTAATTTCGCTACCATGTCTGGACGGCCGTCCGTCTTTCATAGCCATTTATCTGTAAACCGTAATGAGTAGATTCTAGAAACTTTGACAGAATGTGTAAGACTACAGCCGTTATAACAAAAGTACTAAAAATTCAAGGGTGTTTCAAAAGTGACATGATTTTTATAAGAATAATTATATATTTTTAACTATAGAAGACAGACTCTTCTAATTCGCATCGTGTATGTAAAACTATGTTCGCTATAAGAACAAGCAAAAAGAAGCAAAAATTTAAAATAAAACTAAAATATAAAGGGTATTCCTATAGTGAGATGAATTTTATATCTGAAGCTTTATTCTTTTAGCCGTTGTAGTCATTTATTTAGAATTTATCCAGAGTATGCACAAATATGATCGCTATAAAAATAAATTTGGAAAATAAATTTAAAAATTAAAGGAATTTTCTATAGAAACCGAAGATTTTATTAAATATGTACAAAGAAGAATAATGAAACAGTGTTGTTAAAAAAGACCTCTGCTTAACATTTGTATGTTGTCTTATGTTATTATCATAAAAAACACACACATACACAAAGTTCAAAACTACAGGGTGGCACATTTATGGAAAAAATGGTTTATTAGAAAATGAATGAACAATAAGTTTTATCAAGTGAAATTATCATTAAGAAGGATAGGTTTCTATAATGCAGGGTGTCCGCCCTTGCCGGCATTTGGTAAAGATTGATAGTTCACATTTGGCAGTCGTGAAGCAGACACGTAAACAGAGGGTCTGTAGATGAAAAGTTCAAGCATGCATCACAGCGTACAGTAAGATCGGCTGAAAATATTACTGCTGCTCAAAAAAGTGTTCCGAAAACTCCATCAACCACAATTCACTCCGTGTTTAGGAACATGGTTTTCAAAGAACAAATTTGGCCACAATTTTGCACAAGGATTTGCATTTGTTTCCATTTGAGATTCAGTTGACATAAGAGCTTCTTCCGCAAGACCGTTTAAACCGCCGTACATGTTGCAATAGGTTGTTACAGCTCACCCATCAAGACCCCGATTTTTATAAAAAAATCATAATGAGTGACGAGGCACATTTTCATTTAGATGGGCAATAGAAAGCTCTTAAATTGTTCATCAGTTGTTTTGGTATCCATCAAAAGTGACGGTCTGGTGTGGAATTTGGTCAAAAGCAATTATTGAGTCAAAAATTTGGCAACGGATATTTAGTTAAATTTAAACTATTTTCTAATTGGGAATTTTTAAGTTTCTGGAAAATGTAAACATTTTCGATTTCTGCCTTCTTTTTCGAAAACACTATTTTTTGCTCAGTTTTTTTTTCTTGTTAAAATTTTTTTTTAAATATTGTTTTTGAAATGTTTTAAATATATAAAAAAAATTACGATATATGTAGCATCGATTATTTAAAATAATTATTATCATGCAGTTAACACCGCAAGGCATTAAATTTTTAGATTAATAATTAATTTTTTTTTAATTTTTTGCAAAACATGAAATAAAGGCGGTACCAGTAAAAGTATTGAAGTCACATTATATTTAATTGCTTTCTGAAAACAAACTCATTATCATATTGCATAAAAGTGACGGACAGTAAATTAAAAAAAACGCAAATTTGACATTCAGTTTTTTACACGTTGCCCTATTAAACGCAGTGTATAAAAATAAACTTCTAAATCGTTTTGTAAGTAAATAAAACCAAAATATATGCGTCTTGAACGATGAAGAGCTTAAAGGAAATAATGAACATTTCACTCATCTACTTGCTTTAATATGCCAATACAAACATACAATTGCGTTGTGTATTTAAGAAGGAATAACGTATTTTTTTACGTGCTTAATGCGTTCTTCATTAATCAAATTAAACGCCAGTAGGTTTTTCTTAACACATCTAAATTTTTTTTGTCAATATTTTCTCTTCAGGCTACGTTAGTTTAACTAAATATTTTTGTTTTCACGAGAAAAATAACGCAAGTAAAAATGGCAAAATTCTTTTCGTTGCCTTTGTTTATCTTACTCAGTGCAGAAAAAAAGCATGATAGAAAACGTTTCGCTTTGTTTAAATGCGTACCCTGATAATTTTTTTTGCCGATATTAAATACAGTGAATATTTTACAGTTTCAATCTTAAAGTTACTAATTTAAACCTATCATGGTTGCAGTTAATAAACTACGCAAATAAGACTAAAATAAAGTTTTTACCTGCAATAATTTTCTTAGCAGGTCTTTAACAACTGCTACAAGGATCTTGCTAAAAGTGCAGCATAATCAGGAAATTAATTTTACTTCTTATTTTTTATTTAATTTGCATAAATATTTTACATAAAAAGAGTATTTTTTACATTGATGATTGAGATATTGTTGTAGCTTTTTAAAATTACCAGAAAAAAAGAGTATAAAATAAAAGTTTTTCTTTTCTAATCTAAGTGCTATTTGCTGTTACAAATTTTTATTCATTTTAGCTGGCTGTTGTTGTTCTTTTTTGTTATTTTTTTATTATCATAAATGTTACTTCTGTAACGCCTTTGCTTCTATTTTGCTTACAGTGCTTCACAAAAGTTTCCGTTAGAGTTTTATAACGTCTATAGTAAAAAAGAAAATATTATAAAATGTGATTTAGGATCTTTTATGCTTTGCGTGGCAAAAAGTATTTTTTTATATTTTATTTTATTGAATGTACAAATATGCAATACGGTTTTACCCGATAATATTACCTTTATACTAAATTCCGTGTACCTTTATAGCGACGTAAGCTACATTCTCATTTATATACGAAATGTTATTCCCTGGCTGGCTAAGAAATTTTTCATTCTTCCAATTCTGCCAATGACAATAAATAACTATAAAAAATTGGAATTAAAATAAATTATTTATTTTATAATTGGACCATTGTTTTCTAACAACGGTACAGTAATGTAAGGTACTATTATTGGAAAGTTCTTTATATAATGCAAGTTGCAGCCAAGCTTCTAGTCTCGCTTTAGTTGGTAAAGTATTGTACTTTAATTTTTTCCCCTTTTTTTGGATATAAGAAGTCTTTACGCGTGAAAAGTATTATACATGTACACCCAGATTTTGAAAATTTTTAAAGAGTTTTTGCGTGATGTATAGACAGACAGGTATAAAGACGGACAGACAAGAACAAATTGCAATTAACAAATTTTTAAAAGAATATACATCACTAAAAATAATATTATCATTAACAAATTGAATTTTAATAAAGAAAAAATGATAAAAAAAAACAATGCAAATATCCGTCGCGGCTGTTCTTGACAGAGCGTATTCTGAACGACCAATTTTAAGCTAATTGTTCGAGCATATACGGTCATTTGTGCCGAATAGTATAAACAATGTTTTATGGTTTATCAGCATAAATTAATTGCTGCTGGTTTATCAGTATAAACCAATGACTTTATGTGACGCTAAATTTAGATATCAATAAGTTGGTGGTTGTGGTCGTCGTATTGTATGTAGCACTACCTGTTGAAACAACACTTTGTACGATCTATTTCCAAACAAAACATTATTGATCGTGATGCTGTAACGATCTCAATTATCTGTAGCGAAAGCTCCGGCTTCATCAAAGAGTAAATTTTTCTAAGTACAATTAATAATTTACACTCTATCCTAAAGGGATTTAGATTGAAAGCGCAAACAAAAAATCTAAGAATAGCTATTAATAAAAAATATATAAATTGATTTTTAAAAATATCCTGCTGGAATATGGAATATTTTTTTGTATTCGTAAAAAGTTTCCTGAAGAGCTAAGTAAGCGGTATTGAAATTGCATCAAATCGTGCCTTTAGGCTCAGTAATCAATATCAGTAATTTAATAACTTAATCTGGATAATAGCAAGATATTTTTTGAAAATCAATTAATTTAATTAAATATTTCCCTGGTTAATTTTAAATAAGAAAAAGTATTGTTTAACGAATTTTATTAACGTTTCTCGAGCAATTGCCTCAAAACGACTTTAAGCCATCAGAAATCTATTTTAATGATTGAACATCCATAATTAAAGAAGGAGGCTCGTTAAACCCGGCCACTGTCTAGCACTGGCTAAAAGTAATTAAGATAGAAAACTTACTATCAATTTAATTATATTGAAGACTGAATTAATAATTTAAAATATAGTAAAAAAAATAACAACTATGAAAGCCGTTGTATGTGCATGTGTTTTGTAATAATGTTGTGTTAAGAAAGTTTGTCATTTATATTTTCTACTCTTTTATTATGATTTATATATTTTTTATATATGTTTATAGATAATTGTTAAATAGAAAAACAAAACCTTTCAGTTGTCATGGAAAATATATATTTATCATTTTCATTTCCCTTGTAAAGCATTCACAATTCGTCTTCACTGCTATTAAGTTATTTTTTTTCCTTTTGACTCTACGCAGTCCTTAGGGAAAGTAAGCACTCACATTTATCATGGAACTGTAACAAGGTAATATTGTAGAACAGAAAACTTTAAAATAAGAATTAGGATAAAGAAAAATGAACTTATACCTTGAGGCTAAAATTGTTTACACTTCTCAAAGTACAACAATAGTGAAAAAGCCATCACATGCTTTTAAAATATGAAGAGAAAATAGAACAAAATAAAAATAGAAAAAATACGAGAAGGGATCCATGACGAAAGTAAATAGAAATGTGACATTTTCTTGTATTGACTTGTATTTTTTAAAATCGAAACGTTGAGAATAATTTTCCGATTGCCCTTTTTCTTTTCACTAAAACTTTATTTAAAAAATGGAATGCAGTAGTATGTGAAAATTATTTATTTATTTACCCAGTACAGCCATTGTATAGTAGTACGAGGTATTGAAGTACTATCAAATTTTTTTTTAAATGTCTCCACCATCACTTTATTTTGATCCTGACGCTTAAAACTCTCTTATTTCACCATGAAGAATGATAAAAATTAAACTTGTGTTTTAATTTCTGAAACACTTTGAAATATAAAAAAGCGGTGGGGCTAAAGCTGGTATAAAAAATTCTTATCACTTATGAGCACACCTCGCAAGTAAGTGAAAATAAAAACGTATATGCAAAATTCGTATCGGAGTTAAAGTAAAGTAGTTTGTGCTCTTTTCCTTTTTGCCTCAAAGCAGAAAACAATATTTTTGTTAAAGTTACAGATTTTATATTAACAATATGCCACTACATGAAGGCAGACATTCTATTGTATATTAAAGTAGGGTTAATGTTGTTAGTTTACAGTTGATGTATTTCAGAGATGGGGAAAAAATGTTTAAACTCTCTTTTAAAAAAACCGTTTGTTTTGGGGCAAAGCAAATTTTATTATTATTATTATTATTATTTTTATTATTAATATGAAAATTAATTATTCGGAATCTCTTTGATTTTAATTTACTTTAAAATTTAAATATTTCATGATATTCTCTAAAATATTTTTTATTTAAACTACAAATTGAAATGTATTACTGCGGAGAAAGCATATCCATATGGCCATTCCACTACTGCTCATATAGTTCATCAGTGGATTTTACCCAAATTTTGTAAGAAAATGAAAAAAAAAAATAGTTACTGAATGTTTGCTGTGTTTATCTATAAAATTTTTTTTGAGTTATTATTGTCTTTTTGTCTTTTTGATTTAATGGAGTCTCACTTAATCAACCCTTGTGTTAACACCCAAATTTCTCCACATTGTTTACCAACCGGGGTACCCGGGGCTTATATTTTATAATATATTAATAATAATTATTATTATGAAAAAAACTAAAATTTTTAATCTTTTTAAGATCGTATTAAATGAAATTTATGTTAAAATATAATTTTTTTTAAACTTTGAATTACATAACGGCCAAAATTTTAAAATTATTTATTTGTGTATTTGTTACACATTCAAATTCGTGTTCACTGTGCCGCAATAGGACTCAATCAATTCCACAACATTTTATACTTTGTAATACTTGATGAGAACAATGCATGCAGTCAACGTAAAAAAGATAATCAGGCAGCCCCAATTAGTGATTTATGGACACTGTTGAACGCAAACTTATCCCAAATTTATAAACCGAGGCCGTACAGGGTTAACTCAAAATATGTGTACCTTCAAAGCCAGCCAATTATGATATTAGAATCTGGTGGACTGGCGACTGTCAAAACGCCTATCCATTGCAGGGAATGCCTTACAGCAGCAAAAAGATACCCGTAAAAAAATTAAGGGAAAGAGTTGTTAAAGAACTCTTAGCGTCTTTCTATTGTAGAAGTGGAAGAAACATCTACATAGATAATTTTTTTACTTCTCTGCCAATAGCAAGTCATTTGTTGTCGTCGATCGTTTTTGGTTTCCATGAAAAATTAACGATGTGTTCTTATGTACCCAAATAAATAAAGCTGTAATTATTTTTATAAATTTTTATAATTAGTAAAAAAAATAGAATTGGCGCCTTGGATCAAATGGTTAGTAGATACACAAGTCGCGCCGTTTTTGGAGGTGGCCAGTGACATTATGTTTCAATATGTTAGATATTGCTTCACTCGCGTCATACATCATTTTGGGAAGGAATATTTTTTATAAATGCACAGACGTTAAAAAAAACAAGAAAAATTTGTCACCAGTAGAAAATAATGCAGCATTTCTTGATCGCTATATCCGTTATCAGCATTCTTTGCAACTACCTGCCTTGCTTTGTGTACATTGTAAACATCATTTATTTAGCAAACTACTTTTGTTACTAACAATACGAGGAATATTAATAATAAATCAATAATATTTGGAAAGATAAAGTCCACATAGAACACAAAGCTTTCTCTGTCGTTAATCACCGCATATATATTTAACATGAATCAACAAAGCAAAATAAAAAAAATTTCTACTGCGCATCTACGTCATCATAGAATGAAAATTAGTGTTTGTTGGTAAAAGTGTTTTTACAAACTGGTGCAAAACTGGAAATAACCACATAACTTCTAAAAGCGTGCATAAATGGAAAAAAAGAGATGTAATCGAGTAAAAAATTATAATAAGTTTAGGCTTGAAGCTATCAAAAGAAGAGCTTTTTTAGGCTACCAAAATTTTAAATTTTGGCTTGCATGAAAATTCTTTTAAAAAATTATTTTCTTCAAAAGTTACATCAGTAGTAATTGTAAATTAATATTTTTGTATACTTAATATAAAGTAATTATTACCGACCTCAATGCAAAATAACTGTAAGTAAAATAACAGCAAACTTGTTTTCTTTAATAAAATTAAAAAAAAATTGTTTACAATTGTATTAAATTTTATTTTATTAGCTTTTCGAAATTAAAAATAATTTTTTGCTCCAAAAATAGTGTTTTTCTTTTTCATCCCATATAATATGATGAACTTGTTTACAATTTTTTTACAATTTTTTTTAATGCGCAAAAAGCTTATTTTAGATGAATTGATTTAATTATCACATTTATTAACTGAACATTTAATTTTTGTTTTTAATAAAATTTTCACGGTTCATTTTGTTGCACTTTCCATATGCAAGTGTACTTTGCTTACAAAAACTATTCTATGTCTACGTCACCTAAATAAGAGAGCGACCGGATAATGTTCATTTATTCTGACTTCTTGAGCATAGCGACTTCTATTGAGTTGTCTGACCATGTTAGTGTTGAAATCAAGTTTGCCGAGCACTAGATCAGCTAGAGAAAATTTAAATACGCCAATTGTTCAGACGTAGTGTCGAAAAATGCACTATTGGTAATCAGCATGACGGTCTATGTAATTCGAAGCATCGGGCAAAACACCACGCCTTGCTCTTGTTTTTTCATATCATTTGAAACAATGAAGTAGCTCCAAAAAAAAAAACAAAAATATGGGGTGATAAAGAATTTAAAAATACGAAAGAAGAAACATAAGTTGAAAAAATTGGCGCTCGCCCATTTTTTCCGAGTTACGGGCCTCTAAAATTTGCAAATTTTTTTAAACGTCTATATGGTTACCATTTTAAGGCTTTTAAAGAGATCTTTAAGGATATACTAAAATTTTTTAAAATGCTTAACCCATTAAGAGCCGATGACATTTTTATATAAAATTATATGTATGTAAACTAGATTCACATAACACGCGACGAGCAAATAGGATTCGGCATAGCTGAATATAGCCCTCTTACTTGCTTGAAAAACTAAACAATAGGTCAATTTAGCTAATTAAAGAGTAGAATTTGTACTGCTCCCATATAAAAATTTATTTTACTGAGACAACAAGCACCAGAAATATTTATGTATTTTGCGCTGCCCATCTCTGTGTTGATGCATTAGCAAATGCATCCATTCATTTATTGTGTTAATATCTTCTTTAACGAGGTTAATTTTTTTTTTTGCTTTTACTTGTGTCCTGATTTTAATTGCTTCTGTTGCTACTTTTTTTATGATGATATATTTTTGATTGTTGCTGTTGTTATTGTTGCATTGCTTCATTTCAAACAACAAAAACAACAACTAACTTACTAATTGTTAGCTTAAGGCATATTTAAGTTGTTTCTATATTGTTTTTTTTTTTCATTTTGTTTACGATATTATTATGAACAATTTAACATTTAGCAAACTTTTGTTTGGCTGTGTGTTAATTAAGTATACAAATTTAAATGTCGTGAATGTAAGTACACTTAGAAAAAATTAAAAAAATATGCGAAACTTAACTTTAAAACTGGCAAACGATTAAAAATTGTCAGCTTTTAAAATTGGCAACGCCTTCAAAAATGTTAAGAAATTACAAACTCTACGCAATTCTTTAACAATTAATATTATTTTTTGTTTTTGTTAAATGTAAATTTTTCAAGAGTAAACGAATACTTAAAAGTCTTTAACAAAAATAGATAGTTATGACAAAAAGCACAATTAGGGCTCTAGCCTAAATGAAATGTCACACCTTCCGGCCAGGATTATACATTTAATGACATACAATTTTTCCTTTTTTGGAAACAAAACAGATTAATTGTACAACAACAATATTTTTAACTAATTGTGAATACAAAGTAGTAAAGAAAATATAATCTAAAAAACAGTTTGTGGTACATTTATCCAGAGTTTAAGTTAATAAAAAGGATCATGGGCAAAATAATAATTTATAAATAAAATAAATTTTGTGCTAAGAAGCCATTAATCGTAACCTTATTTAAGGATATTAAAGGAATGGTATGTTATATTAGAACACTAAATTTATATTTTAAAAAATTTAAAATTTTCAAAGCCCAAAACTCGGAAAATATGGGCGAGCGCCAATTTTTTTACTACGTGATTTTTTTTTCTTATTTTTTAATTCTCTATCGCCCCATGTAATAATTTTTTTTAATTGCAGTTACTTTATTGTTGCTAATGATATGAAAAACTTAGAGCTAGGCCTGGTGTTTTGCCCGCTGCCTCGTTTATTATGATTAAATTATATGGTTGTACTTAATTAATATTATTGTTACACACAATTATAAATTTTTATGTGAAACATATTGTTAAAGTTACAACCATAAGTTTATTAGTTAAGAAACATTTTATTACAAAATTAAAAAAAAAACTATTATTCTGGATAGTATATTTCGTACCTATGTTTCTACATAAATATTCAACCTTATTATGACCAACCTTTATGCTCGTGTTGTTTCACTTTCATTAACTTTAGACTTTAAAAAACAAAGTCAAGTACAGCTTGAAAAGTTCTAACAGCTATGAAAAGGTACACAATTCAAATTTTGCTTAAAATAAAAACGAACTATTAAAGCATTTTTAGAGTCTTTAAACTTAAATAGTTTCGTTTTGTGTGGCTCTGTCTTAATCTCTTTACATCCTCTAGCTTAACTCTTGTGCCATTTTTCTTTTGCTTTAAGTTTTATGCCTTCTACTTTTGTTTTATAGTTACTGCACTTTTATGGTGATTTGAAAATAAGTGAAAAGATAAACTTTTTTATGACATCTTTACACTTATTTTGTTAAAGCCTTTTGAGCTGAACATTTCTTAAAGGATGTGCTTTTATCTTTAACTTTTGCTTTTCAGTCACATGATGCTTTTGCCTTTGAATTCATGTGCATTAAGTTGTTGTTGTTACCTTGCTTTTAGTTATTCTTTTTGTGCTAAAGTAAAAATATCGTAAAAATTTGAATCATTTAAATTTTCTATAACAAAAGGTGATAGCTTTTTTTTTTGTTAGAGTTTTCTGTTTGTAGTTTTTTTCTTAAATGACTTGCATAATATGAATTCAAAATACTTACTTTATATCCAAAGTTAAATGTTTTATTATGCGCATTGCACATAAAGGATATCATGTGTTGAAAATAAAAAACAAAACTGTGTAAATGTGTTAAGTTAACCTTCAGCTAAAAAGCTCATTTTATGAATGAATAACATCACTTTTCTTTCGAAATGCTAATACGAGTATAAAAAAAAGGTTTTTTAAGAATGTGGTTAAATTTGCTCTCGGGGGGCTGCTCCGTTCCAAAGATTATTTGCTCTTACGCAAAGGCATTTTAACTTAACAAATATTTTTTATGAAACAATAAGTAAAAAAGATTCTTCTTCTGAAGCCTAGTATTCTGATGAATATTTCACGCGAATTGCTGTCAAACTTGACAGCAACACTTAAAGAAACATTTATAAAAATGTGTGAAAATGTTGTAGTAGTAGTACTTCGTTAACATATTAAAACAAATGGTGTAAAGAAATGTTGATTGTATGTTTGCAGTTATATTTTACATGTTTCACAATTTTAACAGAGTACTATTTAAGAACATTATTTCATTAATATTTCATGAGATTTTTTTTATGTGAAATGTTAGACAGATTACTAGCCTTAAAGCGGCTATTAGTCGATAAAACTTCGCCTGTGAGCACGGCCTGATGACATGCCATCAAACTCGTGTAATAGGGTAAATTTCGTGTTTGTCATCGGTGCTAGATAAAAATCAATATTTTTTGATATTTTGTGTTTTTCATCATGCCATCATATTCGTTTAATAGCGTGTTTGTCAAACACGGTGTAAATTTCATTTGTGTTTTTGCAAGCGAACGGTGAAGATGGCATGGCTACAGGGCACGAGTTAAATATAAAGCGAATAAAGATAATATGTATTGAGAAATTATAAGAAGTAATTGGTAAATTATATTACATTGAAATTCTTATTAATTGCTAGCTTAGTTTAGAAATATAGTTTTTTATTTGACCTTTTTAATTAATTATAATTTAATTTATTTTTAATGCACAAGGTCTTTTTATTTTTATTTTTTTAAATATATAGGTTTATTTAGTTTAAAAGTAAAATAAAAAAATTAACTATTTAAAACTTGCTTTTTATCAAATAAATAATATTAAACTCATATTTTTATAATTTCAATACCGTTCTTATAACGAAAATGCAATACAATAAGTTAATGAATTTTTTGTAATATTACAAGTTTGAATATAAATAAGTATAATTTATTTGGAAATTTAACTTTAAGTTTTATCTTCTTCTGTTAATATCAATTTAAAATCTTAAATAAAAAATAAACCAACAAACAATAAAATAGCTTTTAGAAAAATTAAAAAAAAGTAGAAACAGATGCAACAATTACAGTTGTAAAATAAAATAAACATATTGCAACTAATTCTTGCGCTATCACAAATACGAACTTTACTATTTAGAATCTGCTTGCGCACTGATGTTTGATAAACTTGGCATGATCGTGTAATAGCAAAACACTGTCTCTCATCAGGCCGTGCTCACAGGCAAAGTTTTACCATCTAATAGCCGCTTAACAGAAAATATAAGACTGTTCTTCTGGGGATTTATCCCCAAAACGAGGATTTTATTTTTAAACTGGGGATGAAAATTTCAGTTTGTCGATTTAGGCATTCTTTGAGGATATATTTTGCGTTTTGTGGATTTAAAGAGTTTTTTTGGGATTTTCTCTAAAATTCTTTTTTTGGTTATTGTAACTTTACTATTATTAAATAAATTTTACTTTTTTGCTAAGTATGTATTGTTAAAAATTATGACATGTAAGTCCTTCGTAAATTAAAAAAATGAATACGCCTTTTTCAGCAATAAGTTCAATGAACTCAATGCTTGAACTTATATTAATAACTAATACACATTTTAAAAATAATACAGTTTGGTATGAAACTTTTCTTCCATTTTCAGAAATGCCTCAGATGTTTAACTCTAAAAATATGTACCAAAACTGTACCTAACTGATTATCCTTCTTGATCAACAAGAACGTATCAACTAAAAATTTTAAAATTTTCAGTAGAGGTGAAAAACTATTTGTGGTTACATTTTAAAAGAATTTGAATATCTGAATACATCAAAGCAAGCGAAAATATATTTACAGTATGTTCCCTTTAAATCTGTACAAGTATTGCAAAAATTCTATTTTTTGTTCTGAATTTTGTCGATCATAAATGAAGCAAATTTTATCAACAGAACAGTATTAATTAAAAATAAAGCCAATTTAAATAAAACAATTTGATTATTTTTATTTTGAAAAAAAGCTCAATTCAAAATAATGCACTTTTTATGATGTATTTCTATTTTAACTTTTGTGTTAACTCAAAATAATAGCTTTTTGTTGATGTGAAGGTGGTCACTAGATAATTACGAAAATGTTTTCAAATGTTTTTTAGAGATAAATGAGTCATCAGAATGCATTGAAATTTGTACAAAAACGTATGTTTATACTTAAAATTTAAAAATAAATTTTATTACTTGTAGTGGGGATTTTTGGGGATAGTTGAAATTGTTTTTGGGGAATTGTGGGGATAAAATATATATAATTAGGGATACAACTCCAAAAAAATCTGGGAACCCTGGCAGGCGGTCAGACAATGAAGCATGAATAATATTATACTAAAAAATAAAAAAAAGTTCGTCATTTAAAATTAAATATTTTAAAAATATTAATTTTTAGCTGTTAAACGCATGCTATTGAAAATTATCTAGCGTACGTATAGAAAATAAATATGCAAAAGAGTTTGTAGTTTAACTTTCCTGGTTTTTGAGTACTTATTTCTAAAAAACCTAAGCGAGACACTTCTTCTAAAATTTACCTTTAACAAAAAACGTGCTTATCTTAAATAGTAACTTTTAAGAAAAGAAATAAAATAACGTTAAAAATAACTTTTTGTTCTAAATTTTTTTATTTTTATTTTAAAACTACTCTCCAAAAAAAGTACCTATAAAAAATGTACCTATTGAAATTTTTATTTTTATATTTTAAAGCATTTACAAAAAATAAGTTCCTTTTAAAAAGGTACCTTTTAAAAAAGTACCACTTTTTAAATCGGTGACTTTTTGCGCGAATTGTGAGCTATATAGAAACCTACAGACTTATAAATAATTGTGCCGGTTGACAAAAGTCTCAAGGGAATATTAAGAGTTTTTTAAATAAAGATACCACTATAAACTTACAATTTAAACTGAAATGTCAATTAAATTCTTTCATTTTGCTAATTCTCTTAAAAAGGACTAACTGAAGTTGCTTCTTTATTAAAGAATTATTAGAAGCAACGACACTATGACAGTTAAACCTTTAACTTTAATTATTTAACTTGACTAGACTACGAATATATCATTTACATACACAGAAATTATTTATCAGAATAATTGTTGGAAAATGAATGGCGTAGCAAGGAGTTTTTATTCGAGTCCTACACAATGTTTTAATGTCTCTGAAATTTAAATTATTCAAATTATCCTTGATGTTCATTTACTTTAGAATTCATTAGGGCGTGAAAACCAAACCATTTTAATATTTTAAATGAAAGAAAAATAAAAAACATGTTTTTCTCTCCTTTTGCTGCAAATTCTTTAAGAAGCTGAAAATAATTGTTTGTTGTTCAACAAAAACTGGAATTAATTGAAATAATTTACTGAATTATTGCAATGTTAAAATGTAGTTGTTGACCGTAAATTATGTACATAGATTAGTGATAATTTCTTTGAATAATAAAAAGGAGACGATAACGAGTTAAACAAAATATTAATTAAAAGACGTTTATTACGCCCAAATCAAGTTTTTGTTCATGGTATGGAGTTGACTACATCACATTGCTTTGCACAGTATCATGGAGCGACAAAGCTGTAATTCGATGAAGTATGAAATTAAGTTGGTTTTTAAGAAGAAAAAATAAGTAAAAATTTTGAAAAGGGTAATTTTTACTTAAAGTGTTTTTTATTTGTTTGTGCCTGAAGTTCTTTGAAAATCAAATGAAATTTAATCTAAATGAACATCATAAGCAGTCAATAAATATCTAAATTTTATATGTTTTATAACTTTAAATAACTTCTATTTGTACAGAGAGCGATATTATTATTTGGTGTATTGTTATTAAGTCTTTTTTGGAAGCTACCATGCTCCTTTTAAATCGACTAAGCGCTTTACTAAGTTTTTTCTCCTGAATGTTCTTTAGAAAAACCATAATTATTATAAGTTTTGTTTTTTTTTTTCTTAAGCAAAATAGTTGAAGACCACAGCTTTCATTTTTCAAATTCACCATATGGCGGGTGGCATTCCTACAATTTTTTTCGTTTTTTTCGTAGGAACCATACGTATATTTTATTTAAATCGTATGAAAAAAAAATCGAAGTTTTGTAATTGAATTAAAAACACGGGCATCTTTTATACAATTATTTAATTTTCAAAAAAAAAAAAAAAAAAAAGTAAATAAAAAATTTGTGTTGTTTCTTTAAATTATCCCGATTAAATTAATACACCACCGATATTGACTATTGAAGGTGAAAGCACATCTCGATGACTATTTCGCTACCGTTTCCTTAGCTCTTTAGGAAACTTCTCACAAATATTTTAAATAAACAAAAAATATTTGTCCAAATAATAAAGTAAAGACAAAAATCAAAGTTTAGGCAAAAACAACAATAACCAACAATGATTCTATTCTATTCTATTTTTCTTTCTCCATTGTATACGGCTGACGTTTTTCGGCTTTCGGCTATTTTCTAAAAAATTAAAAATAAAATATCATAAAATACTACGAAAAAGAAATAAACTGTGCACTAGCACTTTGCAAATTATTAAATTAAATTAAAATTATAGGAAGGTGGGGTCACCTTCAATAATCGATATCTGTGACTTGAAATTTTCTTAATTACTAAAACTACTAAAACAAAGGTTAGCCAAAATAATAAATTACAGATAAACAAGCCTCTTCATTTAAATGTGAATGACGTTGACATATTTTCGTTACCGCAAAATATATAAAAAATGAGTGGCTGTACTCGAAGATTTAGTAAAATAAGTGAAATAAAGAAGCAAATTAATTTTAAGTGCAATCAGTATTAGTTACTTTAATCTAAATATGTAACGGTGACTATCTTTTCGCTCAGTATTAAAACAATAATGTACGGCCTTGCTTTCTTTGTGTACTAATAATTTTCTAATTGTTTTTGAAGAATTTTAAACATGATATAAAATGAAATATCATCAGACAACGATTAAAAGAGTAAATTAGTTTAGTTGATAGTAATTTTTTCTGTATCCAAACGTTTCAAATCAAACTGAAATACAGCTCTTTTTGACATAATAATAATAATAATAATAATAATAATAATAATAATAATAATAATAATAATAATCCTTTACTTGGCATTCACCTTCTTCATTTTTTTTTTTCGTTCTTGATACCTGATAACTCAAACCCATATTTACATTTTTTCCTCACAGACATATACATACATATGTATATTACGTATTAAAGCATAGAAACTAAACAAACACATGTATAGTTTTTAAAGTACACACACAAAGTTTGCTGAATCCTTTTTAGCTTTAAATATGAAATGTTTACATATAAACTGTTGCTTATTAAAGCATTTCTTTAAACAGTGACAAAACTTTAAATATTTAAACCCCATGCTTCACAAGCAAACACACACACACTTTATTAACCTTTTCGCTGCGCAATTCGTTTTGAGATTTTGTGCCTGCTGTGCGCATTTATTTTAGTAGTTTCATCTTTATTCGTGTTGAGCAGTTTGACCATTTAAAAGCTGCGAATTAATTCGTGTTGAGCTGTTTAAAGAAATTAAGTATTGCGAGTTTATTCGTGTAGAGCAGTTTATTTTTTTTTTGTAATTATTAAATCCTATATGGTGATTTTTATTAAATTAGAATATACGTAAAGCGGTTAATTGAAAATAATAACTAAAATTTAAAAAATTTATTGCAAAAATTTACCATTTCACAAAGAATAATTTTTTTTAGTATGATATATTTCAAAACATGGTACCACACATAAAGAAACATTGCAAGGCTCACATACATATCGAGTTTCCTTTCGTTTTTTATTTTTTACACATACAATGCAACGTTTAGTTGGGTTTGGTTTTGATTCTGTTGCAGAAAGAAATGTTGGAAAATGTCTAGCTGATAAGCGTAATAGAGAATCGGCATCTTCTGGACGTCTACCTGCTCGATTGCGTTGTTCAGGTGTGTGATATGTACGGAGTAATTGTTTTATCAAATTTATTTGAAATTCTTTTACAGGATAATCCTTTTTAGTCAGCTCTCTATAGAGTATAGAAGCATTCAAAACTGCTAAATCAAATAGATGGAAAAATGTTTTTTTATACCACTTGACCGATTTTCTCACTGTTTCTGTCGTACTTAGCATCATATCACTTCTATCTACGGAACCCATGTTTTTATTGTAATCTAGAATGGCAACTGGTTTGAGAACATTTTCGCCGGTATTTTGATCAATTTTATTAGAAGGGGCTAATTCGTTGGTGTGTATTGTAGACAATAGCTTAACATCTCTTTTATCATGCCATTTTATTGCTAATATATTTTGACTTGCTTTGCATTCAATATCACCCATTTTCAATTTCTTGTTCATAACGGGCATACCCTTGCGATTTGCTTTTACTGTACCACATGCGTTGGTTTTATTTGCAAATAAATAGGAAAATAAGGCTGGACTTGTATACCAATTGTCGACGTATACTGTATGGCCTTTATTCAAATAGTTTTTCATTAGAGTTAACACTATACTTCCAGATTTACCAATATTTTCTATATCAAAATTAGCAATTTCTGTAGTTCCTCCTGTATAAATAATAAAGTCTAGAATGTAACCTGTTTTGCAATCACACATAACAAAAAATTTGATCCCAAAACGATGGCGCTTTGATGGTATATATTGTTTGAAAAACAATCGTCCTTTGAACAACATTAGACTTTCATCAATACAAATATTTTGATATGGAATAAAAGTTTCTCTAAATGTTTTTTTCAAATGTTCAACAATAATTTTAATTTTGCGTAAAGAATCACCCTCAATAGGCGGTGAAGTATTATCGCTAAAATGCAACATCCGCAAAAGCAGCAAATATCTATCTCTTGACATTATTTGTGCAAAAGCTGGTGTTGATCGAAGCCATTCTTGAGACCAATAATCATTTATACAGGGTTTTTTTACTTGCGACATTAAAAGATTTACAGCGAAGAAACAATATATTTCTTTGAAGTCGGTATTCTTCCACCGTTTTAGACGTGAATTTTCACTTGGATCTTTTGCTGTGAGAAATTGGAAATATAAGTTGGTTTGCTCAGCTATTTTTGTTACTATTTCCTCTGTGAAAAATATTTTGAAACACTCTAATTCCGTGTAGTCAGTGTTACCTTTCGAAGGACCTGAACAACCATTATCAAAATTGTAAATTTTTGGTGTAAAGGATGTTGCATCCTTCCATTGATATTCGCAATTGACCGCCCGTTTCTTATGTTGTGGCTCTTCAGTGTAATCATCACTGTCATCAGTTGTCTCATTATCATTGTTGTCTATATCATCGAGAAATTCTTCTCCACTATCTGACTGTAATAGTATTTCTTCCAACTCTGCATCGGGAAGATATTTTTTTGCCATCTAATAAAAATTGCGTAATACATTAATTATATTTATTTATAATATTATAAATAATATAATTTTATTATAAAATACTTACAGTAGATAATTATATAATTAAAATAACTATAAATGTATTGAATTTTAGTATGTATTCTTCAGAATGCTGGTAAGAACTGCCTGTATGCGCTAGAAATTGATAAATATATTGTGCAGGTTTAGACAAGTTCGTAATTGTTATTATAATTTTTATAGCGAGAATACTCGTCTGGAGCAGCGTACGAAAATAAAATTAGAGCGAGAATATCCGTGTAGAGCAGTTAACGCAGTAACATTGGTAGCCTTAAATACGTATTAAACAGCAAAAATAATCGTATAGAGCAGAAAACATGAATAATATATAGTAAAAATAGTCGTATTGAGCAGCTAACTAATTTAAAACTAAGCGCGAAAATATTCGTCGGGAGCGTATGATACACAAGTTTTTTTTGCGAATATATACGTGTGGAGCAGCGAAAGGGTTAAACGAAAATTAAACATATACATTTCTTACAACAATGTTTGATGACCGATACCCTACTTTATACCAAAACACATAATGATGCAGTGTGTTTTGTTTTAGACACGAAGTTTGTACAACAAAACAGATATATCAAGTACTCATATCAATTTTAGATTTAAATACTGAAATGCGTTAAATGCTAAAAAAAGGCTTGAAATTAAAGAGTTAAATTAATTCCTAAATACAAAATTAGCGGGAAAAGTTTGGACATTTCCTACTCTATGTAACAACTATCTTTTAATGATTTTTTCTTAAAATGGCACTAAAGTGATTTTTGTCAGCTGTGGATTTGGTGGTAATAGCAAATAAATTATAATTGAATATTTCATTTTCAGGCTGTTAAGCCACGATAAAGGAAATAACCAAAGCGTGACTAGACCCATAATATTTAACCCATAATTGTATACATAACCCTGTACATTGAAAGAAAAGTGTTATGTACGTATGGCAATAACACGCGCTTGAAAAGGTGTATAAATATTTTTTTCTGCACAGTGTTATAATGCGAAAATTATTTATATAAAAAGTTACTTTAGTAGTGTCACGTAAATAAGATTTTAAAACTTTATTCCATATGTGTTTGCTTAAATCTAATGATGTTCTTTAGAAATTATGGATTGCTTCTTGGATAAAAACAAAGTTTTTATGTGCACCACCAATAAGTGTGGTGAGTGTGTGCGTTACCACAATAAAGGTAAAATTATGTTTTACATGCTAGGCAGTAAAAGAAGATTATGTGTTCAAATCCTAATTGAATAGAAAGAAAAAAAAATATGTTTTAGCCATAGTGAATGAGTTATTTTAGAGGCGAATAAAGTCCCGATTAGGGAAGGAACAATTGTTGTCTAACCGATGTAGTAAGGTTAGTGATGGAGCGAGTGTAGTAAGAAGAAGGAATTCAAGTTTTGGCGGCCATAGCGAAGATTGGCCTTGATGGCTGCAATAATGAAAGCCAAATGTTTACTTGAAAAGACATTTAATTTGTGCTGCAGATGTCTTCATTAGGGCAAACATTAGAATTAAATATTTTTTCTTTAATTTAAAAGGCCTTTAAAATTCGTAAAGTTAAGTATAAATAAATTAAAGTTGCCCATTCACAAGTTATTTTCATGCAAAAACAGAAAGTTTTGATATTTTTTTAAAACTAGACGCTATTCACAAAAATTTTCTTAACTTTTTTACCGATAAGCTTTTTAGTAAAATTCTGAATTTTATAAAAAAATATATAAAATCTTTACTAAAAAGCATAAGCGATTTACAATTTAAAATTTGTACAAATGTCACATTTTTAAAAATTTTGGCCAAAAAAAATAAAAGTTCATTAATAATACTTTAAATATTTTGCTAAATGTGCTTGAACTCTACTTGGAACTTCAAAGCTGTTATATTATACAATTTTTGGGATTTTTAAAACATGAATTGGAAATTTAGGTATTAAATTTTTTTAATATGAAAAAATCTTTTTACAGGCGTTGTGTGGAGCGAGGGACTCGTCGTTAATGACGATGATAGCATCGCGGAAATGGCCCTTTGGCTCGCTTACTTTAGCGACCTTCCAGTCGGCCGTAGGCAGCTCTTTGTTGCTGAGATTTATCAGCTCCAGAATTTCATCCGGAGTTAAGGGATCTGCCGGGATTCGGGCGAAGGATCTTTGCCGGTTCGGAATCTGATCTTTGGATACAGCTGAGAGCTTAGCACCCGACCAGATTTCACCTAGGCCGTCAATTGCCTGCTTGTACAGGTCCGCTAAGCATTGATCAGCACAAGCGATCAATTTAACATGCCCCTGATACCAGCCCGCATCACGGCATAAAGAAGAGGGGCCAGGATGGGCTGAAATTATGTCCGTATAGACACTGCGAAAATCTGCTTGGACTAAGCTCTAGTTATCTGGAGATATAGTCCCGTCACTTTTACCAGTGTCTATTATAGCCAAAACGAGGTTTTACCTAACTATCTTGCTAAGGGGACGTGAGGACATCGGTTTAGACGTTGAGGTCTTTTGCCGTTTAGCAACTGAGGAACTGTCGTGGTGGCTTCCTCAGCCGACCTTTGTCGTTTCTGAGATGCCAAGTTAGGTGGAGGGCAAACCTCCAAGTTCTGTTTGACCCATTTAAGTTTTGTCTGGTCCCTTTCAGACAAAGTGTTCGGATCACGCCCACCGAGCATTTGCAGGATCTGATAGGCAGATCTTCTGGACGTGCTAGGGCCCAGACTACCAGTTGTCTGGGCTGACTTAGCCGATGCCCTCACAGCAGTAGTCAGACGATGGTTGTTTCTGGATTGCCAGCTTTTGCCGTTTCAATACAGTCGTCTCCCTTTTAGGGTTGGCCTTTGTGGTCTTTTTTGTATTATTGGTTTTGTCCATGTGAAATGGGTCCGCACTCATAGCCGCTATCTCCACCCGTATGTGTAGTCAACTCAAAGGTCCCATGCTTATCTATGCAAGCAGGGAGGCCATGCGAGGGTTGGCAACAGCCTTCATGGGGACAGGTGCTCAGAGCCAGACCGTTGCTAATTGGGAGTAATCTCAACCAAACCTACACCACCAACTTAACGGTGACGGGTATCGAACCTACTATGAGGCCTGCCAGGCTTTTAACGGGAGGAGATAGTTATGACCTTAAATTGAAGCCGTTCCCACAAGGTTTCACTCCGGTGCTACTAGGTCCAGAAGCCATAACCACCAGCCCAAGTCAAACAAAAAACGTTCCAAGAAAATTGGAAAGAAAGGTCCTTGGACAGAAAAAGGTCGTGCCAGGGGGGGAGGGGGGAAGCGATCTATGTTACATCTTTATTTTACGCAGATTGTATTCTTTGAATACATTTTTGCCCTTTAAAATTATGTACATTCTTGGTAGGTCGCTAACAATGCCGCTTATCTTATATGGCTTAGAGGTCATGACCGGAACCATCTTGATGAATTTACAGAAACTTAATAAGTATTTTTAACTTTAAAGCTAAAATGGCCTTACAAATTTCTGATTTTATTTTTAGATTTCTTTCCAAATAATAATTTTTTTTGCGGTAAATATAAAAAACTTTCTATTGATGATTTTTCCTATAAAAATAAAAAACTAAATTTTAACCATTAAAAATCTCGCCATAAAATTTATTTGTAAGTGTCTGCTAATAATGAATGTCAACCCATGAACATGTAAAAATATATAACATCTGCTTAACTTTAAGTGTCAGAGTAATAAAAAAACAAAATTAAACAAACTGTCGTAAGAAGTGTTAGAAACACAAAATAAAACATAACAAAATCGAAATTAAACAAACATATAGAAAACGTTAAGGTGCAAAATAGTAGTTGAAAAGGAATAAATGAAAAAGTTATAAAATATACTGATAAGCCAGCAATCTGCTACCCTTCATCATTGTTTAAACGTTTACTAAAAGATTAAATTGTACAAAATTCTTGTTAGCAATAAACACACACATATATTCTCACATTTATTTTAAGAACTACTTTGTACTTGATTTAGACATAAGCCACAAGCGTACATACATATACTAACAGAGTTAAATTTTGATAAATAGGTCACATGTCAAGTAAATGATTTTGTCTTTTCGTCTTTTCCTGAAATAAAAAAAAATATTATTTCTAACATGTGATAAATAAAACAAATAGATATTGAGGATATTGAGTTGGCTGACAGTTTTCCTGTATGTATCAGAGTTGTTAGATAAGCGGATTTTCTCCTAGATTAGGGGGATTCTTTTACATTTAGGGGAGAACTGGATAAAAAACATATGTATATCAAAGGAAACATTAAGGAGAAAAAATACATTTAGGACTTTTTTTGGGGACTTTCAAGTAGTTCCTTCGCTAACTTAATGTGTTCTTATATTGGGTTAGGTCAGTTTTAGGAGTATTGAGATTAGTCCCTAACAAGTAGAAATAATTGTATAAGTTATACGAGTATATGTATATATGTATGTATCTTGCATTGTTCTTGAAGAAGTAGTAGATCCATTTGGAAATCACTAATTTAAGATTATAAGCTGAATTTTTATTGGTTTCGGGGTTTTTTTTTTCTTGGAATGTGTAAAATTTTATTTATTTGATAATACAATTATTTTTATTTTTTCCCGAAATTATAAAAAATCTCATTGCACTAAAAAATTTTTTGCAAATTTAATTTTCAAAAGGCTTAGTTTTAGAAGTTTTTTTTATTTAAGGAGATAGGTGGCAACCTTGGTATGCACGTGTGTTGAGAACTTTTTTTTTTGGATGAAATAACGAACACACCCATCTAGCCCTCATTTACACAGTTATAGTAATTGTGTTATGTATCGAGAGACACTATTCTGATGGTATTTGAGTTGATTTAAAATCAACTTATGCTCAAACAGAAACATTATTTTTAAAAATTTTTATTAAAGGTTTTTTGAGGTTTTTAATCCTAAATTAATAAAGTTTTATCAACACATGCCTATTTTAGGTTTATTAACCTGTTTTAAAATTTTATGAATACAGTCATTAATGTTTTAGGATTTGTGCTTTTGTTTGTTTACTTTGGGATTTTCTTTTTTATTGCTAGCAATATTAGATACAAGTACATTATTTTTGTGTTAATTCAGAATTTATAAAAGGAAGTTATGGGAATCCCTGAATTAAAACTTTTTATCTCGAAAAATCCTCAGATACCAATTTATTTTGTCTCCGAAATCCTAACGAAGAAAAGAATTTAGTATTGATATAACTTTATTTATTATATAGTTATATTAAAAAAATTGGAAAGTTCACATCCCAAAAAAATTCTGTCCGTAATTTTAATACCGAAAAACCTTTCTACTAGAGCATAGCGCCCAGATAAACAAAGTCAAACAATCATAATAATAATCAACAACTCCGTCAGGTCTTAAAATGTACGAACTTTTGTCCAAAATTAAATTGTTGCTTGGATCGAGCATATTTATATTTAAAAAGAAAGAAATTGATTCGATGGTAGGTACCCAAGGCAAGTTCGGTAAATCGTATTTTATTGCAAACTTATTATATATACATTTATATTGTTACGAAAGTAAGATCTGGTAACCCCTGATGTTGTAAACAGTATAAGAGTGGTGAATAAAGTTACTTCCGCTAATGGTGTGTGTATAGAATAAAACCACAATTAGCTTACAAAAGCTAAGCAACCTCAATGGCTGCGTTTGTGGAGGTGCTTGCTGTAAAACAGAAGATCGTGAGTTCGAGCCTACCATCGGACATGCAAAGAACGGAAAATAATAATTATTGTTATTATGCAATTAAAAATTAAGAAGCAGCAGTGCAAACCTCCCGGAAAAGAAAAGACAATTTTTGTGTGAAGCCATAGCAGATAATTTAGTTGAGAAGTCTAATTTAAAAAAAGAATAGTAGATAATTGTCAAGATGCCCTTTATAATAAAAAGTAAGAATGGTAGCGGTTAGTGCAGAGATGTGTAACAGCATAACAACAGTGTATGTCAGACGTTTGTTGTGGCTATTAGATAAAGGGGATGACTGGCTTGGTTAAAAGGCGTAGTGGAATTATCTGTGGATGGTTAAGGTGACTAAACAAGGCATCAAGTAGATCATATCTCGATGGAGTCACACAGTAGTGTAGCGTGGATAGCTGGGTTTGTAATAACAACGCATGTTTAGTAAATACGAGACCAAAGGATTCACAGAACTACAAAGTAAGAATTAAGAATTTATAATGAGCCACAGTAGTATTTGCAATCAAAAGAATCCGTACGTTTGTCTAAAAAGGGAAAAACGTAACAATATATATAGAAATATATATATTGTTTTAAGACTTGCAGATAAAATAATTAAAGAATTAAAATTATAATTATATAATTACCAAACAAAACTTTTTATCCCCATTAAAAAAAATCCCCTTATTTAGGGTAACTCCCGATATTTAATATGTGTAACAAGTCTGTTTTTTAGAAACAGACTATTTTTTTTTTGTTACCGCAATCTTTCTCTTCAAATATTTTTTCCAAATGAAATTTACGTAGAAAAACATTGAATAACCTTTATGACAGTTTAATTTCTACTGTGTTATAAAATCCGATTACACTTTTAATTGGGATACAAAAATTACCAAAATAAAGGAAATGATTTCGTCTTTATAGTCAAGGATATCATCTTAAAACATTGTTCTGCTCATTTTTAGGATTTTGTAACCAAAGGGTTAAAACTTAACCCTATTGTTATTGCTCTAATGTCTGTCACCAGCATCTATCTATACAACTGTAATATCATTCACATGCATATATGTTCATTTTATTCTATTGGTTTATAATGATATTTGACTTTTGTTTTACAACTGCTGCCGAACAGATTTTATCATTGATTGTCCTCTATTTTTATTTCGAATTTACGTATGCGCTTGCAAATGTTTATTTGTCACTGTGTAGGTTCATGATAAACATTTTATTTAGAAAATAAGGAAAATGTTGATAAAACAACAATGATACCATTCAAAAGACATTTTTGTTTATTTACAGCGGTTAGGTTTTATTTAAATGACCTTTTTTTCCTTAACAATTTATTTCACTAGTTTTTCTTTTTTATTTGTGGTTTTTAATCTGAAAGATCATTTTAAGCCATTTGTTTTATGTTTTTCTTTAACTATCTTTTATGAGGTGTTACTTGGGATTTCGAATTGACAGTTTTTTTTAGGGAAAAAGTTTTTGTTATTATCGAGATTTCAGGAAACATGTAAGATTATATTTATACCATTTGTCAGCTCTCCATTTTTTAACATAAGATTTGTATATTTTTATATAATTCTTTTATCTAAAAGATCTTATTTTTAATGAGATTTTTTTCTGGTTTCTATGAATGTGTTCCTTTTTAATTTTACGTTTTTGTTTTTTACAATACAAAGAAAAAAAGACAAAAAACAGTACGACAGTACGCCAACTTTTCTTTTTGTTTACATTCGTGCCCTATTTTAGGGAAAAAATTTTAAAATAAGTTACTTACTAAAATAAACACTAACTTATATTAAATTTATTATATTTTCTATTAAAAAAAAAAAAGAATCTTAAATTGAGGACTTAAAAATTTTAAATGAAACACCTGTGTGTTAGCTAAGGTTGCCGGATACCAAAGGTCAAATAACGAGACAATGGAGAAATTTATGTGGCTTTAGTAAGAAAAAAACGGAAAAAACTATTTTTCAATTTTCTTTTTTAGCTGGAACAATATTATTTTGGCTGGTAACTGGTAATATGAACCAGAACTGACAATCCCGGCCATCTGGTAACCCTAGTGTTACTTCATATAAATATTAGTGATACTGTTGCCTGGCTATGTTTTTGCTTCCCCTAGTCCGTCGATATTACTTCTTATGTGTTCGTTTAACGTTTTTTAATATTGATGTATTGTAAATGCCGTGAAGTTGTTAAGTTCATATTTTTCTGATCATCGTTGTTAGTGAACGTACAATGCTCTCAGGAAAACATCAACATCCCTGCTCTACAATTGTCTACTCTAAAACGTCAACCAAACCACAAAGCTCTAAAATGTCAACTTTAAATAAACAAAAATTTAAAATTCTAATTCGTGTGAAGTTGAAGACTTTGTAGTGACCGATAATGATGACAACCATTTAGATGCAAGTACAAATAAACAGAAAATAAAACCAAATAGTTTATTGCTTGAATTTACAAATTATAGGGTGTTCCAATTTTAATGAAATTTGAACTATATGGCAGTATCTTTTGAACCGTTATCTACAAACACTTTAAATGGGAAAAAAATATCCACTACTTTGTTTGGTATACGAAGAAGAAATTAGAAATTAAAAGGTGTTACAATAGCTGACTGGTGAACAGTTGTAGACAGACGTTTGAAATTAACAAGGAGCTGTAGTGCTAAGTCTACTATGACAAGTATAAAGTTTGGAGACGGAATGCAAGGGTGTGCTAATAGTTTAAGTAATTTGAGGCCATGCATTTTAACAGTTATTGATATACAGTTCAAATCTGTTTTAAGGGTTTTTTTTGCAAAAATTATTTTAGATTTTTTCAATTAAATTTTGTATTTTTTTTTTTTTTAGTATTTGTTTAAATTTACGAGTATTACTTGAGACCAAAATAGCTATCAAGCAGAATATTTATTTTATTGGTAAAATTACAAATGAAGCTAAACCATTTATGCCTGAGACTTAAAATAATTCAACACACGTTATAACGGTATGAAAGTGATCCTGTATCTACAAAAAGGAAGGAAATTTTTTAATGAAAAAACAATCGCATCACCATTATTAGACCTTCTTGTACAAGTGTGGCACATTAGAAATATTCAACTCGAAGTATTGCTTTTGATCGGATTCGATAAAATAATTTGTACTTTTTTTTCCTAAAATAAATAATTTAAAATCAGTGACACTGTAAATCTAGATAGAAATATGTCAAACGATTATCAAATATTTTATTTTCACATCAGTATACAATTAAAAAAAATTAAATCTTAAAAGCTTATGCGATAACTGGGACCTAAAGGTTTATCGAGCAACAATTTTAAATGCCGTAGAGCGAGCACAAATGTGTATAAATTCGTTATTTATTTATTTGAGCGATTTAATTTTTCAACTCAAATTATATTAGTTTTACATCTTCATTTGTAATATTCCAGCTTACGTTCTTAAAAGATGTTTTTTTGCAAAACTTCGTTTTACTCCAATGCGAGAATTCTTATGATGAAAACAAATGCAATATTGAGTTTGAAAATATTTGTACATTAAGAAAATATAACAACTGGTGTAGCAATTCCTCATACAAAATGAGCTCAAACGAAAAATTTTGTTTCCAAGTAAAAAAACAAAATGGCAACCACTAAAACAACTTTTTACATTAAAGTAAAATGTTTTAGCTACAAGCTACAAGCCACAAGAATTATTGTTATTGAAAATAAAACAATAATAATTAAAACCACAAATTATACTTTATAATTGTGTTGTCTTACATTGTAAAAAGTTCAAGTTGCTTTAAACCATTTATGGGTGCTTTTTGTTGGCAGATATTTTAAATCTTTCCAGTTTTTCCTTGTGTTCTATAATGACGAATTGTTGTTATGTTTTCTTATAAGTGGGATAATGGGTAATAGTTGTGGTTATGAGTTATATTTATAGTACGCTACTATATTTGCAAGAAGGCCAAACTCTAATTCCAAGCTTAAAATATGTATAAGTTTTTCCGCGTCAAATGTTGCAAAATTAGCCAAGGACAAGAATGCGACAGATGAGGGCTGTAGTGTACACGCCTTTATTCTGTGTATTTATAAATATAATTAGAATTTTGAAGGGCATTTACTGGGGTAATAACCGGTTTTCACTAAGTTTAAGTTTAAATTAATAAATGTTTAAAAAAAATATCGTGCTTTTTATATCCCAATTAAATTATTGAATCCCCGATATTTATTATTGTAGGTGAAAGTACGTCTCGATAGCCATTTGGCTACCCCTTACTTAGCTCTTCAGAAAACTTCACACAAACATTTTTAATTAACAAAATAAAGTAAAAACAAAAATCAAACTTTAGGCAAAAAAACAATAATCAACAATATTTTATTTTTCTTAATCCACAGTTTAGCGAAATGGCCATCGTGACATACATTTACTCTCAATAATAAATAACGCTGATTTAATAATTTCATCGGAATAAAAATAGCACAATTTTTTTTTAAATTAATTAAGGAAAACGTTTACTTTTTATTCATTTTCATTAAGTATTTCATTTAAATTTTTGTTACCACTTCTAGGAATTATTTTATTAATTAATTGTATCGAATATTTTAGGCGATATAGAGTTGTTTATCTTAAAGTGTTTTATTTGAATACCTGGAAAAACATGAGTAATTTTAAGCCAACATTAATCTACTTATATTTTAGTTTTTTTTTTAACTATTAAGAAAGAAGAATTATATACAATTGGTCTCTGTCCTTGCTCTGTTGATTAATCTTGATTTTTGTAACCATCGGTTTAGCAACAAATGCAATTTATTTATTTTATAATACTTTTTATACTCTTCACTACAGGTAGAAAATTGTGTATCTATGTTTGTCATTCCGTTTTTATTTTTCATAATATCCATTTTCGACCCCATAAAGTTTTTATATTCTTGACCTATGTTTGTCCCTGAAACCAATTATTCCAAGGTAATATAGAAATTAAAAATGCCAGTCGATCAGACATAGTGCCGAAAATTTTGGTATTAAAAGTCAGCTGGATTGGACCATGTCCTTTGTGGCTGCGGGCAAGATACCACCCTTATTCAATGGGAAAACTACCATAGTACATACCATAGAATATAGATAGCGGTCATACTTGTTTTTCCTCAATTTTACACCGGCCTAGTTTCATGTATATTTAATTTTTAAAATTTAATAAAAAATAATTATTTTTGGTTTATTGAAATTATAAGCTGAAATGTTTGATAATAAATGAATTTATTGATTCGGCGTTAATTCGTTTAGAACATTGGTTCTTAATACTTTTCTTTTGTGGAAAAATTAAGCCATTTCCCTAAAAAAAAAAAACAAAAGACATTTTTAGCGGTATAATGATACAAAAGAGTCGTTACACATTTTAATAGATGAACAATTTTTAACTCTGTTTACAGAACTCTACAATAAATATTTAAAAACACATTTTTCTATATCTGAATTTTAATAAATTAACAAATGACACGCGCTGACGAATTCGTGATTACTGCTAGTTTTAAATAATCACTGTCACAGTCTAGGTGGTCTGAAGAGATTACCTGCAGGGTCTCGAAGACACTGTGGCCTCAATACGATAGTGGGAGATCCACAAATCTACTGAGGTTTTCTCGGGGGCACCTGGGCACACTGGTGGCCGTGCTGACAGGGCACTGCGTCATTGGTGCCCACGCTAGGAGACTGAATCTTCCTCATCATGACTACTGTAGAAGTTGTCAAGATGAGGACGAGGAGGAAACGGTGGAGCATCTGCTCTGCCACTGCCTGGCTCTTTCTGGGAATAGAGTGGCTATTTTTGGCAGTCCGAGACTGCATGGTCTTGCAGACTTATCTGTCTGCGATGTTTCTAGGATAAACTTGTTTATCCGGTCTTCGGGGTCGTTTGGATGTGGATCTTTGATCGTGCCGTAGGGACCTCAATCTGATCCCTGCACATCCTGTTTCCAGGTAACACAATGGGACCTTTGGGTCCCAAGTGAGTCGGTCTTTCTTTTGCGCCGACGGCCTGTAAAACCTAACCCGACCTAAATAATCACTGTAATATTAGTGGTTTGCAGATGTTGCTATATTATTTAGGAAACAGTTTAAATTTTAGCTTTAACGGAGACTGCTGAAGAAACTAAAAACTTTTTATCGCCCTTTATATTATAAAAAAAAATTAAAGTTATAGGCCCGCCAAATTAGATTACTAAAAGCTTTATTATTTGAATTAAATATTTTTGAAAGAATTAGAAAATATTTCCGATTTCTCAGCTTGTTGATGGTATTACATTCCAGGTTAACGCCAATATTTGGGAGAAGTTGAAGACTTATAAAATGTTTTTTTTAACTCACATCCAAGCTTTTTGATAAGTTGCTTACCTCGAAGTCTCAAATATAAGTTTTTTTATTGCAACAATTTTTTTTAAATTTTTTGTTACTTAGAAAAGTTTTTTTTTTAATTAAAAAAAAATGAGGCATATATTCTTCATACTAAAATTTGGAGCCTCTAAATCTTTTGCTAACAAACAATAAGAATTGTTGAACACGTTTTAGTATCATGTAAGAAACTGTTTTTAGAAATTAATAAATTTTTGCTCTTTAAATTTCTGATTAATTACCAAAATCAAGCAAAACATGGTTTTCTCTTTAAAATATGCACAAAGCTTTTCATTTCACCGTGCCATATACTATCGTTTCAATTTCTTTTTACTATACATTATAATAATAATTGCATCACTTTAATTTGAATTTTATCCAGTGTTAAATATAAAGTAAATGATAGGCGTTGTTAACTGCAAGTTAATATTAATCATACGAGAGGGTGTTTATTGTGTATTATGCCTGTATAAACATGAGAATTTTTAACTCATAATTTACAAAAAATTCTAAACACTATTTAAAAGAATACATCCATGTTGTGTCCATATGAAAATAAATACCTTTAAAATGCAATAATTTTTATTTAGACTGTTTATATTATGAGAGCGTTAAAGGAATAACAAGAAACCATTTTAAATTTTAAATTAATTAATTGCAAAAATAATTTCATTCTGTATCACTTTGCACTTTAGGATAAACTTTCATTTAAAAATTATATCACGTACACATCACTAAATTCACACAATTTTTGTAACGTTAAGTTAACTAAAGTTCTAGCAAAATAGTTATTAATGCGTTAGAAGTAAAAAAAAAACATAAATAAATAAATACAAGTTAAAAAAATATATTTTTGCTACTAGTTGATTAAATTCAAATTTGTTAATTGTTAGAATTTTTATGTCATTTAATTTTTTTTTATTCTAAGAAACATTAATACATCTCTAGCTGTATGGGATTATTTTCACTAGCATTTCTTTCTGTTTTGCATTTTTTCTAAATAATTATATTAATTTTATTTAATATGAACACATAATTAATTAATTAATGAAATTTCATTTTGATTATCCCAAAAATATTGAATGCCTTTATTAATTATGGTTGATAAATATTGACGTCGTTTGATACACGCGTAAATTTCTGCTTAGATTTAATATTTTTGGTGTTAATTTTCTGTACAAAATTAAAATAAAGAAAATAACATAAACAAAACATTTTACATAATGAATTATTTAGAGTGTAATTTAAGAGCACACACAAATTCATTTAGCGATTGAAAAAAAAAATAAATTGTTTAATGAAAAAATATATTCTTTCTCCATTTTAGAGACAAAAAAAGTTCTTTTTAAATAATTTATATTTCATAAGAATATCATGAAATATTTATATTTAAAGGAATCAAGCACAATTAAAATAAATTATTTATAAAAAGTTAAGTTTCTAATATTTTAATCTTAATTTTTAAAAGTTAAACTTGATGGAATTCTTATCTAATGAGTGTATTGTTAGGAAACTCTATTTGTACAGAAATAACCATAAATAGTATAATTAATTTTTCGCTTTGTAAACAACAAGAAATCATCTTCAATTTTAATCCTCTTAGAATATGTTAAGACAAGAATTATACATGAATTCACTTAATTGAAATTTGTGTTTTTGTCTTATGTTGTATACGTTATTTCTTGGAAAGATTACATTTAACTTTTAGAATCTGTAAAAATTTTGATTGATTTTTTTTTTTGATAAAAGTTTAAAGTTTTGTTGTTTAAGAAATCTACTTGTCACTTAAATAATAGATGACGTTATGGAATTTAAAACTCATCGGTGTAATTAATTGTACATTAAAAGGTCGAAAAAGTAAGATAGTAAAAACAACAAAAGTAAGATAGTAAAAAAAAAAAACATAAAGTGTGATCTTTTCTATTTCGCCGTCGCACAGAGGAGTATTTGACCCAAAAAGCTGGCCAAAAAGGCAAAAATTAATTTGATGAAATCCTAAGAAAAAATTACGCAGATCGATAGAGAACAAAATTCTACATCATATCGTGCAATTTAAAGGGTGTAAGTTAAGATTTGTAGTTGTGGGACGCTGTTAAAGTCAGGAAAGTGAAGAAAATTGCTTGCGTTTTTATTGAATTTTTTCGATTTCAATATATTTAGATGATATTTTTTTATAGCTAAACGAATAGAGGTATTACATTGATTTTTTTTTGCCTGAAAGATTTCATCAGCAGCTATTTTCAATATTTAAAAAGAAAAATTTATCTTAAATATTTATTTTTAAAATTTTAATTATAAAAAAACTATGTATTTAAATATATTAATTCTTACCAAAAACAAAAAAGGAAAAGCTTTTTGAAAGTGAAGGTAGCTGTTGTACAAATAATGTTATATACCACAATAAAATATGAAATCTCTAATTTAAGAAAAAAGAAAAAATTTTGCGCAAGTTTGCGCCAATATTTTTGGTGATTTTTTGAAAATTTTACCTTTTTTCTATTTTTACTCATAAGGCACTTTTTCTTATACTTTATTTTCTTATACTTTTGTGTTTTTCGAATTATTGCTGTAAAATATTATTTAATCACTTTTAGCAACTACCAACATGATGGATTACCTGCCCTTAAAAAAGGAATTTCTTTCAATTCAGTTTTTACTTTATAAATTCAAATTTACTAACTGTAAGTTAACCCACGCATACACACCTTATAAACTGTTTTTGTTTATATGCGGTCTAAATAACACTTCATCGTCTTCAGGATACTTTATTTCTTCTGAAAATATAGTTAGATATAAACATACCTAATTTAAAAGGGTAACAAATCAAAATTACATTTAAAAACGGTGCAGGTATATAAAAATGCACCCAAGTATCAGGTTATTAACTAATTAACGGAAAAATGCACTTTGAAAAATATACGTATATGGCTTATAGCGCAAAATTCTTATTATAAGAGTTTTGCAACTTTGAGAGATAACATGGAAAAAATTCCACAAGATTTGAGTTATTCCAAATAGTACAGAAATTTAATGCTAGAATCATTTACGAGAAGTTGCAGTTTTTAGCTAGTAAATTGCGTGCGATTTCAGAATGCCAGGGAGATGGGGATATACAAGCAGTAATGCAGTGTGTTATAAATTTCAAAAATTGTTTCAAAAGATATTGGGGTTTAGCACAACGAAAAGAGGACCGATTTTTAAGCACGTATGCTAAATGGCTGGAAGGAACTGTGACAATACCAGTATTTGGCAGTTCATCTTCAGAGCGACCAAAAAAATTATTTAATAAAGCAAGTGAAAGAGAAGAAATTCGTCAGCAATTAACAACAGAGGAGATCACATTTACTGCATCAATGAGCCAGATGCGGCTAAATTAATAATGGATATAACACGATCTCCAAGAAAAGCAAAAATTTACAAGTGATCGTTAACAACTTCCGAAGTCAACACAGTCAATAAGTTTTCAACGGAGGGTGCTTTAGCATTGTTTATAAATGCTGAACTCACGAAAAACCAATATGAAATTTTATACAATGCCAACAAAATTGTATATCCATTGTATTTAATAATATAAAATAAATATTAGAAGGGAACATGTTTGTGCTTATTTGGTTGTTTATTCCTTATAGGAAGCCAAGCTACGAGACCAATTTTTATAAATATTTAATATTGGATATATTATAATTTTGAGAAAGGAGACATTGTAACATCCATAAAAAGCTTTGTTTTATTTCCCTGTATCTACATAACTACAATAGTTCGACTATCTAAATTTAATTTGACTTGCTCTTAGAATAAAGTACAGTTGCAAATCAAATTTTGGCGGAATGCGAGGGGGAGAACGGCATACGTAATAATAAATAATTTTTCTAAAAATACACAACAAAAATATAAAAATAAATTCTCTTCAAAATGAAAAAAAAAACAAAGTTCTAAATAGTGGTTGGGTGGGTGGTTGGTGGGTGGGGGGTGTCAAAAATAACACTAACCCAATAATAATCTGCCACTACCTTTTTTTTATCAAACTAAAGCTAAAACTATCAAAAAAGTTAAACTTTTAAAACAAAAACCACGCTTAATAATTTTGGCCAGCTTTTTGGATCAAATACTCCTCTGTGCGTCGATGAGAAAACGATTACAAATTAAAGAAATTTAACAAGTGCAAATTCAATCCACATTTTAATTTTTACGGTATTTTTTATTATTTCTGACCTCTTATCTTACTTGTGAAAAGTCTGCCAATAAAAAAATAAAAAATAATTCGACAATGTCCTTGATAAAACACCCTTAATTAATTGGTTTACATTCATAGCTGTAGACTGAAGTCGACTCTTTCTCAAGTGTACTCTGAACTAAAAACCTCTCATAATCATTTTTGCTTTCATAGTCACAAATAAAGTATACTTTAAGTTAAACTGACTTTCAGATGTGTTTTCATACGATTTCTAAACAAACAGAAAAATGTAAAACTTGCTTTTATTTTGTTCACTTTGGTATAAAATTCAATTATAGAGTATTGTGGTCTTAAACCATATAAAATAAATTATGAAAAATTTGGAAAAGATTGTTCATATCTACATCAAGATATTATTTTGATGGTAAATAATTACAGATTTGTTTACAGACTGTAAAGAAAGAAAGAAAGACAGAGAAGCCAACTAGAATGCCACTGAAAATAAATGACTTTGGGAATGCAGAAGCCTGCATTTGGATACGGTGAAAAACAGATGTAATGACGTTTCAATGATCAATAATAGGCAAAAATAAAGTTATGTAAAGTAATACAGTAAGGTATGACCGCAATGTGTGCCTATGAAATTTAACGCCAGAAAAGCTGTCAAAATGCAATTACTATTCCTGAGCTAAGCGCAGAAGACAGGCTTGTTGACGTTCTGATTGTTCACGAGTTAGAGGATGCCGAAATTTTAATCGACAGCAACTGCGTTAGGGAAATTTCAAGCATTGAATGTTTTAGTGATGAAGTAGCTACAAAATCCTACCAAATTTTAAAAAATTCTCCGAAATGTGCAGTTGAAATTGTAAGCAAAACAAAATATACTTCCCCCCGCTCTTAAAAAAAAGACAAACTCTCACAAGTTTTAAATTTGACAAGAAACAAAAGGTGCTGTTAAATGAGTACAGGACAGCTTCAGCTAGTTTTAAATTTAGAGTCGACTTTTATGCCCAAAGTATATATTAAATTGTCTATGATCCCCTTAAAGTTTACTTTATTTTAAACTATAAATATGTTCCATTGTTTTAAAATTTTTTAGAAAAGCAATTGTTTAATAAAAATTTATTCTGTTACCATTAGCTTCATTATATTAACATATTGGAGATTAGAATATTTTTCAAAGACTTTTTCGAAAACTTAAAATTTTCGTACAGTTTATTTCTCCTGCAAATACTTCCCCTTAAAAATTTTGTTTCCAAAAGCAGTCTTTTGGGGCAAAATTTAACAAGAATTTTTTTTTCGCTAAAAAAATTTATTTCCAGAGTTTTACGTTTTCTATATAACTTAGATAGGTGTAGATTTAGCAAATTCTTTTTCTAATTAACAAAATGCTGATTTTCACCCTAAAGAAATTTATTATGTTTTTTGCAAAAATTTTAATGCAGGTTAATTTCACGAAACAAAAAGAATTTTTCTAAATAAAGGTTGTATTTTTTAAAATTTAGTTTCTCATCATAAAATATTATTTTAATAAAATATCAATTTTTCCGAAAATTTAAATTTTAAGGCATAAAAACACATTTACTTCTTCAGTTATAACATATAAATTTTTTTTAAAGAAAGCACTGCTTTTATGTAGGTAAATTATCTTTCTTTAAAAAATGCATTTCCATCAAAAAGATATTTTTTAACCTAAAAATCCAAATAATCTTTTATTATAGTTTATTTAAAATATAAATATTTTTTCTTTAAAAATCACTCCTGAAAAAACCATAAATTCTTTCACACATACGATAACTCACAAACTAGAACCAACCAAAAATTACTGCCAGTGATTTAAGAGTTTCGCTTTGAATTCTTAATAAACAAAATCTTCACATAAGGCACATACACCTACAATTTTTTTTAATTTCCTTTACATTTTCCTTTCACCTTCCTCTGAAAAAAAATAAAAAAATATTGGTTCTTGTTTGCAAGTCTTTTTCAAGCAAATGTGCCACAAGAGCTTAAAAAAACTTTCAGAAAATAACTTTCTTTGTTGCCACTTCGAAATCATTTTTAAAAACGCAATAAAAAAAACTTTTTTCGTTTTCTTGTATTTTTCTGAAGTTTCCCCTATACAACTTTTTTCACGTTTATGACTGCTAAAAAAATTTTCATTAAAACTGAACAACTAAGGAAAGTTTTGTGAGTAACTATTTTATGCTGCGAACACTATCGAAAAAAAAAAATTAAAGGTGCAACGAGAAACCTTAATATGACAACTGAAATTGTTATTTAAGTTAGGGGGTGCAAAGTATATTTAGAGGTAGAAACAAAAACAAAATATAAAACAAATATGAATGCTATATTCGGCAGTAACTAATCAAATATGCGTTTCGCCATACCGGCTTATGTTTTTTTACTTTATTTTAGAAATTGAAAATAAAAATTTAAAACTTTACAGAAATTACAAAAATTAAGTTAAAAATGTTGTGCTTTTTTATCTTGTTTGGTAATATCCATTTTTAAAGTTTTTTAAATCTTGCATAATTTTTTTGCTCGTTTTTTTTACAAATTTATACTCGTAAAAATTTTAGTTTTTGACAATTTATTTTTATTGCAGTTGCAATTTTATGAAATTAAATTTTTTTTTCCGTAAAAATGTGATTGGTTCATAAAATATCTACAGATTATTAAATTTTTAATAAATTTTATTGAATTTTTAGCTTTTAAGAAGCGTAGCAACAAAATAATAAAAGAACAGAGGATAAGTTTGATGAAGGTAGAAGTACTGTTCGTTTTGTTAGGGAAGGTAGAGGACGTCCAGAAACTACCCAGCAAAAAATAAGGCATTACGTTAAAGTGGTTTAAGTACTCGCCATATAGTGACTTACTTTTGTGATTGCCATATTTTATTACTCGCCTGCAAATCGCATTACGTTAATTACATAGTTCTTTAACCCTTATCGGACGCGACTTTTCACACGTTTGATTCTCACCAGGTTGTAGTTATTTTTAACAAATATGAAAAAAAAACAATAGTATGTTATTATACATTTATATTCATTTCTTTTCAGTTTTGTTACAAATTATTTATTTTTTGTACAACTACTACATGTCTGAGTATTTTTTGAAGCAATCTCCAACATGAAGAAATGGTTTTCTCTGGCATGTTGTATAGGAACTATAACTCTTCTTTTCTTAGAAAATAACGAAGCGTTATTGCTAAACTCATCACTAGAGCTAAAATCACTTTCAGAAATTTCTTTGATATTTATAATATTTTCTTTATTCATTTTATGGGCAAAAAATAAATTCAGACATTAAAAAAAAGAATTGAAAGTTTATTGCACAAGTTAAATGCTCTGCTGATAACGACAAACTGAAAAGATTCTTATGCTCAAACGGTAACGGTAAGTACGTATTTTCAAATGGTAACGGTTAATTGAAGAAATGAATGCATTTTAAAAACAAATCTCATCAATAGACAGTATGTTTCGACATAATTCGCCTTGTCACTTCACACGTGCCATACGACCGTTGCAGAAAAGTACTGTTGTCACGTCAGAGGTGACTTACGACCGATAAGGGTTAAGTTAAAAAAGAATACCTTTAAATACGTACTAATGATTATAATTATTTTCAGCAAAAGTCAATGTAATCAAATCTCAGTAATAGATTAAAAAAGTCTCATTCCTTGTTAAAATCGTTAGGTTCACGCAAAAAAAAAACATGGTTGAGGTAACCATAATATGGTTATTTTATATAATTGTAAGGAAAACATAGTATGGTTACATTTAATAATAATACTGCTAATCCTGCAACCATATTATTGTCTAGCTTAACAAAAACACATTAAAGTATAAACATAATTATGTTTATATAAAATGGTTAAATTAAAATATCATAATACGGTTGAAAATGTCATGTTATATAATTGAATGCAAAATTTACTGATTTACTGACTTATTATTATTTATTGTTTTATTAAGATTTACATCGATTCACAAAAAAATCATTTATTTGTTTGCTATAAAAATAATTTAATAATTAATTTAAATATAGTTTATAAGCCCAAATAATGGCATCTTCTCTTCATACATTCCTATGTGAATATCCATTTATGGAGTTAGCGATAAATTCTCATATTGAAGATAATATACTGACTCCATATTTATCCAAAACTTCTAACACGTTAATCTGTGATATATGTGATATATGTTGTTACATACAATTATTGTCAATGTATAATATGATAGTTTTGATTGAAAAATCTAAATGGTTTCACTATTGTGCCTTAAGCACAAATATAAAGAATTATATTTATTACAACTATTTTGAAATGTTTTAAATACCTTTCATTTGTTTCATTTTTTGTATATAAAATTTTTATTTTTTTATTTGCTCTAATATTAGAAAACATTTTCAACTTTACGCTAACAAAAAAATTACTAAACTGATAGAAAAGCATTCTAGAACAAACTATTTTTAAAAGCAAAATTATTTTGTTTGTTTTCAATTATATTTTGATAATTAATAACATATTATGGTTAAACATCCCAGTAAAAAATAATGTATGTCATTCTTATCGAACGGCATCTTATGTATATGAAAAAATGCTAATACACCTTTTATAGATTTTGTAAGTTATTTTTAAAATTGTTTTTCAATTAACATGTTGAACTACTTCTTAGATTTACATTTTTCCTTGCATGACTACAAAAATTTTAAATACAACTAAAGTTTAGATCTTTCATAGCAAAACAAAATGAACAAATGCTGAACATGAAGTTGGCTTAAATTCATTAAATTCTAAAATACTTTTTTTTAGAAAGAAAAATTATTTCACATATGCGGACGTTTTCCAAAGAAAACAAGAAAAGTTAGACGCCAGCAGAAAGAAATGCTGCATTTTCTGGATCGCTACATCCTTCATCAGCATTCTTCGCATCTATCTAGTTTTGGTTGTATACATTGTAAACATCATCTGTTTAACCAACTAACTTTGTAAATAAAAATACGAGTAGTATTCTTATCAATAATTATTTTGTTACACGAAGTTTGCACACAACCAAAGTACTATTCACTGTTCTCTCTGTATTTCGTCTTGTACATTTGTTTTTGTTCCAACCACCGATATTTAAGAAATCAAAAGTCAAAATTCTTTGGTGCTAAACTTTCCCAGCGAAAATAAGTAACGATCAAAAATTTTTTTAAAAGGCAAAAAGCCGAAACATATAAAAACGTTCCCCATCAAATTTATATACGAATTATAGGACGAATTTTAGGATTTGTTTTGTTTCACAATTTTATTTTCGGGTTCTTCTATAAGAACTATTGTAGGACCATAATACAATTTTAATGGTAGTCGTAACAAACAGCTTGTCTTAAACTACCCCAATTTTCATAATATATTATTTCATGTACATTACAAAAAGTACCAATTTATTTTCAAAATAATTTAATTTTGTAACGTGTTTATTAAAAAAATGCAAATTTTTAATACGAATGCACGTTTTTTAAAGAATTCTTTTTTTTTTTTTATTTTGTTCTTAATGTTACAATTTTAATATATTTGTTAAGGTGCGTTTAGACTGTGCTAATATTTGTGCAAAATCATAAAAATTTTGTTTGTCCTAGTGTAAACACTCGAATTTGTTAGCCACCAAATATTTTTCGACTGTTTGTTGGCTAAAAAAACCTTTGTTTGTGAATAAAGCTTTGCATAATGTAAACACTTTGTCAGCACGTCGTTACAAATATTTGGCTCGATATTTTGTTTGTTCTCGCAATATTTTTGGCGAAACAAATAGCGACAAATAATTGTAGAAACGTGGGCTGCCAACAGTTATTTTTGAGAGAGCTTAACATATAAAAAATGAAATAAATTGGACATCGTTTGACAAATTAGTAACTAAAAAGCGCATTTTTGTAATTCTTTATGATAAAGCATATTTTTCTGAAAGAAAATGGACAACACCAATTATTGAATCGCCACCATCTGCCAAAAAAATCAAAAGGAAGAGGACGACGCACGATTGGATTGAAGAAAATATATTTAAATTGATCGGCGAAGGGAATTCCATCCTTGCATTTGGAATGCATCAAGTGCTGACTACCATTAAAAACCCATGCGGGATAGCGCATGGACTGAAATTGGCGATATGCTTAATGTTACAGCGGAGGAAGTTTTCACAAAATGGTCGAATTTGAAGATTCAGTACCGGGGCTACATCAACAAAAAAAAAAAAAAACAAATCTGGACAAGGTGCAAACAATGCATCAAAGTGTAAATATTTCGACTCCATTGCTTTTGTTGGATGCGTGGAGGTTAGCCAGCAGCAACCAATAACAACAAATTTAGATATTTTATCTGAAAGCGAAGGTATCAAGTAATAGAAGTCATTTATGCAGCGAAGGTTCTCCAAAACTTAGTTCCTTCAAAAGTTTTTTGCAACATCCTTCCATTTTACGACGCTGCACCCACACTCGAACCCACATTCTTCTGGATCTTTTATTTTCTTTTTGCTGGGTTTTTGAAAGTGCCATAGCTCCAGCAGTTATTAATAATAAATCTTCAATATCACTGTCACTAAACATTTTAATTTTTCACGTTGCTTCACAAACACAATTTGATACTATTTAGCAGATGGATTTCATAAACATAACAACAACATTATTTAACAGATGTTTGTTCATACACACCGGACAAATAAAATTATTTGTGCAGTGTAAAAGGGTATACAAATATTTGTACCAAACATGGCTGACACAAAATCTTCTGTTGTTTGTGCAAATAAAATTCAAACAAATATTAGTGCAATCTAAACGCATGCCCAAATATTAGTCACAATACCTACTATTAGCCCAAACCATTATTTGTTGTGTTTGGACAAATATTAGCATAGTCTAAACGTAGCTTTAGATAGAACGTATGATAAGAACTCGAATTAAAAATCGTTTGTCAAATTTGAGAGATGCTCTAAAGTCAACAATAAATATATATTCTAAAAACTACGTATAATGTAACGGAATTTAATTACTTAAAAATAAATTCTCATCACAGATACTTTTAAGCATTTAGAAACCGATTTAAAAGTAGTACAATTTTGTTAAAAACCAACAACATATCTTCAATGACATGCCAATGTAAAATTCATAGGTTTTTCACCCAAATTTGCACCACTTTGTTAGTATAGATATGGTGTTTTCATTTCACATTTTTTTCATCACTTTTTTTACTGGGATATTATCTTATTTTTAATTGTAAAAAAAACTTTGGTTGTCGTTCGAATTTTTTAAAGTTAAAACCAACCATATTGCTATTTTGTGCTTAGTAACAATATAGTAGTTAAATGTTACCAAAAAAACACTGTCGTGACTGAAGTTTTGATGGAAACAAGTATGGTTTCTTCTTCGTAACTATAAATTATTACAAAGGGCATAACGTGGTTAATGGGACCATATCACAACCATATTTTTTTCTCTGCGTGTTGGTAATCTAGTTGTGAATATCATATGCCAAAAATGATTACTTTTACCCTCGTTTACCTTTTCTAAAATTTTTTGTTGGTATTTTTTGCGAGTTATCTGGGTTTATCGGAAAATATGAACATAAACAGAAGAATATAGTTAAATAATCTAAAAATCCATATTAAATTGACGTTATGTTATATAGATTTTACGCCATCACAAATGAAAAGAATATTAACTATACCTTCTACCTTTCGTGCAGGGCATATATAAAATATGAAAAGTTTTCTTTTGTTAAGAAAATAAATACTTTAGTTTTTTAGCAGTTTCCCTGCATTTTTGTTTAATTTCGTTGTTAAATGCAACTCTTCAGGCAATAAAAGGTGCTCATTTTTAAAAGTGTTTCATTCTTGCTGTATTTCTATTAAAAAAAAAAACACTACAATTTAAGTAAGATTCTTATTATGTTTGCATGCATTTGTACCTTTTCATTTTGCTTTATTTGAAAACTTTTAAATTGCGTAAAGAAAAAAAAAACAATACAGCTTAAAAATATTTAATTCTTTTATTGATTTTTTTTTTTTAATTTATTTTTGTTTAGATCTTTCTTTTAAGCTTTTTGCTTTATCGTCTAAACATTTAATTAATGTCGCTTAACGTCTTGACTAATAAATCATTAATCCAAAAGTAAATAACATATTGAAAGATAATTTATAATTTATTTATTTTAAAAGTTATATCTGGTTTTTTTGTAGAAAAATTTTAGTGTTGATTCACCCATTTTGTCCGGACAAATTTTTTGTTCAAACAACATTTTTTTATAAGTAGTTTTAGATTTCTCTCCGAAAGTGAGAGAATTGATTTTGTTTAGACAACTGTCCGGGCAAAATTGAACTGAGTTGCCAATAATTTTTTTTTAACAGCTAAATTGAATAGCCACGTATAAAACTGTTTGTTTTTCAAAAATGAAAAAAGTTGTCTATGGGGTGTAAAGTGTAATTTTAAGTAAAAAATTTTAGGTGAAAAATTTGGGGCTGACGTTCAGTTTCCGAGTTACGGACCTAGAAATTTTGTATGTATATTATGACACATGTCGGATATTTTATGGCGGAATGAGACAATATGGGTATCATTGAGAACGTAATTTCAATATCTATCTTAAAAACTTCAGGTAAGTACAAAAAATTTTTTTTCATATTGCATAATTCCTCATATCAAATATTGTTAAGTTTAGCTGCAATAGTATTCGAAAAAATATTAAGCAGAATAGAAAGAAAGAAGCTGGTGCTAGTCATAACATAGAGGCTTTTTTTGGTTGTTAACTGATTTTGTTTTTAATTTTTTCTTTTTACTTAAATCGGAATTAAAATTATCTTTCTAATGATACCCATATTGCCTTCTTCCGCATTGAATGTTCCAAAAAAAAATTTCAATGAAATTGGGGCCCATGCGAATAAAATTAACAAAGGATTCCACATCATCTTAGAAACCAATGCATGAAAACAGCTCATTGCTCTTCTTTGCTTTAATATTTCTTTTACTGCAATTTTATTATTTTTTTTTAAATATATTTTGCAAGTAAAAGAGCTTATGGAATACGGTTATACCATATCAACATCGTCGATTCTCCTTTACCTTATCTAGCTTTAAAAGTATTTATCTAACTAATTTATAATATTTATGTTATTTTGAAATTAAAATTTTATGTTCAAGTTACTGGAAACGTCTATCTATTAATCTTATCATTGAATTTTGTTACTTTAAGTTTATACTAATAAAGTTTTGTTCGATAATGACGTAAACAGGCTTTTAACTATTTCTGTATTTTTATACTCGTAGGATACTATAATTTCACCAATTCACAAATCAAAAAGACTAACTAACAATTATTTTAACAATCTTTAGGTGTGTACAAATAAAACAGTTTTAACCCTTGAATAACCAGCATTTTTTAAAAGATCAAAAACCAACAAGGTCCCTGTAGATCCCACATATTATTTTAGCCAATTTGAGATTTTTTTCTTAGTTTTAAGTTTATTTAGTGATTTTAGAATGAGTTGAAAGATTTTATCTAATACGAGTACGTCGTAAAACACAAACAATACTTCATTTAACAAAATAAATAAAATCCAGGAAAGGCAAAAGTAAATATAAATTGCAAATCATATGGCCTATGGTATTTACTTTTGCTGGCGTATTACAGGTATTGCATTTTTTTATGATAGTGTTGAAGTATCCTTTTGCAGATTCTGCACGGTACAATCCACAGGAGCATCAATTGCTGCGCGGTGTTATTGGTGGTAACTTCATTTGTTGGTTGTTTACTCTTCAAAGTAACAGAGAGAAATAGTATTATGCCTACTTCACATATTTTTTTCCATAACAAGTTATCACAACTGCGAATGCCTCCATAGCCATAAGTTTCTTTGGATGACTAGTAATGGGTGTATTAGTGGCCCGTTCCTGTATATTAGTCATAACTAGCTGTTTTGTTGATTTTCTTAAAAATGAACGTCGTTTATCTAAAACAGTATTAGAATTCAGCTTATCGTAGATTACAAATGATGCTAGAGTAGCGACATTAGCGAGCTATTCCAAAGACCGATGTTATGTTGCACGTTTGCAGGTGTAAGTTCTCAACATTTGGTCCATAATATTCACACCAAATTTGTTTGAAGGTTTAAATTTTGTAATGCTTATATCTATGCATAGTCGATAGCACTAAACAGCTTTGATCTTTCTCTTAGATAAAATCAAAAAAAAGTTGTAAAAACTTCCAGTGACTTATGATTGAAAAATTCGGTAGGAACAAATGCTTCATTACTACAACCAGTCCCAACTTAAGCCTGACTATTAAAATTAAGGCTAAGTCCAAAGTTATAAAAAAGGTCCATTTGAACCTTGTTGGTTATCCGCGTAGTAACCGTCTTGGGATCTTGCAGAATTCTACTAAGCCATCTTGAAACACGAAAGGTCCAGGGACCTTGTCAGTCGTCGCAGGGTTAATTGGGAAATAATGCATTAATTATAGTATTATTTGAATACTGATTTAAAAGCATATTGTAGAATAGTCCATTATACGATAATATAAACTTTTTGTAGCACCATAGATTTACTCAACGACCGGTAATGCTTTCCCAAAAAACGAACGACAGAAGTATCACTTGTTTGTGTAAATATTAGTGGGATTAGAAAATAGGAAATTTTTGGAAGAGAATCGGCAAATTAAAAGTTTTAATTTACAAAAATTCCCAAAAACTCTTTTTTTATCTCCAAAATCTCCGGGAAAATTTTTAAAATTAACTCACTGTTTATATATAAAGTTTATAAAGAACAAGAAGATGAATAAGTAAAGTAAATAATGGTATAGAGGTAAAGAGGTACAGAAAAGAGCGAACAATAAAATACTGCACAGTGGATTGAAAACTATTTATTTTGGAAATAAATCGAGAATCTCATGAACTACCGAAGATTTCTTAATGAAATTTAACAAAAGCAAAGCAAAGGTACTTCTGAGTGAAGCTTCAATGATCGGCCTCCTAGGCTAAAGAGAAGAGGGCTTCTACATAGTCCACCAATTTGAGTGCCTCGGGAATATACTTTTAACTAAAATGTTTAGATGTTTTAGATTTAATTAGTTAGATCTTAAAAATATCTACAAAAAAATATGCTTTTATGTGTAGGTTATACCTTTTAGTTTGGGAGAAAATTGGATTTTTTTTTTTAAATTTTACCCGACCTTAACATTGTATTTTGCACTGATGGTGGTGTTCTGATAGCGCTTTTAGTTGAAAACTTACAAGCCCCTAAATTGGGAAAGTGTGACAATGCTCTTTTTCAGGATTCTATTCAAAAAATACGCAGCTGTTTTTTTTTCGTATATTTATATAGTTAAAAGAAAAGAGAAGAAAAATAAGACAAACAAAATATGGCAAAACTCTATTATATATTTTTTTTTATTAATTATTTTTCTGTCTGTACCTTTTAAAAGAAAGTAGAAGAGTGCGACTCATGGTGCCATTTTTATTTGTTGTCTTTTTTTCATTTTTTCTTTCTTTAAGCATCACATTTGATTTGGCAGCTATTTTTTTCTGTTTTTTTCCGCCTATCGGTTTGGAAGTCAATAATTTTATTTGCTGTTGTTTTTATTTTTTTGTGTGTTTACTTTTATGCAGTCGAATGTTTTCATGATTTTAACTTAAAACGCCAAAAGGATTGGTGATGGTTTTTGAATATGAAAATGGGCTTTGAAAAAAATACTTTTTATATGCCGTCTTGTTTCAGTCCTTTTAAATAAGAGTTACTACATTTAGAAAAAAAGAACTGTATTTCCATAAAATAAGAAGGATTATTAGTTTCTGATATTTAAAGTCTCTCTTTCAGTTATTTATAACTTCTGAGTTGGATAAAATTAAAACATATGGTTTGAAAACATATTAAACAATAAGAAATTCCCTCACAGATGAGATAGATGCGCTTTGTGGCTTCAAATATATAATCTTTGTACTATAAATTTAGTTCTCAATAAAATAGCTTTGGATTTATATAAACTTTTGCTAAGTTTAAATATGGATGTCATTAATTGATGTATTTTTCATAAAAGTATGTACTACTCGAATCTTCGAGGTAAACTAACCACAACTATAAAACAATTATAGTGCGAGCAAATAGTATCTTTACAGAAATGTGCGTAACTCTACACTGAATGAAATATCCTAGGAAAAATTAATGAAATAGTTAATTAGACAGATTTTATTGTAAAATGTTAATGGTACTGTTAAATTTTTCCGTTCTTTTGGCAAAAGAACGAATTCTCTGTGATTGGAAATACTACTGTGACTCATTATAAATTTTGTGCTCTAATTTTGTGGCTTCATCTGGCTATACTTTTTGATTCTAGGGTCTTGTATTTCCTAAAAATGCGTTATTATTACAAACGCACTTATCCACGCTACTCTGCTGCTGGACATCTTCACAAAATTTTCTGCCATGGCTTCACACAATATTTGCCTTTTGTTTCTCGGGAGATCTTCTGTTTTACAGCAACACCCTCTGTCAACGCAACCATTGAGGTTGCTCAGCTTTTTTTTAGCTTATTGTAGTATTATTCGATGCGCACACCATAAGTGGAAGTAACTTATTTACCAAGCTCATACGCACAACAATGCAGGGGTTGCCAGATCTTATTTTCGTAACAATATACTTGCTGTTAAAGTAGACTGAGCACAATGAACCTGTAAATTTTAACAGGCTTTCTGTGACAGTTTGGCCATATACAGTAAATTACATTAACTTTTTTAATACCCCTTAATTTATAATTTAAAATATTTATACTTCTTCTAAATCAAACAAAATGGTGTACAATCTGTCTAATTTTCAAGTTTTTGTGTATAACGTTTCCACGAATAAGAACTTCCTTTAATTTCTTCCTTATTGTTTTAGTGTAAGAACACAACACAAGACGGCAACGATATTTTCATACAAATTTGACATTAGTTATTGTTCAAAGACAATGCCGCTGACATAAAATTTATTTTATTTTTTGTTGGTTTTCATTATTCTCCCACATTTAGTCTCTTACTCTCGTAACAATATTGCCACATATTTCCATAAATGCTTGTATTTTATACGCATTTAAATTCACAATAAAAGCAAAGCCACATTATTTATGATATTGAAAAGGTAAAAAATATAAAAATAAAATTGATAAAAAAATTAATCGATCGTTATTTATTCTTCGTCCTTCTTTAACCAATATGTATAAAGAATTTGAAAAGTACTTGCATGATTAACCCACACCAATAGGCTCTTATACCATGTACATACAATTGTACGTAATTTTCTTTAAATTTCATAGATTTTTTTTTTCTGATTCATTTAAATATAATAAAATATTTTTTGTTGCCCACCATGACAACACTAGACTACAAGTCCCTTGCAAGTTTCAGATGTCTGTCTATAACTGTTCACAGGTTTAGCTACATACATAAAATTACGTTAAGTATTCGGAGACCCTGATATTTTAAACCGAAATTATAGAATTAGTGTCGTAGCGAAATTAGCAATACAGGTTCTTTTTAAATTTTAAGCCTTTATAATTTTGCATATTAACACTTGTTACTATAGCGGTCATAGTTATCGACATTCTTTCCAATTTGTAAGCGTTTGATGAAAACCTATTTCTTAATTATTCATTTTATTTCTCCGTTTTGTGGGAAATTTTGGTTCAGTGTAGTTGCAAATAATATAATTTGTTTATTTTTTGTTTGTTTGTTTTTTTTCTATTAGAAAATTTTGCATATAAATGGCTTTCACTGGTTTTGGCACATTTTTTTTTTACCCAGGTTTATTAAAAAAAATATTGTGTGAACAGCTAAGCCCAGTTGGGAATTTTAAGATTTAAGGAAACAGGTAAGACCGTCTAACAACAAGGTGCTTTAAAAAGGTGTTTGCAAAAAGGACTAAAATCCTGTCAGTGTAAAACTTAATTTTTAAAGGTAATATTTTCTAGTGATTTCTGAAAGCTATCTTTTCTATTAGGTCGCTATTTCCTTACTTTTTTCTTGTTCTGTTTAATTATCCATGTTGTAGATGTGATTTGAGTTTGTTATTTATTTTTCGGTTTTAGTTCCAACCATGATTTACTATAAGAAAAGCACTTGTGTTTAACTAAAAATATTTTGCAATTCAATTCGAATGTTAATTTTTAATGTTTTTGCTTTAAAATTCTTTTGCGGGCGTTCGAATGTTTTATTTATTTATGGCACCAAAGATTTTTATCGTTTTTATTGTTTTGCCGCTGTGTGTTTTGTTAATAGTTTTATTTGCTTTTACAGCAATATTTTACAATATGGTCTGTTTAAAATGTTTTAGTTTTATTTGTTTATTTTTTAAAACATTTACGTTCAGTTATTCATGTTCAGGGTGTGTAATCACTTTAATATGATTTTTATGATAATTAATTGCAAAGCTGTGCTGCTTTTTTGCTGGTAGGCAGTTTTTAAAACAGAATGATTTATTTAAAATTATAATTTTTTTTGAAAGGAATTGTAATAAATTTTAATTAATGTTTATTTTTTTGGAAATGGTTGAAATAGAAGCAAAATCTATTTGTTGAAGATTTTGTTATTATTTCGAAATATTTTAAATTCAAAAAAGGAAGCAAAAATATTATATTCAACTGCGCATATCACAGCAGAAAATAACTAACAAAAAAAGAAAATATTTAACAAATGCTAGCTGGCGAAGAAATTTAGAAAAGCACGACCGCACGGGTTACAAGATGAATATTCAAATAAAACGTATAAATCTTTCAAAACTACGGAATTCAAAGAGAAATTTAAGAACTTTATTGTAATTTAACGGTTCAGTTAAAAGAAATTTAGTTGTCATACGAATTTAAACTGCCAAACTTTAAGAGCAATCTTTCATTTAGTAACTGCTGCTATATAAAACTAAGGATATTTGTAATTATATCTTGCAATCATCTGACTATCAGAAATAATAACAATCTTGACTGTACCCATATATCGATGCCGTCGTCTTTGTCAGAGGTTTATGAATTAAAACTAAAACATTTATTTAGTATCATGAGCATAATGTGTTTTGATACGAGTTGTAAAAACTTTATCGAATTACCTCAAGCCGAGGAAATGTGCAACAAATTCCTAGAAATATTGATCGTGGTAGTCCTTACTAACCATTACTTCTTCTAAATATGGCTTTATCTGACTGCTTCTAGCAAAAATGGACGATGAACATAAAAAGAAAAAAAAAAAAAAACACAGTTGAAGTAACCATAATCTTATTTGCTTTAAATGTTTTTAATTTCTTCAAGTATAAATATTTCATGATATTGTAATTAAATTGAATACAATTGGGTTTGTATTATTAATTTTCTTTAGGGCTGGTACAATACAGCAGCTAAGGTAAGTATAAGAGACACCTTTTTGATTGCTTTGCAATTACAGTCACTCATTAAAATGATTGTAATTGTTAATTGGCATGCAAAGAAATAAGGGATTAATAAAAGGTGATTTCAATGCATACGAGGGTTAGGGACAATTTGGCTCACCTTTTTTAGTGCACTAAAATGATGTTGATGATAATAAATATAGGATACAAATGTATTTTCTTTCCTTCAGGTTTTCTTAGGTTTATTAATTTCAGGTTAACTTATAATTAATGGTAAGTATAAATCCAAGGATTTCAATATGGTTGAAAGGTAAGTTGTTAAGTAATTGTTATGTAATTTTTAGGTAATTAATTATGGTAAGTAAACATCAAGTTGATTTCTAAAAGGTTAAAAGGCAAGTGACGAATAAAGATTTTTTTTAGCTTAATAGGAAACTTCGGTTTCTATTAAAAATTCACCTTTATAATTTAGTGCTGACAAAGTTCTTTCATAAGGCAACATTTTGTGGTATTGCAGTGCTTTAACTAACATTAATTATGTTAAGATATAAAAATAAATATTTATTCATACAAGTTTTTATTGATTTATAAAATAAGTGTCCATGAACAGACAGAAATATTTATTATTTAAAAGTATAAGTGTGCAAAGTACGCAAATTGCCAAGTAGCGTTTATAAGCGCCTAAAGTTCATTAACATATGTTCGTCTTCTTCAAGATAGTTTGTTCTCATTTTACGCAAAAAAACTTGTTACACCATAATCTACTCCTTATAATTCGCTGCTTGACTCATTATACGCTTCACCACAAAAAATGGAATAAGTGTATAAATAAGTTTGTCAGTCCGTTTATAATTTCTACAATATCCATTTGAAACTCCATAAAGTCTATAGCTCTATTCACGATCTTGTGCAAATGGTCTTGCATCATAGCATTTGCAAAATTGTGTAGCATATTTTACTCATTACTATACGTTTTGTTGGTGTAAACTAAAAGTATGTTACACAATTTTGCAAATGCTATGCTGCAAGACCATTTGCACAAGATCGTGAATAGAGTTCTTATGCATAGCTAAGTCGTTTTAGTGATGTCCGTCTGTCCTTCCGAGCTAGTGTTAAAATAAAGTATAAAAAAGACACTAGATCAGCTAAAGGAAATTTAAATATGCCAATCGATCCGAGATAGTGTCAAAAAAGGTGCTATTGGAAATCAGCAACATTGGTCCATATCCTCATCATTTTTCCATATCATTTGGAAAAATAAAGTTAAAACCAAATTTATGAGGCGATAGAGAATTAAAAAATAAATAAAAACCATCAAGTGATAAAATTGGCACTTGCCCATATATTCCGAATTACAGGCCTCTGAACTTTTAAAATTTTTTAAAATATCAACATGGGTATCATTGAACAAGCTTTTAAAGAGATCTTTAAAGAAATACAAAAATGTTTTATAATTGCTTAACCTATTAAATAATACTTCTTTTCTTTATTTTTTAATTCCCTTGCGTTTTTGATTGGAGTTACTTCACTAAACTAGATTTAAATAGATGGTGAAGGGTGTATTAGATTCGGTATAGCCGAGATTTATTTATAGATCTACAAATATAATTGTCAAAGTATAAATAAATTTTAATTGACAGCAATATCATCACGTTTAGCAGTGGATAATGTTCAAGAAAGTATTTATTAAAGATATGGTAATGCTCGTACACACACATACAATTTAGAACAAGTAAACAAATAGTTGGGCGTTAAATCGTTATCAATATAAATTATAAGTCGCTTAATACACTTGTCTATTGTTAGTAACAGTTACACAGGCTGTCACGAGTCACGTTAATAAAAAAAATATATCAAAAAACTAATTAACGAAAGAAATAAAAAGTTCTTTAACGTCAACACATGACACTTTGTAGACACAATAAGGGGCAGATATATGCAGCCATAGTTTTTTCTATGTTTATAATATTATATGGAATATTTTGTTATTACTTCCAAATGCTCCATGAGTAATAAAACTTTTTGCAAAACAAAACCTAACAAGAGAACAATAAAAAAACTTGCAGTGTTTAAGTTATAAATTAACAGAAAAAGACGCTTGTCAAACAACAAAAACAAATTGTCTTATAAGAATATTTATTAACACACACAGGCATATTAAAAACTTTTTCTATTTCTGTACATGTATAGTTAAAAAGTTAGATCACAAGGAAGTTGCTGTAAGTTGACCTTCCCTAAGGCTATAATATAAAGAAATAAATATGAATCTCAGAAAACTCCATGCATTGAGATTGCATGCTTAAGTCTTAGGCTCTGTAGAGGTATAAAGGGAGATTATCATGTTGTAAATATATTCTTAAGAAGATTTAAATTATTTAATGTGATTTTTTGAGAAATTCTAATAAATAATTTAATAATACTGTTATTATATCTCTAGATAAAAACCGTCGTTTTTGATTGTTTATTTGGTACGTTTGAAGAGATACAGGTAAAAATAGATAGTGTTAAACATAAAAGGTAGTGGGCTTAGGAAATTTTGTCCGTCTAAATGGTATTATACAGATAAATTGCTTGATGTCTGTCATGTTTTTTTGGATAAATAGTTTAATATTTCCATCTTTTATTAGTGGATAGGCAAGTGTGACCATCCGTCGGTGTTTTTAGTTTGTAAGAGTTTTCTATAGATTTTAGTGGTGTAAAAATTGTGTCAGAGGTTGTGTTTACCTGTTCGTTAATAATGTCTCCATTTAACGTTCGTGTTCTGTATAATACCATGTTTTCAAGAATATCTAGTTTTTGTTTTTTTTTCTTGGGTGAAATACTGTCATACATTCATCTATTTCCCTTGGTTCGTGTCCATGTGTGTTAAGGTGTATTTCGAAATTAGAGTCTTCCCTTTTCCTTTTGTATGAACGTATGTGTTCTTTAAACCTTGTTTTTAATGTTCGTCCAGTTTGTCCGATGTATGTATGGTTACAACTACAGGTAAGTCTGTATACTCCGCTGATGCTAAATTTATAGGTTGTTTCTATTGATGTCTTGAGATTGTTGCGTAGAGTGTTGGTCGTTTTTAGTGTTGTCTGTACACCTTCTTTCCGGAAGAGGTTAGATAATCTATATATTTCTGGTCCTATGTAAGTGAAAATGTGTCGTCGTGTTATGTCGATTGTTTCCTTGTCTTCTTTCTTCTTGTTTTTGTTGTTGTATTGTCTGAGTAGTTTGTCGATGGTTGTGTGGTTGTAACCGTTATTTTTAGCTATAGTGTAAATTGTATCGAGTTCTTTGTTGTTTTTATCTGGAGCGAGTGGGACTATTTTAATTCTGTGAATCATATGTCTGAATGCTGCGAGTTTGTGTTGAGTAGGATGGTTTGAGGAGCTGCGGATATTTCGTATCTATCTATCTTATGTTGTGTACATTGTAAACATCATCTACTTAAACAACTTATTTTATGAATAAGAATACAAGGAATATTCATAATAAAATAATATTAATTTGGTTGGTCAACGAAGAAAGTAAAATACTTGTCGTTGTTCTCTTTAGTAATCGTCACACATATCTTTCTGTTAACCATTGGTTTTGCAAAGATTGAAATTTTAAACTTATATCTTTTATGAGATATTTCTTTATATCATGATATGTACGTTTTTACTCTTATAGTGATAGTTTGGTGAAGGTATTCGTAGCATGAAGAAGTGGCGCATTTCCGAGATAAGTTATCGTGACTATTGATTTTTCTATATTTTTGTTGCTCTCACATGTTTAAATTTTATAAAAATAAGCGTTAGTTTTTTTTAACTGTTTCGGGCAAGAATAGCTCTAGTTGGATTTCGTTTTTTACTTTAAAAAGTCCATAATCTAAAAGGGTGTTACGTGGTAAGGAAATGGACAAATATTTTTTATTATTTTTTCTGTAAAAAATAAACATTACGATTAAAAACACGATATTGGTTTAAAAGAGTTTACAAACTTTAATTTGTTAAAAAAAGAAAAATACATTTTAAAATTTTAAAAATTCTGTTTTTGGTTTTTATAAACATTTTACTTATGTGAGGAGTACTCCAGAATAGTTCTCCATATAATTTTTTAAGTATTTTTCCTATGATTCTATATCAATAAGACCTTTATTCTCTGAATATCGCCTGTATTCTTTTAGTTATGCGGAAATATAATATTTAATTTTCTTTGTTTAATGCACCCGTAAATAAAATCTTTCAGCAAGAAAGTTTGTTTCATGTACTTTAGTTCAAGTTAATAAAATTTGGCTATTCAACACTAAACATTTATATAGCTCTAATTTTTCATAGATGGAACATTGCAAGATGTTATAAATATGCAATTATTTGTTTATTGTTTCACTTTATAGTTCTGCTTTTCTTTTTGCTTGGCCACACAAAATATAATGACACCAGTAAGATGAAGAAAAAAAGTTTTTTGTCATTAGTTTTTGTTTTTTAATGTTCACTTGAATTGAGAGAAATGTGTTTAGTTATAAATTATGCAATTTTTAAAATGCTATACATTTCATGTCTCAAGTTTGATTGCTTTGCAGAAGGCCTGCTAGTTTTTAATTTTGCTACATAGTAATTTTTAACTTAAAGTTCAATGAAAAAGTATAATGAAATTAAAATTATAGTTAATTGTTGCTTACAAATATTATTTCTAACAAATTTTCGATATAAAAATTAACAAAAAAAAAAAGAAACAAAAACCTATTAAAAATTTTCCCCTAAAACAAGAACAATTAAATTTGTCATATTAAATGACACATAGTCCATGGCCGAATCTTATAAACCCTTCACCATCTATATAAATCTAGTTTAGTGAAGCAACTCCAATCAAAAAAGCAAATATTGGGCTGACAGAGAAATAAAAGATGATAAAAAATTTTATATAAAAAAATTTTTTAATTTAATTTCTCATTAAAATGACATCGACTCTAAAGATTTTTTCAAAAGCTTCAAAATGATACCCATATTGATATTTAAAAAAATTTGAAAATTTCAGAGTTGCGTAATTTTTTCACTTGATATTTTTTCTTATTTTTTAATACAATAGGAATAATATAATAAAAATTCAAAAAAAAATTTTTATAAGAAACTTTTTTCTTATATAGATATGTACGGATATTAAAAATTATTTTTCTTCGAAAAATATGTTAATCTAATTATATATATTTACACATATATTTTAATAAGAAATTATATAAATATATGAAAAATTTAGTGCCAAAAAATATACTTTAAATTAAAAACAAAAGGCAAAAAATAAAAAAAAGCATTTAAAAAAAGCTTTTTGCAAATAATTATTTTATATATAAAAATCAATTTTTTATAACTTAAAAAACAAAACAGAATTTGGTTTTTTATTCCCAGCTTGGACATACAGTGTTGCCGAAAAAAAGTTTTGTATAGGAAATATTAGTTGATATGATTATCGTAGTTAGTGTTCAAAATAAGTTTCTTCTATAAGTTTTTATTTCTTATACAAATTTTTCTTATAAAAAATATTTTTCTATATAAAATACAGTGGCAAATACTTCTTTTGATACACTTTCTTAAGTTTTTTTTTCTTAATTAAAAGCTTGTTTAACGGTTAAGTTTACTTATAATAATACATTTAAATTACATCATTAACGGGCTATTCGCGGCGTCCAAAGAACCAAAATCATACTTAAATACTAATTTCCTAAAAATATCCAATTTCTTTAAATTCAAACTATTATTCTTAAACACTTAACATTCTCTCACTTTATTTTTCAAATAACAATTTAAGAACAAAAATTTCATGTGAGTGAAAATTAATTTTAAAATAATTTATTTGTAAACGTTTAATGCTTATGGTGTCAAGATTTATTTAATTTGCAATTTTCAATGCCTTTTTAAATAAATTTAATCAGATTTTATTTTTCACAATGCTGATGCTTGTGCAGATATTTTCTCCAATTTTATAAAACTGTTGCATGAAAAGAAAAATTAAATTAACAATCGTTTGATGAAGGAGAAAGTAAACAAATACGAGTATATCTGATGAAAAATTATTTTTCCTATAATTTTTATTTAACCAGAAATAAAACTGTAAAGTATTTAAAACATACCGAGTACACAAATATATTGAAAAAATCAAACAAAATTAAATAATTGCAAATTTAATCAGATCAAGTTCAAAAAAAACATTATAAATTAAAGTATAAAGCAAGATTTTATGTGAAGTGTCGATACTGGATTTTTTTAATAATTGTGTAATTATCTTAAAAACTCATCTTCCTTCTATTTGATTTGTTTGAAATGTTTTAATGTAAATCTTTTATCAGTAGGAATAAAGAAGTAAAAGAAATATATAAAAAGAAAACAGTGATGTTTTAAAACCATGCATAATGATTATGAATATCCCTCGTGTTCTGGTTAAGAAAAATGTTGGTTTAATAGATGATGTTTACAATGTACACAGCCTAATATAAAGATAAATGAGCCGTGTTTTTTTTTTTTTTTTTTTTTTGTAAGTGTAAAAGTGTTTTCTCATATGTTGAGATATTAAAGGGTTTGCGTTTGAATAAATTTAAAAATGTTGGCCAATTTTAATGAATTCGTGTGATGTTTGTTTACACTATAAACCTTTCAAACTTTATCATGAAATAAAAATTACTAAAATTAATTAAGAAATAACCTAATTTTTGCTCCACGTTTTCTTATAACACTTTTAAAAATAACATTTTGGAAGAAATAAAAGCAGGAGTAAATTGAAGTCCATAATTTTATTGAAATAAGCTTTACTAAAATAAATTTTTATGTAAAGAATAACAGTTAAAATGAAGACACTTTGTCTTTATTCGTGCGGTAGAGTTGTACAGCAAAACTGTTTTTTTAACCGACTTCAAAAAAAGAAGGAGGTTATAAAATTCGACTGAATGTTGCTTTTTTTATATTTGTGCCTCCAGAACTCAGACATTTCTGACCCGCTTTTTGGTAATATGATAGATTATGTTTATAGATTGATCCCGTTTTAAAAACAGCTCAAAATCTTAAAAATTAAAGGGTGTCCCCATACAACATACATATTTTTTACGTGTGTTATGAACTGTAAAGGGCGATTCTGTAAAATTTAAAATAACTGCGTATTAGTATGGCTCCCAAAAACAAAAAATTATACAAAAATAAATCTCGAAATTAAAGGGTGAACCCATAAATGATGTAAATTTACTTATATGGGCCTATCTTTTAAACCGTTATAGAGAAACGCTTGCAAATTGGACAGAATGTCGATTGCTATGGCCATTATAGTAACAAGTATTAATATTACAAATTATAAATTAAAGGGTGCGCCAATATTTCATTAAATTTGATACTTTTGAACAGTTGTAGACAGACGCTTGAAATTTACAACGAACCTGTATTGCTAAGTCCGCTATAACGAAAAGTATAAAATATGGATTTAGAAAGTAAAGGGTGTTCCAATAAATTGTGTAATTTCAAGTGTGTGGCCGTACTTTTGAGCCGTTATAGACAAACAGATAAAATTTACAAGGGACATGTTTTGCTAAGTCCGCTATAAAAAGAAGCTTTTAATTTGAATTTAGAAATTAAAGGGTGTTCCCAAAATTAATGTATTTTTTAACCGTTGTATACAAACACCTTAATTTTGACAGAATGTCCACTACTTTTTTTAGGTATAATAAGAAGTATCAAAATGTTATATTATAAATTAAAGAGTTTATATAATCTGATCTATATGGGCAAACTGTTGAACAGAAGAAAAGAGGATAACACATATTCACACTTTTTATCCTAAAGCAAAATATTTTAAGCAAATTGCTTGTGAAACTCTTTCGAAAAAATATTTTAAATAATACATATAGTATCAAGCAACTTTTGGGACATGTGCTTATGGCTTTCTACAACTTAATAAATATAAAAACATATACTTATACTACTTAACATTTCAGAATACTGATCCAACCATAAAGTATTAATAAGAATATTAGAGATTTTTTGAAAAAAAAAAATACAGTCTTGAGTTTACAGGTATAATAAAATTTAAGTAACAAAATCGCCAACAATATTGTTCTATTGTGATGGGCAGTGTGAGGGAATTTTTCCCTGAATTTTAGATGTCAACATAAGTTTAGGGACAGAAATTCGTAGGGAGGCATTTGGGGGATTTTAATTCGTAGCTTTTAAATTATTAGCACTTTGTTTTATTGGGATTGAAATTTATATTTTGAATGTTTCTTTTACATGTACAGTAGTACAGTCGAATTAACATATTAAATTCATGACATAAATTTGTATGTGTAGACACCAGATAGTGGTTTAATTATTATTTATATTGGAACAAATAGTGCAAACAATATGTATAATGCAAAAAAGTCTCTTTATGTTTTGCTTAAAAAGAAAAATAGTTCTATTCAATCAGTTAAATGGGTTTCTCATTCAATAAACGTATGCATCTCGAAAGCAACAAAATCAATCCCCAACTCTGTCGAGTTTCTTATGAAAGTACTGTGTAACTACTTTCCGCACTCTCTATTGCGAACAATGAACTCTAAACAAGTATTTGATTTAATAATTTTAGGTGTAGATTCAAATAAATTTTCTAAACTTGTGCAAATATCAAATACCAGATGGCTGTGAAAAGGGTCTTGGAACATTGGATTGAGTTACAACATCATTTTCAAGTAATAACTACAAATACTAATGATAAAATGATACAACATTCGTTGATTGAGCTTAACATCAATTCTAATAAGTTGTGTTTATTTTTTTAATGTCCAATTACAAATGAAGTAAATGCGGTCAACTTATCATTTCAAGGCGATAATATTGATGTATTATATTTTAAAGCCACAATATATTAAATTCGATATTGATAAAAACAAACATTTTAATAAGTCATTAAAAATAATTATTTGTATATAACCAACATAGATATTGAGATTGTTTATTGTTGTTAATATTACTTCAATGTAATAGCAAACGAAATGCTTAAAAAATTCACTCAAAATATGAAAAACTGCGAACCCTTCAAAAATTTACAGTTCAAGAATATTAAAAACAGGAATAAATTTTATTCAGTGTATAAAATTTTTAAATCATTCATGGACTCAAAAGTTGCATTCAGCACAAAAAATTCCATGCCCAAAGATATTTTTGCCTTTGGGCAATAGTTCGCGAATACAAAAATAATGCTGGAAATTCTTTCTTTCCTAAAATCGCTGCTTCTGTGTTCAATCTGTTAATTATGCCAATTATTACTGCATTTGTAGAAAGAATATTTTTGTGTATGAACAATACGAAAATCAAACTGAGGAGTATGAAATAATGGAATCACTGGTAAGAATAAATTCCCATTTAAATAATTGAAGGATCGCCGCGAATAACGTTGCAAATGACAAAATAATAATTTTTCAGGAGAGCAAAAAAACGTTTTTAAATGGTTTGATTATCTCCACTGACTGACTCATTGTAATTGCGTTTTGACAGTGATAAAATGCATAATTTTAATGTTTTGTTGTTGGAACAAATGTAAGAGAGTAAAATTAACGGTAATCTGCAAAAAACAGGTTTTGCAAAATTTGTCTTTTACAACGTTATTCGCGGCTTTGCTTCAATTATAAAATCTACTCTTATAAGTTTGATGTTTCCGAAGCTATGATAAAAAGTTTTAAAGCGAAAAATATGTACAAAATTGTTTAAGAAGATCATGATGAATTTTTTTTAATAAACATGCGTATTTTAAATTGTTTCTTTTTGGGGACAAAATTGGGGATTTTCATATAATATCATTTGGCAAATCAGGGACATGAGCCAGATTTTTTCTGGCAATACTGCCCATCACAATCACTATTGAATCAATTTTCACTAGATATTACTTTAAAAAACGCTAAAAACCGCTAACTGGTAAAAAAAAAAAACGCTTACATCAACCGATAAAAATTTTCTTGTACAATTTATTTTTATACCCTTCACCGAAAAAAATAAATATGTCAATAAATCAGATATAGTGTCGAAAAAGCTGCTAATGGAAATCAGCATGATCGGGTGATAGAGAATTAAAAAGTTAGAAAGATATATTACCTGAAAAAATTGGCGCTCACCCATATTTTCCGAGTTACGGGGCTCTGAAATTTTCAAATTTTTTGAAATATCAATAACGGTATAATCTTAAAGCTTTTAAAGAGATCTTTAACCCATTAAGAGCCGATAGCATTTTTATGTAAAAAAATATATATGTGCAGTACCATTTTTTTATTTTTTATTTCTCTGTCACCCCAGGTTGGAGTTACTTCACTAACCTAAATTTACATTGTGAAGGGTTCATAAGATTCGGCATAGCCTTTAATAGCACTCTTACTTGTTTAATACTTTTAAGTACTAACTGCCGTATTCATAAAATAAACTAGATTTTGAATGACGTTCCGATTAATCTTACAAACTTTTTCGGAATCTTGTAATCGTAGCAGTATTTTTTATGCCGACGGAGACCATATCTAAAGCAACAAAGTCATTATAAAGAGGCTATTAAAAAAATTGAAGAATTGACACACTTAACGGTTAAAATAGCATCAACCATATTGGTTTGCAATCGATTTCTGAGCTTTAATTTAGCTCTATTTAGCTGACTAAAAACTCATTGCACTTCTGCATTAGATCATGGCATGTGTAATAATCGAAAGGCAAACTTAGCTAGCTCTTTGAAAATTTTATTTCCAGTTGCATTTTGATATACAATAACTTCGTACCAAAAATATGTAGTATCTATTAGATTATTCCATTTAATAGCGTTTATATTATTAAGCTGAATTTAAATTGCTTCAATTATTTCCGGGATATAATCTAGTTGTTCCAAATATTAAGAGGCATCCTCTTTTTTTTGTAAAATATACGATATTAACTGCTAATTCATCAGTTTTTTCTAAAATGTCCCAATTTTCTGGTAATCTGAAATGACTGTTTCCATTAGTTCAAAAAAAGTTTTTATTGGCCCAAGTAAAATATATTTTGTTATTTACCTTTGTATTAATTGTTTTAACAGTTAAAAAAACAAGGCAGAGACGGATAATCTAATAATTAGTTTAGCTTATTTTGTAACTAACAAACCCCATTGTAGCTTAAAAAAACGCGAAAAATCCGGCAACTAAAATTTTTTCAGCTGGAAAAACCATTTAGCGGTTTTTTTTTCTAACTTCCCGCTTTTAATGGCAAAAAACCACTAGATCTAGCGGGAAAACCGTCGTTTTGGCAACACTGGCAACGGGGAGGCTTTTGCTATTTGAAATTAAGACTTTTAGTTAAATAAACTTTATGATATATTTACATCTCATACTCAGAGGCTTAGCTTAGAATTTGTTTCAGATTTCCGGACATGCTTAAGAATAATTTTGACATACAAACAATACAAATTTTAATTAAAAATGAAAAATCATTTTAATAAAATTTTTCTCATTAAACTTTAATTTAATTACACCATCACTAAAGAAAACAAGATTGCAAAAAAATGTTTTTTTTTTTAATATACTTTGTAGCAACGTACGGTTTACAGCAAACTGTTAATTAGGTTTTGATTAAAAATAATAGTAAATTAAATTTATTTCAAATATTCAATAATAAATTTAATGCATATTAAATGAACTTTTTCTTAAACATTAATTTTAAATTATAAATATAAATTTTGCTTGTTGACTTTAAACTCAAATGAATTAAAAAACATTTATTGAATGTTTAAAAATAAAAGAATAATTAATAATAAAATACCTACAATAGAAAAATAGAAGAAAAAGATTTCCTCAGCTTAAAGCATTGACTGAAACTAAATCTGAAAAACAAAAACATCAATAATAAACTACAATCAAAAATTAATAAAATTCAACAAATAGTTTTTACAGTTTTCTTTCTTTACTTCTTAATTTTCCCATGTTGGCAAAAATTAAAAAACAAAATATATTTTTTGCTCATGTATTTTTTATTTTTAAATCAATCTGAGAATATGCAAATGCTTATTGTATTTTAGTATACATATTTTTTAAATATTATATAAATATTTATGATTTTAGTTTTAGCCATAATAAAAGATTTAAATTGTTGTGTTCAATTTATTGATTTGACATGAATATTGAAAAAATTTTAAGCTTTGAAAGTATGCAGACTCAAATGTTTCAATTAAAATAATAACACAAATATTTTTTTTAAATATTAAATAGTTCATGATAAATTTAATCTAGTAAATACTTGAATAACATTTTATTATTAAAATTAAATTAAAAATCACACCACAACAGGTCGTTTTTAAAGGTTTATATATAAATTGCATTCAATATTGTTAATACGTCGCAATTGATTTTAAAATTGTCTTTCAGAAGTTTCTTATTAAACAGTAGTATAAAAAAATCATTAAAAAAAGTACTTTAAAAAAATATTTATTAATTTTTGTTTTTTTTTTTAAATTTTACGTTTAAAATACTTGTTGAATAAACAAGCCGCTTGTATGATATTATAAGTTTTATCGTTGATTCAGAATAGTTTATTTTTGTTGTTGGCAACTTGCTTAGAAAAAGTTTTTATTAAATGTTATAATTCACATCATACCTCGAACTTACTCATTTAGCTGATTAACGTAAAAAGGTTACATATAAAACCAGTTGAATGTGTACTGAGCAGTACTGTGGCTGTGATGTTTAAAGGAAGGCGTAAATAAATATGACCGAATTTCAGATCAATGAGACCGTGCTTGAGAGTTAAAAGCGTCACCTTCCACGAAAACTTTGAGCCATATCGGCACATTGATAATGTGCTTGAGAGCACCAAGAGGACCTACTGCCCATATCAGGGCGATCTAAAGTGCAGAGGTCGACTCGATAAAAAAGTGCGCCTTTTGGTATACCGCCAGATTACATGTCCTCGCATCTCCTACGCCTTTTTTGCTTGGTTTTGAATTTTTAAAGCTTTGGTGGAGAAGCTTAGGAGATGGTAGAGGCGGATCTTAGTAGCATGCCTTGGGTTGAGAGCATATATAGAGCCCAAACAAAAGATTCGTTTATGGCCGTGAAGGCCTTTCAGTTTCTGAAAAGTGCACGATCTGTGGAAAATGTCTTGGTTAGGGAGTGTTTCTCTAGGGATTCTGTCTGGAGACCGTTTATATAGAGAAGTACCTTTCTTCAGTAAATTTGTTAACCCTTGGTTGAGCTGGGCTTTTTCACGAGGGTACAGGCCTACCCTTTTATCACCGAAGAGTATATTCTTTAAATATCGTTGACACAGTTTATAACACTGCTCAATAAGTTTGTTTTTTATTAATTTCTTTTGTTTACTTTAGTTCCATTTTGTTTCGTTTCTTTAGTGTGTAATTAGTTTTAAGTTTTTCTTTTATTAATTAATTTAATTGGCTCCATTTTTTCCTTTTTTAGAAGAACTCCTCTTTAAATTTTATTTCCATCGTAAATGGCTGTATACCAAAATGTGCAAAATTTTTATTTAATTAATGGATATAGTCATTGAAAAATACACTATGGTATGTAAGGAATTGCTTTTAATATATTTTTAGTTTTAGTTTCTATTCTTTATAATTAATTTTTGAAAAAATAAATGAATGAAATAATGAATGAATGAATTGAATGTAGCCAATAGCATAAAAATTTTATTTTGTTTGGAATTATTTATAATTTCAGTGCGATTAATACACAAATTTAACCAGTGCTATATAAATTTAATGCTGATTGAAAATTTCTTTTAAATCACTTATAGTTAAATTTTTTCATACCTGATTCAATTCTAAATATTTTTTGAATAACCAATTAAATAACATTGACTAATTAAATAACCATACAAGAGAAGCTTGTAAATTGAGCAATTATTCGAAAGTAGCAAAAAGTAAAAATTTGTAACGTATGGTATGTTTTATAAAATTATTCAAACGCTGTTATAATTGAATATGATCTATCAACTATATAGATAAAGTAATATGTTCGCAGATTTTTGCATATTTTAAGTTGTTCTTCATAATCACTACCGTTTACTGTTGCAGTTATTCTGCTCGAAATTATGGATCATCATGCATCAAATATGTTAAATATTTTTTAAATTCTGATATTTTTAAGTATAGCGTTAAAAAAAATTCATGCTTCTCAGCTCAAAATTATCTTAATATGATTTTTTGAAGTCAAACAGAAAATGTGACATTAGAGGGTTAAATTATAAGCTTATTATATATATATTTAACCTCCCACTTTTTTATTATTATTTTTTTTATTCTAAGTGGCTGCAGTCTCTTTACTTTGGACTATAAAAAATAATAGAATATAGATTAGAATTATTTGTTTTTACTTATTGCTTAAAAGAAACCACAAATCTTAGAAATTTATGAGCTTGTATTTTATAATAAATTAATTTTTTATTTCTTTTATTTACTCCTCAGCTCATTATTTTTATTCCTCGTATGGGTAAATTCATCTATAAATTTGCAGTTTTATGGCGTAAATAGCTGAAGCAGAGGCGAAAGCAGCATACAAAGTAGTAATAAACAAAAAAGGATATGAATTTCTTTTACGTATTTTAATTTAATTTTTGAAATGCCAGCATAAACAATTTGTTTATAAGCCTCTCATGGTTTTAAAACAAAAATAATTTTTCAAAGTGCTTCGCTAGGTTATTCAATTTATTTAGTTTAGAGGTATATAAAAAGCAATAAAAAAAGGAAAACTGTCTTTGCGTTTTTAAACAGATTGTTAGTTTGTGTTTTTATCTCTTTTTTTTTTTTTTGGATAAAATTTAAATTGTAAGTTGCTTTTCTGCTTGGTGTTTTATTTTAAATTTCTTTAGGTTTGTATATAAATTTCAATTAAAAATACAGGTGTTTTTTCAATACACAAAAAATGGCAGTAATAACTGTGTTGCTCTGTTTGTCATAGCAAAATTGTGTATTTGAAACGCAAGCACCCCTATGAGAAAACTTAAAGTCGATATTGCTTAGATTTAAATCCAATTAAAAAATGTTCTATTCATCCTTTATCCAAATTTACCAACAAAAAAACAAAACAAAAAATTATTTACATATATATTTTATTCGAATATACCTTTAATTCTCGTTTGAAATGATCGCTAAAGTTTTAACATTTAAGTTTTTCTTACTATATTTATACAACTGTTGGTAAATCATAAAGAAACTTTAGGCGAAGATTTTGTTACGAGTAGAAATAATCAGTTTTAAAGCTCTACTACTTTCTTTTTTTACTGGTAGCAAAAGACCAACTTTTTTATCACTGAGTACGCACTAACGTTAAGCTTAATGTAAGGTTTCTTTATAATAACTTGAGGCAGTCTCTTAAGTGCTTTACTTTAACACAAAACATGGTGATTATTATCTGCCAGATGAACCCATAATATATCTCGAGTTTCATTTCGGGCGAGTGATAATTCAAATTAGTAGTGATTATACCCTGCTCTTTTTCTTTGTCCTATGATCCTTCAATGCAATAATACAATAAAAATGATAAAATTAAAGGGTGTCCCCTTAGGCGAATTCTCGTCACGAGCTTATCTTTTTTTATGGACAAAAGCTTGCACATTGGTAAGAATGACGATTACCATGACCGTTATAATAACAAGTATTAATATCTAAAGTTATAAATTAAAAGGTGCCCCAATTTTAATTTAATTTGATGTATTTGGCCATACTTCGCTATAACAACAAGTAAAAAATTTCGATTTGGAAATGAAAGGGTGCCTCAATAGTTAATGTAATTTTAAGTATGTGGCCGAACTTTTATACCGTTATAGACATACATCTGAAGCTTACAAGGGACCTGTATTGCTAAGTATGCTAAAACAACAAGTTTATAATTTCAATTTAGAAATTAAAGAGTGTTCCCAAAATAATTGTAATTTGACCTTTATGGCCGTATCTTTTTAATCGTTACATACGAACATTTGAAAAATTTTAAAAAATGTCCACAACTTTGTTTGGTATAAGAAGAAGTATAAATATTTTAATATATAAGTTCCAGGGTTTTACAATAGTTGCTGTAATTTGGTGCATATGGCCAAACTGTTGAACCGTTAGAGACAAACGGTTGAAAATTATAAATAAGAATATTGCTGTCTACTTCAACAGCAAGTATAAAATTTAAATTTGGAAATTTATTGGATGCACATATAGTTGTTGTTATTTGATGTATATTACCAAACGGTTGAACACTCATAGACTGTTATAGACAGACGGATGAAATCTGTTTTTTATGTTTAAAGTTAACTTCCATATTTCGGATTTGTTAGAAAATAAACTTTCAAGGAATTTGCATATTAAATTTATTATTTAGAGACATTAATCACTCTTCTTGTAGCATCTATAAGAACTAACTGTAAGCTTAAGACGGATGAGTATTTAATGATTGTCTTAGTTTACTATTAAAAATTTAAGCTTTCTTTTTGTTGAAGCTTTTATTCTAAATTTGAGAGCTTTTTTTATGGGACAGACATTTAATCATTTTGTTTAGATATTTCCTCTTCGATTCATTTCGACTTTCATACAAAAAAGCCTTTAGTCAATATTATCGTACGTTAAAAATTGTTTAAAAGCCCTTTTGATATTTTAATTAGTTTTACTTTTTGAGGGATTATATTTTTTTAATCAAAATATAAATATTCTTTTATATAATTTAGAATTTATAAAAAAGTTTAATAAATCTAGTTTCTAGTAAGATAAATAATTTTCATCCGTAAAATATTTCGTATATAACACTGAAAGAACATTTTTCTATTTTCGTATTTTAAGAAAACTTTTTTAAAAAAAACTTTTACCAAACTTATTGCTAACGAGATTTTAAGTCAAAACAAAAACTTTAGTTCAAAAGAAAATTTCCATTAAAAAAAAATAATACAAAAACCTTACACACACACACACACATACACACACACACACAAACCAATATTCATAACATAATTAATTGTAGAAAAACATATGTATGTATTCAACAAGGAAAGAAAAAAACATGTTACATTTTCTTTTAAAGTTCTAACGAGAAAGAAAACAAAAAAAAAAACACAAAAATATGAAGACACACATGTACATTTTAACAATACAACAAGCAACTATTTGTCTGAGAAATAAATGAGCTTGAATAACAATTATCCTGACAAAAGAAGTAATAATAGATTAAAGAAGAGAAAGTATTTTAAAAAATTTTCTTTATACAAAAATACAACAAATATGCGTGCATAATCTATCCTAGTGGCAAATGTAATTTAGTAAACAAAAGTTCAAAAAAATTTTATTCTGGAATTTTTAGAAAATTATTTGGGTTTTAAGGGGTTCGTTTTGTTTAAGTCTGAAATTTTTTATTTATCATTTTAAAATTTTATTTTAATATCTGCTCTAATAAGCATTTTACTGTATGTTTTTTGCAGTTTTGTCCTTCGAATAAAGAAATTTGTTATTAACATTTTGCGTAAAATCCAAATGTCGAATAGAATTTTAATTTTAATTTGTTGTCTTACATAGAAGAGTATCCTGCAATTACATAATTAAAAGTATGAAGACAATATCTCTCCTAAGTCTAAAATTATTTATCAATAACCATTAAAAACTTTCAACTTTTTTTAAGCGCCTAGTTTTAAAAATTAAGTGCATCGGTACACGTTTATGGATTCAAAAGGACACGAGCGCTAAATTAAGTTCCAAGCTAATTTTTTTTAATTTTTTCCCAATCAGGATTTCAACCGTTGATATTATATTGAGCTTAAACTTATTTTTTTCGGCTTTATATTCCTTTTCAATTTAATTTTTAAAAAACTGTAGAAAGAAAAATTACTTAGAAGAATGCTGATGACCGCTACGTCCAGTTTAGAAAATGCTGCATTTCATTCTGCTAGTGTCTAATTTTTCTTGTTTTCTGTGGAATACGTGCGCATACATTTGTTAATAGTTGTTCTTTTTAAAAATTTTTAGAAATCAAATTAAAAGGGAACCTAAAGCAGAAAAAAGGAATTTTTAATTCAGTTGCAAACTACTGTAAAAATATTATTTTTACAATAACAGTGGAAATACTTTTTATCATTCTTTTTTCTCTAGAATCACATTTATTGGCAGGAGTTTTTTTTTTATTATTAAAATGTTTTTGATTAATTAAATCCAAAAAAATAGTTTTGTGGAAACTGAATAGTTTTTTATTTTTGCTTAAAGAAAAAATATTTTGCTCCTCATTTTTTGTGTTTACTGTATAATTTAACGAGCATTATTATTTTTTAAAGCAGTTTTATGCTTAGTAACTTCGATGGTTTAAATGGGCATTGTAACAGTAAAAATTAATATTTTTCGTAAACCGTTCAAAATGACAGACGGCTACTGTCCCGCATGAACAAATTAGATCTACTGTTACAGAGACTCATTTTGGCTATTTAAAGTTTTTGTTCAAGATAAATTTAGAAATAAAATTTATCTGTTCTTAAATGAAAACGTTATTTTTTAGCCCCATTAAACTGAAGTAAAGGTTAACACTGACACCTTCATCTTTGGACGTTTGTGATCAGTATACTTTTAAAATCATCGTGAAGAGATTGACCCATAAAAACGCTAGATTTACTTTAAAAACCAGTTATTAGCAGTCCCTCATTTTTGCCTTAATGGGTTCTTTAATAAACAAGATTTCCGCATGTGCAGTAAAACCATTCCACAGCAGAATTAATTCCATAAAAAAACAACCGTTTGGTGGCTTCATTGGGAACTGTTTTTTCAAAAATGAAAATATAGATGATATTGATTTAGAAGAGTAGTAATTTAAACAGAATGGAGCTACGTGCGACGTCAAGTATTAACTTATTTAAATCAAAATTGGCGATAAGTTAATTAAGAGAAATGGACCCCTCAATTTGACTTTAAGGTGGTGCGAACATGGACACTATTTTATGCTAATAAAGCAAGAACGATTGACGCCTTATAGACCAACATCGTTTAGGACATTTGTGACATATTTCCAGCGCACAGAAGGGTATTTTTTCCAATTTAGCCGGACATTATGCAAAAACTTAATTTTGAAAAATGTAAAAATTTAAGTACGCAGCTGGATAGATAACAAAATTCTGCATTGTGAAGTGAATTTTCAAGGCTTTTGCTTGAGATTTCTAATTTCCTTGACAAAAAAATTACCAAAAAAAAAAAAATCTTTTTTAAGGTTCAAAGGGAAAATTTTTCAATTAAAATTGAAAAAAAAATAAAAATTAAAAAAAATAATATCAGTAGCGGCAAATATAGCCTTTCAAAGGAAACAAAATATCAATACAAAATCTTTATCTGTTTGGCCACAAGAAAATATATTTCAAACTTTGAATTCTTTAACATTCCTTGACATTAAAAGTTGTAATTGCTTAACAAAATGACTTGAAAATTAAAAAAAAAAAATTGGTTGTTTTAGATGTAGGATTAGTTCTTCTAATGGGAACTTTTTTTTCTTGGTCCGATTTTTCTTGTTTTCCAGGTTTAATAGCCTATAGCTATAGAATATTTTTCTGCCCAGTTTCATTAATCTGAGTGTACTCAGTAAATTTTTAGAAACAATATAAACTAAAAAAAAAGTTATGTCCGGCTGGATTGCCAAAATATCAATATATGCGACTTTTAAAATATATTAATAGTTTCTAAAATGTAGCTAATCGTCTTATCCCAAAACAAATAATAGATAGATCTTAAATTTATCTTTCAAAATAATTTAATAATCTTCATGTAAATAATCTAAAGATAAAAAAAAATACGAAATAATAAAATTAAACAATTTGAGTTTTTCTTAGAACTTTATTAATGACAATAATTTAGAACGTGTCTGTCTAATAAATTTCCAAACCATTGTCAATTTTAACAAGTACAAATCATTGTATTTGCTAATCATGTCCTTAATATCCAACAAACGTACTTCTGAAATACTAATATAATGTTGTTGGAAGTTTTTGATAAAATGATAAAAACTTAATATTTCAAACTTATGGTTTTTTTTAACGTATAAGATAAAACATATGTTTACAGATGTGAATGTTTTATATAAAACTATAATTGAAAATTCAATAAATATAAACTTAAATTAGGTCATATGTACGTACTTGTATGGATTCACTTTTAACATGTTTAAATGTTAAATAGGTTTTTGTTTCAGCCAATAATAAAATATTCATATAAATAAATATTATTTCGAAGTGAGTGTTGAATTAAATGTACAATTTAACACTTACATTGGCTTACAATACAAACGACTGTAATTTATGAAGATAATTATTGTTAGTTGTTGTGTGTGTGAATTATTTACATTATTTCTAAAATCTCCGTTTATTTCTCAACTATAAAAAATTTATATTTTTGTAAGTTCTATGAAAACTATAGCCTTGTAATTTGTTTAAAGCCTTAGGAATAAGAAAAAAAAATAAGTCAAACGTTATTTTTCATTTGCCGCATCTTTTTTTTTTGATTGGAGTTACTTTATTGTTCCAAATGACATGATGCTGATTTTCAATAGCACCTCTTTCGTCGCTATATCTGATCGATTGACATATATACTTTTTTTTTGTAAAATCAAGTCAACACTTATACGGACGGACAGACGGAAATTACTCAATCGACTTCGCTATGCATAAGAAGTCGACAACATAGATTTTCCACTTTTTGTGGTGAAGGGTATTAAAACTATTTTTATAAAAATATTTTTTTTTCCATGTAAATAAAGCTCTTGTTTTCCTATTAATAGGATAGAATATTTAAAAGTTTCTTTTAAAATTCCAAATAGTTTTGATTTTACATACAATTTTACATTTCAAGGAAATAATAATGATTTTTAAATTAGTTTCCTTTCTAAACAATAATGTTTAAAATTCCATTTTCTATTGTATAATGAAATTTGCTAAACGATACTTATTGTATTTTTCTTTAGTTGAAGTTATAAATTTTGAGCACATTTGCAAGAATTTGTATTCAATTTAAAAATTATTACCACAAAGAAAGTTTTTTTTATTACAAAATTGTTATAAAATTCAATAAATATAAAAGAAAATCTCGGTTTTCTCAATATCCAATAATGTTTATGGACTGTTAAGAATATGTTTTTTTTTAATTCTTCCACAAAAAAAAGAAAAAAATAAATAAATAATATAGTGCAACATAAAATAAATACAATTCTCTATTAGACAAATAAATAAGCTTTTTTGAGTGTTCAGTTTAAATTTGGAACTTTGGTGGAGTTGGAGTAGAAGAATAACTGTGTGACAGATATTTTTTTGCAATATTTTAACGTTTTATATACCTGTTTTAAGGATATTTGTTTAAAACTTTTTTTTGGAAAGAACCAGTATTGATTTATACATTTAAGAGATAGTGGATTACAAACTTCAATAAATTTGTTATTCGCAGAATTTTACTAAGCCCGCTGAGCTCCTTTACCACAATATGAATAATTGTACCACATTCATCCTTCCACTTCGAAACTCTGCCCTTTATAGTTCTCTAGGTATACGATAATAATTGTTCACTTTGTATTGGAGATACCACTCCCATAGTTCCACTTTAGTCCGCGTTTTGGTTATGGGGGTCACAGGTGCAAAGTTTCACACTCTACATATTGTTGTTCTCTAAATACATGATAATAATTTTTTATTTTGTTTGGGAGACATCATGCCTACTGTTCCAATCAAGCAAGTAAGTAAGTAATATGCATAGTAGTAAGAAAGTTATTTCAAGAAAATTGCAGATGCTGGCTATAACAGTTACCAGGCAATATGATGATAAATTTTAACTTTGTATGGGAAGTATGCCCCCATGTGAAATTAATAAATAAGTACCCTTTTTTATCAACGGCATATCTGATAACAAACTTTGATAATTGCAGGAAGATAAGTCCACTGGCGTAGGTAGCTATAGTTCTTGGCAAACAAATACATTTTTTGCTTTATATATCTCATATGGATGTTTTTCTATTTTTTCATTTTTTTTATTTTATTATGTAATAATAATTACTAAATTAATTGAGAAATAAGATTCGAAAAAAAAATTTCAAAAAATTAAAACAGGAGCAAATTTAAGTCCATATTTCAATAGACATAAGCTTTACTTAAATAAATTTTTTTGTAAAAAGTTACTTTTTAAAATGAAGAAAAATATATTTGAACTTCTTTAAATAAGTAATTCCTTTTTGTTTTGATCACCAGAAAAAATAAGTTATATACTTTTTTAATACTTTTACAATTTACCTTTGCATGAAGTAGAACGTATGCATTTGTTTTTACGCTTTTTCTATAGGATTTCTAGAAACGTCGAATTTTTAAAAAGAAAAAATCAAAGTTATATTAAAGTATATGTGTAATAAGTAGTATAGAAACCGGGCAGCTAAGAAATTTGTTATTGTACCTGTTGTGGTTATAACTTTGAACAAGAGGTATCAATAACGTTTAAACTCATGTATTTAAATAAAAAAAAATTTTTTGTAAACGATTTATATAAAAGCTTAACCTTTTAAAACTTTTTAGTTGTTTGAGAATTAGAATACATATTTTTTAAAAGACAAAATGCTTAAAAGAAATAATTGATGTTTCCCTCATCCACTTGCTTTGATGCAACAATAAAACAATACAATTGCGTTGTGCAGGTTGCCACGAGCAACTCAAACAGCAAACGTTCGCAAAACGTTTTTCTTAAAAGTTTTAGTTTTGTTTTCATTGTTTACTCTTCTGGCTGCATCAATTTAATGTACAGCTTGGGCTCTTGAGCAAAAACGATACAAAACTAAATGTTACAATTTTTATAACTGGTTTTGTTTTCTTTTCGTTTCACTTCTTAAAACACTCTTGTAGAATTCGAATACGATTGTTTGAAGAATTCGATGTTTGAAAAAAAGTAAACCACCTTTTTTTTATTGCATTTGTAACAAAAACTTGAAAAAGTTTTACTTCTTTTAGACATTTCAGCAAAATATTCATAAAAAATATAAAGAAAAGCTACTTGATTTGTAAACTTTTCGAAGCAAAGAAGGAACAGAGTGCGATTTCACAAAAATTATTTAATTTTTCAAAAATACTTAAAGTTTTCTGTTTTGTTTATTTGTTTGATTTATAGTGGCAAAAGGAAAATATTCTCTATATTAAAAGTTTAAAAACGATTAAAGAAGAAGAGAGTTATTAACCTTATTGATTTCAGCACATTAGAGCAAACAGTTTTAAAAAATACATGGAATTTGTTTTCTTACTTTTGGAGGAAACCAAATTGTGGTTATTGGATTTACTGCTGTGAGGCTAAATGTTGTAGCTATGAGGTTAAAGTCTTAGCTAAAAATATTGTTGAATTATGGCGATAAATATGTGAATTATTTGCTTCTAGACTTTTCAAAGAAAGACTCTGGTTTTCTGCATTAATTACAAACTGTTCGTTTAGTGAAATCGCAGCCAACATTAAAAATCTGTTTCACTTTAAAATAATTTAAAGCTTAACTTTTAATTGCTATAATGAAAATTTTATTTTACGATTTTCTTGCATTTTTTTTATAAAATTACTTTTCTCTACTTTTTAACACTTCGTAATTGACAGTTTGCCTGTTACAAAATTCCACCACATGTCTTTTACATGTTTTTCCTGCCAATCTTAAAAAAAACACAAAAATGGAATTAAATAGGAAATCATGGAAAAAAGTGGAAATATCACAGTCTTGGAAACAAATTTAAATTGTATGTTTTATAGACATACACAGATGCCACACATTCCTAAGATTGACAGATATGTATGTGACATATTACGACTTTTAAGTACAAAAACGTACGTAAATTAAATAAAAACAAAAATAAAACAAAAATAAATAGTATAAAGGATTTACTAAAATTTACATATAATTTTAAATTAGAGGAAAAGCATTTTTATTAATAATATTTTCAATTAGGTCCTGAAGTATTCCAGATACATTATCTGTGTGGGTCTGTGCGTTATTGTGTTAGCTAGAACTTCAGTTGAATAAGTCTAGTGGCTTTGCTAGCTTTTTGGAAAAAATAAGAAAGTATAAAAAAAAAATAATAAACAGGAATTCCCAAAACTTATGTATATTATAGGTTAAAAGAAAATATATATGCACTAAAAGCGCATTCACACTATTATACGAGTGTTAAAACTTGCATTTACATTTTATTTCTACACTATCACACTTGATGTAGAATGAAATTTCACAGCAAACCATAAGAACCCGATTAGAAATTTTAAGGTATGCTCAGAAATATCTTCTTAGGTGGGTTCTATTAAGAGTCTTTTTTCGAAATGGTCATTCAATGCTGGGTTATGAGCAGCAAAACAACACTGATAAAATGAAAAATCATAGTGTTAAAAAATTTTTTAAAAATGAATTTTGTATTAGGGGATGTTAAATTCCTTTCCATATTACTTGACATATACAATATATTTGTTTTACCCTATGACACTTTTTCATAATAATTAGGTATTTAACAAATCTTTATACTCCCAGTTAGCATTTTTTTGTAATTATTGATCATATTCGAGTCTCTTTTGACTCTTCTACACGATTATAATAATCATTTATGCACTCGTTTTATAGTCGAAAATGATTGATTTGTCGGGAGAAAATGCTACCCTAGCCGCGACTTTTCTAAACGAGTCCCATCCTCCTTCAATGAAAGGTTTGTGGGTTGATTAAGTGAAAATTTTAGCTTTTAAAAATCCAACGGGGAAGTTCTCCCCAGCCAGTTACAAGAGAATACAAACAGAAAATATATCCGTATATAATGGAATTTTTGTCATAGACTGTATGCTATTATACACCTATTTTAATTGAAGAAATGATCGGTCTCTATGCAGAAAGTGACAGTGATACGTGGTAGATTATATTTGCTTTCTAACGATTGACATACGCTTGCTGGTAAACTCCATAAAGGTAGACAATTCCTTGAATCATACGTGAATTTTATTTAACAAATTTAATTTTAGAAAAGTAAAAGTTGATAATAAAATGAATAATTATTGTAGTATCTTGACCTTTTTATTTTTTTTTTATTATATTATTTTATTTCACAAGTACTTTCGTTTAAAAACCATACATGGGAGTAGTTAATTAAATGCACTAATTAATGGACGATTTCGTTAGCATTAAATGAAAAATAATGCTATTAATTTTTTTGCTTTTTAAATAAAAGGTTTAATTGATAATTAGCTAAAAAATAAATTGGTTTTAATTGACACATATCTCAAAGTATAATATAGCATTATTTTAAAATGGCATATTAACAATTTTTGGAAATATATATTTAAAAACAGTCTTAGGCAACATATTTTTGTTAAGTGACTTAAAATCTCAGAATAAATTTGTATACCTATCTCACTTAAAATTAATAAATTATTAAGATTTCTATATGTAGATGTATCTACAAGAGTGTTAAGATTTATTATTTTATTCATAGTTTTTTTTGGATTTTTGCGATCAAACATTTCTTTTTCATAAGAAAAATTATTTTTGATTCAATTATAATTAGTAATTAAACGATTATATTAGAATTAGAATTAAGTTAAAATAAAATCATTAACTTTTAAAATTATTAACATTAAATGTTACTAAAATTTACTTCATTGCCATTATTGCAAGCGATGCCAATGAATTTTCACTGGCATTAAAAAAAATTCCAAGTATAATAAAAACGATTTTTTTGTTATTATTTTTCCACACCATTGGCTGACATTAACATGAAACAAAAAATTTTATATAAATGTTTTTATTTCTGTTTCCTGATTATGCCACCCAACAGTGTGGCGAAAGTATAAAATAAAAAATTTATGCTTTTTATACCAAAGAAGCACAAGGTAAAAATATGGAGTTATTTAATAAAATGCATATTATTAAAATGTTTCATCTTTTATAACGTACATATGTTCGTTGCAGATGTTACTTAACATCATCAACTGTGACGCCCTAAGGTTTTTTCGTTTTTTTTTTATCAAGAAAATTTTTATGATTTGTTTATTAAAGCATTTAATTTTTGATTTAAAATTATGTTTTTTATTTATTTTATTAGTATTCTTCCAAGAAACATAATATGCTTTTTCATTATACTCACACTCAAGTTGTAAGTGTAATGTTACGGATCAATATTTAAGCATGCTTGAGACAATTTAAATTCCCTGTCGTCAGAAAACAAACATGCTCTGCCATCAAAGCAATTTTAAAGACTTTAAGAGCATTAACATTTCATTTAAATAGATTAAATAATTGAACATGTTTTTATCTAACGTTTCTTAAGCACATCATGTTCTTATTATATTTTTAAATACTTTACGTAAGGGGAGTTGATTCGCTTGTAGTTAAATTGAAAGATATTTTTTATAGAAGAAAAAACTTTTAATTAATTTGTAACTTGAAACATTTATCGAGAGCAAAATTAATTAAGAAGCCGGAAAATAAAGTTCAATAAATACACAAAATTACAATGTTACAAAAGTTTTAAATGTTTTTCGAAAATTATTTATCTCTTACTCTGCAAAGCAATTTTCACAAAATTTCTTTGCTTCATTAAACAACGTTTAAGGTTTAAGTTTTTTAGCATTAAAATTATTCGAATTATGGAAGAATGTGCTGTTTTTTTTACTTGTTGAAATAGAAAGGCAAACAATATATTAAAAACAAACTTTATAAAATTCTCAATTGTTTTGTATTCTAATTATTTTCTGCTTAATATTATTTCAGTTTATTCGTTACAAATAGCTGTTGCCGCATTTATATATTAAAATAAATATTGCTCTTAATTTATTTGAGTATAAATGTTTTAGCTTTTAACAGCCTTAAGTCATTAATTTAAATTTGGGTCTGCTTTCAAAATTATAGTACCAATTGTAGTAACAGCAGTGGCGAAGACGATAAATTACATCAGTACAGTTTAAAATGGGTGTCTAAACAGCCCTGAAAATTTTTAAATAAAAAGAAAAAAAAATATGTTATCCGGAGTTTTTACGAATTCAAAAACAAAGAGTCTACGATGGTGGCATGAAATAGTGTCCAAGGACATAATATCCATAGACTTTATGTCGCACTCGAAAGTGACAAAAGCCATAGTGTAACTTTTAAAAGTGTCATAATGTGCGCAGTTACAACGGTTTCGCTTACCAAAGATTTTCTGCATAGCCGGCCTTCGGCCAGGCACACAGTCTTTCTCATCTATGGTATAACTAACACCTGCTTTGCTTACCAAAGATTTTCTGCAAGCTAGTTTATAGAACCGTAGCATCCTTATTACATAGAATACCATAAAATATACGTATAATACCCATTGACGTTATAACTCTAACTTGACGGACATCGTAGGGCGACATAATGTTCATATTTCAAATTAACGGAACAAAATGCCAATTGAATACTATGACCAGTTAAGATCTGCACAACCACTGTGGGTGATTGAAGCAGACTTCAAATAATTTATTTAAGACAGTTATTACAGGTAACAGACCACAAGGGAAAAAATTGTGGCCATCGATCGGCTGTAACGGTTATTAACATTGCATTTTATTAAATATATTTTGACGCGCAGAGAAAAAACATGGTTGTGATGTGGTTACAATAACGATTTTATGTTCTTTATGACAATGTTTAGTTGCGGAAAACAAATTATAATTCTTTTAATAATTATTTCAGTCACCATAAACATTTTTCTCCTAACATTTAACCATTATATGGTTACTCTGCACAATAAATACAACATGGTTGTTTAACTTGAAAAAATTTTACCCAAAAATAAAGCTGTATAACCTATTAAAAATATTATAATATATTTAACCATAATATATTGTTATGAATAGGCGTATGATTAAAAGCAAACAATATATTGTTTGCGTTTAAAATTATTTTGTTCTAGGTCTTGACAGAATGCTTTTCTATCAGTTTAATATTTTTTTGTTACCTTAAATTTGAAATTGTTTTTATGTTAGAGAAAATGAAAAATAAATAAATAAAAATAATATAATGGAAACAAAAAAAAGTTAAGCAAAAAATTTCAAAAGTAGTTAAAGTATACATATATAAATGTATGTTAGAATACAAATCTTTATTATCGTGTTTAAAGCACAATTGTGCAACCATTTACAGATTTTTCAATTAAAGCTGTCATATTGTACATCAACAATAATAGCTATTATAAAAAAATATATTACCGCAGATGCCGGATAAACGTGTTATAAGTTGTGGATAAATGAGGAGTTAGTTCCAAATTACCATTTTGTATCATATGATATCTTCAATATATTGTCTACTCCATAAATTGATGTTCCTGTAGAAATATAAGAATATAAGATGCTGTTATTTTGGATAAATGATTCTTGTAGCCTATTTGTCAAAACCTCTCAATATGTTTTTCATTAAATTCTATGAGAAATCAATAATAAATTAAATAATAAATAACTTTTGTCTTTTATGTCAGGAAGTGTTTGCACTTACTTGGCTATATTATAATGCAAATATATAACATGACACTTTCAACAATATTATGATATTTTAATTTAAACATTTAATGTTTATATTTAAACATAATTACATTTAGATTTTACCACATTATTGTTATGCTAGACAATGATATGGTTGCAAATCCAGCTATATTTTTATTAAATGTAACATAAAACACAACCATAAAATACAACCACAAAATATTGCTCTTAGATTATGGTTACCTCAACCATGTTTTTTCTTTGCGTGTTACAGAAACAATTGACCCAGTCAATTTATACTCACAATATATGTTTATATTATAATGCACTTTAATGACATTTCCAATACTTGAGTGCTTAATAGATATACACTTTAAATTTTTGTTAATCAAATCCAATTGTTGCAGTTCTTTGTGACACTTTATATGACAAAAATCCATTTCTCTACTAAAACATGTTGCCAAATTTTCAAGAGTTTAAATGGAAAATTAAAAACAAAAGTGAATCGTAAAGTTGTAGGATGTTATGTCAAACAATCATCCTAGCCAACCATTATATGTGCACTCCAAAAGAAGACGCCAAAACGTCATACCTAGTGAGCTTTTTCTGATCATTACTTAAAATAGCTCACATTACGACTCTAAATATATTGGAGCTCTTTTAGAGACAAAAAAAAAAAAACCTGAATTAATATAAGAGCTCCTAAAGATGAACCAGTTAAGTAACATACAGCTCTCATCTCTGAAGGTTTCTGGATGGCAAATAATTGTTTTTTGTACTCTTTATAAACGACAAAGCTTAAAAAACTGAGTAGCTAAAGTTTGCTTTCTGATTCATATGGCTTGCTGGGCTGTTAATAAAATCGCAAGTTTACAAAAAATAATGTTTTTATTTCCTTAATTTAATTAAAAGCAATAATATGTTTAATTCATTTAATGTTATTTCGTTTTTTTATTTTTGTAGTTTTCCTTTGCACGTTTTGGTCATATCGTATTTTATTGTTTAAGATAGGGTGTTTTAAAATTAATGCAAAATTTTAATTTCTTTTTAAAGTTGGCGGCAAATAAATGGCGCCCAGCAAAAAATTAGATATTGTCTTAAAACGTACTTGATATAGAAAGACTCACTCATAGAAAGATTACCATGGTTCGTTACTCGCTTATAAAACACATTACATTAGTTCGTAAAAGTTAGTAATTGATTATTAAAGGCAAGTCCTTCCGCCAGAAATGATTAGTTCCGCACTCGATTACCTTTTCTAAAATTTTTTGCTGGAGCGATAAATAAAATTCGTACGTAAATTTTAGTACACTCTTTATCAAAGCTACAATTGTAATTAATTTATTTTACGCTCAATGTATTTGTTTGGTCATTTGGTTGCCATTGAAATGGAATAGTTGACCTGTTTTTTTTTTGATGTGTAATAGTTCATGATATTGTCCACGTAGTGTAGTGTGTAATAATACTCCCCATCAGCTACCACATATTTAATATAATAAAATTTTTTTTGATATCATTTATAGTTGTACAATTCCCAATTAAAATCTCGTAGGTGGTTCCTGTTGCACTGTGTAAATCTAAAAAAGTAATTAAGTAAGCAATATACATTTTAAGATTCCTTAACACAAATAGTTAAAATACAAACCTACATCAAATAGAAATTTTCAACTTAACTTCCAAAAGATTATTAAACATGTAATAAAATATTAAATAAGTTAATCAGTATTTAAAAAAAAAATTACGTAAGCCATAGATAAATCGCATCTTCTTCTTCTTCTTCAAGATAAAAAGAAGAAAATTATTAGAGTTTTTTTAAAATTATTTTGCGCTGCAGGCATTTCTCTGATGTGGCAAAACCATTTTCCTTCCACCAACATTTTAGTTAATAATTTAGCTGAAGTAAAACATTCAAATGAAATTAAAAATTTAGGGCCAGTTTCACGATGTCGCAATCGTTCGTTCGTTTGCACAATTACATTCAAAACAAAAACAAATTCTAAAAAATTGTTTTTGTTTTAAATGTAATTATGCGAACGAACGAACGATTGCGACATTGTGAAACTGGCCCTTATATTTGTCGTGAGCTTGGGCTAAAGCGCTGATAGAAACTGATTTGATGTTGTGTTCAGCGATAAGTCTTATTCTTAGCTTTACAGGTTTATTTGTTAATATAAAAGAACACGAAGTGAAGCTAATTTAGAACAGAGCCCAGAGAATCCATTAAACTGTACTTTTGTGGCATAATTTCTTCAAAAATAAAGTGAGTATAGCATTAGAGTCGATAGAGATTAGTAGCGCACCCTGTTCAATGATTTTTTTATTTGAAAATATGGATGCACAGAAAATGTTTTTTGCGTCTACTAAAGTTTTGTAAAAATTTCATTAAATTTTTAATTGTTTTAGTTACTTTTTTAAGTAAAAAATTGTTGTATTATTTTTATAAAATAAACATGTGAAACAATTAATTACTCAAATAAACAAATTTGTAATATTATGCTAATATCCCATAATATTTTTAAATAAAAATGCAATTTATTTGTTGGTTGTTTTTATTTTTAATACGCCTTACGTCTGCATTAAGAGTTGGCATATAACCAACCTACCGCAGAAGGGAATGTAAGCAAAAATAAAAACGTGGTTTGTTTGTTGGTAATTTTTGTTAAAGCCTTAACATTTCTGTATTGGCTTCTTAAATAACTCTCATGTTGTTTTTGAAGTTTTTATACTTAAAGGAAATGTTTTTGGTTTTTCTAAAAATTTGGATAAAGGTTTCCTGATGAGCTGGCTTAAGATACCTGCTTTTCCAACCAACAAATAAATTGCATTTTTATTTAAAAATGTTATGGGATATTAGCATAATGTAATAAATAATATTATAAAAATTCCCAAAATAATTTTTAAAATAAAAAAAATTTGTATATATTTTTCAACTGAATATGTAATTGAGGCAATTAAAAATTGTATCAAATATCAAGAAAATATTTTTCAATGCGACACTGATCCTGTCGAGATATGTAATGGTGCTATAAAGTGAAATGTTTAATGTCTAACTCTAGTGCAGTAGATATAAAAAATTTGTTTATAATCCCTTTAAAAGTTTAAGAGACAAATTAAAAATTTAATTTATGCAAAAATTATGTAATCTAAGTCGCTTTTTTCTGAAATAAATTGTTGCAATTATTTTTGACTCTTGATAAATTTACAGATTTTATTTAATTTAATGTACGCAGAAAAAAGTTTTCGCACCTATTGGTTTTATTTATTATCAAATTGAAATTTTATTTAAAAGTTTTCATTCATTAATTAAAATTGATTTTCTTCGGCTTTGGTTCATTTCCTAATTTAATTTCTAAACATTTTGAGAAAGACAATACATTTAGAAATGTATGTGAACGTTTTCCAAAGAAAACAAGAAAAATAAGACGATAGCAGAATGAAATGCTGCATTTTCTGGACCACTATAGCCTTCAACAACATTCTTCGCATCTATCATTTTAATTTAATCTTAATATAAATTTGGTTAGACGAAGTTCACACACAACTAAAAACATTTATTTGTCGTTCTTTGTTTAACTCGTCTTGTACATTTGTTTTTGCCTCGTACTAACCTTCGGTATAGCCACGAAATGCAATTTTTATTTCTAACTATTCATACTTGTTTACTTACAATATTATAGATGCTGTTCCAGTACCATATTGAGTGTTATGTGTTAAGTAGAAATGTAACTAAGCTGTGCCTTGCGTGTAAATTTAATTTTTTTTCAATCAGGATTCGAACCGTGGATATTATACATTTATTTGAATTGAGTTATTTTCGGCTTTGGTTATTTTTTAACTTAATTTCGAAACATTTTTAGAAAGAAAAATTATTTGCAAACGTATGCGGATGTTTTCCAAAACAAAAATTATTAACTTAATTTAAATTCGATTAAATATTTAATCACAAAATTTTATACTTAATTTTCAATTACATATTTAATTGAATCAATTAAAAATTTAATTGAATTTAAATTTAAAAAACAAAAAGTATTAGGAGTAAAAACTTGTTCTGTGTAAATTAAAAAAAAAAAATCATATACTTCGTTCTTACCAATTTAATATTGATTGATAACACTGTACAACAAAATCAAATTTTTTTAAAAAATTACCAGGTCCGGGCTATAAATTCTGATAGAGGAGACAAAAAAAAAAGAGATACGTGTATCAGCGAAACCAAGAAACCATGTGAGCCTTACATTTTAGGTGTAAAACGTGTTCAGCAAATTTATGTAAAATGTTACGGAGAACATTTTTGTAGAAATGTTAACCCTCTAACTCCTCAAGATATGAGTTTTTTTGTTCTTTTTTTAAAAAAGAGCAAAAAACACCACTAAAACAGAGTTTTAGAGGGTGAAAATGTTCCACAAAAATGTTACCCGTTAAATTTTACTATAAGTCTTTGAATACACCAAAATGGAAAATTCATCCATAAAGTCAGAAATAAGACGCAACAAAAGAGAGCTTAGGGTTAATTTGGCAGGGATAATAATTGTGGTTTTAAAAAATCTGTTTTAGAAAAAAAAACAGTTCGAGAATGTCCATAGACCAAAAAAAAAAAAAAACAGGTAAATATAAAAAAATTTCAATTGAACATTAAAAGGAAAATGTTTCATTTAGAATAACAAATTTGAAAAAGCAATTAAATTTTATGATAAATCAGGTCAATTTGGATGTACAAAATAATGTAATTAGTAATTGTGGTTGTTAAAATTCCACAAATTTGGGAATGTCCCTAAATAAAACCAGGTACTAAAGCTGCACAATGGCCGACAAAATATCAATGAATTTTTTTAAGTACCAAAAAAATTGAGTTTGTGACTGCAAATGATTTTTTCTATGTTTCTATTAATTTTAAATATATATATTTTGTTTTTACCAGCCAACTACCGATATGTATGGTTTTTTTTTTATTTTAGTTACTAAAGTTATCATTTTGATAATTGTGAAACACTAAAAATATTTATTAATTTGTAGTTTTTGTTAAAAATTTACTTCGAACTACTACAATTTATAAAAACAATAAAAAAAAAAACAAATAAATAAAACCCATTTAATGACTTTTATATAAAAAATTGTAGAAACAAAACATAAAATTTTAAAGGATAATTGTTAATGTGTTTGCTGAAAGCAAGATAAAAAATATTAAAAAATATTTAAAATACTGATAAAGTGGTAAGGTATAATTTTTATAGTCCAGTTGAACGTAGAGTGTTTTTGTATGCCCGATAAAGCTTTAATTTATAAAAAAACTGAAAATATTAAATTTTAATAAAGGGGTTGTTTTAAGCCCAATAGAACTGTAAATTGTAAAAAATAACACAAAAAATTAAATTTAGTTGAATTTTGATCATTTCTTAACAAAGAGGACTTCAAGCCGGACCTTAAGATTAAGAAACAACTTATTTATAAAAAGTAAATTTTAATGAAGAACTTTTTTTATATAAAAGATGGTGGCCGTATGCCACCAATAACACAAACAATATTGGTCTTCAAAGGGTAAATTGTTGCTGGCTTATCATCATGGACCAGTAACTTCACGAGGCCCCACATTAAAAAATCTAGATGTTTTAAATCGCACAACCTTGGAGGCCAATTGACAGGTCCATTTCTTGAAATCAACTTATCGCCAAATTTTGGTTTCAATAACTCGATTGTTGCGGTCGCCGTATGGCACGTAGCGCCATCTTGTTGAAGCCATATTTCTTCCGGATAAATTTCATCCATATCTTTAAGCAATAAATTAATCATGGTGCAGTGATGATCTCGATTGACCGTAACGTGAAATCCGGACTCTTATTAAAAAAAGGTTTGATGATGCCACAAGCGTGAGAATCTCACGAACGTTGCATTTTCTAGTTGCAATGGAGTCTGTAGGTTATGTTGTGGGTTGGTCTTACTTCATATGCGGCAATTTTGCTTATTAACAAACCCGTTAAGCCAAAAATGAGCCTCATCGCTGAACACAATTTGGCGATAAAACAACTGGTCAATTACTAACTGCTCTAGAGCACTAGAGCTGTAGTGTTGTTCAAGCGTGAGTCTATTCATAATGGTTTGCAGAGTTTACTAAAAATAGTAAGAATATATTTTTCATCAAATATAATTGTAGTAGTATTTTTTATAATTTGAAGTTCTATCGAGAATAAAAAAACACCTGATACAAAAAAAAAAAAAAAATAATTCTTAAAAGATCAATACAACAATTCTTGTAAAAGCACGTCCAAAATTTTTGGGCCATTTTATAGAAGATGATTAACTGTCACAAATAAGACGAAAATTGTTCGGTTTCAAAGCATCTATTGTTATCAGTACATCAGTTGTTTAACAGCATATACCAGTGACTATAATGTCCCCATAGAAAAAATCGAAAAGTTCTAACCCACACAATCATGAAGGCTAGAAATCTATTTAACGTTAACATTCGATTTCAATAACTTTTCAGCTGCGATCTTCGTAACACACATTGCGCTATCCTGCCGAACGAATAAATATCAACCAACTATTTAAGCAAACAAATTATTGATATATAGCAGAAACGATTGCCATCAACCATAAAGCGAGCGCCAGCTTTTTTTTTGTGGAAATAAGGTCTAAAGCTAATCCAAACTTGTGAACCGCACTAAATGTTCTGTTGGGTCTAATTTGAATTGCAATTACCCAATACCAGGTTATTTTATACATTTCAAAATTCGTTGAGCCAAACATGAGCCTAATCGCTAAACACAAATTAGAGATGAAGCATCGAATCAGTTTCCAATTACCGCAGAGCAGAGTCAGCAAAAGGACACTGTATATGCTTTAATTCCAGCATCAGCTGGGTCTTATACGGATGCAGTCCAAGATGTTTGTGCAAACTTTTCAACGTAATGTTTGGACCGATCCCCAAGTTCCTTGAACGAAGGTGAATCAGTAAATATTATTTTATTCTACACTTTCGTTTAGAATGGCGGTATTCTTTCGAAAACGCCCATTCCCTAATTGGACAAATATACATCAGAAAAGACGGTAATTGTAGAGACGTGAAACAAAGAGAACGTGTCGTGAAGGATTTAGGATTTTTAAGGATTTAATCCTGCACGAAATGTGACGGTAGATAAAATTTTACTTCGTAATATTGTTGAAGAACTTATAAAATAGAAAATGACTATTGTCGGACTATTCCTCTAAAGGAAAACAAACGATATATACTCGAACAGTTCAAAACGTCCAAAAATCGACAATTATTTTCGAGTGAATTTGGATTTGGTCCGATTGAAACCATGACTTCTATGTGCCGATAAAAGGAAAGGCGGTAGTTTTACTTACATCTATGCATCGCGACTCTAGTATTACCGGCTCAAAGCAGAAGCCTGGAATTATTTAATATTACAACAAAACTAAAGAAGGCGTTGAAGCAAAATGCTATCACAATACTCAACCAAAAGACCAACAATACGTTGGCCTTTGGCTGCTACATGCGATACCACGACTCAAAAAGGAAGAGAGCTACTCGGCAAGAATGCTTCAAATGTAAAATGCCAATGTGTGCTGCACATTGCCTTACACAAACAAAGTGCCAAAACTGCTACAAGGACTCAAGTTCACAAAAATACAACTTACGAGAAAAAATTTGCTGATTAAGTATCAACACGATATAAGTTTTCATAAAATTTAATGTATATATCTACCAGGGTATATACTTATAAGTCCGTATACACAAAAACACAAAATATAAAAAAACTTCCGCAATTTTACTATATAATTTTTTATTTGGTTATTTTCTAAAAAGAAGGCAAATTTTAATAACTGAGCTGAAAGCAATTTGACGTCTGATGAAAAATGTGCAAATTATTAACGACTGAAAATCAAAATATCTACCTCGGTAAATACCATAAAAGCGAAGGTTAAATCAATTAAGTTAAAGATATATTAGAATTACAGCGGTAAAATATAGACCTTTTTTGAATAAAAAGGATAAAACTCATGAACATTTCTCATAAAAATTTATGACCTATTACGCGCCTGTAAATTTTGATTTTGGGTTGCTAAACAAATTGAGTCTTACAAAAATAAATGCAAAAACACAAAAATATTGTGTTTTCAGTAAGTTTTAATTCAATAACTTTTTTTTTGCAAATTTACTGGTCCCTTAATTAAAAAAAATCAACTCCCTTAAAAAAATTTATAATTCCCAGCCTTTACTATATGAACATAACAGATAATTTTTTCATGCACCTACATAAATTTAATTGAGTCTTAATTAGATTTGCTTTATGAAATTTAAAACAATTTTATAATTTTTTTCAAAATTTGCACTGCAGTCGGCGTAGAAATAATATATTAATTAACAAATTCAGTCGGTGTTATTTTTGAAAGAATTTTTTTAATTATTTAATATACAATTACTATGTTATGATTTTTGGCCTTTATTTGGCTTACGATTATAAATAAAAATTGAAATAAAATTAAAAAAAAAAAAAAAAATAAAAATATTAAATGAATAAAAATATCCACGAATTTTGAAATATCTATTTTAAACATCGAAATTTTCAATTTAAACATAACATTTCAAAATAGTCTAAATGTACAAAATATTTATGTAGGTGTTTATTGAACTTTGCTTCACTGAAAATAACACAGTTTATTTTAAAAACATCTTTCCATTTTTAGCACAACAAAAGTTATAAATTAAATTCCACTTTTTTATGCTGCACACTATTTTCAACTTTTTCTTGAAAACCAATCAGACCAAAACCAATTAAATGCAAAAATAAAACTTTTCACTTGATTCATTTGATTTGATTTGTTTTAATACTTGGAGAGGTATTAGCAAAAACAAAAATATAAAAACTTCATGTGAAACAAAATATTAAAAGCTCAAGTTTTTATTAGCTTTAAAAATAAACAAATAATATTCAATGTTAAAGTCCTACATTTTTTATGAATCAATGATTTTTACAAAAATATATTTAAATTTCAGTTTGTTCTCACAATATTAAAAATATCATTCATTTACATAAATTTAACTTCCAACAGAATGAAAGGGTATTTGTAAAAAGTTGTCAGATAAAATAAAATAAAAAATTTATTAAACCACGGGAATTTTTTATTATATTAATTAATTTTCAAAATTAAATCTTTTTTTTTCGTGTTATTTGCTATTATCTCTATTAATTATTTAATTTACCGATATTGATGATTGAGGGTCAAAGCACGTCTTATCCTTTTTCAACTGTATAAAGAGCCGAAAAAACGTCATCCGTATATAGTGGAGAAAGAAATATAGAATTACTGTTGGTTATTGTTGTTTTTTGCTTAAACTTTGATTTTTGACTTTGCTTTATTGTTTGGACAAAAATTTTTAGTTTATTTAAAATGTTTGTCAGAAGTTTCCTGAAGAGTTAAGTAAGCGGTAACGAAATGGGCAACGCGACGTACTTTGACCTTCAATAATAAATATCGGTAATTTAAATAATTAATCGGGATAGTAGAAAATAGCACGTAAAAAAATTTATTTTGAAAATTAATTAAAATTAAAAATCCTTTTTAAGACAAGCTGATATATCTGCTTGAATTTCTGGTTGCAACCGGAGTTATGTTAAAAATTAAAAAGTGAATAAGGAAAAAAATTTAGTCATTTTTAGCCCATTTCTCACTAGAAAAAATCTGGCAATGAACACTGACAAATCTAATACCTAAAAATTGTAAAACACACCTTTTGAAATTTGTATATTCTTTTTGTAACCACCCAAGAAACAAGGTTTTGTTTAAAACAGAATTTTGTCTCAAAACATTAACAGCTTGATAGGGCTGGCCACTTCTCTATTATATTTAACATTCCACATTAACATACAGAAGTTCTTCACGTTCAAGTCACCTTAAAATTTAGTTTGTTTAAAAACTTATCAGTGCAAAAAAAACTGATTGGCCTATCAGACTATTAAAGTTTAATATCTATGAATTGCAGTCATCTCTCTAGACATCAATATAAAATTCCGTGTATAACTCTCTTCCAGTTGTATTTTAGCTCAATTACTTTTTTCAGATTTAAACGAGCTGTGTAAAAGATAAGTTCAGCAATATTTTTACCAATTATTAGCTTTAAAAATTATTATCACTTCACTATTATTTACAGCAGCAAGGTAGCCGAGATTACAAAAAATATTTTATATTTTTATTTTACAATAATTCCCTTATTAACCTGGTTATCTTATATAGTGTCCGCTCAATAACTTTTTTTCTTTTGAAACTGCTTTCCAAAAAAAAAAAAAAAAAACAATGTAGCTTGAAACAAAGTATTGCCAATATCCTCCTGTTCAAACAAAAATTCGTTCAATACGATCGCCATTGACTGTAACGGCCACTCCTTGCTCTTTTTCGAAGAAAAAGGTCCCAATTATGCCTCTGGACCAAAATCCGCACCAAACAGTGACTCGTTTTGAGTGCACCGAATTTTCAAAGAATGCGTGCTGGTTTTCTGTGCCCCAAATGCACCAATTTTGATTGTTTACGTACCTGCCACGATCAAAATGAGCTTCATCTGAAATCATGATTTTTTTTTTTTTTTTTTTTGCAAAATCGGCATCTTAATGTCGCAATATTTCCCAGCTTTGTTCTAGCGTATACACAACCATATTCGTTCAGCGGAAGGATAAAACTAATTATCTTCAAATCAGACATGAGCTAAGTGTTACCATTCACGAAATAAGCACTAGTTAAAAAAAAAACGTTAGATGGCGGACCCTGTAAACGTGAATTTATACAAATAGAAAAATAAAATGTCAAACCTTTTCAATTGCAACACATTTAATTAACCAAACATTAGACTTTTTTATAAAATAATTTTGTAAAACAAATTCTTGATGTTGAAAATATCATACAGTGCTAAAACTCAAATTAAATTCATATTGTCACTGCTTGTGTATATTTTAACACTATAAAGAAGATAAGTTTGTTGAAAAAAAAATCCAAGAAAATGCATACGTTGGAAAATGCAATTATTTTTTAATCAATATTCTCTAAATGAATTCAATTTCACTTCTTCTGTTTTGATTAATTATTTTAAACTCTTATAATAATAAGGGTTTATTATAGCTACTTTTGTTAAAAAAAAACTTCTTACTAAAATAATATGTTTCCTCACAAAGTAAGAATTTATTTCCCTTGCAAAAATTGTGTAATTGAAATCAACTTTGAAGAGAAAACTTATATTAAGATTGAAATAGTTTATATTATATAGAATATCTTTTTATAGTTTTTAATTCTAATTTGAAAAACAATATTATCACTATCGGAATGCATCACAATGATGTACTTGAAATGGGTTGTTTTTTAAGCAATTGTTTTTTTAAATAATTAAAAAAAATTGCTGCGTGAAATGTAAGCCCAAATTATGTCACTTATAACATCAAATCGTTAAAAAGAAAACCATAAAGAAATGTTGAACATAGTGTCGTATCTAAAATATAAAGCTTTCAAAATTGTATCCCTTGAGACATTTTAACACATGACATAATTCACAAAACGTCAAGTATTAAATACAAGCAAAAGCCAAGCAGCCAAACATTCACCCTTTTTATGTAATAGGTTTTCGATTTCATGTCCATGAACAAAAGAAAGATTGAAAATCCATCCAAATCAAATTAAACACTCTAATGTAGTAACAAAGTTACTATGAGTGATTGTATAACCAAAAAAAAGATGAATAATTGACGTTCATTTATATCAACAAATACACACATACCTATACACACCTACACACTTTTAAAATTTAAGACACAAATGAAAAAACATTTTATTTGATTGGGAGGGTCTTTTAGAAACGTTGCATACACTTAGATATAAATAACAAATTGAGTTCAGAATTTTGGAACGTACAGTGGTAAAAATAGAGTTTGCACAAAAAAATATTGTTACGAAAATAAGATCTGGCAACCCTTGTATTGTTGTCCGTATAAGCGTGGTGAATAAGTCACTTCCACTAAATGGTGTGTGTATAGAATAATACCACAACTAGGTTACATAAACTGAGCAACCTCAATTGCTGCGTTGGTAGAGATGCTTGCTGGAAAACAGAAGATCGTGAGTTCGAGCACAACTTCGGACATGCGTACAACGAAAAATAATAATTGTTATATTGCAATTAAAAATTAAGAATCAGCAGTGCAAACCTCCCGAGAGGCAAAATACAGTTATTGTGTGAAGCCATGTCAGATAATTTAGTGAAGACGTCTAATTTAATATAAGAGTAGTAGTAATTGTCAAGGTGACCTTTGTAATAAAAAGTAAGAACGGCAGCGGTTAACGCAGGGAAGTGTAACAGCATAACAACAATGTAAAGCAGACTTGTGTTGTGGCTATTAGATAAAGCGAACGACTGGCTTGGATAAAAGGCGTAGTAGAGAGGTTTGTGGATGGTTAATGCATCGAGCAGTTTATGTCTCGCCGGAGTGATACAGTAGAGTAGCGTTGATAGGTGCGTGTGTAATAATAACGCATGTTTATTAAATACGGGACCATAGCATTCACAAGAGCGAAGGATCAAGAAGTATAGCCAGATAAAGCCGCGAAATAAGAATACAAAATATGTAATGAGCCACAGTGGGATTTGCAATCAAAAGAATACATAAGATTTGATATATTTATAACCCTGATTAGTTTCTCTTTTTTACGTTGCTTTAACATTGTATAAGTTAAAAATTTATTTACAAAACACTTGGAATTTGCATAAATGTGTGTAAAACCTTTGATTGGATAATATTACTGAATATTATCATTTTATAAGTTGGACTGATTAATCACTCCTGGAGAATGGCTAACGTATTTAAGGGCTTAAACAGCAATATTGCTAGGGTATTTTAAGGTTTAATTAGAGATTATTTTTTGTTTAAAAAATCACGGCAAATGCAATGCGGCTCTAATATTTGTAATATTAATGGCTGGTTCCCATAACTACGTAAAAAGGTTAAACGTTTAGTATGTCAATATAATTCTTGTAAGAAAAAAACGACTTCAAAACAGATTTTAGCTATCTATAACAATAACTATTGGGATGCACATTAATTTCCAAAACCAAATTTTATATTTTTAATTATAGTAACATACGTTTCTTGCAACTTTTCGCTGCTTGTCTACAACTGCTCAAGAGTTTGGTCGTAAACATCAAAGTACCTAAGATATAGGGAAAGCCTTTATTTTTCAAATCCAAAATTTAGTTAACAATACAGTTTCTTTGTAAATTTCAACCGTCTGTTTACAACTGTTCAACAGTTTGGTCATATATATCAAATTACGTCAACTAATGTAACACCCTTCAATTAATTATTTTATTTATTTATACTTCTTATTATATCAGACGAAAAAGTGGAAATTTTTCTAGTGTCCAAGTAATTGTAGGCCCAAAAAGGTAAAATTACATCAATACTGGGAATACCCTCTAATTTCTCTTAGCAATACAGGTTCTTTGTAAATTTCAACTGTCTGTCAAAATTAAATGATCTATTGGGGCACCCTTTCATTTATAACTTTAAAGATTTATGCTTTACGATAAAAAGGGTCTTTGTAATCAGCATTTTTTCCAATTTTCAATAGTATGTATATAACGTTTCAAAAGATAGGCCCATATTGGTCAATTTGCATCACCTATGGAACACCCTTTAATTTTAAGATTTTTTTTCTTTTAATCAGCATTTTACAAATTTAAGAGTGGTGTCCTTTACGGCTCAAAATACACGTAAAAAACTTATATGGGACTAATCTGAAAGCATAACCTTTTAAATAAAGAACACATTTTCAAAATCGGTTAGCAATGACTGAGTTATGCAGTCAGGAACAGTAAAAAACCAACATTAGTTCGAATAGATATCCTCCTTCTTCTTATAAAGGTAGTTAAATAAAATGGTAGATTGTGTGGTTTATATTGATTTGTAATTATTTCCGATGAGCTTCACCACCCCAATGCTAGTAAGCGCAACTTCCATTATTAATATTATCGTACTTTTTAAGATACATGATAATAATATTTCAATTTGTATAGAGGTGCCACACCTGCTTAAGATATCAAAAAATTTTACAACGTATCTTATCCACTGGTTTATGCATTACAGAGTCCACCAGTCTCTGACACAATTTAACTTAATTTTGTGTATTTAAAAAAGAAGATAAGACTTGGTGGTCGATCCGTGTAAAATTGAGAGGAGATCACAGTGAATTAGTAGGAATGGAGGCATAAAAAAAATCGTTCATTGCCGTACTTGACCTAATATGTCTTAAATTAGAAAAAGAATTGTATGCCCTGACGGATTTTGCTTATAGGTCTGTCCTCGTTTGTTGATGCGGCAATAAATTTTCTTCTTTAACACATGATTGGTTGTAAGTGTATTCACATTGGCCATTTTTCCTACGATGTGTAGATCATCTTCGAAACGTGGCAAATGTCAAAAACTGGTCTTGAAATATCGCTTCACTCTAAATCATGCGGTAACAGTTACTGCTAAACTGAGATAACTTACGAAGCGGTGTGGTTACACCGTATCAAATAAAGATAAAAAATTTTTTCATATCCTAAAAGAGAAAATTTGATTTAAAGACTGCTTTTGAATCACTGTATTTAATTTTCATTAAAAGAAGTAAACAATAAAAATAATCAATATCATGATGATGATCATCAATTCAAAATAATAAAAAGAATTTTAGTATTTATTCTATCACGAAAGTAAAGAAAAAAAAAACCAATTTGCGTAAATTTCAATCACCAACTAAATTGATTGAAAAACTTTATAGTTTGTGGTTTCAAAGTATTTAGTAATAAAAATCGAGTATTAAAAATTTAATACCACTTACGTTTTGTGGCCTTATTTTTTTATATGCGACATTGTTCACTTTAAGTTTTAAGATAAATTTTAACTGTGATAATTATTGTAGTAAATGTTAGAAGTGGAAAGAAAATTAGAAAGTATGAAAATAAGAAGTGTCTGCTAATTACTTGTATACTTCAAAAGACATGTTAAAATCACTTGCTATTCGATACCATCCCTTGACTTTTAAACAGATAATTTTTTAACTGAAATCTCATACTTTGAATAAAAGTTTTTTTGATATAAAAAAATACATAAAAAATTTTATTTTGAAAAACAGTTAAAAATTATGCTTATAAATAGAAATTCTACTTTTGATTTTAGCGATTTTACCATTTGTTGCCAAATTGAACTCCTTTGAAAATCTAAACCAAACAAGTCTAAAAGAACGTCAAAAAAATTTGAAAAAAAAATTTTAGAAACTAAACATTGATTTGGTGTGACTGTTTGATAAATACGAAGAGCATAAAGTAAAAAAAAAAAGAAAACAGAAAAAGAAAAAAAAATTTTTTTATTTACAATATTTTACATACTTACAACAAAAAAAAAAAAAGAAATCTCTAGTACGAACGAAAATTACCATAGATGAAAAAATTTTATGTATCCCGGATTATGTTATTTTATTTAAAAATTGTTTAAAAAAAAATGGTTAATAAAATTTCTTGTAATTTTACACCAAAATGAAAAGAATCACAGAAAAAAATTTCATTGGACTCTATTTAAGCAAACAACTCTTTAAGAATTTTTTTCTTAAAATATATTGTACTCTTGTATAAACAAACATAAAAAAACAAAGCTTTTCTTATATCTACAAATATATGTACATTGTACAAACATCTATAAAATGATGCTTTTGTGTAAAATTTTTGTTTAGAAGAGGTTTTCAAAATATGAAAATTCAAAGCATCATTGAATTAAATTTGAGCTGCGAATTTTAAAATGTGTCTAAATTATTTGCTGAACACTTCAAATGATTGATTTGATTTTTATTTAAACATTTTGCAAGTTCTTCCCAAGAGTGCCTAATCCTATTTTTATATTCCCCACAAAAAGTTGTAAATGAGTATTTTGCACATAAAAAATTCTTTTGTTTAAGTGATTTTTTTTAAACTGAATTTGCTTAAGGAGGATTACGTAATTTGCTAAAATACTTTCATTGCAATGTTCAATTTTTTGTAACGTATTCAACTTTTAGGTTTGTTTTTGTAAAAGATTATAAATGCGCATTTTATAAAGAAGAATATGGAATAAATGTTGAATATTTATATCATAATTAAAATATCGAATATGTCCCGGTTGTGACCTAATTATTTGTAACATTAAAAAATGGTACAAAATATTTGGTTATATTTGCTGTTAATTGTGATTTAATAAAACATGCAATTTCACAATTTTATGTTGAAAAATTTAAGAAGTTTTTAGAAAGTTTTCTTAAAAAATATAATAAAATAAATTTAATCTTATGTTTGAAAAAACTTATTATTAATATTTGTATTTCCTGTTTCCCGTAGATGACACACAACTGTGTGGCGAAATATCGACAAAATATAAATAACAAACAATATCTTTGTTTTAAAACTGACCTTGTGCTTGTTTAAATAGAAAAGAAAATTATTTATAAAGATCAAAAAACAATAATATATAAAATAAAATTGTTGTGTATTATTTTTAAATATTTTACATGTGCGATTTTTAAATAAACCGATAGATAAAAAAGTTAGAGTGCTATATTCGTATCTTTTCTATGAAAAGTTCAGAGGCGCCAATTTTTTCACTTGATGTATTTTTTCTTATTTCTTAATTTTACAGCGCCCCTTATGATTGTATTTTTTTTATTGGAGTTACTTCACTAATCTAGATTTGTTGCAAATGATTTTGAAATTTACAGGCAGGCGTGGTGTTTTGCCCGCTGCCTCGAAGAACATGGACCGATCTCGCTGATTTTCAATAGAAAAATTGCATTGGGAAAGTTGACTGCTTCAAACACAAAATTAAAGATTTATATGCTTACAATACATGCTCTTATAAACATATTTATTTCAACCTTTTTAAATGTTTTGGTTCCTTTTAATTTGTTTTTTGATATTTTCCATTTTATTTTTAATCATTTATTTTGTACGTAAATTTTTATCTCTTCACTTTCTCTTACAATAAAAAACAATTTCAAAATTAAGCTAACATAAAAACTACTAAACTGTCAAGAAGTAGAACAAAATATTTTTTAGCTTAAACATTATTCTGGTGCTTTTAACCATACTACGATTAATATTAATATATTATGGTTGAATATTTTATATTATTTTAAATAATTTATAAAACTTTGATTGTGGTTAAAATTTAAGTTAAAACCAACCATGTTGTACTTTTTGTGCAAAGTAATCATATAGTGGTTAAAGATCAACAAAAACGTGTTTATAGCGACTGAAGTATTGTTAAAAATAACTATAATTTGTTCCCTGCAAGTTTACAATGTTTCACAGAACATATTATGTTTATTTTAACCATATCACAACCATGTTTTTTCTTTGAGTGTACACAAACAAAAATACATTTAACGAACCTAAAAAATTCATCTTAGTTGTTATTTACTTAAGTATATACAAATATGTAAGAAAAAAAAAACACAAAAATAGCCACATCTTGTTAGACGTTTTAACTCGCCTATAAATAGGAAACGCCAATGCGATTGTGCTTTATTGTCAACAAAGTTATGTCGAGCAGAGACATCAGAGAATATAATTTATGACGAGCTTTATTTTCCTGTTTAAATAACCCAAGAAGTAAATAAACCATAAAAATATATTACCACGATAAATACTATATTATATTATGATAATTATAAAATATAAAATAATAAAATAATAATAAAGAACTATGGAAAAAATATTTAGTTCAAAAAAAAAAACTTTTAAAAGCTTTTGTATGTAATTATTAATTATTCATTAAGTATTAAAAAAAACGAATTTAAATACTGGTTACAGCAAGACTATAATGTAAAAAACATCATTATATAGTTCTCAGAACCTTTCCACAACCAAGTTCCGTATCCAAATAATAAAAACGTTACGTTACGTTTTTTTTCGTTACAATTTTTGTGCATCTTTTCGTGCATCCGTCTGTACATCTGTCAATCAGCCATCTAATTCCGGACTCTTGTGACTTTTGTGCTGTTATTTCTTTTTTTTGTGAGCCTTAACAAAACTACAAATTTACGCAGTGTATGTAGAGATAGCTTGTAAAAAATCAAGTATAAACAATTAAAGTTAAGGGCTGTCCCTATAGTTACCTGATTTCTAAAGAGTCTTACTTCAAATTTACCCAAAGAAGATATTACTAAGTCCGCTATAAAAAAAGTAAGAGTGGTATACGAGGCTACATGGGATTTTACATATCCTTCCCTATATATTCAAATCTAGCTGAGTGAAGTAACTCCAATCAAAAAAAAAACAAATATTGTGTTGATAGAGAATTAAGAAATAAGGAAAAAATATATTAAGTATTACATATAATTTAACGAAAAAAATTATCACCTTCTCTTAATGGGTTAACCATTTTAACCCTCTAGTGCGCAAGAAAACCAAATTAAGTAAAATACTACTTAAACGAAAGGAAATGGTTTATAAGCAAACTTTTGTTCTAGGAGTTTGTATAATTTTCATTTATAAGGGCGCAGGAGGCGAAAAATCCTTTGATACAAATTTGCATTATTGCGCATTTAGCGCAAAGTACTTGCCATAAAAAAACAAAACACACTATAACATTGTAATAAAATAAGAGTGTAACTTATTTAAAAATCAAAACTGTTTATAAACTTGTTGAACTTAATAAATTTTAAGGTCAGAAAAACACACTGTTTCCTCTACGCACAACATACGAATAAGCAGGCACTTCAAAATTGCACAATAATTCAATGCTGCTATAACGGTACTTCAAGAGCAGAGAAAATGACGTCTATTAAATGGAGACAACATATAACGAACATTTACATAAAACTGTTTACAAATTTTGAAGCTACAGAGAGATATTCGGTATGATTCAAATTTGCATCACGGCGCACTAGAGGGTTAAAAAAATTTTAGTATATGCTGAAAGATCTCCACAAGCTTTTAATTTATAACCACATTGACTTCCAAAAAATATGGTTCACAACCATAATTTTCTATGAAAAGTTCAGAGATCGGTAATTCGGAAAATTTTTTCAATTGATTTTTTTTTCTTGCTTTTTAATTCTTTATCGCCCCATATATTTTTAATTTGATTGCAGTTACTTCATTGTTCCAAACGATATGGAAAAATAAGTGACAGGTGTGATGCTTTGAACGCTGCAATGAAGGAGAGGAACTATTTCGATTTGCATATTAATATTTTTTCTGGCTCATCTAGTGCCCAGGCAAACTTGATTTCGACCCGAATACGGACGGACATACGGACATCGCTCAATAGTCATCGATATACATAAGAACTCAGAATGTATATATATTAAGTGGTCGGAAATGCTTATTGAAGAAATTACACACGGACTGAGAAGTGTAACTCGCACTTAATAGATTTAATTATTTTTTATTTTAATATTTTTATGTTTTTCGTCAACCAATTTTTCGGTATAAAATAGAAATTATTCTGAAAAAAATTTATTATTTTGATATTTTATTATTATCTGGCTTCTGTTCGCATATTTTAATTTCTTAAATTACTAAAAAAATTATTTTTACAATTTGTTGTGTCAAGTTATAGTGAAATTAAGAAAAATAAGATAATAGCAAAATGTAGCTTAAGCCCGTTTAGCACTATAATACTAACCCTGGAGTTAATGTCGACGTCGTTGACGGCGTCAAATGTCAAAAAAAAAGTTGAATCGTATGAAATTGTATGAGAGCAGTTAATCTCAACGCGTTGAAACGCCGTAAAAGTTCAATCTGTTTGAACTTTTTCGGCGTTGAAACGCCGTCAACGACGTCGACATTAACTCCAGGGTAAGTATGCAAATTTTTTAAATATCTAATTATTATGAAAAAGTGTGATAGTGTGAAGGCAAATATAAGTTATATGTCAAGTAATACGGAAAGGAATTTAACACCCCATAATACGAATTCATGTTTAGAAATGTTTCTAAACACTACTACTCTTAATCATTTTATCAGGGTCGTTTTGCTGCTCATAACCCAACCAACCATTAAGTGAGAACTCCGAAAAAAGGCTCTTAGAAAAACCCTCCTAGGCAGATATATCTGAACATACCTTAAAATGTCTTACTCTATGACTCATATATGATACTCAAATATGTGTATCTTTAGAGCTAAAATCTAAGAGCACTTTTAGATCCAAACCATATGTCAAGAATAATCGTTTTTGAAAATAATTAAGCTGAACCAGTTAAAGAAAAAATCCCTCATTTCTACAAGTTTATCGGATGGCAAATGTTATTTTTTACTCTTTATGAATTTAAAAGCTACGAGAAAAAAGTTAGTAAAGTTTCCTTTCGAAATCTTTATGTTTGCTAGGAATCTTCATTCTCTTTGCAGTACGATTTTTACAATAGTGTGAATGAGCCTTTAGTACGGTTACAAACATCATCTATTTAACCAACTAAGTTTATAAATAATATTAAGAATAACTAAATACTAAGAATAACTCATTATTAATCTCATCATTTAACTCAAAACTTTTTTCATTGTTTTCTTTAAGAATTTTATGTTAAAAAGTTGTCAGTTTCAAGTTTACTTGACAGTACAATTACTTTTCATAAAAACAACAACAACAAAATAGTGTACATTTATAATTGAAATCGTCTTGAAGTATGAAATCTTGAACTTCACAATTTTTTTCGCTTTATTTAATTGTTAAACATCTCAGACGAGTTTCTTATTTTAACTTTTATATTTTGACAGTATTATTGCTGTTATTTCTATACGTTCTTCAACGTATGTTTTCTTTAGTGTTGCCAGGGAGAGACATGAAAATGTTACACTTTTCCTTAAAAATTACATTTTAAAATTTTCCTCAAATAAAAAGTAATTTAATCTAATTTATATAAAATATAGTAAAAAGTTTTTTTTTCTATATTTCAGGCAAAATAATAAGGCAACAAATTCAATTACTAAACAAAAACAAAACGAAAATAGAAAAGCTTATGAAAGGAGTTTTCATGATTAAAGTTGGATTTTTTAAGGAACCTTTGAACGTTTTTTTTTTTAAGGATTGAGCTTCGATAGCATTAATTACTTTAATTTTTTTTAAATATCATTATTAAAGTCAAATTAAACATTTATTTGTTTAAAACTTCAACATAAAATTACTTACAATTTGTCTGTAATATAATCCGGCACTTCCTGAAGGAAACTAAAAAACAACTTTCTTCCAAATCGAGTTGTTGCTACTGAATAACTGAAGTTGCTAAAAACTTTCGCAAGTTTGAACAACTTTCGCAAGTTTGAACAACTTTTGCAAGTTTGAACAACTTTCGCAAGTTCGAAAAGAATGCTTAAGGCTGGTTCACCGGCAAAAATTTTGTTCCGAAACATTTTTTTTATATGTAGTTTCTCTCTCTCTCTCAAAAAATAAAATGTCAAACTACATATAAAAAAAAATGTTTCGGAACAAAATTTTTGCCGGTGAACCAGCCTTTAGTTTTCGGCACAAAATGCAGCTCATATTATTCCACAGTTGGAAGAAATTCTTGAAAGAAACATTTGGCTGTTTCTAAACATAAAGCAAGAAACATTTTTCATTAATGATTAGAGAAAAATTTCAGCAACATTACTTTTTGTTTAATTGCAACTAATTTTTTATGTGGGATTTTGATTGCATTTGCAGGTAATTGATATGTTAAGAAAGGTTGATATGTTAAGAGAGATTCTTACCTCCAGTAACGAAACAATTAGTTTTTCAGTAACATTAATTTGTTACGTGTCTGTACGAAAATTTGGTTAAATATAACAAAATTATATATGTTACATGGAGCCTTCAAAAGTTACAAAAAATTTATAAATGTAACCAAGCGGCAACACTGGTTTTCTTTTAGGTTTTAGATAAACATTTTTTTTATATTTTTTATATTTGTTATACTTTACTGTATAATTTCGTCTATTTGATATTTTTTGTTTTTGCTAGCACATATCTGTTGCTCTTCTTATGCTGTTAATGTAAAATACTTAAGTACCTTAAGAACGAAACTTTAAAATTTCTTGAGACTTCTACTGTTGATTATTATACAAACTGTTAAAGTATTTTCATATCTTTTTTGGTGTAGTTTCTATTCTTCTTACTTCACTCTCGTTAGTAATTGAGTTTATTGTCTCCGTAGGGTTTTTACTAACACTTCTAAAGAATGTACACACACATTAGTGCATATTCTAAATGTAGTTCGAACCCAGGCTCATGTATACTACACATTAAGATACTTGTACACGCATCTTATAGAAAACTAAAGAAAATAAATTGCAAAATAATATGTTTTCTTTTTTTATTTACTCTATTCAACGAATAAAGATTAATATTATGTACAGTAATTTTCCTTAAGGTTGAATTAGTCTTAATGTTATAATATTAAAGGTTTTATATTTATGTACACTAAGGAGGGGTAAATAGAGATTATAGATTTTCATCTTAGCAAGATGAATTTTTGGTAAATATTTTTTTTTATTCTCAACGGAATTTTTTATAGTATTAAATGATGGATCACATTCTAGAGTTAATGGCCATCAATACATTAATGTAACAAAAGTATTCTGTGTGGTGTGCTCTATTGGAATAATGATTCCTTTTTTGAAGTGCGCCAAAGTTGATAAGGTTTAAGGAAAACAGGTAATTAAATATTAATGAGAAGAAAGTTGGCATTTTGTTTTAACTTCTACAAAAACTTTTAAAGAATTTAAAAAGTCTGTAAAAGTATTAAGTATTTTTATTTAAAGAATATAAAAAAAACTATTTTGGAATAAAAATATAATATTATGCTAATCAGGTATACAATTTATTAATAATAAAGTTTGCTATTGGGTAAAAGGTTTAAGATTATTTAAGGGGCAACTCAATTCAGGTTAAAAGGAATTATTTGGAAAATATTTATAGTTCCTTTTTAAAGAGGTAGCCATATATAGTTTATGTAAATATTAAGGAAATAATAACCAGTTTTAAATAAATGTTCTTAATTTACTTGTAAATATATATTTTTAAAAGTATTTTATTAAGAAAAGAATAAATTTAAAAAATTGCTTTTACAGAAATTTAACTAATTACAATTTTATGATTTGAGGGCGTGTGAAAAATGGTAGCAAAACCCGATGTTTAAATAATTTTTTTCTGTTGGAAATAAAAAATTTTGAAATTATTTATAATATTATGATAAATTCCATAACATTTTTAAATAAAAATGCAATTAATTTGTTGGTTTGGAAAAGAAGGTATCTATACGTATTTCGCCGGTTGCTTAAGCCAGCTCATCATGAAATCTTTATTCAAATTTTTAGAAAAGCCAAAAACATTTCCTTTAAGTACAGGGTGTTTTTTATAGACGTATAGAACTTCGAATTGAAATAAAACACAAGAAAATCGTTTTAATGTCCATCAATTTGGCTTTATTGGAAGGATAATTTTATGCCATTAATGTTTAAATATGATTTCAGGCATGTGGCCGCCGCGGCTGGCTCGAATAAAGTCAATTCTACAGGTCCAATTTTCAACCACTTTTTTGAGCATGTGGGGCCGTATGTTGGCAATAACGCCACGAATGTTGGCTTCCAAGTCCCCTAACGTTTCTGGTTTGTTGGCGTAGACGAGCGACTTCACATATCCCCAAAGAAAATAATCCAATGGTGTCAAATCGCACGATCTTGGTGGCCACATGACAGGTCCATTCCGCGAAATTATGCGCTCATCGAATGTTTCCTTCAATAAATCGATTGTAACGTGCGCTGTGTGGCATGTAGCGCCGTCTTGTTGGAACCACAACTCATGCACATTCATGCCATCCAATTGGGGAACAAAATAGTCGGTTATCATGGCTCTATACCGGTCTCCATTAACGGTAACTGACTCTCCAGCATTATTTCGGAAGAAGTATGGCCCAATGACTCCACCAGCCCATAGAGCACACCAAACAGTCAGTTTTTGTGCATGAAATGGCGTTTCAAGGGTCTCATGTGGATTCCCTTCACTCCAAATGCGGCAATTTTGCTTGTTGACGTAGCCATTCAACCAAAAATGAGCCTCATCACTGAACAAAATTTTGCTATGAAAATCAGCATCGAGATCAATCTCATTTTCGGCCCATACACCAAAATCACGACGCATTGCATGGTCTCGCGGCTTTAATTCTTGCACAAGCTGGATCTTGTAAGGTCGCAAGCCAAGATCTTTGCGCAAAATCTTCCATAAAGTTGATGGACAAAGCTCTAATTGCTGTGCACGGTGGCGAATCGATTCATTCGGGTCCTCTTCAACACTTTGCTTTACAGCGGCAATTGTTTCTTCGGTGCGCACTGTTCGACGTCTCTGCGGATGCGTATTATCACATAGAGTAAACGTAGTGCGAAAACGATCCATGGTTAACCGAATTAATTGCTCTGATGGCCGATTATGTCGACCATAAAATCAACGGAGCTTGCGGTAAACTTCGCGAACTGAACCATTATTTTCGAAATAAATTTGCACGATTTGCAAGCGTTGTTCTTTTGTCAACCTATTCATGATGAAATGGCAAACCAAACTAAATATTAATCACTTGACAGCTGACAAAATGGCCGCCAGTTAAAAAAGTGATGCAAACTTAAAGTTCTATACGTCTATAAAAAACACCCTGTATAAAAACTTTAAAAACAACATTAGAGTTATTTTTGAAGGCCATACAAAAATGTTAAGGCTTTAACAAAAAATGCCAACAAACAAACAACGTTTTTAATTTTACTTCCATTCCCTTTTGCTTTTTTATTTAAAAATATTATGAGATTTAGCACAATGTGTATATAGTATGTATGTAAATAATATTATAAAAATTCCCAAAATAATTTTGTAAATCAAATTTTGACGTTTCTATAAAAAAAGAAAAATTAATATATTTATTTAATTTTTAAGCACTAGGTCTTTTTTATTTTTATATATTTTCTCAATATTTCGCTACTCCGTTGTGTAGCATCATCAGGAAAATAATTATTTATTGAATCAAACAAAAAACAACAACAAAATGTAATAAAAAATTTTTTCAAACTAACATATTTCAACAAACAAAAAATAATTTTGTCAAATAAAAAATTTTTTATAACAAATACAAAGTACAAAATTATTTTTTATTTACTAAATTTCTATAAAGCTGTGCTACTTTATCTGTGTCTGCCTTAAAATTAATTCTTTGAATTAATTGAAAGTTATTAAAATTCCAAGGGATAACTTATTGTTCCAAACTCGTGTCCTTCGAAGTGAAACCTCGAACTGTCTTTCGCAAGGGAGAGTGTTAGCAACGATTTATGTTTCTGCTGTAATAAAAACTGTTTCCATTAAGCACTATTACGTGTTAGAACTTCTTCGTATCTTATACGACACAGGATACATTTTCAAAATGTCTACGCTTCTGTCCTTAGGCTGCTGTCCCTTTTTGATTGTTTAACAACAATGCAAAACAATTTTCCTGTTTCTTCCTTTCTTTTTAATTGGTAAGTTATAAGCCCTTGTTAAATTATTTAATTGCTGTGAAATTTTCTGTTATAATAACATTTATTTATACTATTTATCTCTTGATGCTAAAAAAAATGCCCACATAGCAATTGTTATTTTTTTATTTAAATTAATTGTGCAATTAATTATAAAAATAGTTTATCTTGTTGCTTTTCTGGGTCGTTATTAAATACAGCACACGTAATAACTTTAACGAGTTCATGACTTAAGGTAATGTTTAAAGTTTTAAGGGGTTTTTTTTTTTTTTTTGCTAAAGGGAAGGTATGACATAAATTAAACATATGGTCAATTAAAATGTGCTGCTTTATCTCAAGTGTTGGAACTCTTTTGGCTAAAAATAAACCTAAAATAGTTAATAAAAAGTGAATTAAGAAAAGGTAGGCTTTTATTGTTATGTGCTCCATTTCTGGTTTGTTTTGAGTTTAAGGCAATTAAAAGTTAAAAATCGAGATGGAAATTATTTTGATTTGGAAGTTTATTAAAAAATTGCGCAATTTCTCAAAATGTTGTTAATGATAATACTATTATCCTAAAAGTTTAGGCTTTAAAATATAATGTTAAAATACATGACATAAAATTATTTGTATACAAGAAAACAAGATAAGCAGCTTCTTAATGAACTTAAGGTTACAATAGAGAGTAACAGAACTTCAAACCGCACAAAAGGATACCAAATTAAAGTTTAAAATATTTTTGAGTTAAAAAAATTAATTCATCATGTTTTATATAGCAAAATCCTTTAACCTAATATTAAGAGTAATTAAAAATATCCCGAACTTGTGATGATGATTATGTGTGATAACACAAAAATATTAAAAAAATTATACAATTTAGAATAAAATTTAAAATGTTTTCATTGTTTTCTTCTATGATTAGTTACTCAAACACCCCTACACTGAAATTAACTAAATTAAAAGATAAAATAAGGATTTTTAGTACTTCGATAAAACATGTTCACAAGTAAGTAAATTATAAAAGGCAGTAGGTTCTCATTAAAGGACAAAACATTTCAGCAATTTCAAAATGTCTGGACTGATGGTAGCAAACAGCACATGCTTCAGTATTCTAGCTAAGTTTCAGCTTTCTATACGTTAAGGGAGGTGCTCATGGCGAGTCATATTCTTGTTTCTTATCACATTTACAACAAGTACTTTAATAAATTAAATGTAAAATTAAATTAAATTGGACTTCTAGTACTTTCGTTTAAGCTGGTAATTTCTTTATTTCTCAAACCATTTTTTTTCAAAAAATGAAAACTGTTTTCTAATAAAAACAAAACTCTTCCTAGATAAGAAAACTTCTTCAAACTCTTCTTTTTTATACCCTTTACCATAAAAAGTGGAAAAGGCGTATAACTAAGGTGTCTATAATAAGCAACTTACGATCGAAAGAGCTGATCAAACGAATTTTCATTTGGTATTATATCTCACATTCAATAAAAATAGTGCTATTGTGAATTTTACACAATTGGCTCAATTGTTTATCAGCTGTCGCTTGAAAGAAATATTGTCTTACTAATTTATAAATGAAACATTTAAATAATTATTAGTTACAATGACTGGGGCATGTAATTAAAAAAATTTATGTTACTATTTGCACAAAAAAAAAACACAAAAATTCACAAATACTTACATTTTCAATTAGTTTTACAAATTGAAACAAACCATCGAAAGCAAAATTGTATTCGATTAAAAATTCATTGCACAACGAAATTTTCGACAGAGCTACGAACTCATAATACGAATTTTACTATCGATATTGGATTTTCGTTAGCCAGCGGCCTAAGTTTGTCATCACGTTTGTAATTTTTACTTCTGATCACAAAAAGTATATATATTTTCTTTTTTATGTATAGCGAACTCGATTGATTATTATTGAAATCAAGTTTGCCAAGGTGCTATGTCAGCTAGAGAAAATTTAAATACTTCAATCGATCAGACATAGTGTAAAAAGATGTGCTATTGGAAATCAGTCAAATCGGTTCATGTCCTTTGAGGCAACGGGCAAAACACCACGCCTACCTCTAATTTTTTCATGTTATTTGGATCAGTGAATTAACTCCAATCAAAGAAATAAATATATGGTGTGAGAAAAATTAAAACATAAGAAAAAACGTCAGAAAAAAAATAAAGCTCGTTCATGCTTTCCGAGTTACGGGGCTCTGAAATTTTAAAATTTTCTAAAATAGCAGTATGGGTATCATTTTAAAGCTTTTGAAGAGATATTTAAGGAAATACTAAAGTTTTTTTAAAATGCTTAATCCGTTAAGAGCCGATGCATTTGTACGTATTATTATATATATGTAGTACTTATTTTTTTTAATTGGAGTTAATTCACTAAATAAGATTTACAAATATCGCAAAGGGTATATAAGATTCGGCATAGCCGAATGTAACACTCCTACTTATTTGTATTTGTATCCCTTATAATCTAAATGCCCAAAGAGGAGATTTTAAAATGGAAACCTCTGCTAAAATGCTACTTGGAAAAAATTTTAGTGATCTTTGATGCATAATTTTAGAGTTTCGGGATTCGGTGTTCCTAATTTGAATTTAAGATACTCATTAACTCTAAACGAACCACAAACATTTTATGAATTCTTAGAAAACTTTACAAGTTTGATATATCTTATTTTATGAGCCGTTTTGGAGCGAGCCAAAAATATTTGAAGAGCTCAAACTTTAACTTGACGATAAACCATTAATACATAAATAATTTTTTTCCTTCAATCAATTTGTTGAAATAGTGCGTCAGCCAGTGGTGTTAAACATCCTCCCTTTAATTAATCTTATCAAAATTATTTAAGAAGTTCAAAGTGAAATAAGGTAAATTAAGTTTGTCAAAAAGTATAAAAATTACTTAGAAAACTAAAATTAAAATATTTCCTAGAGCAGCCCTATTTAAAGTTGGCAGTGATTTTTAGGAAATATTCTGATCTAAAATATTAGCATTTAATCTCCTGTATTTTAAAAGCACAACTTTCTAAAATCTGCTAATGTAATATAGACAAGTACCCAAGATTTAAGCAAAATAATGTAGCAAGCATTCGCTGATTTGTGAATGCCTTCAAGAACTGCAAAAAAAAAAAAGAAAATTACACAAAAATTGAGTGGACAGTCAAAACTTTATCCCAAGCTCTATTGCTTTAAGAAAAAGAAAACATTTCATTCTCTATTGTACGTTGCTTGCAATTATTCTCAAAATGTTAAATAAAAAAAACTTTAGCAATATTTTTTTTTTTACTTTTTAAAGTATTACATGTGTGGTAGTGTTTTTTTTTTTTTGTTGCAGTTAAAGTATTGTTAGATGGCAAAAGATTTTGTAATACTTAGCTGTGTGTGAGTGTGTGAATGTGTGTGTCCTATATAATGTAAACGACAGCGATCAACATTAAATATGTTTTCACGAGCGTTTGTGAGAACCTTTCAATGCAACTCTTAGAGCTTGTCAATTTGTTGTTGCAATTTCTAACAAATTTGTTTTGTTAAGAAACCTGATTCAACTAAAAAGCAGAAAAAAATATTTTCTATAAATTTAGAAATGAAATAAAAAAGAACATTTGTACGTAATCGTTTTGTAGCAGGTTTTTTTTGCAATATCAAAAAGTAGTCATATTAAAGAAATGTGCTTTGTATAGCACTTCTAAAAAAATATTAAAATTATTTCTTCAGGCAATTCTTTGGTATTTAACATTGACAGCATTTTTTAAATCATATTTAAAATTAAGAAATAAAATATTTTTGAAATCAACAAATATTTTGGAAATCAAAGAACGACTAAGTCTTACGAAACTAAACCCGACTTCAAAACAGATTTCAGCTAGCTGACCATTACAGTTCAGAAGTCTGGTCAAATACATAAAATTTCATCAATAATTGTTACACCCTTTAATTGCCAAATTTCAATTTAACACTTACTAATGTAGCGCACTTATTATTCAAATTCTTTGTAAATTTCAATCGTCTGTCTGCAGCGGTTGAGCAGTTCGGCCATAAGCGTAAACTATTTTTACACTCTTTAATTTGTAATTTTAACTATTTATGTTTTTTTTTCATACCGGACAAAACAGTTAGCATTTATATATAGTTGTTTCAAAGATAGGGATATATAGGTCAAATAAAAAATAATGGAGCACCCTTTAATTTTTAAATTTATATTGTTTACTTATTGTTATAGCGGACATAGCAATAGAGGTTTATTTTAAATTTCAGCTGTCTGTCTAAAACGGTTTAAAAGTTTTGCCACATACCAGGTCTGCAAGTTTAAAATGTCGTTTTAATTCCAATAGAATGCGCTCATAGCCTATTGAAGGATTTGCTTATCTCATTTGTTTACAAAAGTCAGTTGTTTTTAAGTCGTTTACGTGGACGTATCATACCTTTCTTTGGTGTTAAAAATGTCTAATTTTAAGCCAAATAAAGAGCATTTGCGGCATGTGTGCGAAATGCTGCTTTTACGCCACGAAAGAAAGGGTTTTTTGCATCGAGTTGTAACTGGCGATGAAAAATGGATTTATTTTCAGAATCCCAAACGAATAAAATCATGGGTAACGCCAGGACAACCATCCACATCGAGTGCAAGACCGGATCGTTTTGGGAAGAATACAATGCTGTGTGTGTGGTGGGATCAGAAGGGAGTAGTCTACTACGAGCTTCTCAAACCCGGCGAAACAGCCAATAGCGACCGCTACCGACAACAAATGATCAATTTGAGTCACGCATTGATCGAAAAACGCCCAGAATGGGCTCACAGGCACGCCAAAGTCATTCTTCAGCATGATAACGCTCCTGCACATTCAGCTAGATTGACTAAGGAAACGATTTCTTCGCTTGGTTGGGAACTCCTACCCCACCCGCCGTATTCACCTGACCTGGCGCCTTCTGATTATCACCTCTTCTCGTCAATGGGACACTCATTGGCTGAGCAACACTTTAACAATTTGGAGGATGTAAGAAAATGGCTCGATGAATGGATTTCAAATAAAGATGAAGCATTCTTTTGGAATGGTATCCACAAATTGCCAGAGAGATGGACAAAATGTGAACAAAGCGAGGGCCAGTACTTTGAATAAAATATATTATACTTTTTTTTAAATTACTGTGTATATATTTTAAGAAATAAACGACATTTTAAACTTGCAGACCTGGAATATCAATTTACATTAAATATTGGGACACCTTTTAACATGTAATTACAATTTTCTACTTGCTGCTGTAGTGGAATTAGCACAAATGTTCAAAAGTGTGTCCATATACGTAAAATTAAGTGAACTGTTGGGGCACCCTTTAAGTTATAATTTTGACCAACAATACTTTTTACTATAGCGATCATAGTATTTGACATTTCGTCTATATTCAAGCGTTTGTCTATAACGGTTCAGTAGATAGGCCCATATAGGTAAATTTACATGACCTATGGGGACACTCTTTACGAACCAATTTAACAAAGTATTGCTAGCTTTGTTGATGTCCAGTTTTTTTTTTAATTTGAAACTGGCGCCCTTTGCGGTTGATAGTGTGGTGAACCACATCCACTTCTTCCTTGTTTAATTTATTTTTATTTTAAAATTGTAAAATTTCAAAATATGTTGTCAGATACAAAAATATAATTTTTCTTTCTTTGATTTGACTTCAAACTTTATTGAGCTGTTTTCTTTATTTTAAATTATAAAAAGTAATATAATACTTTATTGGTGACCCCGACACAAGGAAATATGAAAACTGCTGCAGATTTGAATAGTGAAGAGATTTTATATATTCTAAGGAAATGGAATCTGCCTGTGAGTGGTCGGAAATCTGAAAAAATACTTCGAATTGAAACACACGTAATGGAAGCTCTACATGTTGTTGATCCTAGGCGGTATGATTTTACATCTGATTTAGTAGATATGGAGAGCTCATCGTCATTTGTTCCGAATCCTGAGAGTGATGGAATTGTTGAAAAAATGGAACAATTCATGATATCAATGGAATCTAGATTTAATTTGTTTTTGGAAGCAGCTGCATCATCCTCTAGTATACCAGTAGTAAATTCTGCGAATATTCAAGATCCTACTGAATGCGAGTATAAGAGAGCAAATAGCCTGGTTCTTTCACAATTTTGGACACAAAATCCAGATCTATGGTTTGTAACTACTGAAGAAAAGTTTAAAAATTTTTCAATAGTGTCTGATAATATCAAATACTCCAAAGTTCTAGATTCACTGGATTTAGTTATCATAGAGAAAATTTCCAGCATAATTAAAAATCCACCGCCCAGTGATAAATATAATTTGTTGAAATGCAAACTTCTTAATTTATATGAAGAGTCACAAGAATCTAAGATCAATCGTTTATTAAATGAACATTATCTCGGAAATAAAAAGCCCAGTTGCCTTTTTAACGAAATGAAAGAACTAGGATGTAATCAAATTACAGATGAGGTTCTTTTCACACTTTGGTTAAAGAAACTTCCAAATGATCTAGAACAACACTTAAGAGGGTTATGTAAAATTACGACATTAGAAAAATTATTGAACATTGCTGACAATATTGTGGGTTCCCAAAGAAATAGTATTTCTGGTGTTAGCAACATTGATAGTAATTTTTCTTCGCTTTTTAATATTGAAAGTAAGTTGGACAAGCTCATTCAAATTTTAACTCCAATTAAATCAACTAAAAAGGCAAGATTTCGAAGTCCTTCTCCTAGAAATAATAAGATTTGTTTTTATCACCGGCGCTTTAAGGAAAAAGCAAGTCGATGCATTCCTCCATGTAATTATGATTTCCAGAAAAACTCGGAAAACTCAGAAGCCAATCACTAGAGACGACGAGTGATTTTAGTGCTATTGGACTAAGTCGTCGATTGTTTAATTAAGATCCCGTTTCTAAACTAAATTTTTTGGTTGATTCAGGTGCAGATGTGTCAGTTTTACCCAACAATTTTAAAGATGCAATTCCATCTAAAGGAGTTTTATATGCTGCAAATGGATCTAAAATTAAAACCTATGGTGAAAAGATTTTACAGTTCACTTTAAATTTAAAAAGAGTTTTTATTTGGAAATTTATTATTGCAAATGTTGATGTTCCTATTCTAGGTAACGATTTTATTGAGCACTTTGGCCTATTAATAGATTTAAAAAATCGGAAATTAATTGATAACCATAAAAACTGTTCTTCAAAATGTTTTGTTAAGAATTTGCATGCTCCATCTATCAGAACTTTTAATACTGATAACAAATTTTACAACCTTTTAAAAGATTTTCCTAGTGTAACTAGAGATTTTAATACAAAATTTGTGGAGAATTCGGCCGTCAAGCACCATATCGTTACAAATTGTCATCCACTAAGTTGTAAGGTTAGACGATTAGATCCAGTTAAATTACAGCAAGCGAAGGACGAATTTGAATCTTTACTTCAGCTTGGTATAATACGTCGTTCCAAGAGTCCTTGGGCAAGTGCTTTACATATGGTTAAAAAACCAGACGGAACATGGCGTTCTTGCGGTGATTATAGGCGTTTAAATAAATACACCACACCGGATAAATATCCCATTCCTAATATTAAAGATTTTCAAAATATTTTACATAAGAAAACTATTTTTTCTAAAATAGATTTAGTAAAAGCTTTCCACCAGATTCCTATGGCTGAAGCTGATATTGAAAAAACAGCATTAATAACTCCCTTTGGGTTGTTTGAGTATTTACGGATGCCGTTTGGATTAAAAAACGCTGCTCAAACTTGTCAACGTTTTATACATCAAGTAGTTGAAGGATTAAATTTTGTTTTCCCTTACATTGATGATTTTCTAATTGCTTCAGCTTCAGAAAAAGAACATTTAGTGCATCTTCGAATATTGTTTCAACGTCTTAGTGATTTTGACATCGTTATAAACCCTAGTAAATGCGAGTTTGGAAAAAGACAAATAAATTTTCTGGGTTACTTAATTACTCCAGATGGTATAAGACCATCACCTGCAAAAGTTGAAGCGATTCTTCAGTATCCTAAGCCAGAGAATATAACATCCTTACGAAGATTTCTAGGAATGCTTAATTATTATCGTTCGTCAATTCCACATATAGCTGAACTGCAGGCACCTTTAAATGAATTTCAAAAGGGGAATCCAAAGAAAAGTCACAAACTGGCATGGACAGACGATCAAACTCAATCTTTTAAAAAATTAGAAGATTCTTTAGCTGAATGTACGTTACTTGTTCACCCATCTTTATCAGCACAACTTTCTATTTATGTTGACGCTTCTAATACATGCATTGGTGCTGTTCTACAGCAGTTGGATGCGGATTTTAAAAGACAATTACCTTTTTCATTCTTTTCTAAAAAACTCTCTAAGGCTCAAACAAAGTACAGTGCTTACGATAGAGAGCTTCTTGCAATTTATGAAAGTATTAAACATTTTCGTTGTTTGATAGAGGGTCGAAATTTCAAAATTTTTACTGATCATAAACCTCTTGTTTATTCATTTAGCAAAAAGTTTGATTCTTGTACACCGAGACAATTCAGATATCTGGATTTTATCAGTCAATTTTCTACGGAGATTGTCCACATTGCTGGTAAGGACAATGTGGTTGCAGATGCGTTGTCGCGTATATCAACAATTGAATTACCATCAAGTATATCACCAGAAGAAATCAAGGAGTGTCAAGAGTGTGATGAAGAACTAACAGAATTACTTAAAAAGCCGACAGTACTTAATTTAGTGAAAGTGGAAATTCCTAACACGTCAGTCAATATATATTGTGATGACTCTCATGACTTAATTCGGCCTTACGTGCCTAAGTCTTTACGTGAGTTGATTTTTTATAACGTCCACGGTTTATCTCATCCAGGCATCAGAGCGTCAATCAAGCTGATAGCAAAAAGATTTGTGTGGCCTGGTATGAATAAAGATATCCAGTTGTGGACCAAAAATTGTATTGATTGTCAAAAGGCAAAAGTTACAAGATACCACAGAAGCCCAGTTGGAAGTTATGACTGCCCAGATGAACGATTTGAACATATTAATATAGATATTGTGGGACCATTGCCTTCATCGAACGGATTCCAATATTGCCTTACTTGTATAGATAGGTTCAGCAGATGGCCTGAAGTTTTCTTTTTGGAAAATATTAAAGCAGAGACTATAGCTAAAGTTTTCTATGAACAATGGATTTGCAGATTTGGAGTTCCTTTAAGAATAACTACCGATCAGGGTCGTCAGTTTGAATCTGAATTATTTAACGAGTTGTCAAAATTTCTTGGAGCAAAGCACATAAGAACTACCGCTTATCATCCTAGTTCAAATGGTTTAGTCGAAAGATTCCACAGAACACTTAAGTCAGCAATTAAATGTCGCAGAAGTGAAAATTGGACTGATTCTATACCAACAATCCTTCTTGGCTTGAGATCAACAATTAAGGAGGATATTGGGTTATGCAGTGCGGAATTAGTTTATGGAACTCCAATTCGTTTACCGGCTGAAATTTTCAACAACTCATTTAGTAGGGATTCTCATTCAGATTTTGTTAAAAGACTTCGCCAAAATTTTTCAAATATTAAAGCAGTTCCTGGGACAAATCATAGCAAGGATAAAACCTTTATATTTAAGGACCTGAAAACTTGCACACATGTTTTTGTGAAGGTTGATAGCGTTAAAACTCCACTTCAAGCGCCTTATTCTGGCCCATACATGATAATTAAAAAATACGAAAAATTTTTCAAAATTTTAGTCAATGGTAAAGAGCAAATCATTTCTGTAGATAGACTAAAACCTGCTTATATGGCTAACGAAAAATTAAATGTTAAGAGAGTTCGTTTTCAAACTAATGTTTGAATCTTTATAAAGGGGGTATTGTGGTGAACCACATCCACTTCTTACTTGTTTAATTTATTTTTATTTTAAAATTGTAAAATTTCAAAATATGTTGTCAGATACAAAAATATAATTTTTCTTTCTTTGATTTGACTTCAAACTTTATTGAGCTGTTTTCTTTATTTTAAATTATAAAAAGTAATATAATACTTTAATAGTAAACGTAAAAAACGTGTTTGTTGTATAGGGACACCCTTATTTTTTTAATTGTAAACGGTTTTAAAACGGGACTAAACTGTAAATATAATCTTTCAAATAAAAAAAAAGCTTTCAAAATCGGTTCAAAAATGAACCACATGGCACAAACATAAAAAGTAAACATTCAGGCGATTTGATAACCTTCTTCTCTCTTTGAAGTCGGTTGAAAATAAATTAATTTTAGGCAACTAATTTACTAAATTATTGCATTATTTTCAACAATAAAGGTTAAAAAGACAAAATAAATAACAAAATTGCAGATTTTAAAGGAAGTCATTTCCTTCACCGTGAACTACGAAAGTATTTAAACAGTATGTGATGTAATTATTTGAACAGCAATTGATTTTATATTTTATCAGAGAATTTTGTTAATGTTTTACTTATGAATAAAAATACTCAGTTATTCAATAAAGTTGTCAAAATCTGGGGCCAATTTACGGCATTCGATATCGATCGAAATTTACATTTTAATACAATTGAAATTTCGATCGATATTGAATGCCGTTATTTGCCCCCTGTATAGAAATGACGAATTGACAATCTTCGTCTTATTTAAAGTCAGTTCAAAATAATCCGTATTGAATAAAAAACACTCTTAATGTAAAATTAAGTCAAAATAACTTGATTATATTGTTTCCAGAAGTATTTTTATTGACTGCTGTGATGATGAATAATTTTTTTTTTAAAATAAAAACTATCACTTTTTTAAGGGTTTAATACAACTAAATTCTCGACTTATTCTAGAGCTTTTTAAAATCTTATTTTAATATATCCAGTTGCCTTTATTATGTAACACAGTGTTATTTTAATATGCAAAGAATATTAACCAATTGTCACATTTATATACGAGCATGTCTTACTAGTGCTCGTGCAGTAATAATTTACTTAAATGTATCAACATTCATGAAAACCCATGTATAAATAGCATCACACTCACACTAGCCTACATGCAGGGCATACACACACACTTACACACATATATGTAATCAAAACTTTATGTAAATAATATACTTAAATAATGGCATTAAATTGAAATAAATGATTTCCGTTTATATTATTAAAATGCGAAAAAGCAGGAATGATAAAAGTGAATTAAAATTTTCAACGTATGTTTAATGCTGGGTATATACTTATACGATATTTAGCATAATATTGTAATAAAAAATTTTCTCTTAAGCCCTGAGCATTTATGCATGTGGCAGTACATTTTTTTTGTGTGTTTTCTGTTTAAAGAAAAAAGGCAGCGCATGATTTTACGAGAAATGGCAGCTGCTTTAAAGCTTGAAGTAAATTTTTTTCTTTTTTAGTTTTTTACAACATAGTTGTGAATACGAACTATTATATCAGTAAGGTATAAATTAATTCAGTAAACCCGAAAAAACTGGGATGAGGGGTGGACAAAACTATTTTTTTTAGATAATATTAACAAACAAAATAGTAAAACCTTCATGACAAAAACATGCACGAAAAAGTTTTCGTACCTATTTGCGAGTTTATTTGGTTTGACATGACATTCTACTTATTTTTTTTTAACTGTTTCAATTATTTATTTATTTAGAAAATTATTTTTTCTTCTTTTATTAAACATAAATTGATTCAATTATTTGTTTAATTAAAAATTAATTTATTTTGGAATTTTTCGATTAAATAAATAATTAAATCAATGAAAATATTAATAACATATCAATCTGATCTCCAATTAAACTTTTAGTAGATGCAGAAAACGTTTCCCTTTTAATTATACCCAGTATTTTTTTTTCATATCTATAAAAATCTATGAATAAATAAATTGACAAATTTAATTTTAATTAAATTAATAGACATAGTTTTATTGTAATATATATTGTTTTATAAAATTTTTTAATTTTGTAAAATTCTGATAAATTAACAAAGTTTTAGTTAAAGAAAAAATAACAAATAGAATGAAAAACAGTATATAAAATTAATAACAATTATGCCAGAAAAGAAACTTAAAGTAAATAATTTATTCCTTGACTGGACTTAAAGAATAAAAATTTTTTTCTCTGTCAAAATTTTACACGTTTTGTTTTAAAGCCGTCAAATTGGGACAAAAACTTATCTAATGTTGCGATTATTTTTGGCACATTTTTCTAAATTATAAAGACGCAAATATTTTTTTTTGGAATGCTTTAATTATAAGCCATTAAAAGTAGGAATATTTTTTTAAGCCAATTACTGAAAAGCATTTAACAACGCTTCCTGATAATGACCGCAATTAAAATTTAAAAGATAAAAATTTTTGTTTTCTCTTCTTAAAAAGAATTGTATTCTGCAAGTACAGGGTGTCCGCCAGGAAGGTACACTACTTTATTTGTTAATAATTTTAAACGAAGGCAATTATGTGTGGAATACAATATCAGATAAATGTTCGCCTCTGTTAGCTCACAAATACGAGCCTTTTTGAGAACATTTTTCATTACTTTCTCACAAATTTCACGCGGTATTTCATTAATTTAATTACGAATATTTGCTTTTCAGCTATCCCCACAAAAATAAGGCGGAAGAAGTCAAATCAGAAGACCGCGGAGACCAATTAGCATCACCATGCCTTGATGTTATTTATTGTGGAAAGAGATCTTGCAGCAGTTCCGTTGTAATCCTGTCTGTATGCGATGTGACAGCAACTATTTTTCCATAAAAAATTTGCCACCTGTCTACTTTACGACTGCCAGATATGAACTGTCAAAACTTAAGATTACTAAATTAGCGGTGTCCCGGTGTAAAATCCGTTGTTGACTCAACAGCAGGTCCAGCCGAAAATCATCACCAAATCTATACGTTTAATAAAACTGTAACGAGGTCATTTATGTACATGAAATATTTTCTAAAAAAATTTAGCGTTGGTGTAGATAATAATCATTATGGAATAAAAAATACCTATTTTAAGAATTTTTTGTCCGTCTGCCTGTCTCATTATTTCCTACAATAATTAGTGTAATCGATTCTCAGGAAGTGATTATAAAATACTCATGCCTTGTAAAAATTATTAAGTTGGCAATCTAGTTGGGAAGTACTTCTGCCAAAAATGCTTAATTCCAAACTCGATTACCCTTTCAACAATTTTTTGCTGGGATACAGTACTCTAGAATAAATAGTTAAAAACAGTTTTTAAATTTGAATTTTAAGAAAATTAGAAATGCACGCGGACGAAGTCGTGGGGACTGTTAGTATTGAATAAATGGTTGTAGGGAAAAGTTATTTACACGAAAATTACTCGTGAGCTGTTTGTTGCCTTAATATCATCATTACGAGTATTAATTAAAATTTAAAATTTGAGAGAGAGAGGTGTTATACTGTATATGATCCACATTTTACTTATTGGTTTTATTTTTTTATTTATATTTATGTTTATTTTTTTCGTTCTCTTAAACTAAACTATGTATTGTCAAATATATTTTTTAATTTCTCACACTTTCCTGAACAAATAGCAGTTATCGATAAATTTTGGTCAGTTATTTATAATATTTTTTCTTTACAGCTCATATATTTATTTTAATTTATAAAAAAAATTTGAATAATTACTTATAGTACAAATATACTTAATCACTCTTTCTAAAGATAATTGAATTAAAAAAAAATAATCTTTAAGAGCAGATTTTCGTTCTTGCCGCACAAACCATTGTCAGACCCACCGAGCCTGCCTTTTATTCCTCTTGTTTTTCTCTGTTTGCCTTAATATACATTTTATATATTTCTGTTTAAGGTGTATATGTACACATGCTGTTGTTCGTATTAAAATAAAATGTGTATAAATATCTATAATTTATCAGGCAAGTAAATGGCAAAACGACTTGCACTAAAAGACTCGAACAAAATGTGGCAAACTATGAAAACATTTCGATATAGATATAAAAATAGTTGCGAGTTAAATATTTATGACAGTTTTTAATACATTAAGGATTTACAACAGGATACCACTGTAAAATGGTTATTTCTAGGAAAAAGATATTCGCAGTGTTCTTTCAATCATTTGCAATTTAAACACGTTTTAAATTTATTTGGTCTACATAATATTTCGGTATAGCAAGAAATTATTGGCCCATATTCATAGTTAAAATAAAGTATACTTAAAGGAAACTAAAGTCGGTTTTACTTTAGAATGGACTCTTACTCATTCATAGACAATTTAAAATATACTTTTAGCAAGAAAGTCAACTCTAAATTTAGAACTACCTAAAGCTGTTTTTAACTCATTTTTCCAAAATTATTTTATTTGGATTAAGAACACAATACTCTATATCTAATTTTTATACAAAAGTGAATAAAATAAACACAAGGTTACTTTTTTCTAATGTTTGTGTAGAAATTGTATGAAACCATTTATCAAATTACAGTTGCCACCCAGTGGAAGGTGGCTAAACTTAAAGTATACTTTATTCTTGACTATGAAAGCAAAAAAGATAACAAGAGCCTTTTATTTTAGAGTACACTTTAGCAAGAGTCGACTTTAGTCTATAACTATTAATAAGGGCCATTGCTTTTAAGTACATTATATTCTAACATAATTATTCAAGGTTGTTTTGATGATAGGCAATTTCGTATATGAAAAAATGTAATTCTACGTCAACAACAATCAACATGGTACTCAACGTGACTTCTTCAGATTTTCTTTCTTATTTATATTCCTAGATTTTCTTAATCCTCTTTTCTTGTTAATCCAAATATATATATATATGTTTTTTTGGCGTATGAGCTTGAGGTTGAAGTTTATTCTATTTCTAGTTCTGAAGGCCCCAGAGAGTTGACGAACAGCTCATTTTAAAGGACATTTTATAAGCTTTAATTTGACTGTACAGCCATTTAAAATTTGTCATCTGTATTTTTTTTTCTCAGTGCACAGTGCCTTGAAAAATATTTATTTTTGAATAAATTTGGTATCTCATGAACCACTGCCAGTATCTTAATGAATAAAGCAGAGGAGTTTCTAAGTAGAGCTGTAGTCAATTTCATAAAAGAGTTTGGTTTATCTAGTGTTGAATTTCCCATTTTTAAGGTGCAGGTGGTTGCACATTCTTTAGCATGTTTTATTTCTAATAAAATGTTCTTAAAATAGAAGATCTAGTGGTTTAATTCTAATTACGTAAACAATAACATATAGAATAGATAGAGAAAGTTTTTATTCGCAATATCGTGTTTAAGTTATTGCTCGAGTAATTTTATTTTCGATTTCAGCCCAAAATTAGAACCAAATACTGATTCTTTGTAGATACATTTACTAATGTGGTATTCTTTAAGCCAAAGTTATTAATGATAAAAAGTGAGTCATCCCATTGAATGATTTTTCTTGAAAAATCTCTCTTCATATTTAAGTTATTTTTGTAATGGTTTCCTACAATTTCTTTTTGTTGCTTTCGTTGAGCTCTGTCAACACGCTGTCATTTTAGTCTTGAAATATTTGTAAAACTGTAAAAGAAAAGCAGCACTTTAAAACCTTTTTTAAATCCTTTTGAAATAAATAACAATTTATTATGTTTTTTATTATGTTAAAAAATATACAAAAATAAACAAATATATGCATAAACAAATATATTTTACTCTTTTTGTGTTTTCTCTTTCTTTTTTTATACGTATTGTCATAATGCTTTAAGTAAACACAATTCATCATTGATTCTATACAAACACATTTTAAAAGTACGTTTTTATGAAATTGCCTATTGGCTTGGAAATTTAATAATTTCCGTAAAAATATATACAGGCTAGATAATTCATGAATGTCTTAGTTTAATTTTGAGAATGCTGCCATAGAAATGTTTGGATAGGAAATATATTTTACACTCATCCATTAGTTTATGTAATAGAATCACATCAAATTACAATAGAATAAAATATTTGTTTTTTTAAAACCGAGTTTGTCAAGACACTAGATGAGCTACAGAAAATTAAAATACGCCAATCGTCTGGAAACTGTAATCTTAAAACAATATTTATTTTATTCTGCCATAATTTTAAAATAAAACTAAAACAAAATGGATTTAGAAACAACCAGTTCTGGATAAAAACTCTATACATACGAATAGAAAAGACGAATGTATTTAAAAAATCCGGGGGGATGCATAGGAGTTAAAGTAGTCATCCACTAAACTAAAAGTAAACCATAAAAATAAGAATAACTCTAAAACTAATTCTTGCAATTTAAAGTTTTACACTTACAATATGTCTTCCTAATTATTTGATAAAACTAAATAAAACAAAAAAGTAAGTACAGATCTGTTTTTTAATATAGATGTTTTCGGTAAACGTTTAACACATTTTAACGTGAATCTAGCTTTTCTTTAGTTAACAGCAGCTTATGCTTTCATATTTATTAACATAATTTAACTTAAAGTCTTTATCGATAAGTTTTTAAAATACAACTTAATTGGCATTACTTTATTTATTTTAATTTTACTTTTACATACACATTGATAAAAAGCAAATAAATGGAAAACATTATGTTAAAAAGTAATACGAGCCTTTGTTAAGTGCTATATCAAATTAACAAATATAATGTTGCTATATAGACGAGGGTCTTGTATTATATTTCATTTGTAATTACAAAAAAAAAAAACTTGACACTAATATGTTTTGAGCATGTTATGGATAAAATAAAAAAAAATAAATTTATAGGAATTTTTTTATTGATAACAAACAATATCGATTTAAATTAATTAACATCAATGAAATCATAATACCAAAGTATCAAAAAAAGAGCAAATATAACCACAAAAATAAAAAATGTGAATACAAACACAGCAAAAAAATTATAAAAACAAAATAGTTTTATACTTTAAATGCCCTCAAACAATACGCTAATAATTCTGGTAAAACTTCATGATAATAGTATAAAGAAAAAGATGTGAACTATGATAAAGATTGATTGATTAATTTTTTTCTGGAATGTCGTTACAACTGGCTTAAGATTGTACCCTACAGCACTCCTTGCTGATTCTCAAAGCTCCTGATCTCTAGTTGCATTTTAATTTTTATTGAACAGTTATATTAACAATGATACTGAAGTCATCATAACGTATACGTAATATGAATTTGTTTAGAAAGCGTAACGTATACATTCTATACAAAATGTAAAATTGTTTTAATTTTACATTTTTTAAAGTTCAGTGTTTTTTTGTATAGAATTTTGCTGTAAAATATAATGTAAAAAAAATATATATAATTCAAAATATGACACATGTAGGCAAGTGCGCTTACAGTTCAAACTCAAATCTGGCCAATATTTAAGTAAAACTTTAAAAAAAGTTATAGCTGCCCAATGTGTACATTTTTACGGTTGATAAGTTGGGACAAAAAAGGGCATACTTTAAATTAAAATTTAATTTGTTCGTCTTTGTTCGGGGTATTCTTTAAATTTTAATTTTATAAGTTAAATGTTAATTGATATAGCGACTGTAATTATACACTTGCTGTGTAAATCTAACGAGTATGTCTTATCTTTTTATTCTTTTATATTTATTTTAATGTAGGGAATAAATTATAAACGACTGTGTGTAAATTTAAATACTTTGCCTTTCCTTTAATTTAAAATTTTAAGTTGTTTCTTCATTTCTATCAGTGACCATAGAATTAAAAACCCTGCCTAAATCTTGCAATTTATTTTCGAAAACTAATATTTGCTGTATGAGGACACTCTGTAACTTTAAGCAGTCTTAACAATAAAACTAATCTATAAGCATGGCCTACTAAATAAAGAAAAATTTACAGTCGTATGCATAACAAAAACTTAGAATAACTTTGGCATGAGTAAAGAAATTATAAGGGTCCCAGTGTGTTTCCGTGACTGATAACGGTATTTTGTATGTATTTTCGGTATCAAATTGTGTGAAAAGCCTTGCAGAGAACCTGCTTAGTTTCGTCATTTATGCTAACCTCATGCTAAGTTTTTGTTACACATATTCCTTTCTTAAAAAAATAGTAATATATAACTGAACTTAAGCTAAAATTAATTTAATTAGTTTGTTACATCATAACAGTTCAACTATTTTAAAGAACGGCACATCGCATACGCCTTCATAATTGCCTCCTAACAATCAAAATGCTACTAAAAAAAACATATACAATGTTATGTAAGACAAATTAAAAATAAAAATACTACTCGTGCCTAATCGAAGGTTGGTACAAAGCCAAAACAAATGTACAAGTAGAGGACTTCGTCTAATCAAAGTAATATGGATATGAATACTCCTCGTATTCTTATTTACAAAGTTAGTTGGTTAAATAGATGATGTTTACATTGAAGACAACTTAAGGTAGAAAGGTAAGAATGCTGGTAGAGGACATAGCGAACCAGAAAGTTCAGAATTATATTCTAATTGTGTCCAGTTTTCTTGCTTTCATTCACAAATCAATTTTTATTAAAAAAAAATTAAGAACATAAATGGAGTTGAACTTTTCAGCCAAAATAAATTTAATTTATCTGTTATAATTTTTTTTTGTTTAAATCTGTTTTACAACTACGGAGTTTTCAATAATAAACGATTAGAAGAATACTCACGAGTGGATAAATTTCTCGTTTTTATAATCGTTAAAAAATATACTTCAAATAAAAATAACGACGTATAAGTAATATTAATTTGCTTAGAAAAGATTACGTATGCGTTTTTTACTTAATACCATGTTCACATTACAATTCGAATTACGTTATTCGCTCTCTGAATGACTTGTGCTATTTTGAGTGTTCACATTGCATCTAAGTAATTGGGTTTGGCAGTTGTTTGCTTATTTCGTAGAAAACACGTTGGACTGTAAAAAATTTTTGCTATTTTATTTTAAACAACAACAGCAACCATTTTATTTTAAAACAACTAATTTGTTTACTTTTTTTCGTCGGTTCTAGTACTCTAGCCATAGCTAGTAGGCGCCTTAACATTACAATTATTTTTATGATATTTTTAATTTTATGATATTTTTCATTACTTATTTAAATTTTTATTGTCCTATATAACTTTTCACTTTTTTCTTTGTTTACTATTAATTATTTTGACAGTTGATCAGGTAAATCTTCGATAAAAATTAGATATGACACTGATTTTATCGTAATTGGCGTGGTAATTCAAACTCAATTACCTACAAAATTGGTGATTCGCTCTCAAAAATTTGTATGGGGAATTACGTTATTCTGCTGGTAATTAGAGGCTGAGTTACGAATGGGAGAGCGAATTACGAAAGAACGCTGTAATGTGAACATGGTATAAAGAAAATTGTTTAAATATTCTTATTTAGCCCTGGATGCCCACTATATGTCGTTTCGAAAAGCGTCATAACTTTTCGAATGCGAAACCCGTTTTAATTTTTTATGTTGATCAAATCTGTCGTGTTGTGTGACGCATTTTAGCGGTATGTTCTTGTTTCTAAAAACAGCGTAGTGTTATTGCAATATTTTTTATTAAACAAAATAAATGCAACCAGACTATCTGACGAAGAAATTGTGCGGCGGTGATGAAGGAAATCTAGACTTTCAAAAGAGAAGGCATTCCATCTTGTGTTATTTCTGGATCACCTTTTCTGTGTTATGTTTTCATGCTCTTAATATGAATTCCTCTGTCATCGTTGTACTTGTACTTCTTTTTTTTCTTTGTTATTGTTATATACTGTCGCTAATATACTTTATCGCACTTCACGGCAATTTACAAACCGGAAGAGCACAGAGTAGCGGTTAAATTTTAATACGTGTTAAGGCACAATATCTAGTAGTAATGTCAATGTCATTTTAAATTAATGGCGTTGAATTTGTGTAATAATAAATTATCAGTTGACAAGAAAAAGTTACATAATACACACTTAAGGCCAATAATATTGAGTTTTGCTGTTTTTCAATAATTAACAATGACACTGATGTGAAAATAATTGATGGGTAATTTTTGTGAAATATTAATAAATTGCGGTTAATCTATCGTCTATCATTTTGTAATTGAATTTTGTGTTATTTTCTGTTGTTTTTACTTTTTTTTATTTTCTTTCGATCCATTACGTTTAAGAGTTTGAGTCATCAATCATTTATTTTGTATGCTCTCAGTTTTTTTAAGTATTATTAAAGGTAAAATATTTTATAATTCTAACATCAGCATCATAGGCAATCAGGGTTACTGTTACATTTATGAACACTTTCGCGTAAAATTTTTATTAATTTACAATTCTGTGCGCAGAGTTATAATTTTAGCATTTTTTTATTTATTTGAAATTTTTATATTCATGGGTTTTTGTTTAATTATTTGTGAACACTGTTTTTTTTCTTTTAAATAATATCATTAATATAAAGGCAATCTTTATTACTGCGCTTATTGTTGACGTAGCATATAAAAAAACAGTCGTAATGAATCGTCCTTACAGCATGGAAAGCACGTACTCAAAATGATTTAATGAAATTTTTTTATATCTTTAGCAGCCAATTTTCGAAAAATTTGCTAATCTCTATCTCTATCAGCAATACAGAGGTGACTCTCAGTTTGTTGCAAAATTATCATGAGTTCAAATCCCAAAAGAGACTTTAGTAGGAAGAAAGGTATTTGTTGTTGAGTAGCCGCAGTTTCTCAGCACTCTACTGTATGTCTGAAAATGAAATGAAAATTATAAATTAGAAAAAAAAAATCTATCACATTCGATTCTAAAAACACATTCTTTGAAAAAAGCAATCTTAAATAAAAAATTAGTTTACTTACAAAATTCTAACAATTGCAATAACACAACAAAGGAAAGGGATACATAAATCTTATAACATCAGCTTTTTTAATGCCAACACAATTCCCACACTGCACAAAAGAAACAAAAATTAACATTAAAATTAAATTGCATTGCAACGAAATAAAATTATGCAGCACAAGATGAACAAATTTCAAAATTTGTTGCATGCTAAAGTAAAATAAAAGAAATCATCTTTTGGTTACGAATACAATTTGCCTTTCATTTCATATGATTATTGCCGACGATTAAACTGAATTTGCAAGTAGTTTGTTCATTTACGATTACATAAGTAAAAGTAGATTGATAATGTTCATTACAATGGATTATTATTCTTCATATGTAAAGTAACTTATTAGAAAAATAAATATTTCATTGTCTTTTGAATGCAGTGTTTAGAAAGCAGTAGTTGCAAGAATCAGTTTGATTGTTTCATTTTGCTTATAAAACAACTTTTTCTACGACTTCAAATGCATTTTTGCTTTGGCTTTTTGTAAAATTTTAAGATTGCAATTTATCATTTGTTAATTTGTAACATTTGTTCGTTTAACAATGAACAACTAAGGAACGTAAAAAAATGAGGGAAATAGACACGCAATATAGATAACAGACTTAATGGTAATTTAAAATGCTTGATTGCATTGCTCTCTTTTTAAATTACAAAAAAACAAAAAAAAACAGACAGCACTTTTGTAATTATAACTTTTTGTTCCACATGTATCTTTCTCAAGACATGTAAGTTGGATAATAAATAAATGGAATCTGTTTAAAAGGCGGAACTGCATTTTTTAATAGTAAAATTATTAAACAAGAAAAAAAGGGAAGCAGAATCCGGTTACTTAATTGCTGATTCACTATTTCATTTTAATTATTTAGTATAAAGTCTTGCTCTGGGCATTAAGTATAAATTATACTTGAATGAAGACGGGTATCTCTCTCTCAATCTTTATTTATTTTTGGTTAGTGATCTGCGCTCTACAAAAGGACACGTAATCCTTTAAATAGTTATAATTAGAAAATTAAATTTCACTAGATATTTGCCCTGACATAACTGCTGCATATGTTAAATTATAAAAAAAAAATATTTCAAATACTTATCATGTATATGTCAGCCGAAATAAGTATTGTATTCAAAGTGTTAACTACATACCACCTGCCTATATAATTCACCAGTATTTGTGACTCTCTGACCTTCTTGTACATAAGTTCAAGAATACTCTTGTGACCGTTGCTGTAGCTAAGGTGAGATCAAGTGACATTCTTTTTCATATGTAATTAGAAAATTTATTTTTTTGTGTTTAAATTTACTATCTAATTAATTTAATTCATTACAAAATTAGGAAATTCTATGTTTATTTTTCAATTAATTATGTATTTCATTCAGAAATCAAATCTTTAATTTAGTTAGAAAATTATTTTTCATTTTTTAATTAAATATAAAATATAAGAAAATATATCTAATTAATATTATAATTGGAAAAGTTTTTTGTTTATTTGGCAATTAAATATATAATTGATTTAATTAAAATTTTAATTAAATTTTAATATGGCAAGAAATCAATTTTTGAAGAGGCGGAAAAACTTTATCTTTTTTACTATTTTATTTTTTTCAATGTTGGCATAGAATGGAACCAAATTTCCTGAGATGCTAATTACTACCAAACAACAGATGTACAAGTTAGTGAAAGTATATTGTAAAAGTGTGAAAGGAGTAGAATCTGTCTGCTCGCTCCTTTCAGTAAATATCACTACTAATACCACTCTCTTCAACTCTTCTAAGTTCGTATAAAGCCTTGGAGAAAAACTCAATGTATGTTGGCATCCACTTAACTTCCCTTGAGTATGAATAAAATATTTTAGATAGTACGCATTATCTTTGAAGGAAATAATTGTTGACTGACTTTCTTCACCGACCTAATTTTTACATAATTTTTGATTTTTCGGTTCTCAAAAATAGTTTTTGCTTTTAATAGTGATTTTTTTTGTTTTCCAACCAATGTTTTATTAAAATCTTAATTGATTAAATTAACTTTTTAATTAGAAACATTTCTATTTATTTTTTACTTATATTTAATATCATAATATCTCTTGCATCTACTAGTAAAAATTAAATTTTAGCAGCCCAGCTAAGCTGCACACCCTAAGGTTTTTTGTTAGTTTTTTTATACCCTTCACCATAAAAAGTGGAAAAAGGATATATCTAAGTTTGTCATCCCATTTATAATTTCTATAATATCCATTTTCGATCCCAGAAAGTATATATATATTTTGACTTCTTATGCACAGCAAAGTCGATTGAGCGTTGGCAAACTTGATTTCACATAAAAAAAAATATGCCAGTCGATCAGATATTGTGACAAAGGAGGTGCTCTTGGAAATCAGCACAATCGGTCCATGTCCTTCGAGACAGTAGACAAAACACCACGCCTACTTCTGAATTTTTCATGTCACTTGGCACAATAAAGTTACTCCAATCCAAAAAAATAGATATACGGGGCGATAGAGAATTAAAAAAATAACAACAAGTAAAAAAATTTGCGCTCGCCCATATTTTTGAATTACTGGGCCCTGAATTTTTCAAACTTTTTAGAATATCAATATGGGTATCATTTTAAAGCTTTTAAAATTAAAATCATTAACCCATTAAGAGCTGATAGCATCTGTTGTAAATTATATACATGTGTTTATGCCGTACGATCTTGTTTTTATTTTTTAACTATATATTACCCCAATATTTACTTATTTGATTGTAGTTCTTTCACTAAATTAGATTTACATAGATGGTGAAGGGCATATAAGATTCGTCATTTTTTTTTTTTTTTTGTTTTTGGTTTGGTCAAGGAACAAGCCATCAGGTTGATATGAGCAAAAAATTTTCTAACGCATATAAAATACATTTTTATTATTACTTTTGGCTTAAAGAACGTTCATCATGGTAATGCTGATAGGCGTTTATGTATAGTGGAGGGACAAATTTATTATTTATAATATCCTCATTTTTGGAATTATTCAATTATTACTTAAGCCGATCCAACGTATTAAACTCATTTCTCTAGAAATGTAAATAAAGGTTGAGATTTTGAAATGTGTTTCATCATGAAGCGCCATGCGAGTACTTTATAAACGCATGAGTGATAATTAGGATAAGTAATGATTTCATTATGATGAATACAAAAGCTACAATAGTGATAGTTTGAAACACCATTTATTATAAGATGGTATTTACATGTTATAATTCTTTAATTATATTACATTCTTATATGGTCAGTATTAAAGAAAAAATTTATAATGTTAAACTTAATTCACTCTCATTAAAACCTTTTAATTTAAACAATTAAATTGAAATTACTTAATCTTCAACTACCACTAATTCTGTGATAGGCTAATGATAGTGGTAATAAGGACCACGATGATGATAAATTATTGTTCAAACCATTTGAATTTGTGGTTATTGGTAAATATCTTCTTAAAGTGTATGTGTTAAAACAAGAGTAAATGAATATATTCACTTCAAATCTATTTATGCATTAACAACAGAATGAACACAAGTATGTACAAATGTATATGTGTGTGTATGTCTATTTAAGCATATAAAATCTTACGTTTATTTTGTGTTGCTTAAATTTTCGTTCAACTACACTACAACAGTAGACTGATTTTATAGCAAGGAACAAAGTTTAGGCAATAAGAAGATAAGATTATATACCTCAAGTACAAAGTTTGAAATTTTAGTTGTTTTGTTGTTGCAAAATTCATTTGCGCTCTACTGATTCAACTCTCCATGCATATCCATGTTAGCCACAGTGTCCATAGCTTTTGGTTAAATGAGAAGGCTTTTGTATTAATGTGTATTATTCAAAGCTTAAATTCAATTAGTATCAGTAGAACACAAATAATTATTTGGAGTTTACATTACTGCTGCAAACTTCATTTAGCATTTTGTAATTCCAGAAATTTATTGCGTTTCCATGTTAAGATATGAAAGTTTTATATCAGAGACTATTAAAGGAACTAGAATAGAAGTGTAGCGAAAAATTTTATGATCTAAGGAAACAAGAATTACATGATATTAAATTACCAATGACAAAAACAGATTTAAAAATGAAATAGTCTTTAAAAAAATACTGTGGTTATATTAGTTATTGTTATTACAAATGTATATTAATGTATAATAAATTATGTTAAAATCATTGGCATGAATTAGAATAGTCTTTTTTTAAAGGTTTTAATTATATATTATATTGTTTAATTTGTCCCTCGATAGGAGTCAAAATTAATGAACCACGGTGAGGTAGAAATAAAATATTTTACAAATAAACTGGCATTTTAAAAATAATGGACAAAAGGATGGAAAGAAAATAATGTTTTCAAAATATTTTATATTTATTTTGACCTTTTTATATAAATTAGAAACTTTTAAAGTTTATAATATTTACAAGTTGCTTGCATTGATTTTATGAAATTATTAAAAAATGTATAAAAAAACGAATTTCCATTATCGAATTTTTACTGGTTTTAAGCATTCATTTAAATGTCAAGCCGTTGTGTTAATGTAAAAGCCCGCGCTCACCAGTGACAATCTAATGTTAAAATCCTGAATTTTTCCTACAAATTAAACCAGTTCATTTTTATTAGAACCCACGAATTACTAACTTTTTTAGTGTCTCTTTATTTGCTGGGATATTAATAAAAATATTAAAGTGAGTTTAAAAGTTATGGCCCAAGCGGAAATAAATCAAATAGAATGCTTATAAACATACTTAAATATCTTGGAAGTGGATTAAGAATGGGATTTAAAAACCTGTCTCTCTAGAATTTATTATTTAAGGGAAGCTAAACCTTGCAAATTATATTAAACCAAAAATTTTTAAACTAAATATGACAAAATGAGGTGTAGAAAATATAAATTAAAAATTTTTAAATAATAGAAATAGAAACTAATCTACAAATAACAACATAAAATCAAGTGCACATCATGATATTATTTTTTCCCCTTTCCTAAAAAGTTTTTGGTTTTTGCTACTTTTATTTCAAAATTCACCCAAAAATGATACAGAGCTATTTTAAAGAGAAGAAATAAAACACCAAAGTGGAATTTTATTCCCAATGCCACTTTTAAATTTTCTCTAAAACAAAAAGTTTATTGCATTTAATAACAATATACTTAACATCATATTTACTTAACCCAAAATTTAAATTTGCAAATTTAAGCTTAAATAAAATATGCAAAAAGACAGAGATAATAATAAAAAATATTTACGTTACAAAAAAAAAAAAAAAAAACATTAAAGGTAGTGCACACAATATGCTTACTGTCCTCATACCCACCCCTCAATGCAGTATATTTGTTTATTAAATATTTACACTTTTTATGAATGAAGCAGTTGAAATAAACTGGCAAGCTACGAAAATGACCGCAGGCTGTCAGCAGCACCGAAAGGAGAAGAAAGTCAACAAAAATAAATATATCCGCACACACATTCAGTTAAAACAATACCTCACATTCGGAAAATACAATGACAAGTTGAAATAAAAAGAAAGAAAAAATAACATGACATATATCATATTCAAAAAATTAAAACTTCACTTGTGTTTAATTAAATAAAATAAACAAGTATAAAGTCGACATTGAAAAGATCCTGCCAACATATATTTTTTATTGAATAGTGCTACCATTTTTATAACGGAAAACTGATGTTGAACAATATATACAGCTGATAAAATAAAGAGAGCTGAGAGTTGAAAGTAAGATTAGATAGATTACATACATATCGCACACATAGTCCAAAAGTGAGTGAACTCAAAATTTAATGAAATTTGTTTTTATCATAATCGGTATGGAATTTCTACTAAATAGTCCAAACTTTTTGTTTTTAACCATTTTTATTCAGGTCTGAAAAGTTAAAATTTTAAGTTGCGTCACTTTTGAACTAAGTGTTCGATATACCTTTTTTAACATAGCAAAAATTATTACCACGTTCTTTCCTTGAGCAAACTAAGTATTGATTCAAAAACCACTATGGCTCTGGTTTGGTTTATTGCTATCTCAATATGTATTATTTTAAAGCGGCTATCCATGCTACACTACTGTCTAACTGCGGCGAGAGAGGAACGTATGGATACCTTTTTTTAATTTAATAATAATAAATAAACAATGCACAGACTACTACCGCTTACATCCAAGCCTCCGCGGTCTCCCCTTTCATTAAAAATAGTCCCAAAATATATGCAATGCTATTACTTCCTTCCCTACGCTGACAGCTACAGCTCTTTTTCTTTATTATAATGGTCGTCTTGGAAATTATAAAGCACTCTAATATTAAAAAGACGTATTCACCAAATTATTTGTCAACGCTTTTTACAACAGTTGGCTTGCGCTACTGCTACTGCAATGTGCGTTGTAGGCTCGAATTAATGGTAATTGAGGATCTTTTGTTTTACAATAAGCATACACCTTCACCAACTTACGTACTAAAGAGCTCTATTTGTTTTAGCCAATTGACGTATTATTTTTTACACACAACACTAGTGGAAGCAGGGATGCCAACTTTTCAAAGGCAAAATGCGTCAACTAACGGACATCCCTAAATTAGCGCAAGATATCTGTCAAAATTTCTCATGTACAAACAAAATGTATAAATCATCTCTAAATAGCACGGCATCAACGCGAAGCAATTGGAAAATTCAATTTTGACAGTGCGTTAGGAACTGTTTGTTAGTTTTGTAATGGTTGAAAGGTAACAATTTAGTTAGTTTCAAGGCAATCTGTCTGGTTTAACTCTTTTTTTTCTTATACGAGGGTTTTATAAAATAAAATGAGTTAACATTACTGTAAAAGACACTACATATAAAATAAAATGAGTTAACATTACTGTAAAAGACATAAAGTTGACGCTCTTATTTAGGTATGTCATTGCAGCGTAAAAGACCGATGTAAGAGGGAGTTGCGCTTTACGCGCTAATTTAGTGATGTCAGTAAGGGATCTAAAAGAGATAAAAAGAGCCAATTTTTAAAAAATAACTCTTTTATTTATTTGTCTACTTTATTATTATATTTGTATCTTAAATAGATATTTTGTATATTTACAAGAAATGATTTATTTTATTGCAAATAGAATAAGAACAAACGTAGAGAGAAATAGTTGTTTTAATAAAATATTTCGACTTAATAAATTTGTTATTTAACTTAAAGAAAACATTTTCAATAGTAATTTTTACGAATTGAATCAGTTCAGTTTTTCTTTTTATTCTCATAGCTCTTTGTACTTCAGCATTTTATTTATAAAGAGAATTTTTATTAACTGAATTTTTGAAAAGATACCCCTCAAACTAAAATTAATCCGTACTTTCTAAAGTTTTTTTCGGTATATTATAAAAACACTATTACGTATGTATACCTACTTATTGGCAAAGAATACAATTTATATAAATATATTGTGATATATAAAAAATATAAATTAATAAAATATTAATATATTAATAAAATATAAAAGAAACAAAAAGTTGTCTATAAAAATAAAAGGTGTTATGATAGTTTTTTTTAAGGAGCTGAAAGAAAAAATTTAGCGTCTGCTCTAATCAAAAGGAGCTAAAATAGCGTGAAAAAAATAAGTTGGTATCACTGGGTGGAAGTTACTTATTCAGTGAATAATATTCACCTCTGTTTTTTAGCTCTCACGGTCAACAACGAGAACACTATTATTTTTAAGTATGTGGGGGTTGCCAGATCGTAATTTCCTAATAGTATGTTATATTTCTAATGATAAAAACACTGTACGCTTTTGTTCGAATAATCAGTTTATTATTTGCTAATAATGAAGTTTCCGTTCAATAAATCCTGTCGTATTCATTGATAATTTCAAATTAAGCAGTATGGAGTTAAAACTATATCCTTAAATGTGCCATCATAGAAAAAGAAAAATTTATAGATATTACTATAAATTTAAACTTTAGCAAAATATAAAAAATGATACAACAACAACGATTTGGCTCTTGATGGTAATAACTATACCATGACCCGCAGTAGAGTATTTAATTTCTTAAATGTATGTATAATTGTCAATCTGAAATATATCTCATCAGCCGAGGTTAAATCTTCAAAAATCCCAAAAGCAAAAAGAGCTACAAAGAATTTACGAGAAATTAAATTAATTTTCCTTCATTTAATACAAGTTTAAATGCATAAGAGAAAAGCTAATTGAGTTGTTTCACATTTTTGTTGGACTTGTTCTACATTCGTATTTTTTTGCGGGGGGATTTTTGGTTGTTAATATTTTTTGTTAAATTATTTTTTTCATTTTGTGGTATTAAAATTCATGAAAATGAAAAAAAGGAAAATTGAGCATTTTATTGAAAATTCTTGTGGCTTCCTCTGAGATAAATATTTATTCACCAACAAGCAAAACTGTGATATAAGAGTAATAAAAAACGATGCTATAAGTGAGAGAAATCTTGCTACCAAGGAGTGCAAATTTTAAGAAGAAATCTTGTGAAATAATATTAATATTTAAAGCGAAATTTTTGCCATCTCAGTAAACCTTAAAATAATCCCTCCATACTTTTCAATAATAATAATGAAAGTTAAACATACATTTTTTGTTCTCAGTTCAATTTAGTTTTTTGCCATTTGATGAATCGTAAAGAGAATGTGCTATTATGATCTTTAGTTCCAAGAAGATTATGAAATTAAGATGCAATTTTGCACAAGGTATCGCCTTAAAAACTACAAGGCAGAAAATAAATGCCAAGTTCTGCACTATTTATGGATTACGCTTTAATTTTAAACTCTATATTTTTTTTTTGTTGGTGTCTGTTTGCTATAGCTCAAAAGATGGATTATAAGCTTCAGAATGTAATGCTATATTTTTTTTTAACTTGCTATTACAGAGGTCACACAGTCTGCGTAAATTTAATGGTTTAAAAGGTAAGGCGATACATGTGAAATTACCGTCTCTATGGAAACAACCTTCATTTTTAACTTAAATTTATTATTTGTTGTTTAAGCAGCCATAAAAATACAGCCTTGTGAAGATTTTACAGATCCAGAGAGACAGGCCTGTGGCAAACCGAAGGAAATTGCTGCGAAACAATAGGATTTCTATTTTATCCTTTAAGAACGGTAAATTAAAACCAGTGAAAATAATTATATTACATTAAGTTTGGGAACATCCTTTAATTCCTAAATTTAAATTGTATGCCTATTCTTATTATGGACTTAGCAATGCAGGTTCCTCGTTAATTCTAGCTGTCTATCAACAACGGTTCAAAAGCATGGCCACATACATTAAATTACATCAACTATTGGGACAGCCATTAATTCCCAAACTCAAATTTTATACTTGCTGTTTAAGCGGACTTTACAAAATATAGGTTCTTGGTAAGTTTCAACCTTCTGTCTATAACTGATTATAAGAATGGCCATATACTTCAATTAAAATTAATTATTGAGGCACCCTTTAATTTAAAACTTTAAATATTTATTAATGTTATTTTATTACAACGGTCATAATAATTGAACAATTTTTAAGTCTTTGCCCGCAACGGTTTAGAAGATACGCCATATTGGTCGATTTACATCACCTATGCGACACCCATTAATTTTTAGATTTTTTTCTGTATTACTTTTTGATATTGTGAACTATATTGCAATCCAGTTTTTCTAAATTTTTTAAGCCGGTTAAAAATATACCGCATTGAGATAAATGATGGCATTATAGCTGTTCATAGATGCTGGTTGGCTTATACTTTAATTATTTATATTCTCAATTACTTGCAACAAATTCAACAAAAATGTAATTTTTATGCTGTCGTATACTCAAATACATTGCCTGTATACCAATATTGTATAAATTACAAAGAAAATTACAATTGAATAAAAATTTCCTTTAACACTCATGATGAAGGTTATAAAACCACAAGAAGAAAATCAACAAAACAACACACAAGTACCATCAGCCATGATATTAAATGTTTTTTGTAAAAAGAGTAGTTGAGTAGAAGAAAAGTTTAACAATAATCAACAGTCTGAAGAAAAATAGTAATCCAAAAAAAATGTATTTCTTTTTTTAATTCTACCATTATTTGCAATTTTTAAAGTTGCAGCTGCTGTTGCACACTGGTGCAGAAATAAATTTTTTTGAAGCTGATTAAAAAAATATTAAAGACTTTGGACTGAGAGTTGTGAAATAATTTTTGGAATAACTAAAGGCATATAAAGCTTTTTACAGACGGTTTCAGTTTTTTGGTATCAGCTTTGGCTTTATAAAACAACTGAAATTAAATAAAATTAATTCGAGAAGGCACAGGGATAGCACATTTAGGAATTTGTTAAAAAAAAAATTTGTGTAGCAGTAATTAAAAATTATACGTCCTTGAAAAATTTTTTTAATCGACTTCAAAAAAAGAAGGAGGCTATCAATTCGTCTGAATGGTACTTCATTACTGAACCGATCTTAAAAACTTTTTGTAATTTTATAGATTATTTTTATTCTCCATAATCTTAAAAGTTAAATGCTGTCTCCATACAACATACATATTTTTTACGTGTTTTATGAACTGTTTTTCTTTAAAACTGATAACAAAACAAACTTCTTTAACAAATAACACAAAATAATAAAAAAAATCTAAAAATTAAAGACTGTCACCATAGCTGAAATAAATTGACCTATATGGGCCTATCTTTTTAATCGTCAGAGATAAACGCTTGCAAGATGGGAAGAACGTGGATTATTTTTATAGCGACTAGTATTAATATTTAAAATTGAAATTAAAGGGTGCCCCAATAGTTCATTTCATTTGATATATATACTTTTGAAAAGTTGTAAAAGGATGGTTGAAAAACGCAAAGAAACAAAAAGTATAAAAATTGGATTTGGAAGTTAAAGGGTGTCCCAATTCTGATCTAACTTTAAGTATGTGGACGAACTTTAAAACCGTATTGCTAAGTCCGCTTTTACAAGAAGCTCATAAATTGAATTTAAAGGGCGTTCCAAAAATTAATGTAATTTGACCCATATAACCGTATTATTTGAAGCGTATACAATCACATGAAAATTAAAAAGAATGTCAACTCTTTGCTCTATATAATAAAAAGTACTAAAAATTTTAAATTATAAATTAAAGGGTTTTAAAATAGTTGTAGTAATCTGATGTATATGGCCAAACTTTTGAACCGTTAGTAGACGGTTGAAATTGACAAAGAAGTTGGTTGCTAAGTCTATTACAACAGACAGTATATAATTTGAATTCGGAAATTAGGGGGTGCCCCTATACTAGCTGTACGAGTAAGGTGATGTATATTGCCAAACTGCTGAATTGTTGAACAGTTAAACATGTATAAAGTTTGGAGATGAAATAAAAAGTGTCCCAATAGTAAGTGTAATTTAATGTCTGTGGCCATACTTTTATAGACAGTTAAATGAATTATTTTCTGAAGTTGTTTATTTTTTTATTATTATGTTATTTTTTGTCCAAAAATATGCTAAAATGTGGTATCTTTTCAAATATTTAACTGAATTTTTTGATCCATATTTTTTCGGGATATTTGAATCTTAAAAATTTATAATTTGAAATATTTAAATTCAAGTATATACATCGTTACGAGTATCTATAAAAGGTATTTTTTTTGTTTATAATTGGATTCCAAGTCCTAATCAAGCCCCTTTATAGCTGTTGAAATTTTGAAATTTATGTCAACCGAAAAAAATTCTAAAGAACACAAATATTGACGTGTACAATTTGCTTTACTTTGAAATTCAATCGTGCTGCTCCCGAAAGTTTTAAAAAGCTAAACTTAAGCCTGAATGATTCCTTTACTGTTATTATAAAAAAATTTCTTTTAACCGATACAGCTCTTTTGAAATTTCGCAATTATATTTTGTCTCAGCCCCACTGTGTGATGCAAGATAGCATTTTTCATACAAAAGAAGTACAAGTCTATTGCCAAAAAAAAAAGGAATAAAAGCTAAACAATACTGCCTTACAGCCAACAAGAAGGAGAAGAAGAAGAAATACCTTGAATTTTATTTCAGTTCAGTTGTTGATGCAGTTAGAAACAGGAAAAAGAAAACATCACAGGCAGCAAAAACATCAACTTCTTGTTGCACACTCATGCTGTTTTGCTCATTGTAGTTTAAAATAGACTTGGTTGCTATTCTATGACTTTTTATGTAGACTGTTTAGTGGGAAAGAAACAAAATATGTTTAGCAACAGTTAATATTCTACATGAAAGTTTTCAGTGGCTTTCTTTGTTCATGTTAAAAGGAAAGTGAAGACAAGATAAACGGAAATACAAAATATAAAATCAAAAACCACACCACATTCACTATAAGATAGTAAAATGATAAAGTGATAAATTGTATAAATTTTTAATACACATTTTAATTTTTATTTCCTTTCCTTAAGTGATTAAAAATACAATTGGTTTTTGCTGTAACAAGCATATTTATAAAAACAAGAATACAAAATGTTTAAGGATTTATAAAACAGACTTATAATTAAATTCTGTTTAATAAACTACAAATTATCTTAGAAAATATTTGACTTCTCAAAATTCTGAGAATAAATAGGATATATCTAATTTCTGTATATATTTCAATCTTCAAAGTGTACAATACAGCTTCTGCAGTTCTAATCATAATTTATAGTGAATTAATAAATCTTACAAGGTTTAGTAGTAAGGATTGTTTATCAATTTAGAAATTTGCTCTACAATTAGGGGCTGTGAACAACCTAGTCACGGCAAAATTTTACGAATTTTTTTGGCTTAAGTTTGTTTTTGCAAATTAAAAAAATAAAAATAATATTTTTTTAAAAGAAAAAGTTTTAGTGCGTCCAAATATTCTATTGTTTATTAAATACTTCGAAATTAAGAGTTTTTAGTAAAATTTAGACTATAGTCCTGAAACTTGAAAAAACTTAGTCTAAACTCCCCTTTTTTCATTTAATGGACAAGGTTTCTTTGAAATAAATCTAAAATTTAAATAGAATGTGTCCCATTATTCCAAATATATACACTAACTCACATGAGTATGTGATATTAGCAAATGATATAATTAATTCGGCTTAAGTTTATTTATATTTTAATTTCTTGACTTTTTTTTAAACTAAGAGAGAGAAAATATTCACAAACGTCTGCGGAAGCGTTCCAAAGAAAACAGCAAGAAAAACTAGGCACCAACAACGAGGAGTGGTAGACGAAGTTGGAAGATAAGTTTTGGCTTATGTGTGGTCTTTATCTAACCAAATTCAATTTGATTGATTATTATTCGAATTCTTGTTATAAAGTTAGTTGGTTAAATACATGATGTGGTAAACATGTAAAAAATCTTAGGTAGAGAACTGCAAAGATTGCTAATAACGGACGTAGTGATTCTGAAATGTTGCAATACATTCTGGTGGTGTGTAATAATTATGTTTTCTTTGGAAAACTTCCGTATACATTAATCTTTCTTAAAATTTTTAGAAATTAAAATAAAAATTAACTCAAACAAAAATTAATTTTCATTTATTTGTATGATTAAAAAAATAAAAATTGCATTTTGTGGACATAACGAAGGTTGGTAGAAATTTTACAAGACGAGTTACAGGGAGGAAAGCAAAGAAATGCTTTGGTTCCTTTAACCAAATTAATATTGTTTGGTTATGAACAAGTGTTCTTATTTAGAAAGTTTGTTGCTTAAACAGATGATGTTTACAATGTAAACAACCTAAGGTAGCTAGACACGATAGGTGATGATCGCGGATGTAGCGATCCAAAAATTGGAGCATTACATTCTGCAAGCGTCTAATTTTTTCTTTGGAAAACCTCCGCATATATTTATAAATAATTTATATTTTTTAAATTTTTAGAAATTAACGTAAGAACTAAAATGTAGCCAAAATCAATGTTCATTAATTTTTTATAATATCAAACAGTTGAAATAATAAGATCATTAAAATTAAATAGAAAATAATTTTAAATCATTTATAATATCCACGGTTCAAATCCTGATTGGGGAAAAAAATAAATAAAAATTATTATACGGTACCTGTAGTTGTTTTTATTTAATTTAAAAAATACTCTATATATTTTTGTAAGGAGAAAAAACTAAAACTCTTATCACCTTATAAATATCTATGTACAATCCAATTCTTCCTTTAGATAGCCATTAATACGTGCTTTAATAACAAAATACGAAAAATTGCCGTTATAAATGTGGCGATTATTTTACATTAGACATTTCCATTATCTATACGTTTTTCTTATAATCAATTTTATGTATATAAGATATATAAAAATACATGTGTATCTTCTACTATAAAAATATTAAAATGCACATTCTCAGAAATGGAAAAAATATTTAACTTCTCTATTCTACATAAGTTGACTATAAATTTGTTTAAGAATTCCCATGCCAAAGTATAACAAGTGATACATAAACAATTCTTTTTTTTTCACAATTTTTTTAATGTAGATGCTAATAATTTATATATTTTAATATTCTCGTAAATTTGTACTTAAGCTGTGAAAAATTGCATACAATAGAAATTCAGTCCCCTTATTTGTTCATAACATTCCACTATTTAGCGTGTCCATGTGTACATACGTTTTGTTTGTGAATTGTTGCTGATGTTCAAGTAAAATACTTTAAGCGCCTGAATATTTAATAGGCATTAGAGGGTAGTAAATTTATGTCTATGATTTATTTTATGCAGGCTAAAACTATGTGTTAGAAAAAAAAGCATGGCTGTTTATAAAGGTAAAATTTACAGTTTTTATACCCTTCACCACAAAAATTTGAAAAATGATACATGTAAGTTTGTCATTCCGTGTCTAGTTTCTACAATATCCATTTCCGACCATTTAAAGAATATATAATCTGACTCCTTATGAATAGTGAAGTCAATTTAGAGATGTCCGTCTCTACGTCTGTCCGTCCATGTTAGTGTTGAAATAACAAAAAAAATAAATATGTCAATGGATCAGATATAGTGTCGAAAGAGGTGTTAGTGGAAATTAGCATGATCGGTTTATGTCCTTCGAGGCAGCAGGAAAAAACCACGCCTACCTCTAATTTTTTCATGTCATTTGGATCAATAAGTAACTCCAATCAAAATATTAAATACATGAGGCGATAGAGAATAAAAAAATAAGAAATCAACATCAAGTGAAAAAATTAGCGCTCGCCCATATTTTCCGAGATTCGGGACTCTGAAATTCTCAAATTTTCTAAAATTTCAATATGGGTATCATCTTAAAGCTTATGAGCCGATGCCATTTTTATGCAAAATTATAAATATGCAGTACCAACATTTTTTTTTTATTTTTTAATTCCCTGTCACCCCTATATTTGCTTTTTTGATTGGAGTTACTTCATTAAACTAGATTTACGTAGATGGTGAAGGGTATATAAAATTCGGCATAGCCGCATATGGTGTTCTTGCTTGTTTAAATTATTATTATTAGAGAAACAAATTGAGAAATTAGGCTGAGAGTGAAATTATTAAGAATTAACACTTTAACGATGTAATTAGCTTCACCTGCGCAATATATATATATATTTTTAAGCTTTATAGCCAATCAACAACACAAACATATTTATAATTAATAATCTAATTAAGCTACAAAAAAAAATTGTTTCATTTGGCATAGTTGCATACGATGAAAATGTCAAATACAGTAACAAATTAAAAGTTCGAAGAAGTACGCAAAACATTATAAAAAAACCAATAATGCAATTATTAATAATAAAAGTATTTTAGAAACAGACATACACATTATAATTAAATCTAAACGAGTGGGAGACATTTTAATTTTTACCTTCAAACAGTAAGGCTGATGTCAGAGTGCGCGCTATAAGTGAAGCGATGCTAAAAGTAATAATATTTATGCTATACTAATACTACAGGATGTCAGAGTGGATACTATACTAAACAAAGCTACTTGTTGTGTATTTAAAATACTTTTTTTATTTCGCCAATCTTTTTTGTTAAAAATGGATTCAGATGTGGAATTTTTTATTTCTAATTATATAGATAATTTGTTTTCTAGTAAAAATAGAGGAATCCACGATGTAAATAAAAGTCGCAAGGAAAAAGGTGGGTTTAATATTTTTTATCCAAGAAAGTGTGAGCACTTCTGTTATAAATTTTTCAATATCAATATTCATTATTTTATAAATATCTTTTAAAATCAATGGAAAATTTAAACACGCAGAAATAAAATATACAAATGAAAAATGTTAAAATATAACGTCAACAAACAACAAAAAGAATAACGAAGCGATACCATGCTATACATCATTTCACAACCTGCTTTGTCGCTTGTAGCTTCGCTCTGACTCTGACATCTTTTGAGCATTGACGTTAGAAAACACAAGCAGAGGTTTGTAGCGCATTGTAGTGCGATATTATAGCATCGCTTATAGCGCGCAATCTGACATCAGCCAAAGCCTATTTGTGGCTGCTAATTGTTTTTTTTAATATTTTTTTAATTTTCAAATATATCTGTAAACAATCGCACACAAATAAACCCTTAAACTAAATCATGAATTTTCATACACCATTTTTTTTTTAATTCAGCAGAATTAAAAAAACACTAAAATGAAAACATAAAATTTAATAAAAAAATTTATTATTTGAAATCTGTTTTATTTACTCAATGGTTACTGTTTTTTTGTAATAAAATTTTTTGAGTATTTTATGGCTTTTTGCCTTATTGATTCAACGGAGTTCTCATTTAATCAATTTGGCTTTTTTTATGACTCTGAGGTTTTCCTTACAAAATTTGGATAGAATCCAGTTATGAGCTATATATGAAACGGCCATATGCATATGCTTTCCCCTCAGTAATACATTTCATTTTTTAGTTTAGTTTAAAATAATAAATATTTCGTGAGGATATTATGAAATATCTATATTTGAAGGAATCAAGCACAATTAATGAAAACAAAATTTTAATCAAAACTAGTTTTTTTTCTATTTGGCATTAATGTTTGAAAATAATTTCTCCCATATAACCCTACGAATGACCTGGATGAAACGTATTCTGGAAGTAATATTGTTACGTTTTCGCTTTTTTATACAACTATACGGATTCTTTTTGTTGCATATACCACGGTGGCTCATTATAAATTCTGTAATCTTACTTGGTGGCTTTATCTGGCTATATTTCTTGATGCTACGGTCTTGTGAATCTTATGGTCTCGTATTTCCTAAACATGCGTTATTATTGCAAGCGCAGCTATCTACGTTACTTTACTGTGTCACTCCGGCAAACACATAAACTACTCGATGCCTTGCTTAGTAACCTTAACTATCCACAAACCACTCCACTACGCCTTTGACCGAGCCAGTCATCCCCTTTATCTAATAGCCACAACACCCGTCTGTCATACACTGATGTTATGCTGTATTATCTGCCATGCCTTCAATAATAATTGTATTTTGCTCCTTGGGAGGTTTGTACTGCTTCTTCTTAATTTTAATTTGCATTATAACAGTAATTATTTTCCGTTGTATGCATGCCAGAAGGTGGGCTCGAACTAACGATCTTTTGATTTACAGCAACCACCTCTACCAACGCAGCCATTGAGGTTGCTCAGCTTTTGTTTGCTAATTGTGGTATTATTCCATATACACACCATTAGTGGAAGTAACTTATTCACCACACTCATACGGAAACAAGAACTGGGATTGCCAGATCTTATTTTCGTAACAATATAAACAATATTTACCTTAACCATCTCTTATTGCGGGCTTATCTGTTTATGTGGCCCCAGCACTATGTTATTGATAGGTATCAAAGATATAAAACCAATTTCTTTATTTAATTATATACAGCTAATTCTTTTTAAATTATAATTATTTCATAGAGCTGCAGAATAATAGATTGTAGTGTAGTTAAGGGTCTCCCAGAGGATAAGACAATTAGACAATAAGATTTTGGTAAGTGAAGCTTAAAGATTGATTGGTAGTAATTTGGGAATTTCAAAGTTTTTCCTAAAACTTAGAGTGTTTAAAGGAACAACTGAATGCGGTTTCAAGAATAGTATATGTGACATTCGTTACAAATATAGGTTTGAAAATGGACCTTGTTTTATGTTAGTATATAAAGTTCGAGAATAGTTATTGTGCATAATACATGTTTTTAACTACTGCCTTCCGACTGAAATGTCATCTTTAAACTTTGCCAAAATACTGGTTTTATTAATGGTAATAATTTTAGGGGTTCCCTTTTGTGTATAGTTTTTTTTTTCCATATATCGAGGGAAAAGTTAAGTTCGTTTTTTGTTATATTTTTTGTTAAATCCTACATTCAATCGTTTAAAAGTAGATTTTAAAAATTCTATCTTTTTTAATTTGCGTTCTTAAACATAAGCGTGTTGTTATTGATTCGTTCATGGCCTATATAAGCACAGTTCTGACTTACAACGAGTGACTGATCTTTATCATAACAAGTGCAAAGCAGTATAATTCAAAATAAAAGGGCATTCCTAGGAATTTCCAGTTTTAACAAATATTAATTAATTATACACTACCCAAGACTATTATAATGTAATTAAGGCTTTTTGAAAATAATCTTCATTTTTAAATTTCCAGCATATGAAAAGAGAAAATCTCTAGAGGATGCAATATTGAATAGAAAAAAATACGAACAGATAAAATGCTCCATGCAAAACAGTATATTTTTAATTCATTAAGTATAGCAGGTTACTGAAAAAAATGCAGTAACTAGTAAAATTTTACTGGCTAATGATTTTTTTTTTTTTTTGTAAACAGTAAAATCCAAAATTTTATTGCATTATTTAATAATGCAGTATACCCATGTATGGAAAAAAGGGAAGACCATAAACCTTAGAAAAATTTTAATGTTACCACTTTATAAAACTTCATGGGACATAACAAGAGAAAAATAAAACGATATGATAAGATTATTACCTTCTATGCCGCCTATTCACTATAAATACTTCAATAACGCTGGAGTTTAAAGAAAGCTAATTATAAAATAGATGTTTAATAATTTAAAGACAAAGTAATTTGTTTTTGTATTTTTTTAACATAGCTGAAACAAACTCTAAATAAATTTTGTTATTCGTTTATATAAATGTCGTTATTTTAACTGTCATTTTTACATAACAATTTATTTTAATAAAGCTTATGTATATAAAAATATACTTTTTTTGTTCCTTTTTTTTTCTTATAAAATGTTATTGTAAAAAGTGGTATAAATCCATTTGGAACCAAAAAAAATCGGTTATTTTTTAAAATAATTTTAGTAATAAAATAAAATTTTAAAGATGTACAGTGTATTTATTACAGTTGGCCAATATTTTTAAATTGATTCAAACCCTAACACTTAAATATCTCAAAATATGAAAAACTGGATTTACAATACTTTAAAAAAAAACTAGCTCATTTATTAAATGCTAATCCTTCAAATTCTTAGCAAAATATAATACAAGTGATAAATTTTTTTTAAAAAGCTATCTACTATGATAAAACAACATAGAAAAATTAGTACATAATTTTTTTAGAATAAAATATTTTATTACCACTTCTAAAAAAATAGTTTTTTTTCATAGAAAAAATGTTAACTTTTCATATTTGTAATTTATTTTAAACATTAATCAGTTCAAGGTTGAAGTACCTCCGTATGGAAAAATATATATTAAGAATATTCAACATCAATCAATATCACTTACTCTTCTGCAAAGAAATTGACTTTTCAACTTTAAAAGCTCATATTACTTTTAATCTCTCAAGCATAAAATACATATACACACATCAGCATACATATATGCTCATGCAAACAATTTTTAGTAATAGTATATTTATGAAAGAAATACAAGTTATAAATTTTAACTCAATTTTTACGGCTACCTTGCTCATTCCCATGTAGAAAAACACACACACACACATGTGAAATGGTTCATATGATTTCTCTAAGGGAAAATTCTGACATGTTTAAGAGAAAGTTTAAGCGCAGTAGGGAATAAATTAAAGGTATCTACGGTTCATAAAAAAATATATTTTTTTTTTCAAGGAAGAACTTTCTTAAAAAAAAAAGGTGTTTTTAACCAAAGTCAAATATTTAGTGGTGGCAAGTTGGGAAAATTTTCAAACTATTAACAAATTTAAACCAACTGTCAGAAAAGCCTTTAACTTTATTTTAAATGTCATATGTTGCTTAAAGTCTTGTTAAATATCAAAAATCTTACAAAAGTCCCTGTGACAAAAAATGACATAAATTTGCACAAAAGACCTCAATTTTACTTTCCCACCCCCCAATATAATTTTTACTAAAACAATATTTTTCTCACAAATTTCTTTTGTCTTACATTACACTCAGTAACTTTATACCCAACGGGGTATAATGGTATATTAAACGTAAGGAAATAAATGAAACCAAGACCTAGCGTGTGTTGTTAAGAACGACAACTGGCAGAAGGAAGGGGCAGAAAATAATGTCTTTAAATAAAAGTTAAATCTTATTTGTCATAGCAGACCGTACATGTGGCACCAATTACGTTAGCATTTATGACTTTTTGTTGGATCGAGTGGTACTTAGTCATTGTCATTGTTTGTGTTAAATAGCAGAAGAAAACTGTGTTCAGTTATAATACAAACAGAAATGCAGTAAAAGTAGTGTTTGCTGTTTGTGGATCGGATTCAGCCATTAACTAAAGCAAAGACTAAGTAGCAGCATTAATTAAAATTATAACATGAATTTTATGACATAATAGAAAAACCACATACGATACCTGCCCATAATGAATTTTCATTTTATTTTACGAACTGTTTTATGAGATATTTTTTTTTCAGAATTCGCCGGCTTATAACGTAAAATGTATTTAATTAAAACTTAACCAAACTGAAATTGTTAGTTAATTATTTTTATTACCAAAATATTACCACATAACAGTAAACATTTGTTCCACTTGCCATCATTTGTAAGTGTGTATTAAGTTCTTAAATTTTACAATAGTTGAATAGCGGTTTTCGCTTATACCTGCATTATTAATATCGGGTGTTTTATAAGCCTGATAAAACTTTAAATTGTAAAAATTAACCCAAAAAAATTAAATTGTAATGAAGCTTTTTTTATGAAAGATCAGAATGTGGTATTAATATTTAAAAATGATTTCGGGCATATGGCTACCGCGGCTGCTCACGACGAAGCGAATTCTGCACGTCCAAATTTTAGGTAATTTTTTCCAGTACTGCTGGAATAATACGAACAATGTTGGCCTTGAAAGCTTCAATTGTTGCTACTTTATCAGTATAAACCACTCACTTCACGTGACCCCACAGGAAATAATCGAGAGGTGTCAAATCGCATGACCTTAGACGCCAATTGACAGATCCATATCATCCATATTTTCAAAAAAAAAGAAATCATTAATCATAAGTACGGTATCGTTACCATTGACCGTAACGTGAGATCCGTCCTCAATTTTTAAGAAATAAGTTCCGATGATGCCACCAACGTGTAAACCACACCAAACAGTGTATTTTTCTGAATGCAATGCAGTCAAGAGGGAATGTTTTTGATTAGCCGCTCTACATACGCGGCAATTATACTTATTAACTGCACCGGCGCATATAATGGTCTCCTGGCTTTAATTCCTGCACTAGCTAGATCTTATACAAATCGATAAATTTGGATCTTCTTCCACACTTTCGTTTACACCAGCGATATTCTCTTTAGAACGCACATTCCTTCAACGTGTTGGTGTTATTGCTTTCTCTAGAGAGTATGTGGCACGAAATCTATCCACACTTCCACGGACGGCTTGCTCAGACGAACGATTATGTACACCATAGAAATCATGAAGTTGTCTATAAGTGGCTCGAATTCATGATTGATTTTCAAAGTTAACTTGGACGATTTGATAGCATTGTTCAAGCTTAAGTCTATTTATAATGCTTTGCCACAGTTTACTGAAAATAATAAGAAAAAAGTTTTCAATAAAATTTAATTTTTAGTGTTATTTTTTTTTTAAATTTCAAGTTCTAAAATTATTAAAAAATGCCAATTATATTCCAGCTTTACAATAAAATAAGTCATCATGTTATAGATGACACTGAGATTTTTAGGGCGCACAAAAGCGTCCATCTGAGTAAGCCAATGATGCAATAACACAAATTAATCGAAGGAATATTTTTAATAAAGAGAATTTTGCTGCTATAAACCAAAAATGTAAATGAGAATCCAAATTTAATGATTCTTTGTCGGTCGCAACGACTGGATCTCTGTGCATTCCTACTTACAGAATTTTCCGACAAGATATTACACCAGTAAAGGATCCAGCTTTTGCATCCAGCTTTGCCCCAATTATCGACTTATTAAAATCAAAATTTTGCGATAAATTGATTTCATGAAGTCGATCTATTATCTGGCCTTCAAAGTCGTGCGATTTGTCTTTTATTAGTTGAACAGTTTGATATTATAAAATATAAATGAATTAATTCGGCTTAAGTTCATTTGATTTTAATTTCTAAAGTTTTATGAAGAAAGAAATATTAGACACCAGCAGAATGATTTCTGGCATTTTTGGATCGCTACATCCGTCATCCGCATGTATTGCATCTATCTGCTTTGGGTTGTGCGTGTTGTAAAGAACATCTTTTTAACCAAAAAATTTTGTAACTAACAAAACGAGAATATTTATAATCTGTCAATATTTATGTGGTTGAACGAAATACGCACAAAACCCAAAGCTTTTCTTTCTTGTTCTTTTTATAAATCGTCACACATATATTTGTGCTTCTTTCAGGCATAAAACTCTAGATCTATAGATAATATACACATTTGGTTTTAATGGTCCTTTTAGGCATTATTTTATTTGATATAAAAGCCTAACACATTATGTGAAATTCTGTTTCAATCGGTACAAATGTTCAGAAAATGTACATTTATTTTTACATTGTTTTATTTTTGCTCCCTGTACAGTGGAGTTAAAAGTGTTATTAATTTTTAAGCTTTCTTTTCTAATTTTTAAGCACTATCTCAGTTTTTAAAATAAAAATACGGTTTATAATTTTTTATTTATTTTTTTAATATTTTGCAGCTTTCTCTTATTTTTGATCGTACTTAAAAAAATGAAGCTGAGCAAAATTCTTTAACACTGAGTCTTTGGCAGGCATAAAATGACAAAAAATGTAGAAGGTGTGTACGTTAAAAATAATTACAAATTTAACTTGACTGAATTTTCGCCTTAAAAAGCTTCATTGAGCGTAAAGCAACTCTTAACTAAAAATATTTTAAAACTGAAAAATTAAACTTTTACCCCTTTTACGTATAATTTATTCGCCCAATTAATTTCAGTATTATTACTCTGTTAATGCTATACATTGTAATTATATTTAACTTTGCGGTCTTAATTGATTTTTAAAAATAAATTGTACATTAATGTATACTTAAAATGAAATAATGTTCGTTATAATAAAATAAAAGTGCTTTAAAGTAACAATAATCTTTTTATAACATTAAATTATTATACTCTAGATAAGTTGATTGCTATTTTAATGGTTTTGCCGGAATGTAAATAAATATATTGATGTTCATTCAATCTGCGTAAAAAACAACAAATAATTTTACATATTTTTATATGTATACAAAAACATGTTTAATTAAAGTTAAAATAAAATTTACATGAAAATGTATATGTCCTTTTAGAAAAAAAATTCGAGCATACAGTGAAAGCTTAAAAGTCATTGCAATATAAAATTAAAACTAAAAACTAGGCGTTGTAATTTTAAGAAAATATTAGTATTTTTAGATTATGCTACGAATGACGAATTTTGGGTCACGATTATTTGTCTTAAAAAAAACATATTTGTATATCTGAAAATTTACGCAATCATAACATCGGTCGAAATTCGCCATAAGCGGCGAATTCTGCATCAGTTTTATTTTTATGTATTACGAAGTTCAAAGACAATCAAAGCGATACAGTGTGACCATGTTTTGGCTTTAGTTTTGAAATATTTTAGTAAATAAAATTATTTTACTTAAATAATTTATTCATTTTGATTTAATATCGTTTAAACTGAGCGTTGCCCTTAGTTTTGCGTTTTTGGTAATATTTCATTTTATGTATATTTTTTTTTGTATTGTCACTCTTTCCACACAAACTTTAAACCACATAGAAACATCGTAACACCTGTATTTTTTAGTTGTTAATGTATTTCATACAACGAAGTTTTCGATCATTCCAGATGTATTTTTAGCATTACAATAGTTGAATATTTTTTTAATTTAGGAAAAAATTAAACATGCCTCCACTGTACACACTGTACGTGTCTGCTTTTATATGACGAAGCAAAAAATTACTCTGTATGAAGTAAAGTATTAACATTTTGATAATAAATATTGTAGTATTTTTAAATGTTAATTTAATTGCTGATTTATGTATTATTTATTAAATTAAATTTGTTTACATTTTCTTTTTTCTTTAAGAGTATTTCCACTTGAGTTCTATATGCCCTAGTAATGAAAGTTAGAAGCAGTGTAGTTACATCTGCGCATTTCTGAAGAACGCACAATAAAGTACAAAGAGAAATATTTAAAACTGGTTTCGGAAGCCTTAACAGCTATCAACAAATATTTAATAGATGACGGCAAAGAGGGATTTGCACCACAATGCATAAAACTAGATTTGGTCGAGCTATTTCCTAGGACAAGCACAAAACGGAAATATCATGGAAAACTTTTCTGAGGACTATACTTTTTGTTTTATTTATTAATTCCCGCTTTCTGACGATATATTTTTTTCTCTATTATTTTTTTTTATTTATTGTAAAAAAGTTTCGGTTAAAATAAGATTTATTTTTTGATATAAGATTTCTGTGTGAATATTCATTTTTATCTTCTTTATGTTTTTTTTTCGATTTTGGTTTTAAAACTGATGTTACTAAAGGAAAATTTCTTTTGATTTTTTTTTATAAAACAAAAAATTAAAAAATGTTCTTTCTGTATACTAGCAAAAATCCTGTGACAGATATCATTATATTGCATTAAGATAGAAAATATTATATTATCAGAATTCAATTGTGTATAGCTAAAATATTTTTCTCAAAACAAATGTAAATTAAAGTTAACATTTTGATTTATTTTCATTAATTCAATTAAAAGAAGTTTGTATTAAAAAACAATTTCAAGTTCTGTCTTTTGTTAATTTATTGTAAATAATTAAAAAAATGAGATACAAAAAGCTTAAAAATTTATATATTTCTAGCAGACAAAATATACTATTTTCAATATTATGACAATATTTGTAATATTCTGTAAATCTGTGGTTTATTGTATGTTGTCCTCTTCCAGCACAGTAATGTCAGTGTCGAGCATTACTTTGTAATGTGACATGCAAACAATAAAATTTAACTATTAATTTATATTTACAGATACACTCTCACCTACTTTTATTCATAAAGATATTCTAGTATGAACTATGTAATGACGAAAATGTGTGTATTTGCACGTTTAAATTTTATTCGCATTGATTTAATTGTTAATGTTTTTTAAAAAAATAATAAAATTACTGGTTTGTATATGTTTTATAATGTATATATATTTTTATTATTATCTGTTTTTTACAATTTAATGATTAACTGTGAATTTTGTGGGAACAAAATATGAATGATGATGAAGTTATTTGCAGGCAAAATTAATTTAAAAATAATCTGTTTTTTTCACATATCTTTCACTTTATTAATTTATTTATGCATTTTATAAATAATAATAATAAAATACTGCTGGTGTGAAAATTATATTTCTGTTCTACTGATGACAATCAATAATTTTTGTCTTAGCAGGCCTTATATTTTTAAATTTTATAAGCACAGCCAAGGTAAATTAAATATTAGGTGGTCGCACGGCTACAAAAACAAAATCATAATGTCATTTTGTTTTTACGGAACAGCACGATGATGTCAAAAATAGCTGACTCAACAAGAGAAAGGCGAATTTAATTTATCTTCATCATTTGGTGCTTTAAATGAAGTTGTATCAACTTCTTTCTCCTACATGTGAAGGAGAAAGAAATTTGATTCCTTCAAATATAAATATTTCATGATATTCTCATTAAAAATTTATTATTTTAAACTAAACTAAAAGCACGAATAAAGTAAATTAAATTTTAAAAGATTCCGAACAAATAATTTTTGTATTAACAAATTATTTATTTTTGGGCTCTTAGACTACCTATAAATTATGCGCCTTAAGTAGGAAAATTTTTAACTTTTTTTGTTTATAAGATTATTTATAAAAAATATTTTTAATTATTAATTTATAAATAATATTTTATACATTTGAATAGCGGCTTTGTCGTCTACGTCTTACAATAACTTCAAACTTAGGTTATTTTAGCTAGTCCGAAAGAAATGAGTAATTTAGTCCAATGATATTTCTTTACTTTATTGAGTTGAATATGAAATTTTGTTATTAAATTAACTACATCTCTCACTAAACCTTCTGGGTAAGCCAATACCCAATATTTTCAATTACCTTGAGATCAGAAGAATAAGGCGTCCAACAAACTAAAATAAACAACTCTGGAGTTATGCATAGCAGTGCTATGTTTTTTTGGCATACACTTGATAAGCCTGAAAATACCATTGAGTTCTATGATCGCTGAACTAAACACAGTTTAATAGGTTTACCCATCACCTTGGCGTTTCAAAGTTGTCATTATATTCTGTCGTACATTAGTTTATTACATTACAGTACTCCATACTAAAACACTGCTCTCTCTGCTATGCTTGGGGTTCAAAAAAAACTCTACTTCTCTCAAATCATGAAAATAATAGTTATACCGCCGTCCGACCAGGCTAATCTTTTTTAGTAAGAAAACACAACTTTATTACTATTAGGATGAATCCTGTCTTGTATACTACCTGGCATATGCTTCCTTTGCAACTTGCAATCCGTTTTGGTTTGTCTCTCTCATTTAACGTGGGCTTTTTTCTTAATTTTAAAACTGCTAGTGTTAAGAATTTAGGATGGCTTAGCATGTTAATGAGATAGTTGCCTGCATGACAGCTGTCGATCGAATTTTTGTAACCTAAAGGGTTGAGCTCGTTGCCGAAGTTACAACTCTGCACCATAATGGAATAAACATTTCTCTTAAGCCACCAGTAACGTTTTAATTGACTAACCATAATAATTGAATTGTTGTATATTTTATTCGATTAAATTTCACACTTATAAAATATATGAACTGATTTTTTCAAAAGTCGTATAAGTCCACTTTTTCAAAAAAATAAGTTAGCTGTAGCTAACTTAGCTGTAGTTCTATCTTGACATAAAATAAATAAAAGCAGTTTTGCTGTACAGTTCTATTGCACAAATATTTCTTTTGAATAGGTTTAACTAAAATAATTTTCATTTAATTCTTCCAAACGACATTTTGCAGTTGTGGAAATAGCATTAAAGAAAAAGCTATTATAATTCAATTAAGGCTGGCCGAAAAAAGCTTCATTTTAAAGAAAATGAATAGAGATGAATTTGCTTAAGACTTAGTCTTTAAATCTTTAGAGGAGGCAATATTTAACAAACAAAAAAAAAGCAGTATGAACAAAGAAATTTTAAACTGCCTTAAAACATGATAGATGAGGTATAAAAAAAATTAATTTTACAAAAATTTTTATAAAATTAGTGTGGAGGAAAATGCTCCATTTAAAACAGTCTTTTTGTTTGAGAAAAAGTGTTCAAAATCCTCAGCAAAAATAATATATTACCACTTTATTAAACTTCATGGAGCATAACAAGAGAGAAATATAACGATATGAGAAGCTTATTAAATATTACATTTTTTTTTTATTTAAGAACGAAGCACTTTTATATTTTGGTTATTCGTGTATAAATGTCCTCACTTTAGCTGTTCCTTTTTACTTAAAACTTTTTTTTAGTAAAGCTTATATTTATAAAAAAAGAACTTGCATTTGCTACTGTTTTAATTTCTTCTAAAATGTTATTTTTGTAAGTGGTATAAGTCCATGTGAAGCAATAAAACCGAGTTTTTTTTTTAAATAATTTTAGCAATTATAATTTCATAAGAAAATTTAAAAGGTTTTTAGTGTAAAAAACATCACGTTAATTCATTAAAGCTGGCCTTTTATTTTAAAATTGATTCAAACGCAAACCCTTAAATAACTCAATAAATTAAAAAAATGGACTTATAACACTTTCAAAAAAACCAGCTAGCTCATATATTTCGTAGTAATATAATTTTAGCTAATAATTCTCAACCTAATGTAAATCTTGTATGTGTATTTGGTCATTAATTTATTTTTATTATTCCTCGCTTAAATACACAGTCGAAGAAAAATAAATAAATAATTAGTTTTTTATTTTACTTATTTTTTTTTTTTTTCTTATTTATAATTGTTTCCTTATCAACACATATTAAGCTGCTACAACAGCGTTTTTTATTTACATTTAACTACTTCGATTATTTTATTTTTTCTTTTTTGCCATTTCATTTTTCTTTCTTTCTTTCCATGAAATGTACAACTGATAATTAATAATCAACTAATTTAGTTTTCTAAATGCCAATGGAAACAAGAAGAACATCAGAAAAACAAATTAATAAAATAGTTGTAATTCGTGGATATTGTTTTTTGTAATGCTTAATTTATATCTCACTCTTGTTAATTTTGATAGAAGAAAGATAGAAGGATAATAAATTTTGAAAGGCATCATATAAATTTTAAGACAAAAACATTACACCGTATTAATAAGTTTATTTTCCAGTGTTATTAAAGCATAAAATCTATTAAGTCACCCATTTGGAAAAAAAAATTATTGCAATGAGAGTTTTTTAATTTTTAATACTGCTAGAATATTAATAGTGGTTTGCTTTCTATGAAGATCTAAAAAAATAATACAAGTTTGGCAATATATTTACTTATTCAAAAATATTTACAGTAAAGCTGGGTCTTAATTATTATTTCTTTGCGTGTAAGAAAAATAATACATAAAGTTAGCTAAACTTAAATGAAGCTAAATATGGTTTCGCCAAGCGAATAAACACACTTAGAGTAAAATAAAATCCTATAAAGTAAGGGAATTTTTGTTCAATTTACATTTTTTAACGTTAACAAAAATACTTTAAGGAGACAAGTAGAGCGAAAAAAAATTTTCATTTTTTCATTCAACTTTGTCACAAAAATATATGTTTTAAAAATAAAACCTTTGAGTTTCATTTGTTTTTTTTTTTTTTTTTTTAATTTTAAAGACACAAATAAAATTTTTACAATTAAACTTGTGACTTCAACAACAAACTATCATCAACAATAATATAAAAAATGGTAGAAATCATTTAAACAAAACTGCTAATAATTGCAAGTGAAATGAAGAGATAATGTTTCATTTTTTATCTTATAGATATATATTTTATTTTAGATAAAATAAAAACCTACAAAATAAATACAAATAAAATTTAAACTTATTAAAACTGAAAGGAAAATTCTATTTAATATTTCTTTTCATTACATTTAATATTAATTTAATTTTTAACATATTTGCTGAAAAAAAACACTTCTCCAACTAACTTTATTAAATTATCTATTTTTTAATTTGTTTTACGTAAAATATTTTTGGAATTAGTAAAGAATTTTTGAATTGTATTAGAACCATATTTACCATATTTAGATAATTTTTGTTCAGCATAAGTAGAAATATATTTATTTAATTTGATTGTTATTTGATTTTGATTGTATGCTTAATAAAATATAATAAATTTTAATTGAGACCATTTAAAAACTAATAAATATTCTTCAACAGCAATATATGTTTTAAGCTTATTGTAGTTGTCAACGAAAATTAAATACCAACTGGGACCCAAAAAAAAAATATTGTATAAAAAAATTAATATATAAAATGTTTATGTCTTGTTTTTAAACATTCATTCATGTTGTTTTAAATACTTTTAAGCTACAAGCAACAACAACCCAATAAGCAACATTTTTTAGATAGAACAACTAGATTTTAAATGAGTAATAAATGTTTTATTTTTATCGCAAGTGTTTTACTCTTGTTTTAAAACAATTAGGAACACACCACTGAATATTGCTCATACGCCATCAGTTTCCTCATCATCATCGCCGTCATCATACGACATAATGTTGCATTCACTCATTGGTGTTTGAATGTTGGCTGGGCTGCATGGTGTTTATGTTTACAACAGTAAACTTTTGTTGTTTTGAAAAACATAATTTGATATAGCGCTAGAATATTTCCTGTCACTTTTGTTGTTTTTGCTGCTCTTTTGCAACCAGTCAACCATTAAGCAAACTGACACCAACTTTTTGCTGTACAAAAAAAAAACAACAACAAAATTGAAAAATTGTTTATTCCATCAACAAAACACAACAACAATAAAAACTTTTTACGTAAAGCAAGCACATATTGATGCGATGTATTGTTTGTATTTTTTAATTTAGATAAATGTTAGCAAGTTAATGTTTGATTCTGGTTTGACAATAAAAAAGTGCATGCAACCGAAAGAATGAGGACAAACAAAAAAATATTTTAAAAATGATCTTTGGTAATCAAATATTATGGAAGAATATAAAGAAGTGGATTCGAAACTAAATTTTGTCGCTAAAATACTAAAAAGTTTATGCAGCAATTTTTAGCTAGAAATGCTATTTAATAACACTTTTACCGTAATTTATTTTTATCTTTATAGCGATAGAGGTTGAGATTTAGCTAGGAAAGTAACAGAAAAAATGCTGGTTGTTTTGTCTGTTTTGGTCATAGATAAGTTGAAAATTGTTCGAATAACCAGTTCCATAAGGAGCTGTTTGCATTTTATATACTTCACTATTCAAATAAATTTATTTTTATTTATTTTAATTTGATGAAATAAATCTTGTTTAGCCGGTAGCTTCACGTGAAATAAAAAGTTGTTTGGTGTTCAAAAACAAATTTAGATAAACCATCTAGATAACCATTGAAACAAACCCTAAATGATATAAACGTATTCGGTTTGTCCGATCGTGAGTTATAAAGTCATAACACACTTTCAACTTTTTTGCGTAAAATAAATAAAAAGAGAGAACTATATTCGGTTTTCGGGTTAATTAAAAATTGGTTTTTAAAAGGACGAAGTACACGGTGTCCGCCGGGAGGGTGTATTTTAGTGTTTTGACGGTCTTGACAGTTCATATTTGACAGTCGTGAAGTAAACACGTGGCAAATTTATTATAGAAAAATATTCAATAAACCAAGGTTTTTTAACCGTTAAAGATATTCCATAAAATCACCTATCGATTGCTGTAACGATAAGAAAATTACTTGATTTTTTTGGGAGAAATAACGAGTCAACAAAACGTACTATTTATTGTGAAATGAATGATTTCGAAGAAAGAAGCTGTGTAGGTAATAGGCCCAAGCATGGACCACATTTTACTGAAAGATCGGCTTAAAATATTGTGTTCAAAACAATTAATTAACCTCAATTCATTGCCGTGTTCAGGAGCCTGGTCTTCAAATAATAACTTTGGCCAAAGTTTTGCAAAAGGATTGGCATTTGTTTCCATTTAAGATTCAGTTGACACAAGAGTTTCTTCAACAAGACCATTTACGTCGCCATGCATATGCCAATAGTATGTTACAGCTGGCCTATAACAACACCGATTTTCATGAAAAATCATAATGAATGACGTGGCACAGTTTTATTTGACTTGATTTTTGAATAAGTAGAATATTCGGCTGTTGGCAATAATAAAGCCTCAAATTATTCATCAGTCACGTTTGCATCCATTAAAAGTGGAAGTCTAGTGTGTAATTGGTCAGGAGGAATCATTAGACCTTACTTCCTTAAATTAAAAGGGCATAACGGTAACTGTGAATGCGAAGCGATATCGTGATAAGATTGAAAACTTTTAAAGGCCACAACTGCATGCTTTGGGCTTGATTAACATGTGGTATCAATAAGACGCTGCCACATCGCATTCAGCCAGGATTACAGTGGAATTGCTGCGAGTGCTCTTTTCTCAACAAGTTATTTCAAGTAATAGTGCTGTTGATTGGCCACTACGGTCGCCTGGTTCTACTGCTCCGAAAATTTTTTTGTAAGTGATAGCTCAAAAGCAAAGTTTATGCAAACAAACTATAAACGGTTGGGAATCTCAAACAAAATACTCGTGATGAAATTAATGTAATACGGCGTGAAATGTTTGAGAATGTAATGAAAAATGTACTCAAAATGGCTTGCATTTGTGAGAGTAACAGAGGCGGATATATCTCTGATATTGTACTCCATACATAATATCCGACATTATATAAAACATCTATAAATATGAGAGCTATTCTCTTTCATTTTATCAAGGATTATTTACCCACAAAGTAGCCAGGTCAAAACGTTAAATTGCTTAAAATGTAGATTAGCTATTGAACTGTTATTGTGTATTTTAAATACATTTTTTTAAATGGTTTGTTAATCGAAAAGTGTTAAACTTTGAACTTAATAAAGGAACTTTTTATGAATTAGACAGCTAAAGTATAAATTAATTACCAAAATTTACAAATATTATATCCACTGTTATTGATAAACTCCTTAATTAATAGAATTTGATTTGTATTTTACTCCTATTAAAATTAGAAGCTCAAAAATTACTGTTAATAACTAACAACTTAAGGCCAACTAATATACATAATGGGAAAACAATTTTGGCCTTGTTCTGTTTTATCTCTTCGTTTTGATTTGTTTTCAGCTGTACATTTTCTATTTAACTTGAAAAATGTACGAATATTACTTTGACTTTAATCAGATGATTTTAACTATTTGATGATATGTGATTCTGAAATTTTACATGAAAAAAATGGTTAAAAATCAAATCTTGAATGGTAATTGGTTTGTATTTCTGAAATTACTGCATGTTAGAGTACAGATTTTTATGAGAAAGCTTTAAGGTCTGTACAGTTAATGAACAGTTGACAATATTGAATTTAGATTATGAAACAAGTAATTTGAAGTATTTTTGAAACTAAAAGATTTTTGCATGGTTTTCATAATGAAAAATTATCTGAATTTGCTGTATTTTTGTTTTCAGAAACAAGAATTTCTGCAACTGAATAAGTAAATTTCAAGTTTAAAAGAGAAGCTTTAACAAAAAAGGAAAAAAACGGCTAATATTTAATCCATCTTTTCCAAAGAAGCAAAATATCAATTTTAAAATTTATAGTTGAAATTAAATTTCATGGAAAAAGTAAAACTTAAATTCATATGTTATTGTTTTTCGACTATGATTTTTGTCTATACTTCAGTTTCTTAAAGAGCTGATGGCCATAGAGAAGTGCTGTTATTTATTATGATCAATAAACTAATGTATATATAGATATAAATTTTTTTTATGAATATATGCTTCCAGATCAAAATCGGGTGAGATTATTAAAACAATTTTTGCTCCAAAAGAATCAAATAGACTTGGATTTTTCTTTTATGTAGATTATTTAATATTTTTATTATCGTAACAAACAACTAATAATATACTTAAAAATAAAAATCTGTGAAGTTAATAAAGTCAGCTGAAAAATTAGAACGCAGCCGTCTACATGGACGGTGCACAGAGGGGTATTTTGCTAATTTAGCCGGACATTAGGCTAAAAATTAATTTTGAGAAATGTAAAAATTTAAGTATGCAGCTGAATAGATAACAAAATTCTGCATCGTATAATGAAGGCTTTTTCTTGTGATTTGTCGTTTTGGGATACTGTTAAAATCAGAAAAGTTAAGTAAATTGCATTCGTTTTTATTGACTTAAGAGAATTTGACAGGTTTTTAATGTATTTTTGTGGCTAAACTAAGAAAGATTTTGTATTGATTCTTTTTCTGCGAAAAGTTATATTAGCAGCTACTTGTATTAATTATAAGAAAAATTTTGTTTTAAATTTTATAATAAGAAATTTCCTGCGACGTAAAATTTTTTGTAAAAAAAAGTGAAAAGCTTTTTAAGATTGATCTCGATCTCGGTCGTAAAAATATTATTTATCATTATAAAATGTACAGTGCAAAACTAGAACTGTAGAAAATAAACACCCCAACGTTTTTGTGCCTAAACCACTATTTACTAGTATAAGAACCCCTATAAAAAGATTATTACTTTTCTTCCATGCTTCCAACTGTACTGAACGCTGAATAGGATTCAGAATTGGAAGAGGTCTTTGAAGAATTAGACAATGGCGCTCATTATCATCTTAGTGCAAAGGAGAAGTTGTTTTAAATAAATAAATTGTGACACTAAGTTATATTATGAATAAATAAATTATTTTCAGATAAATAAAATACTGTAAAGTAACAAGTTACAAAAATATCGTTTAAATAATAATATTAGGAGGCAGGGATTGTAAGGCCTTTGAAACATTAATAATAAATATTTTTAGGAAATTGGCAAAAGAAATAAGAACAAATTTTTTTATATAGACATTTATGGTTCTGGGATTTGCGGAATACCTACCCCTGTCCATATAAATTAATTTTTATGTAAGGCGTATGTAATCCATTTCATTTAATAATAGTATTAATTTTTCAAATAATATTTTATTTTACCGCCCACAATAAGAACGGTCATTTTAGAATCTCTTGAGCCCAGCTTTAAGTTTTCAAACATTCATTGACATTACAAGTTGTAATTGCTAAACAAAATGACTTGAAATTTAAAAAAACTTGAATTTTCAGAGGTAGAATTAGTTCATCTAAGGGAATTTTTTTCCTTGGTCCGATTTTTTTTTATTTTGGAGCTTTAACTTGCAATGCCCATAAAAATTTTTTTTTAGCTTCATTAATCTAGCGAATATAAGTTAAAAAAATAATGTCCGGCTACATTGGCAAAATATCCCTCTGTATGGCGGCCAGAATTCAAAACTTAGAAATGATTTATAAAATATTTTACAATGCAAAAAAAAAATTAAAGGGTAATAACCTGTTTAGTAAATCAGTTTAAAAATACAATATTTTTTATATCTGAAAATACGTTAAATAAATGTCAAAACAAAAAATATTGAAATAAACACAAACAATGTCTTTTTATAAGATTAAACCACCTTTAACCCTTATCGGACGCGACTTTTCACACGTTTGATTCTCACCAGGTTGAAGTTATTTTTAACAAATATGAAAAAAAACAATAGTATGTTATTATACATTTATATTCATTTCTTTTCAGTTTTGTTACAAATTATTTATTTTTTGTACAACTACTACATGTCTGAGTTTCATCATTCTCGACTTCAATCCAATCATCATCTGAGTTATCAACTTCTGATTCTGTATCATTTTCTTCTTCACTTGAGTATTGTATAGGAACTATAACTCTTCTTTTCTTAGAAAATAACGAAGCGTTATTGCTAAACTCATCACTAGAGCTAAAATCACTTTCAGAAATTTGTTTGATATTTATAATATTTTCTTTATTCATTTTATGGGCAAAAAATAAATTCAGACATTAAAAAAAAGAATTGAAAGTTTATTGCACAAGTTAAATGCTCTGCTGATAACGACAAACTGAAAAGATTCTTATGCTCAAACGGTAACGGTAAATACGTATTTTCAAATGGTAACGGTAAATTGAAGAAATGAATGCATTTTAAAAACAAATCTCATCAATAGACAGTATGTTTCGACATAATTCGCCTTGTCACTTCACACGTGCCATACGACCGTTGCAGAAAAGTACTGTTGTCACGTCAGAGGTGACTTACGACCGATAAGGGTTAAAGTTGTAGCTTGTAATTTGATGTTAGAATTTACAAAGTTTTTTATATTGAACACGCAATGCTAATGTTGAACAAATGCTTTTCAATTCCTCTCTATTTTGCTTTTTTTGTAATAAATAAGAGAGTAAAAATTATAAAATATGATCTCTTCGATGAGAAAGCCGGTTTTTCTTTATTCAGTTTAAGTTGCAACTAATTGTAAGTTTATCAGCTACTAGAACTATTTTCATTTAAAGAAGTTTAAAAAAACATTAACAGCAAATTTTAGGTTTTTTCTGAAATTATTTAAGATGGTATTTTATTTAGATTTTTTATTTAATGATTTTAATATCTAGTTTAAAACTTAAGTTTTGTAACAATCTTCTTGCATCCACATTAAAATATAAAAATTTTTTTGTTTTACTTTTGAAATTAAGATATAAAATCAGCCTGTTGCTTCTTCTTCTATTCTAATCCGCCTAACTCCCAGGCTGAGTATTGCAAAAACTATTCTGTATATATTGGTTATTTCAGTTTAGAACCACAGATGAATTACAACAAAATTATTATTATTATTATTATTTTTTTTTTAATTCCCCCATTGTGCAAGTTCAGTTAAAAAAAATATCAAAATTAATAAAACTTAATTTTTCTTTACCTTTATTAATCTGAGATTAAATATAATAACTAGAAAATTAAACTAAGTGTAATATTAATATTAATATTTAGAACAGACCCTTAAAAGCCCCACAGTGCAACTTCTACTTTTTCGTTTCTTTAGATTTAAAAAAGTACATGTTCTACTAGTCTAAACAATCTTAGACCATATTTAGTTTTTGTTCAGCTAACTAGAGATTTAATCTAAGATTAAGCTTTATGTGTATGACTGGCCCCTATCGAAAGATTCTAAAGAAACAAAACGCGAAATATTTGTAATATTTTTGTTAATTACATTTGTAAATGAACATTAGCCGACACGTTATTGTCGGCGGTATTTTTTATTTTTGAAGCTGCAACATCCGTTGAAAATTGTTAAAAAAAAAAACATTTATCTGCAATTAAATAAAAAACATTTAAAAATAATTACTACAATATTCCGGATATCGCTTTTTATAACATCGTTAAAGCATAAATTTGTTTATATCAAGTCATTAAGCAATGAAAGTTATTTAAAGTGATTTTCATTATAAAGTGCAGATAACAAAATACTAACACAAAGATTATTTATTTTTTTAAATAAGTTTCTGTACATTTTTGTGCAGTATGTAACATTTATTTAAATTGTGCTTCGAAGAATATGAATTTTTGAAAAAAAAAAAATAAATAAAGTGGTGAGTAGTTGCTAAATTAAAGCGGCAAAACTTAAAATAAATATAACAAAGTTGTTTATTGAATGACACAAATCTTTATTGAATCAATAAATATAAAGAATTTGGTATCGTAAGGAAAGGCAAATCGACAAAGTTGATACTACTAATTGGCTTGAAGATATTCATTCTTTTTCGTGACGCTCAAATTTGCTGCTGCAAAAAAATATTCCATATTTCTATTAATGTGTGACTTTAATTTATTTTCTTTGTCCATTAATATCAAAGAGTCCTTTAAAACAAAATCATAACGGTATTTAATCATTATTGGCTTAAAAACTCTTGCAAATTTAATTAACTTTAAGTTTAAAATTAACAATTTAATAATTTTATCACAGCCGTTAAATCGTAAAAAAGTGTTTTAAAAAAATTATTTTTATTAAGAAACTAAAAAAAAATAACAAACTGATTTCTGCTACTTAAGTGAAAAATTACTCACATGAAGATAATGCAGTCTTTTTACCTAGAATTAATTATAAATTTTTAAGTATAAAGTTATGAACAAGTTCTGTTTAAGCTCTAGCTCACCCTAAGTAAAGCAATTATGATATTTTCACATGAAATACTTCTCACTATAGTTACAGAAACAGGGCACATATTTAAGCGAAACAAAAAAAAAAAAAAACTTATTTATTAAAATTTGGAGAGCATATAATTATAAACCAAATATGGTGAAGAGTGCATACTATTCGCTGCCGCCGAATATAACTCTTTTAATAGTTTTCACACCCTTTATTACAGATGGAAAGAGTATTATATGCTTTTCATTTTGTTTGTAATTTTTACAATATTATTTTTCGAATCCACAAGATATTTATGGTCTGCTGTGATCTGACAGGAAAGTCAGTTTTACCACGTCTCCAGATTAGCTAAAGAAAATTTATGAAAAACTATAAATTGCCAGGCAACTGGAATTCTATTTTACCATTTAATAATTATATTCTGAAAATTTTCACTAAAAAATAATTTTTTTTTTAAACTGTATTTGCAATAAAAAATTAAAATTTAAATTATCAAATCAATTCTGCAGAAGTTGTAAGGACGAGGAGAAGGAAGAGACAGTGGAACATCTCCGCTGTCTGAACGCCACGCTGTATTGTATACGATTAAGACTCCATATCTGGTGTGTTGGTCACTGTGACCAAGTAGGATCAGTTCGTTTCTGATATCCAGTAGGTGGTTTACTGGCAAAAAATCGAACATTATGACCCGGTCAATGGGATGAGCCGGCCTTATCTGCGGGGTCTTCTGTTCTCTGCATTATTCAAACCCACTTTTCTTTCTCTACACTTTCTCTGTCCCTTATTTCATATCCTCATATCTTTTTCTACGTTCTGACTTTCTCTCTCTGTTCTATTCTTCCTTCTCAGCAGGTATTACAAAGGAATCAATTACACAGGCCAACGATGAAAAAACTTTTTTAATGAAAATACCTTATTCTTATGTTGTTTAGGTTGCTGAATCCAAATATGATGCTTAAAAAGTTGTATCACCCACCGTTTATTCACATTTTATAGTTAAATTCATGAAATAAAGAAATATTTTTAGAATTTAACAGCTTTTTCATAGTTAAGATAACATGAAAAAATAGGTCTAATGAACAAAGATGATGTTGGCAGCACTGCTGAAACACATGCTAAACAGCTGATGTTTTGTTTATTTTCAACATAACCTCACTTTTACGTTTCCTGTACATGTGCTCAGTGCAATGTCTCATCGCGGCTGTAAAAACTCTGCTGACAGTTTTTGTTATATTTGTGGTGAGTTTGTTATTAAAAAGCACCAAAGAAACATTACAGACTTTGTGAAAAAGGTTTATCTAGCATACTTTGGAACCAAACTTGGAGACCAGGATAAACCTTGGGCACCGCATAAGGTATGTTATGTATGTTAAAGACCTCAGGAAATGGTCAAAAAAAGAGAAAAAACACTTTAAATTTGCTGTTCCCATGATATGGAGGGAACCAAAAAATCATTCCGATGACTGTTACTTTTGCAGTGTAGATATTACTGGTCATAACTCTAAGAACAAGAAGGTAATAAGCTACCCTAACCTTCCGTCCGCCATCCGACCAGTAGGGCACGGTGTAGATTTGCCAATCCCGGAACCACCAGAGGACTTAAATTCTATTGAAATAGAAGTATTTTCTGATGTACAGTCGGAGTTAGATGAACACGATGAAGAATTCCAATGTGTTACAGAAAATGTAGAGCCTAAATTGTTCACTCAGGTCGAGCTTAATGACTTAGTTAGGGATCTGGGCTTAACAAAAGAAAAAGCTGAACTGCTTGGCTCTAGGCTAAAAGAAAAGAACTTGCTGGCGGCTGGAACCAGCATTCATGTGTATAGGAAGAGAGAACAACAATTTTCGAAGTATTTTGAACAAGAGGGTGATTTGGTGTACTGCTCAGACATTCATGGTTTAATGAATGAGTTTGGAATTGAATACAAAACAGAAGATTGGAGGTTGTTTATTGATTCATCCAAAAATAGTTTGAAGGCAGTTTTACTACACAACGGTAACATGTATGCCTCTGTACCTGTCGGTCATTCTGTACATATGAAAGAGAGTTACGAAAATCTAGAAATAGTGTTAAATAAAATAGGTTATTCTGCACACGGTTGGATGATATGTGGTGATTTGAAAGTTACGTGCATGCTCCTTGGTCAGCAAGGGGGTTTTACCAAATTTCCATGTTTCTTGTGTGAATGGGACGGTAGAGCTCGGAATCAACATTGGTGCAGAAAGAACTGGCCTGCTAGGGAGTCTTTAAAGCCTGGCGAGAAGAACATTTTACGCAAAAACCTTGTAGATCCAAAAAACGTGCTCCTACCACCACTACATATTAAGTTAGGTCTCATGAAACAGTTTGTAAAGGCTTTGCCTAAAGATGGGCTTTGTTTCAAATATCTCTGTCAGAAGTTTCCACACCTTTCAGAAGCTAAACTGAAAGAAGGCGTCTTTACCGGGCCTGATATTAGAAAAATGATGTTTGACGTTAACTTTGAATCCACAATGACCTCAAATGAAAAGGAAGCATGGGTTTCATTCAAGCAAGTTGTCACCAAGTTTTTGGGAAATGAAAAAGACCCAGAATATAAGGCTATTGTTGCTAACATGTTAAAAAAATTTGAACAGTTAGGATGTTTGATGAGCCTGAAAGTTCACTTTTTGAGCAGCCACCTCGATTACCTCCCGGAAAATTTAGGAGATGTTAGTGAGGAGCAAGGTGAGCGTTTTCACCAGGACGTTAAAGTGAAAAACGTTACCAGGGCCGCTGGAATACCAACATGATGGGGGATTTCTGTTGGTCACTTCACCGGGAAGTTCAGCAAGCTATTCATCGCAGGAAAAGCTACACAAAAAGCTTCAAGGAAAAAAGGGAAAGAAAATATAAACCAATTCCAGTTGACAAGTGAACCTTGTATCATCACATAAAATTACTATTCCAAGTATTTTACTGTAAATACAAACCATTTTTACGATTCTACAGTGTTTCATTGATTTCCCTATATACTGTAAATGGGTATTAGACTATATAATAAAATACATTTTGCTTGGAAACTAAGGGTGATACATAAAAACTACGAGCAGATTTGGATTCAGCACATAAAAATCTATCAAGATCAGCTATTAAAATTAAAAAAGTTTTCACAAAGGTTTTTTTTGTTGGCCTGTGTTATTGGACTCAAGTAGGCTGTGGCCTAACCTAAAGATATTTCAAATATCTTCATTTTATCATGGATGTAAACATTCCGCTAAAAAATAAAAATAAAAAATAAAAAACACAATTATTTTAATGAAGGGTATATTAGCTTCGGCATAGCCGAATATAGCAATATTACTTATAATCAATACAAAGTATAATATATAATCGGATAACATAAGATCATTACAGGTTTTAAATTATGTGAAAGAAGATTAATTATACTTCTGTTGTACTTAGCGTGATTTAATCTACTTTTTTTTTTGCAAATTCATATAAAAAAAAATAATTACTTTGACCTTTCAGAAAATTCATATTCAAAGTCAAAAAAAGTGCAAATAAAATTTTTTAAAACTGATTATTAAAAAAAAAAAAACAGAACATTTTTTTTCACACCAAATAACTTGTAGACAATTGTCCAGATTTAGACGCTTAACTCCACCTACACTTTTACAAAAAAAAAAAAAAAAAAAAAAAAAAAAAAAAAAAATACTATTTAAATATTTTTACTTGGCTTGCAATAATCGTTGTAAATGTTAAAAAAATATAAATGATTTTTTGCCAAATACGCATTACATAGAGGGTGGACAGCTTTAAAAATAAGACTTAAGTTAAAAAAAAAATAATGCAATATAGTTAAAACCTGTTTGTTAATTTCTTGTGTGCTTCAAATAACTAATGCAATACAAATATTTTTATTTATTAATTTACATTTTAGGTGATTAGTGTTTTTTTATTACAAAGTTAAGGCAATAAATGGAATGAAATAAATATTAAATTATTTGTAAACCGCAAAATTTATGATTTTTTCAAGATCAGTTGCAACTTTAAAAAACAAATTAACAACACATCTTACATCATTGTTTAGTGTGCTTCGTTACATAGAAGATAATGTGTACTTTGTGCATAACTTTAACAGCTTTGCTAAAATTATTAAACACTTAATTATTTGTTGTAATTAACAAAGTATTTGCTTGATATCATTTAAATATTTTCACAAATGGTTTTAGTTATTACTTTGATATTTACAAATACTTTTTAAATAAAATTAAAAATAAAAAATAAATAATAAAAATTAAATTAACGCAGCTATGTATTTAGAAGTTTGTATTTGAATTTTATTTGATATTATTTTTATCTGCTGTATGACTATAACTGAGTTTTATTCCTAACATAGCATGTTATGATCAATTGTTGTTAATGCAAATAATGAATGAATGAATGAACGAAAGAATATGTTGCTTGTATTAATTTATGCTAGACGATATTCGTGGGTATAATTTTTTACAAAAGCAAATACAATTTATTTGTATTTAAAATGTTGTATGTAAAAGAAAATTTACTAGTATTTGGATTGTTTTTTTTTTTTTTTTTTTTTTTTTTTTTTTTTTTTTTTTTTTGGAGGAGGAGAATTTGAGAATTTTAAAATTTTTTGTGACCTTGATTTATCAAGCCATCACGAATGTGACTTAACATCAGAAATTAAATTAAAATTTAGATTGAAATCCATTTCTTAGTAATGAATGAACAATTTTAATTCCGCCTTATTTTTATATTTTATTTTTAAAATTTATTACGTAAGAAAAAATAATTTACAATTTTTTTCTGTTTTTAAAGAAAATATAAAAGACACTAGCAGAATGTAATGCAGCATTTTTTATACCTGTTACGCATGTTGATTTGACCATAATTTTCAGAAGAATCCAAATTTTTTATGAACTTTTGTACTCTAACGATCATGGCGAAATAATACTAGGTGGTCGCGATGGCGCATTCATCAATTTTCGCCATACGAAAATTAGGGATTTAGCTATCGCGACCACCCTGTATTATTCCGTCAAGGTAACGATCGTGCAGATATAGTTTCCAACAAGATGTAAAATAAGTCCATAAATTGCTGCAATTTATATAATAATGCGATTTTTTTTAATAATTTTCTTTTCTTTTTTCTTCGTTTCAATTTTCTTTAAACGTGCATATAATATAGAAGACAATAACATTTCATAAACACAATGTTTTTTTTTTTTTTTGAAGCACTAAGTTTATTAAAACACGATATTTAAAGAAAAAATTACCAAATTATAAAGATATCTTTAAAATATTATAATTTTTTAGTAAAATAATCAAAAAGTCGTTATTCACAAAAGAGAAATGTGAATAAAAGCACGCAGTTTAACAACCACTTCAAACTTCACTTAAAGACTGAAAAATCATATTTACAAAAATTTGCAAACAACTCTGTATAATTAAAAAAAATACATACAAATTTCGAAAAAGAATTCGCAAGATATACATATTTCATTTAATACATTGAAATTTCTAGAAAATATTAATCTCCTAATATTTTCTTAATTATTTATTAGCTAAACTGTTTGATATTATAAAAAATTTATTAATTAAATTGGCTTAGGTTTATTTTTATATTAATTTAAATTTTTTATTAAGAAAATTATAAACAAATTTGTGCGGACGTTACTTACAAAAAACGAAAGTTAGTGCAGAAATTACTAGATCGCTACATCCGTCATCAGCATTCTTCACATACATCTACTTTAGGTTGTTTACATTGCAAACATCATCTTTCAAGCCAACTAATTTTGAGGAATATTCATAATAAATAAATTTTTAAAACGAAATATCGAAAATAGTTTAGTCGACAAATACCCTTCCGCAAGTTATACAAATTTGGAAAAAAATGGTTTTTCACTTCAAAAAATTAAATCAAAATTATATCATTTCACTCAATTAAAATAAATTTATTTTTTAATTTAATTAATTAAATTTGTTTATTAAATTATTTTCTATATTTCCGTCTGAGATTTAACCATGTTCGGAAATTTTACCTAAAATAAAAAAAAATAAATAAATAAGTAAATTAGAGATTACAAAAAAGTGCAGCCGTTTCAGAAAAAGAAAAAATAGATTTAATTAAAATTTTAATTTTAAATCTTAAACAAAAATCAAAATACTGCAATAAGATATCGATGTTAATTAAATACATTGAAAATTCAAGATCTGTACAAAAAACTTTTTTATACTTTGCAAATAATTTAAAAATTTATTAAAAAAAATCTTTTTTATTAAACAGAATGAAGTGTATATAAAATTCGGCATGACTGCTTAAAGCACTATCATTCAATTTTTGGCTTTGCTCTTTAGTTATAAATAAATTTTTCTTACAAAACTGGCAGAGAGTTAATAAATTAAGCACACAAGTTCTGAACTTTTGTATTTATTTTTTTAAGAATTTTTTTTTAAGATCCAAAAGCAAAATTTCAACTGATGTTTTACTTTAAATTTTCTTTTCCTTATATGGGAAATTTGAACAAAAAGAGAATAATCTTTCTACTTTGGCTTTTTCATTCTTTAAAGAAGGGAATTTAATTTTTATTATAATTGCCGTAGATGATGTTAGAGATTAAAGAGAAAATATAATACTCTTAACAATGAATTGCTCAAAAATTTTACTACGAACTACGTGTGGGATATCACGATTTTTTTTGTTAAAAATTCAAACAAGTGGCCAAATGTGAATTGTGTTTTCTTAAGTTATTTTATTGTAGTCAAAGTTGTTGTTTAATATTTTGTATTTTTTTTTTGGGTATGAAATTCTAAGCAATATAATTTGCTAAAAATAAATGTTTTTTTACACATTTCGGTGCAATATAAAAATATATTTTTTTTTAATTTGTTTATTGGACTTTAAGAGATTTGTTTTATTTTGGGAGCTTCCGTAAAAATTGGTTTTTACTTTCAACCCAACAAACGAGTCATTTGATTTTCTCTCGTTTTAAAGAAAACATCGATCTAAATTTTCTGAGTTAGATTATTTTAGATTTGAATATAAATTTATCCCACACATTTTAAAAATACACATTTTGATACGTATGCTGTTTTTTTTTTGTTCTTCGGTATGCCAAATATGTCTAACGTTTAGAGGAAAATTGCACGAAAAATGATATTCTTAGAAAAAAAAACAACAATCTTTTTCAATGTTTTTAAAATTAAAAATAAAAGAATTTTGTGTGTATGCATAAAAATAACAACAACCCGTGTTTTGAAAATATAAAAATAATCTTACAAACAAAATATTTGGAACAGAACGCATAAAGTAAAAATAAAATAAAATAAAATAAAATGTTTTGATATGAAATCTAAAATTATTACTATTAATTGCAAATTTTAAACAATTACTGACATATTCATAAAAAATAAAATAACTTTGAAATGTGTTTTATGACAAATTTTCCATACAAATTCATTTAAAATATATTTTAATATTTTATGAATACAGCTTAAATTTAACAAGTAAACAGTGAAATATTTGTATTTTAATAATGAATTCATAAAACAAGTATTTCAATTCGAACAAATATTGTGATTTAAATACTTTCTGTGTAAAAAATACAATACAAATCAATTCTTCTAGTTGGGTAAGCGAAATTTTTTATAACATTCGATTTAGAAATGACCACCATACACGCCAACGAATCTGAAATTATTTAAGTCTTAACAAGAATAAACAAATAGTTTAAGATATTGACTAGTAAAGGAATACACCTTCAAAATTTGTAATGAGAATGTCGTCGTTAGATGACGATGACTTGTTATGGTCGGATATTTTACTCGAAAAAAGCGGAGCACATTCAATGAGTGTGTGCTAGAGCACGAAATAAATCGAATTTATTTTAAATAGTGTTGTTTAAATAAACAATACTAAAGAAAAATATTAAAAAAAATAAAAATAGAAACAGCCAGGTGAGAGCTGACCGCACACACAAAATATTCCATTTTGTATGAGTCCCTCTTTGATTTGATATTTTAATATTTTTTCTTTTTTTTAATCAAAGGTGTGTGGCTTGAACGGCTTAAAAGATGAGGTCCATAATGTTCAACATCACGGCCATAAAGGCTGTACATAGAAACAGATAACGCCAAAAGCTTTCTAAAGGACATAAACATAAAATCACTTTCACAATGGAAAGAGAGCAAGACAGAACTTGACATTATCCTGACATACCAATAACACGAGAAATTGACTCTTTAAATTTTGAAATTTTTAGGCAACCAACTACGACAGACACAACTATCCACTGTTCTTTAAACAATCCTTCCCAAAATAAGCTCGCAACAAATAACTCGACACCATTTACACTATAGCTTAAAATAACGGTTACAACCGCACCACCATGGAAAAACTTTTTATAAAATACAACACCTAAAACAAGACGAAAGAAGACAAGGAAGCCATCGATACAACACGGCGACACCTTTTTACTTACACAGGACCACAAATAAATAGAATAACTAAGCTTTTTCAGAAAGAAAGTTTACGAGCAACAATCTACAGGAACAACCAATAAATGTGATACCAACGTAGTAGACTTATTTGTACCGGCAACCATACATACACAAGGCAAACTAAGTGAACATTAAAAACAAGGCTAACAGAACACATACGATCATACAGATGAAAAATTAACGACTCCAACTTCGCAATACACCTTAAACACACATGGACACGAACCAAGGAAAATAGATGAATTTGGGCCAATACTGCACACAAGTAAAAAAGGATGAAGACTAGATATTTTTAAGATTAAAAACATGGAAATTTACAAAATACGAATTTTTAACCGAAACATTATTAACGAATAGATAAACACACCCTCTGACACCATTTTTACACCACTAAAATTATTAAAACATCTACAGATGGTTACACTTACATATCTCATAATAAAAGACCGAAATATTCTACTGTATACCATAAATAAACATGAGAGATATTAAACAATCCACCTGCATAATACTATTTGAACAGACATTACCCTAACCCTGGAGTTAATGTCGACGTCGTTGACGGCGTTTCAACGCCGAAAAAGTTGAAACAGATTGAACTTTTCGGCGTTGCAACGCTTTGAGATTAACTGCTCTCATACAATTTCATATGATTCAACTTTGTTTTTGACATTTGACGCCGTCAACGACGTCGACATTAACTCCAGGGTAACGGACAACATTCCCTGAACGAGCTGTTTAAACAAATAATAGCTAACACTATCGCTTTAGTACTAAAACAACGTATTTTGAAAATGATGTTCTCACATCGAAAGCGCTCTCCAAAACGCACCAAATAAACAGTCAATGGCGACGGCTTTTACCGAAAGATATGATAACAGCAAATGTAAAAATATCACTTTTTTCATAAATAAAAATTCAATTATAAAATAATAATTAGATTTAATAATCTTAAGATAACCTTGAACCAAAATATGTTTACAGTATAGTTTTTTCACAATATTATGTTTAAATGTTATAATAGTATGATTATTTTTAGAACAGTATAATATTGTTGCTCGATAATGGTAGCCTTCATTCACTAAATTTAAAAAAAGCTGCACAGTTCTCTGACCTTTCTTTATTATTTTTTAATTTATAAATCCTGAATTGACTCTTAAAACTACACATAATTTTATTGTATACAAACACTAAAAAAATTTTTAAAAAAACTTAAAGCAGTTATTCGGTTAACCGATTAATATTTAATCGACTCAATATTGTAAAAAAAAACCAAACGAATAAATCGACAACATCCATCTAAGGTGGATATTTAGATTCTTGGCAATAAAGATATTTCTCAACTTTTCATTTTTAGTTGCGTTTTGGATGTCAACGCGTAGTGTTACCAAAAATAAAACAAACTAAATTTCACCCAAAATGGGAGAATTAAAAAATACACTTTATAAACGTACACAAAAAAACTAAAATAAACTTCCTAAACTATTTACATATAAATTCAGGCTAAAAACATAAATATAATTATATTTAAAAAAATTCAATGAATATGTGATAAATGTAAAAGAAATGAGAGAGAAAAATTTAATTAAAAGAAAAATATTTAGATCAACAAATATGATTTTATAAACCGTAATTCATAGATTTGAAAATGTGTTTTTTAAAGGCATCAAGTTTCAATGCTACAAAAATAAATAAATAAAAAGTTCAAGTTTCAAGAGCTTCTGTGACACAAATATAAAATTATTCGATTGTTTTCTCTTTGAAAAACTTAAGAGATTTGATTGATGTTTAAGAGAAACATCATTGTTTGTTACATCCAAAAAAGATAAAACTAATTTAGTAATTTTTACAAATTGAAAACGAGCACCGGTAAATGAAATAAATTTTTGCTGTGATTATTTATTCATGTCATTTTGTATTTTTAAAAAATAGCAGTTTAGTCGGAACAAAGTGAACAATAAAAAATTTTATTATTACGTGTGTTCATCAAAATGTTTTTTTTTTTTACACAAAATAAATTAGACAAAACTATAAAACAAAAAATAAAAGTTAAAAAAATAACAGTTTTTGCAACTGTTTACAATTTAATGGTGAATTCACTTTGATCTGATTTAATTATATCATTTATATGCATTATTTTAAACAATCTTGTTTTATACTTACGAAAGGATTTTAAAAAAATGTTGCCAGATCATTTTCTTAGTGGTAATTAAAAATTCTTTAATTTTTTTTTTTCTACTAAAAAAATAATATGTAAGTTTATTTGAAGTCTGAAAAGATATAGTGTGTGATATAGAGTATAAAAATGTTTAAAATATGCAGCTCCGTACCATATGATCTGTGTTTGTATGTGTTTTAAAACAGTGCCAATTGTATTTTGACTATGAATGCAATGAACTGCATTAATTTACTTAAAAAGACAACGTACCTAATAGGCTCTTCAATCCCATATTTGCCAAATCAGCTAACGCGGCTTCACAATAATTACTATCGTTTTCCTTTTCTTATGAAGAATTTTATAGTTTTAAAAGTAATTTTATAGTTTCTAAAAGGCCTGATCGATTGTATTAAAACCTCATATGACTTTCATACACGTGTGTTTGATTTTAAGTGGTACACGTGGTTGTTCTATTGCTTAAGAAGCCGGCAACGTGATAGTTTAAAATAGTACATCTCGTGTGTGATTAAAATTAAAGCTGTTGTTAAATCATATTTTTTCTGTGATTTTAAAAATTTTAATTCTTTAATACTTGAGAAAATATTTGACTTTTGAAATTAAAAATTTTTAATTTTGTTCTTTGTCCAATTTATTTTCTTGTAGCGAAGCCTAAAGCCTCAAATTTTTCTTAAATTTATTTTCTTCGATTGGAAAAAAAACTTTTAAAAATTAAGAAATATACATTAATAAGTTATTCATTGTCTAAATTTATGGGAAAAATATAACTATAGTTTATGACGAAAAAAATTAATCTATTCCGTGCTAACTATTAAAAAGCAACAACCAAAAGTATAAAATGTTAAGGATGCTTTCAAAGACTATCTGTTGAGAAAATAGAAAAGTATTTTCAAAATTTTTACCAAACCACCCAACAATATTTACTAATTAACAATTATTATTTTTTTTCATACTGGAGGCTCCGCTGGGATTTGAACTCATGACCTTCTGCTCAGCAAGTAACGTAGCCAACCTTTACCAACTTCTTTTTTAATATGTTATTTAAGCCTCACTATGTTAGTGGATAAACTTACACACATATAGACAACAACAATATTAAATTTTGTTGTTGTAGTTATTTAGAGTTTAATAAGATTATATTTCATTATAATTTTCAGGAAAAATATATTTGCAAATTAGGTGTTTAATGCTCCAGAAGAAGTGGAGAGTTTATTTTAGAAAAGAAGAGAACGTTACTACTTCTCTTTTATCACAACATGTTTTTCAGAATTTTTTAGAGTTATTGACGTTGTTGTTGTTATAGTCTTTTCGAAAGTCTGTAAAGCTCTTGCTGATTGAAAAATCTTTGTCTGAATGTAGCTCATATTTTTCAACAGCATATTCCGATAACTGTGTGATGACATATCGACTTTTTCGAATTTGTTACTTTTGTTATATTATGGCACCGCATTGTAAGAAATGCATACGAGAATTATGTATTTTTGAAATAAGTTTTAAAATTCTTTTGTCACATGAAAGCTTAAGCTCCAGCTGTAATTTTTTTATATTTTCTTCTAGTTTATATAACTCATATTAATCATATTATTTTGTGTCTCTCCCTAGAGGGTTAATTTATTTGTCACCATAACTCTCGAACGGTGTTTACAATATATAAGGGACCACAAAAATAACTTCAAGTTGTTCAAATACATTTTTTTATCTGCTGGATGTGTGGTTTGAATGAATTGTAGCTCGCAGTGAAGTTCCGTTCTCCGGCCTGTATATTGCATAAATATATTTGTACCAGTGTTGCCAGGAGAAGACATGAAAAAGTTACGCTTTTCTTTCAAAAAATTTACATTTTTATAAGACTTTTACTAATTTGTTTAAGTTTTTAAAGATTTTGGAACCAGTTACATGACAAGCCCTCTTATAACCGTTCAAAACTTGTAAATTTTTGTAAAACTCGAATTTTAACATGTCAAGGGAAAAAATGTCCAGAGTATTTTTCTTAAATTTTCCGCAAAATTACTGCCAAATCTGAAAAACTAGATTACACATGTATTAGTTAAAAACTTTGTTAAAGAATATAAAATGAAAGGCTTTCTAAGCAAATTAATTTTTAATTTTAGAGAAATATAAAAGAACTACACAAATGACATAATAATTCATTAAGCGTTTGATCTTTTTGTCGAACTATTTTTTTAGATACATTGTCTTTAATATAACTGAAAAATTGTTTAATTAATTTCTCTTTTATTTGTTTTCAGTTGGTCCTAGTATGCAAGATATTGCACGTGACGATCTTACAATAGTAAATGGAGGTGATGTTGCTGCTGCCCATTCCACAGATAAAAATATGTGTCCAATACAAATTTACAAAAGTCATAACACATCACCACTAAATTCCATTGCTGCAAATTTACCACAAGATTCAAACAATGAGTTAAGTGAGGTACAATCTTTTGTATCTGTTAAGCTGGAAGATATCAACACTGTGGATTTATTTCCTTCTAACTCTTCTAGTTGGCGACAATATCAGATACAAGATATTGGCGATCATCGATTGTTTCTCAATTCCCGCCAATCATATGACTGCAACAGTGCAAAATTATTACTGCAAGGATCCGATGATCCATTAATAAGTCATGGAGCAAATAGTGTATTCTCGCATGATGAAGAACATCCAGCAGATTTTGCCAACAGTCTGACAACACAAGCGAATAATTATTTACAACAGACAATAAATAAAAAAGAGAATCAAGAGCGTCTATCAAAATTATTAAATGAAGACAAAAATCCTCAACGTATTGTGAAAAGTGGTTGCAGTAATTTGACAAAGCAACAACTTAAGGTAAAGGCTAATCTTATGAGTGCTCGAAATCAACAACAACAGCAACAACAAAATCAAAATAATACTGCATCGCTAAATTTAGCGACAACTTCTTCTATGTCAAGTCAAAAGAGTCAGCGCAATCAAAAGACCAAAAATAAAAAGGGAACCAGTGTTAAATTAAGATTTCATCATCAAGCACTGCCTGCTGAGTATCTCAGTCACTATGAGGCCACTCAAGGCCAGCAAAGAATTTGTAAAAATCCTTCATTGCAGAAAACAACAAATCAGCGAAATTCAGCGAAAACCACAAACAATTATCAGAGACAATCTCAACCTAGGAACTCGCATGAAAATGTACGGAGTTGGCTTCAAAAAATTGCTGAAATCCAGAGGACAGCTAATGCATCAAAGATAAGCGAAGCAAATCTGTTACAAACAGCAATAGATAAGAATCAAGGAAAGCAAATTAAGGGAAATATACAAGAAACTCAAAACACTTTAAATGCCATTTCAAACCAGGCCAACAACAACAATCATAAACAAACAACACTTAAAGATCGTGATATGACAAATAAATGTTGCTTAACAAATTCCCGTACACATGAGGGCCAATTTTCGTCAGAAGATGGCAATCGCTTAATAACCCAACAAACAAATTATTCTGACCTTCCTTATATGGGAGAAATAACACTTGACAATTGCAAACCCCGCAGAGGCCGTAAACCCAAAAAAGCCGATATCTGTCATTTGATTTATAAAAATTATGGAACCATACTGCCCAAGAAATCTAAATCAGAAAATTGCTACAAATACTCTTTAAACAGTCTTAATACGAAAAGTAATTGTTTAACAAAAGATGAATATGAACAGCCATTGAATTTATGTTTACGTGACCAACCAAACGATTCCTATTCAATTTCAAGTGGCGATGAACTGTCAGAAACTAATTCTACCTGCCCCACACCTATTAGCACTCCCTTTGATAGCATGCGTGACTCCATGCTGGCAAAGAATTTACAGAAATCTTTAAATAATCTCACGGAACACAATGAGAATGAAAAGCCTGTGGAGACGTTTAAAAACTGTAAAGAAAAAAACACACTTCCTAGTGGCGTACTGCTCCATAATGGAAATGGTCTTTACAAGACAATAACAACAGACAATCAATTTGCTTTGAAAATTGCGATACCAAGCGAAACCCCTTCATCTAGTCCAGTTGAAATAAATAAAATTTCCTTAATTTCTTCTACGTCCTCAGATAATTCTCTGCCAAATACTACAAGTTTAATGCCAAATCAACAGCTGGCAACTCCTCAGAAACGTAAACGATCTGCCATTTTTATACCGCCCATGAACATTGAGAGCACAAATAACCCCGCCACAGAAGTGAGTATTTGTAAATTTAAATTCACTGGTGGCTCCAAACCGTCATTGCAAGAGAAAAAAATGATCTCAGTTGATGCTGGTGGCAATTATAGTTATTTTAGTGGAACTGGTGATAAAGCTAGTCGCGGTTATGAATATTTTCCACGAGAAAGTCTTCAACATACAGCTGGTCTACTGCCGGGAGTTAATTGTACTGGACAAAAATTATTTCTTCAAAAGCCGCCAACATTACATGGCACAAGCAACGATTCATCAAAAAATCCAAAATCTGCCATATCGTCAGGGCAGCATTCTGCCAAAATTGTGAATATCAGTATGGATTCAGTATCAGCAAATACTATAGCAACAACAACAACAACAACAACAACAACACCCTTAGAAGTGAGTAAAAATGAAGCATATTCATTATCCATTAAGGAAAATTCATCATCCTATTCATCTTCTAGTCCAACAACATTGACAACAAATCTACAACATAAAAGACGTGATGCACCAACACATCCGTTACGAAAGTTAAGCCAAAAGTTAAAACTAGAAGAAAGTTTTAAACAACAAGGATTTCTTATACAGACACAACAGCTGGAATCAGCAGAAGGTGCTACATATTGTAAATTTAGACAATTAAAGAAATTAACACGTTATTTATTTCGTATTTGGAAAGATTATTTACCACAGGGTGTACAAGAAAATATAAACGCTACAGCATTCAAACCACACACAAATACTTCCTTGGTGGCAATTGAGCGCGTTAATGTCAATGCACTAAAGCAGACATCGACAAACTTACTGTGAAAGAAAAACAAACAAATTATCCATCTATAGTTATGTACTTATTAATATATGATTAAATTTAAAAAAATATATTTAGAAAATTTATAAGTAAAAACCCGATTATCAAGTTGTTAGTGTGACCTACGATTTCCTTAGCTGCCTAAGAATCTGGCGTGAATTACTGCAAAGGACTGAAGTTCTTAATTGCTGAACTATTTAAATTTATCTCAAGATAAAAATTCTTTTATCTGTATTATAATATTTAATAATAGAAATAACATTTTTAATTAACACTTAACATATTCAATGCTGCCAAAGATAAGAAAATATAAATAAATTTCTAGAAAAATTTAGTTTTCCTTTTATTTTGTAAAACACAACTTGATTTTTTTTACTTGCTTTAAATGCTTTGGATATTATATTATTTTAAAATTTATTTCTGATATAAAAATTTATTATTTGGAAGCTTTTTTATGTTAATTTTCTTTAATTGTGCTTGACTCCTTCAAATATATAAATATTCTATGATATTCTTATGAAATATTTTTAATTTAAAACTAAAAAATGAAACGTGTTAATGCGGGAAAGCAGATCTATATGGTCATTTCGCTACTGCTTATAGAGCTCATCGGTGGATTCTACCCAAATTTCATAAAAAAAACCTAAGAGTCTTATATATGAACTTTATTGAATCAATAAAACAAAAAGATAATAATAATTTAAAAATCTTTTATACAAAAACACAGCAACCATCGAGGAAAAATTTTTATATTTTCTTTCATTTTTCTACTTAAGGGTTGGGACTGGAAATCATTCATACGTATTTAAAAGATTTAATGCAAAAAAAAATGTTTAATAATTGTAAATAACTTTTAAAAATAAACAATGTGCACATGCAAATAATTCAATATGACATTTTTTTATTTCAAATCTACAATACCATTCTCCGGCCCCATAAAGTATATACAGTGGTAGAAAATCGTTTGGAAGCACCATATATTTAAAAAAAAAGACGAAATAAAAACCTTTTTTAAAATATTTTTTATTCTTGTGAATTATTAATTTAATTAATTTAATTTAAAATATCTTTCGCTTTTAAAAGAAAAAAGTAAGAAAAAACACAATTTTGATGGGAAATTCGTTTGGACGCACTATTAAGAAATAAAAATATCCAATCAAATATCCTGTTAGGCATTGAATCTACTTATTTATTAAAGATCTCGATATCAATATTGGACCAACACTCTTTAATTTTATCTGTAAAGTCATTAACGCTCCCTTTCTAATATACTTTGGACGCAAGAATTTCCCAAATTCTCAATAGGATTACAATCTGGACTGCATGCTGGCCATGGTAATACATTTATATTTTTGGATGAGAACCATTCCATACATTATCTAGAAACATGAATAGCTGCATTGTCTTGCTGGAAATGTATTCTTCATCCGGATTGTCATCCAATGCTGCAATCAAGACATCTTCTCAAAGATCCAGGTACATTTGGGAATTCACTTTTGTTGTTATAAAGCATATGGAAAGTTTAAAATTGTAGGAAAACGCTTATTTGTTCAAGACATGTGTGCTTTCGCAAATAAGAGACGCTTTTCTTTATGCACCTTCGTTAATCGAGGTTTTGACTTAACTTTTTTCCATCTTATGGTGGAAGTGACTATTATAACATTGGCAATTGTTTGAGTTGTTATTAGAAGGCTAAGTTTTTCTTTTATTTCAAGATTTTTCTTGGCTTCAAGGCGAATCTGACCCTTTTGCCGCGTATTCAATTTTGAATTAGTTTTTGTAGGAGCCTTAATGCCATATCTTTTGCCCAGTTTTAGAAAGCTTCTTACCACCTTTTCAGAACGGTTTATTAACCTTGAAATTTCTCTATTGGATTTTCCGTCTTTTTTTAAATTTCCTATACAATTTTTTCCAGATCCCATTTTTTTAGGTTCCAACTGCTTTTTTTTAAACCCTCGATACCTAAATTGATCCAATTTTATTATTTAAAAAAAAAGCACTTGCTTACGCTACCAAAGTTGCTATACATTTGCTGCGTCCAAATGAATTTCTCATTTAAAATGCAATTATTTTAAAAGAGAATGCATATATTTTTGTTCTAAAAACCGTTAGACACGTTATTATTTTTGCTTTAATTACTTTATTCAATAATGTAAAAAATAAAACAAAAACAAAAGTAATTACACTACGGGAAATAAAACAAGATGAATTCTACCACTGAGTTGTTATGCATAGCGAAGTCAACTGAGCGATGTCCTGTTCTGTGTACTTTTAAATTATAGTTCTTTACATACTAAGTTTAGTAAATACCTGCGTACTACTATATACAGTTGAAAAAATAACTATTCAGGGAATTAATTTTTTATGTATAAATGTATGTATATATCTTCAGATCTGAAGCATTGCCATATATTTAACACAATTTTAACTTGCATACCTGGAAGAAAAAACAATTGTTGGTACAGATGATATTAGTTTTGAATAAAAAATTTAAGAAGATTTCTTTTTTAATTAAAAATTTAATACATAGAATTAATTTTTTAATTAGAATATTTTGTATTTATTATTTAAATAAAGATTTGATAGAAAGAATTAAAAATTTAAACACCATTAATTTAACCAAAAAAAAACAAAAACTGCATTTTGTGGCCATACCAATGCCATGCTTTACATTATGCTGGTGTCTAATATTTTTTCTGTTTTCCTTGGAAAACGTTCGCATATATTTGTAAATAATTTTCTTCTATTAAATTTTATACGTGTAAAACAAATCAGTTTTTTTAAATAAAGTTAAAATTGATTAGTAAATAAAATCATGGGAATGTTGAAACAATTAACTAATTTAAAAAAAATTTAGTGCTATTATTATTATAAAAATTTTCCCGTGTCTTTAAGTAAATAATTTGCAAAGTGCGTGTGTATTGAAATAAATTATAGTAGTGTTTTGGATATTTTATTCTTCATTCTCTTTCAACTGTATAAAAGAGCCGAAAAAAGTCAGCCGTATACAGTGAGGAAAGAAAAATAGAATTACTGTTGGTTATTGTTGTTTTTGCTTAAACTTTGATTTTTGTCTTTGCTTTATTGTTTGGACAAAAATCCTTAGTTTATTTAAAATGTTTGTCAGGAGTCTCCTTAAGAGCTAAGTAAGCAGTAACGCAATGGCCATCGAGACGTGCTTTGACCCTCAATAATCAGTATCGGTAATTAATTTAAACGGGATAATTAAAAAAAAAATAGCACGTAGTTTTTTATGAAAAGCCAATATTTAAAAAATATTCCCGTGTCTTTAATAAATTTTATTATAGTTGAATTATAAATAAATTTATTAGGTGAAATTTTAAATTTAAAATAATTTTTTTATCAACTTAATCCAAAATCTATTTTAATTTATTTGTTAATAAATAAAATTTCTTTAATAGCCTCAAAGAATATAAATTTTGTACATAGTTTGAAAAGTATTGGTAAAATGAGACAACATTGTCATTCTCCACTTTAGATATAAATGTATCTTTTAAAACTGTCTTTATTTTAACTTCTAGGTTTGTCATTCCATGTGTAATTTCTATAATATCTATTACTGACCCCATAAAGTATGAATATTCTTACTTCTTATTTATAGCGAAGTCGATAGAGCAATGTCCGTCTGTACGCCTGTCTGTCCGTGTTAATGTTGAAATCGTGTTAATGTTGATTTCACAAAGAAAATAAATGTGTGCTATTCGAAATCTGTATGATCCGTCCATGTCCATCAAGACAGCAGGCAAAGCACCTCGCCTAATTTTTCATATTATTTGGAACAATAGAGTAACTCCAATCAACGAAATAAATATAAAAATAAATAAATAAAGAATAAAAGTATCAATTTATTTTGATATTCGAAAATAAATTGTTAGCGGTATTTTTATATTTTATAAACACTTGTTATGGTATAATAGTTTTTCAACACTAATACAAATCGTGCAGATAAAGAAAAAACGTGCTTGGGGTAATTATAAGAGCAGCATATTATGGTTGTATTCTATGATTGCAAGAAAAACATAGTATTGTTACATCTAATAATAATATAGTTGTTCTCGTAACCATATTGTTGTCTACCATAACAATAACATGACAAATTACAAATATAATTATGATTAAAATACATACTATAATAAAATGTAGCATTATTTTGTTTAAAAATTAACATTAAATGGTTACATAAAAATTCCACAATATGTTTGAAAATGTGTTGCAATTTATACATATTATGGCCCCGCAAGGGACTTTATTTCCTGAAATAAAAGGCTTAGTAATTTGTTGTCTTATTTATTAGTGATAGCTAACAAACAAATCGCCAAACTGAAAACAAAGCAATCTGTGAAGTCCTCAGTTTACTCTTGATCACGCTTTATTTATTTATTTATAACAAGATATTATGATAAAATAAATTCTTTTAATTGCTATAAGTCATAAAAATTTGATTGTATTTCGAATTTTGTTTTTAATAAAAACCAACTATATTGCGTTTTTAGTGATGAGTATAATATAAATATAAATTGTTACAGAGAACATAATATAGTCATTACGACCATGTTATGTTCAAACAAACAAAAACAAAAAGAAACAATTTTAAGTAAATTAGTAGAGTAAAAAAAAAACCTGTAACGTGAACTTAAGATTTTAAATTCACAATTAATTTATATACAAATTAATTCAAGAAAAAATTTCTATCAGCATACACAAAGAGGTCGCAAGCTTTATAAAGCAATATAAATTATTAATTTTTTTAAGGAATTTTTGAAAGTCAAAGGTCTATGTCAGTAAGCCTCGGAACCCAGTCATACCATTGCGAAGAGAAGAGGATGCAACATGGCATCTTAAAATTTAGGTCTTAAGCTGTAATAAAAACAACCAAACATTAAATTACATTTGATTGACTGCGCAGCAATAATTTAATAGTATATTTTCAAAACAGACCGAAAAAATTTGCAAAAGACTTTTTTTTGTTGAGTTTATTTTAGCGTTTGTGTCACATTTTTTATTTGAAAGTAAGTAATAACATGGCAGTATGCCCGTAGCAATATAAATATGCTGCTAGAATATAAAGTTCCCTTTTAAAATAGTTGTATATTCTTGATGTAATGCAAACTAAATTAATGGTGTGAAACATTCACATAAGAAGAAAAAAATATGGAAGATAACTATACAAATAAATTCAAATGTAAAACAAAAGTAACAAGAAAAATAGAAGTTTAATTTAAACAACAAAACAAACATGTGTAAATTTATTCTTACATGGTCTGTTGCATGCAAACAAACTTTATCTTCAAAGTTGTATTTTATTCTGCTCTTTTAGTTTTTATTTACATTTAGTTTTTCTGTTAAAATAACACAACTTTTCTTTATAAAATTCTTGCGAAATTGTTACTATCGACAAATTTTGCAAAGAGAATAAATACAATGACAGAACATTTAAAAGATTTTGTTTAAAACAAAAAAAAAGAAAGATTATTACAATCTATAAATTTAACTTTATTGATCTATAAAATAACCAACAACGTACTTTCGTATTCAATTCTACATGTACTAAGTTTTAGCAGATTTTTCATTTTTTTTATTATTGAAACATTTTTTTTTGTTTGGTTTGGCAATTTGCTTTAATATCCGTTGTGTTTTTTAGTGGCGAAGAAAATAAAAGTTTATTATATTTCAACAATTTGATACTTAGGATTCTATTGTTTAGTATCCTGCACTTACCTACCGTAAAGAAATGAATACAGTTTTTGTTAGTTTGATTTTTTCTTTGCTTGTACTTTATAATTCCTGCAATTTTAAAAAGAAACACTAACTTTTTGACTTAAGGAAATAAGTACTTAAAACATAAAAAAGAAAACAAGTAAGAGTGCCATATTCAGCTATGCCGAATTTTATATACCCTTCGTCATCTATGTAAATCTACTTTAATGAAGTAACTCCAATCAAAAAAGCAAATATTTGGGTAACAAAGAATTTAAAAAGAAAAAAATGTTGGTACTGCATATATATAATTTTACATAAAAATGACATCGGCTCTTGATAAGTTAAGCATCACCAAAAAATTTTAGCATTTCCTTAAAATCTCTTTAAAAGCTTTGAAATGATACCCATATTGATATTTCCTAAAATTTCTAAACTACAGAGCATATGGGTGACCACCAATTTTCTCACTTGATGTTTTTTTCTTACTTATTCATTCTATATCGCTCCAGGTATTTATTTTTTTGATTGGTGTTTCTTTATTGTTCCAAATGATATTAAAAAATTAGAGGTAGGCGTGGTGTTTTACCTGCTGCCTCGAAGGACGTGACCGATCATGCTGATTTCCACTAGAACCTCTTTTGACGCTATAACCGATCAATTGCCGAGGCAAACTTGATTTCAACACGGACGCACAGGCGGACATCGCTCAACAAATTTCGCTATGCATAAGAAGTCGGAAATGGATATTGTAGAAAATACACACGGAATGGTAAATTTAGTTATATCCTTTTTCCACTTTTTGTGGTGAATGGTATACAAATATGTACAAAGAAACAGTGTAGAACATAATAAGATGATATAAAATTGAACAAATCTACAGTTTCTCCCTTTGGTTGACTGATTTCACGTGAGCTTCATATGACTGAAGAAGAGGTTAAATGGGCTATAAGCTTCATTTCGCGGCTTTTAACGCCAAATTAGTTTAAATCCTGAATAACACATAAATCGCGGTTTCTCGCCACCTTTCTCCTCATTATTCCTTTATATGGCAATAATATTTGAAAGTTATTGTTAGCATGTGGCTAGCGCGGTTTTTCTTGCCAAGGCGTATACTGAACTTTGTAAATGATGGTCATTTTTTTTGTCATTGCTGGGAGTTAGTTCTTTGTAGTCTATAAGCATAAAGCTGAAACACTTCAAACTTTAGAAAATAATTTGGAAGTGACAGGTTGTACGAGCTTGAAGCCAATTGACAGGCTCGAAATCAATTTATCGCCCACGATAAGTGGAGCCATCGAGTTAAGATGACATCTCGCCTGGGTTAATTCACTCACACGTTTAAACAAAAAATCATTTATAATGGTGCCATAACGATTTATAGCGAAGCGCTACAGTTTTGGAGAAAATGCCACTAGCCCATAAACCGCGATTTCTAAATGTATTAGACTATTTAGAGTTTGTCGAGGATTAACTTCACTCCATATGTGGCAATTTTGTTTAATAAAAAACTTGTGAAGACAGAAAAGAACTGAACTAAATTTTGCAATAAAACTTCGGATCAGTTGCTAGTGCTCTAGAGTCTAATCGTCGCATTGATACCGATCTCCTGGCTTTAATTCCTATGCCGCGTTGATCTTATACGGGTAAAGGCTAAGATCTTTGAGAAAAATGTTTTCCTTATTGGACGAAGAAAGCACTTATTTCTGCGACTAAAGACGAATCAATAAATTTGAATTATATTAAATACTCTCGCTTCAGCGGCAAAATTCTCTTTCGTACACACATTCCTTTGACGAGTTGTTGATATTGCAGCATTAAGGAAGTATGAGGGATAAAATCTAACCAGAATTCGATGGATGGCTTTACAAATGAACGACCATGTGGGTAACAATAATCACGAATTTGTGTATAAACTGAGCGAATTAGTGCCTAATTGATAAAGTATTTTTTTTTGAGTGTCAATCTTCATGATAACTTAAGTATATTGGGCATAAGTCCCAAAAATTGAGTGCAGCATATCATTACGTTCGCTCTGTCAGCTTTAAAAAATACCCTTTGTAAAATCTATTGAAGCCATGAGATAAAATAAATTTTTTTTTTTTAATTTTTTAATTTTTCCCTGACCAGGATTCGAACCATCGATTTTATAAATTAATGAAATTTTATTTTATTTTCGGCTTTTGGTTCTTTTTAATTAATTTTCTAAACATTTTGAGAAAGAAAAATTATTTACAAATGTATGCGGAAGTTTTCCAAAGAAAACAAGAAACATTAGACGCTAGGCAGAATGAAATGCTGCATTTTCTGGACCGCCACATCTTTCATCAGCATTCTTTGCATCTATCTACCTTATGTTATGTACATCGTAAACATCATCTATATAACCAACTAATCTTAATGTTAATTTGGTGAGACGAAGTTCATACACAACTTAAAGCTTTTTTCTTTGTCGTTCTCTTTGTAACTCGTCTTATACATTTGTTGTTGCTTTTTGTGCTAGCAATTTGATAACCACAAATGCAAATAATTTTTCTTTCTAAAAATGTTTAGAAAATTAATCAAAAAGAACCAAAAGCCGAAAATAAATTAAAATTTCATTAATTTATAAAATAAATTTATAATATGCTTCACCAGGATCTTGCAAACAATTTATAACATTTTTGACTTCGGTCTATTTTAATTTATTTGAGACGCCGTGTTTCGTATTTACAAATTGAAAATTAATAAAAACGTTGTTTCTGCTTAAGAATTCAGAAACCATTCTTGTTTTCTATCTGCAATGATTATGTTTACAGCTTCAACCATTTATCCCCGTCTAAAATCACTGCTCTTCATACTCATGTACATCACGTGACACAGATTAACGTCAGTACCTAACTGTGTGGTCCTTAACCTGACGGTGGTATTAACACTGAGTGAAATACGAAGCGTAAACTGACGCTCTCCACTAGCGTAAACAACGAAATTGCAATTCTAAGAACATTGCTGGCAGGGCCATGACCCACCACCCGTTGCTTGAGGGTTGGAGACTATCCTACCCCATCTGTTGAGAATGCAACAGCCTACTTTGATCTATTCCGCACTATCCCTGTAGACAAAGGCCATAACAACAGTCACCACATATGCCCTGATTTCTGTATGGGCTACCTGTTCCCATGGTGCCAGTATAACCAACTCTTATGAGTTCTTTTACAGCACCCAGCTGCCTATATAGATTTAATACATGCTCACCGTGGGCCTGGTTTCCTCTACAGCCCAAAAGCAATTCGTCTGAATCTAGGTTAAATCAGCTAGACACTTAGTGCCCCAGGGGGAATACCCATGTAGAAAGTAATGGTACAAAGGATGTAACATTTTTTATAATAAAGCAAACATGTATATTTATATATCAGGAAGCTTCTCTTAAGCACCTACCGTCAATTTGTTGCTGATATATTTTCAACAATTTTTATATTAAAATCCAATATCAGACAGCTCCTTCGATTCTATTCTATTACCGGTAGTCTTCTATTATATTCTCCACAAACCCCTTAAGTTTTGTTTCGATGTTTTATTTATTATTATTTTTTTTTTTTTTAAACCAAATAAGACAAAAATTTACAGAATTAGAAAATAATTATTCTCTCACAAACGCCAGTTAAATTTTTAAACACATATTTTCTAATTATTTCTTACATTCAAACAAACTAAAAAAATTGTTTTCTACATTGACACACAGCGACACTTTCTTTATATTTAATTTTAAAAATACTTAGTTATTTAAATTTTTATACATATCTATGTTTACGTGTGTATGTTTACACTTAAATATTTACTTTATGTCATATTTTTATTCATTTTGTAAACCACAAATAACGAAATGGCTTTTTTATGTTGCGTTGCAATCTCGTAAGGACACAAAAAAAAGAGAAAAACAAGTTGATATTAATTTCAGACATTTATTTACTTTTCCAGTAAAACAAGGGGAAAAACAAATATTTTGCTTTTGAAAATGGTCTTGTTTCTGGTTAAAGTTATTTTGTGTTTATTTTACTTGTATGTATGTGTATAATTATAATGCTCCTTGTTGCTTTTTACTGTGCTCTGCTCCGCTTTGCTCCTTAACACTTGTTAAAATTATTTTATTATATTTTGTTGACTTACTATTGTTGTTGTTGTTGTTGCTCTTATTGGTGTTACTGTTAATATTTTCTTTATGAAAGTGTATTTAATTATTTGAGGGTATGTGTACAGAACAGTAAAAAACATGATGATTAAAAGAATCGCACAATAAAACAAAACATTTGCATTCATATTTTCCGTCGGTTTTTACTTAAAGGGTTTTTTGTGTTATATGTTTTTTTTTCTCAAAAGTTCTATTTTTATTTTATATTATAACATGTCGTGTGTCGAAATGATAGTAGCCTATTGCACATAAGAAAAAATATAATTCTTTTTTGAGATCTTTAAAAGCGTTTAGTTCTTTCTAAACTTTCTTTATTATTAAAATGTAGCTGTGTTGATATAGTTCTTTACTGTAATATGTCTTTTTTAAACTTTCTTTCTTTCTTCAGCGCTTTTTTCCACTCGTTGAGTTCAACGCATTTATTTTCATTTAACTAAATTTAAGGTGTCGTTTCGAAGCTTCCAAGTTCCTATGCCACTAGTGAGTCCTAGACGATCTCTGATATGCCTATTTATTCACTGTCATTCTCAGTCTAATACTTTTCCATAGTGTATAAAGCTTGCTGCAAATTAAGTTTTTAAAGGCAATTAAATTTTGCGATATTCTGAGTTTGTGATTTAATTTTAAACAAAAAGTAAGTTAATAAGTAAAGACTAATGACTTTCTTCTGAGTATAAGTAATGATCGCTGCTTAATTATTCTTTTTAGATTTTTCGCTTTTTTTATACAGAAATTTCGCTTTTCTATACAAAATATCTAAAGGGAATACCTGCCTCATCGCTCACTACTCTACTTTACTTTAATTATTCTACTAAATTATTAACATCAATAAAATTCCATAATATAATGGCTAAATTCAGAGCATCTATCATAGCATTAGCAGCAACAAATTAAGAAAATAAAATAAAAAAATAAAAAATAGAACAAATTTCATGAATGGAAAAATTATGCAAATAAATAAAATTTTATTCAAAATCACAATTCATAACAAATTATCATTTAAGTACAAAATATTACAATATTTCTTATTTTACGGCAAAAATAATAATTCACTAAAGGCTCAAATAAAATACATAAAATTTGTTAATTCTTACGGTAAATAATAACAATAAATTCATGGCCAAAAGAAAGACTGCAGGCTGTTCATAAATTATGGTTAATAAAAATTTTAAAATTAAGAATAAAGAATATTTTTCAGCCATCACGGCGTATAATTATTACTAATATGATAAAATTCGATAAAATAATACTAAATATAGATATCTTATGTACTTTCACTTAATAGGGCTTTAATACAGACAACTTATTTATTATTATCTTAATAATAACATTTGCCTTATTTTAAAACAAATTGAATAAATAAAGTTTTATAAATTGTTGTAAATAAGAGAAAATATTATTGGTACAACAAAATTAAGAAAGTATAATTTAAATTTCTTCATTAGGAAAACTTTTTTCTGAAATTAATGCAAAACAGTAAGAGTGCTATATGAGGCTGTGCCGAATCTTATATACCTTTTACCATCTATGCAAATCTAGTTTGATGAAGTAGCTTTAACCAAAAAAGCAAATATTGGGGTGACAGAGAATTAAAAAATGAAATAAAAAATGGTATTGCATATATATTATTTTTTCAAAAATGCGGTTCTTAATGGGTTAAGCATTTTTGGTAATTTTAGCGTTTCCTCAAAGATCTCTTCAAAAGCCTTAAAATGATACCCATATTAATATTTAAAAAATTTGAAAATTTCAGAGCTCTGTAACTCGGAAAGTATGGGCGAGCGCCAATTTTTTCACTTGATGTTTTTTCTTATTTTTTAATTCTCTATCGCCCCATATATTAGATTATTTGATTGGAGTTACTTATTGATCCAAGTGACATGAAAAACTTAGAGGTAGCAGTGGGGTTTTGCCTGCTGCCGCGAAAGACGTGAACTTATCATGCTGATTTCCTCCAGCACCACTTTTGACACTATAACTGATCGATTGCCGAGGCAAAGTTGATTTTAACATTAACGTGCAAGCGCAGACGTCAGAATACATAAACTTTATGGAGTCGGATATGTATATTGTAGACAATCCTTTTTACACTTTTTGTGGTGAAGGGTATACAAAAGTATGCCCAAGTATGAGAGAAATTATGAAAGGATTTGCTGTAAATCAAACTTCTGTACTGTGCCCACTTTCTGGCATTTATAATAAGAATACTCTGGAAAATCATCATGTGTTGACTGACGCTTGAATAGCGCTTCCAAATTATCGAGAATTACTTAAAAAACAAGTGATCAATTTTCCATATATAGAGTGAAAACATTCCACTTCAGATCCTTCAGTTTCTACCATTTGGTGAACTTTAAAGCTGGTGACAAAAATTAATTGATTAAAAATTAAATTTCGCATTGTGATCGATTGAGATCGTTACCGCAAAATGACCAATAATTTTTCTGTTGGATATATTGATAATATTTATCCAGGCAAAATCTGGTGTAATGGTTATGGTCACTGTATGGAGCGGCTTTTTTAAATAAGAAGTTTTTCGATAAGTTATTTTTAAGCAATGGTCCTGTAAATTGTCTTCCAACGCCGCACATAAGACTATTTCATGAGAATATCATGAAATATTTATTATTTTAAACTAAACTACAAAATGAAATGTATTACTGCGGGGAAAGCATATCCATATGGCAATATAACTACTGCTCAAATAGCTCATCAGTGGATTTTACCCAAATTTTGTATAGATAAAACAGAAATTCTTATATCAAAAGTCAAATTAATTAAATGAGAACTCCATTGAATCAATAAGACAGAAGACAATAACAACTCAAAAATGTTCTACACAAAAACACAGCCAACATTTAGTAACTATTTTTATTTTTTCTTTCAAGCACAAATAAAGTAAATTAATTAATTTTTTTTTTTTAGTTTACATTAACTCTAAAAATTTAACGAATGTCCCTAAGTTAATGAAACTCGGCAAGAAGATCTATATGGTCATAGGGTAATAAATCTAGAAAACAAGAAAAATCGCACCATGGAGAAAAAAGTTGCATTCAGAGGAACTAATTACACCTCTGAAAATATCAAGTTTTTTTAATTTTCCCGCCATTTTGTTTAGCAATTACAACTTTTAAGATCAAATAATGTTCAAAAACGTAAGCTGGAGCCAAGAGATTCTAGAATACCGTTTTAGCGCAGCTCCTTTTTGTGGGCAATGAAATAAAATATTATTTGAAAAAAGAATGTAATTATTAAATGAAATGGCTTACATACGCATTAAAAACCATAGAACCATAGACGCGCAGGGGAAGGTATCTCTCTAAACCCACCCTTGAAAAAGTTTTTGTGAAGAAAAAGGTTTTTTTTTTCAAATTTTGCATATTTCCTAAAAATATTCATTTGTGCTTCCATTTAGCACGTCTCAATTAGTTTATGGTGATAGAGCAGACACAATTGACATCATAGAGGCAAACAGTGTTCGTCTTATTTAAAACATAAGGTGAGCATTGCTAGAAAAGCTGATCGTCAGAACTAGCCGCGTTAGCCATATGCTCGAAAACATTTTTTAGTGTTAATGTCGTGTAGTGATATTTTGAATAAAAGTTTTATTTGATGAAATTTAAATTTATTTGGCAATTTAAAGTTCTAGTTGGCTTAAAAATAAATCTTTACAATTTTAAAAAAATTTATACGAACATTTAAACTTTATATAACTATTCTTCTGTGTGTGTATGTCTGTGTGGGTGCCTACCTATATCAGTTAATTCACGTTAATTGGAAAAATGTGGGTTTGGTCAGACGTGAACAAAGAGAGATAATATACAGAATACTTCGAGTGGTAGAATTGAATAGAAAAAAATTATTAAGATTTCTATTTTTATTTAGTTAGTACTCTTAAATTATAGACATGATTAGAAATAAATTTCAAAGCAGTAAAAGTAATTTCTTTTGAAATTGAAAATGCAAGAACACAATTCTAAATAATTTACGATATAAGAATGAAAATTTACTCAATAAGAATTAAGAATACAATCAGTAAAAAGGATGAATTTAAATTACGAAAATTAGTACTATTTAGATACGTACTTAGTTTGAGTAAAAACGTTTCAAGTATCAATGCATGCACCCAAAAGTAGGTTCTTGTTTAGAGTAGAATATTGCAATATTTATGTTATTTAAATTATTGAGCAATAGGTCCGTTTTGAGTGGCATCATCAGTAGAACAAATTTTTATTTACATATGTCGCTAGAACCATGAAATTGTAGGATGGGGCCGCTGTGGGGTTAAAAGTGTTGTTAATAAAAACTTCATATTGATTTAAAGTTAAAAAAAATTTTTTTCGGAAATGTTTAAAATAATTACTAAAATTTTAATGAGTCCTTGCAAATTATGTAAATTAATTAACCCAAGTAAACGTTTTACTAGTAATGTTAAATAAAGATTTTTATTTGCATTGTTTTTAATCTCATTTCCTAAAATAATTAATAAAGTATAAAACGTTTACAATTTAAGCGCAATCAATAAGGCCACCGCATATAATCGCGACTTGCAATTAAGCAGCTTATATTCCAACTGAATTCATTTTATTATGCTTTTTCAGTAAAGACTAAATGAGGGCTTTAACTGTTACATACAGTTAAAAAATGATTATATAGCGAAATTAAAACGACAATGAAAGCAACTTATGGAGACAAGTTTACGATAACATTTTTTTCCTGTTGGTAAAAAGCAAAAGGCTTCAGCCAATACTTAAGTAAAAAAGAAAAGTTGTTAAAATGCTTAAAAACCATTATACGATAAAATAAACAAAACGAACACATCTCCGTTATTGTAGTGCTAAATATTATTTACATTTTGTCTGTCGATATTTATAGCCTTAAAGGGCCAATAGGAAATTTTGAAGTTTTTAGACAGTTTTGCTGTTTTGAATAATACGGCATTTACACTATGAAATTTTTCATAAAAGAAGCATGAAATTTTTCTTTGTTTCTGAAGTAAAAGGAGTAATCAATATAGTATTGCTTGAGTTTTTAGAGGACAAGACTGTTGCTAATGTTTACTTATAGATAACGCATAACGCTTTAACTTTAATTGAAAATTGAGAAAAAATGCCTCAAAAAATTGCATAGTGCAAATTTGTTTTAAGACGATGTTTTTTTCTTCAAGGCAAAATTTTGAGAGGGAAAAATTTACTCAAGAAATTAAAGCAATATTTCGAATAGTTCACGAGATATAGACTAAGAATCAGTACATGTTCTCCGAAAAATGTACTAAAATCCTCCTCCCAGTTGAAAATTTAAAAAATGAATTAAAAAAAGTTAGCTAAAACCCAGCTAGGGATTTTCTTCTACCATCAGATGCTTTCAGATTTTGAAGGTCTCAATTGGTTCTAGATTTTTAAGTTAACAAATATGCTAAATATATAAATAAATAACACAAATTTGCTTTTAGCAGGAAATAACTTGATCAGTCTTTGGTATTATATGCGACTCGTGTTTAACAGTTATAGCTCATTTATCTTTGCCTGACATTTTCTATTTAAAAGTAATTCTATTTAGACGACGGCCACGTCATGGATGGTTGAATTTTAAAATAAATCTTTAAATACAGCGACTCATATTTTAATTATGATATATGTGATGGTTTTGAAAATTATGCAATTCGTGCTGGTTCAAATTGAAAGTAAGACCTCGGGTCTTATGAAAAATTTTACACTTACATTCAAATTCCATGATTATGAACTTTTATTTTGCTTTAAAAAAAGTTTGAAATTATCAAGTGATAATGCACGTTATTGACACACTACACTAAAAAAATTTTAAAATTTAGCCGCGTAACCCTGTTGGCATTTAATAAAAACAATTGCAATCAGAGATGGCAAAGTTGATACAATTGTAAACTCGAAACTGTTAAGAGTCATGCCATAAAACCAACAAGTTCTTAAGTAGGATTCAGTTCATAAAAAATAAAGCTACTTCTAAATGTGTTTTGTGACCCCTTCTTCCTAAACTACTTTTCAAATCTATTTTAATATTTTATGAATACCGTCTTGTTTTTAGATGTTGCATTTTTTTAAAATAATTTTAAGCTTTAAAACTTAATCATGTGAAAGCTTAACTAACGTTAGTTAAATTTAAGCGAGCTAAATTCCCGGCTAATTAATTAGAATTCAGTGATATTGAACATTAACTGTCAAAGCAGAAGAAGAAAACAAAAAAAAAATATTCAGTGAATTTAAATTATTTAACCGGACATTTAGCACGCTTAAGTTGAACTAATTCTAAACATAAGGATCAGATCACAAAAAGCCAAAAAGTTTAAATTTGGGTGAGCAAGTCGCAACCCATCTACATTTTTGCGTTCTCTGTATGAAACAAAAAAGGAAAAATCTTGTACATAGGCTGTAATTACCGAGAGAGTGTAAAAAAAGCTGGAATAAGAAGCTAAATAAAAATTGTGAAGCGGTACTCTAAAAGGACCGTAAGGGATAATTAGACTACGAAATTCTTCAAAATTTCTAATAGAAAGATGTCTACAGATATGGTGTCATATTTTTTGTGGATTTAGCACCCTCTTATATGAAATCCCTTTAAAATAAGGATTACTTGTTATGACAAGGTGAATTTTTATTTATAATCATTATGAAAAAAAACATATCGTTATTATTATTTGAGCCTAAAACGTTACTTTTAGAGGGACATATTTTTACATTATAAAAAGTAACAGAAAATATAAAATTAAAATAAATATGTAATTGTTTTTTTACCTTTATAATTAATTTTCTTTTCTAATTTAATTGCCATATTCATAGAAAATCAAAATAGAATTGAAATATATTTTAGGAGAAATTTGTACGAAAAATTGGATATAAAACATATTTCCAAGTTTTTTTAATTTCTATGAAAACGGCATTAAGTATTTAAATATTTGAATTTTTGTCTTTTTGTTTTTGAATTTTCTGAGTTTATTTGAAAAAAAATTTTTTTTTACTTTATTTTAGGATTGAAAAAATTGTTTTATTGATATTTTTGTTTCCTGTTTCCTGATGATGCCAGCCAACGATGTGGCAAAATATTGAAAAAAAATGAATAAAAAATAATAAATAACATCTTTATTTATAAGCTGTCCTAGCGTTAAAAAAATTAGAAAAGAAAATTATAATAAAAAATTTAAAAAAAAAAAAATCGAAAAAATGCATGGCAGCCATTCTTGACGACAGGCATGCCCGATGTGCATTTTTGGGCAATTATTCTAAGCTGGATGCATGTGGCGAATCATATATACAATGTTGTCCTACACGCATCATTTGTTATCAATATCAGCATAAAACAGCGTTCACATAGCCCCTCAGAAAATAATCAAGGTGTGGCATGACCGAATCTATATAATCAGTATCTTCTTAAAAAATGATTTATTATATTGCCGTAACGATTTTCATTGGCTGTGTAACGCGAGATCTTGTTTCAGTTTTAGAGAAATAAGCTCCAATGATGCCTCCAGCATGTAAACCACACCAGTCCTTTTGGTCTGTTGTATAATATTATTTTTTGTTTATTTACAAATACGTTCGACAAAAATAAACCTTTATTACTGATCAACATTTTGCATCTATAAGATGTTCTTATTGGTGGCTGAGTTTCAAAGTAAGTCTGGACAAGTGTTAATATATTCATAATGAGTTTTAAATAGAAAACAGTTAGCGTATCAAACTTTTATAACCTCTATCCGGCTCTAAACAAAAAAAAAAAAAAAAAAAAAAAAAAAAAAAAAAAAAACATCCTATACAATTTAGGAGATCTATTTTTTTATATTAAAAATCTCATTTGCCAACACGGATTTTTGTTAATAAGGAAGAATTAAAAAAATTACGCATCATTGTATACCGGTTGACTAAAATTGGCAAAATGTGCTGCTACAGCTTGAATCGCTTGCACACCCAACTGAATGTGATGAGCATAAGCTCATTTAAAACATTTCACGCACTGCATGTTGTTTGGACATAAAGTTGAAACTGCTTTATTCTGGTATAATGTTTTCCATTTTTTAATTTTACACTTGCCCTACAGCATGCAACAAATATGAGTACACATTAAATATTTTTCTTCCTCTTTTGGTTTAAACGTTAATAGGGAAAAAAACAAAAGGATATTAAAGAATTAAGTTTCCTTTATATTTTTATGTTGTCATGCTTTTATTGTTCCTGTAATAAAAAGACGTTACATGTTTTTTATTTGCATCATTAAGTTTAATTACAACATATAAAAGCAATTAATGTATTAAAAAAAAGACGTTTACAATTATTTTTAAAACAAAAATGTTGTTTTTTTATTAAATATGTTTTTCTGTGTATTTTTAACGCTCTCTTTTTTAAGTTTTAATTTCCAAGTGTTTGCTTTAAACAGAAGTTTAAAGTCGAAAACAATTGTGGCAATAATTATAAGGAATTAAAATTAATTAAATTAATTCATTAAAAATATTTATTTTTAGGTGTTCTAGCGATATTTTGCTAATTATTTATTAAGTTTAAGTTTCGTATTCAGCAGGATTTTGCATAAATTTTCTTTTCTCTTTGACTTTCGTGCTTTTATGGCAACTAATATGTTTTTCAATTTAATTTAATTTAAAAAAATATTAACTTAAACATTTAATATTTGAATCTATTTGAAGCAATTATTTTTCTAAAACCCAGTCGAACGGAAGAATATAACATCATTAAAGACATACATATTTACAATTTTCTTAGCAAAGCACATAATTATTTAAAGTCAATAAGACGTTGTATGAGGTTATGATTTAGGAGCGTTTAAAGGTCTGAAGTATTGTCAAATATTAAACACAAGTAAATATAATACTTATAAAGAAAAAAGTTTTTACAACTGTAAAAGATTTTATCTGTTACCGATAGAAATTTTATTAATTTTTTTAATGTACTAAATTATTTATTTTATTATAAATTTTTTTTTATTCTCTTAAATTAAAAATACGGTTAATTATTTAGTTATAAAAATTATTATTTTAATTTTCAATTTAATTTATAATTGAGAAAATTTAGAAGCTTTTTTTTTGGCTTACGATTATAAATAAAAATTGAAATAGAATTAAAAAAAAAAATAAATATCAATCTGACAAAAATAAAACCTTTAATAAATGTATAAACTTTTTTCTATATATATCTGCCTCAAATACGGCTTCATGGAACATAAACTCTCTACATAGATTAAAAAGTAATGGTAAAAGGAGACAGACTCGCCATACTTCAATTTTTATAGAAATGTCTCATATTATTTTATTATGATCTAATTGTTTCCAATATAAGTTTTTAGTACATTGAGAATATGTCTGGTCTATATATCAATTTTGCTGCTACTTTTAATTTTATCCAACATAAGAGTTTTGCGAATGAATAAAAACAAAAAACAAGTAAGAGTGTTATATACGGTTATGCCACATCTTATATATCCTTCACCATATATTTAAATTTAGTTAAATAATATAACTCCAATAAAAAAACTAACACTGGGGTAACAGAGAAATAAAAATAAAAAAATAAGTATAATATTGTTACGTTTTTCCCTTTTAGAACAAACGTACGAGATTCTTTTTGATTGCAATGACCACCGTGGCTAAATTCTGTCTTCAAACTTTATGGCTTTCTTTGGCTATACTTCTTGATACTACCGGTCTTGTGAACCCTTGGTCTCGTATTTACTTAAAATGCGTTATTGCTACAAACGCAGCCATCCACGCTTCACTACTGTGTTACTCCGGCGAGACATGAACTACTCGATGCCTTGTTTAGTAACCTTAAACATCTACAGACATTTCCACTACTTCTTCTTTTTAATCCAAGCCAGTCATCCCCTCTAATCCTGTAGCCACAACACAGGTCTGCCATACACTGTTGTTATGCTGTTACACTTCCCTACGCCGCCGCTACCGTTCTAATACTTTTTTTTATAAATGGCTTCTTGATAATTATCTGTTACTCTTATATTTAATTGAACGTCTTCACTAAATTATCAGCCATGGCTTCACACAATGATTATCCTTTGCCTCTCGGGAGGTTTGAACTGCTGACTCTTTATTTTTAATTGCACTAAACCAATTGTTACTTTCCTTTGTACGCATGTCCAAAGCTGGTATCGAACTCATTACCCCCTATTTTGCAGTACGCACCTCTACCAACGCGGCCATTGAGGCTGCTCAGCTTTTGTTAGCTAATTGTGGATTTTATTCTATACACATACCATTGGTTGTTGAATTAACATATTCACCACGCTCATGTGGAAACAACTACAGGGGTTGTCAGATTTTATTATTCGTAACAATATATAATAATTTAATATTTTTAATAGTACTTTAATTTTACATAAAGATGTCATTGGCTCTTAATAGGTTAAGCTTTTTTTTTCCAAAATTTTAGTATTTCCTTAAATATGTTATTAAAAAAGCTTTTCAGTGATATCCATACTGATATTTTAAAAAATATTGTGCACAATCGTAATTTTCAATGAAAAGTTCAGAGGTCCACAACTTGGAAATAATGAGCGAGCCCCACTTTTTTCACTTTTTGTTTTTTTTTTTTTTTTCTTATTTATTAATTCTCTATCGCACCATATATTTTGACGTTTTCCAAAGACACGAAATTAGACACCAGCAGATGCTGCATTTCCTGGATCGCTACATCGTTCATCAGCATTCTTCGCATCTAACTACCTCAGGTTGTGTACATTGTAAACATCATCTATTTAACTAACTAATTTTGTAAATAAGAATACGAGGAGTATTCATATCAATAGACGAAATCTACACACAAACTAAAGTCTTTCTTCACTGTTCTCTCTGTTACTCGGCTTTTATATTTATTGTTGCTTTGTATCAACCTTTGTACCCTTTTTCAGGAGAATATAATGAAATATTTATTTTTGAAGAAACAAAGCTCGATATTAACCTTAAAAAAGATTCTAAATAATAAATTTTCATAAAAAAGAAATAAATTATTGCGTTTTCTTATGACTTTCTCAATTTTAGTTTTGTAATTATTATAAGAAATATTTTACGCAGATGTTATTATAATTTGGACAAAAATCTGCGTGGGTTTTTCAGAGAAATCTTTGTTTACTTGAAAAGTCACCATGAAATAGATTTCCTTAAAAATGGCTTTAAAATGGCATGAAAACAGCTTTTACTCAGAAACTGTAAATGATGTCTAAACGATGCTTGCATATCCTTAAAAAAGAACATTTAAAGAACAAAGCGCCATATGATTTATTTATGTATTTACTTAGTTATTTTTATACTGAATTATTATTTTATGTTTTATACGTTAAACTTAAGTGTTTCGAATAATAAAAAGAGACATCTTAGGAAATTACAATAATAATTTGTTTTTTAAAATCACTCGTTTTAAAAATAATTACAAAATATTCTTTGAAATATTTATAACTTTCTAAGTACGTCCAAATATAATTAGAGAATATAATATAGTTTTTGTGATCTTACTTTTACCATGTTTGTTGTCTGATTATTCGAGAAATTTTTTTTCAGGCTGCTTGATATATTTGCGTTATATCTGCAGATATAACAACCTCATCTTAAGCAAAAATTTTTTTTTTCATTTTTTATTATTGTTGCTATTTATGTTTGATTTTTAATTAATATTTTACCTATTTTATTTACCCACTATAAAACTCCATATATTTTTTTTAACTCATTTCAATCTTTATAATTATTTTTTTAATTTTGAAAATATTTTCTAGAACTCCGCTATAAAAAAAACATGTATTGTTTTTTTTTTTTTTTTTTTTATAGATAAGTTCAAAATGTGGACTTATGTGGTGTTTTTGCATATGTATCGAAAACTAAAAAAAAAATTATCACACAATAAGTTCTATATTTGAACATGAATCTTCTCGTGTTCAAAAATACATAACAATCATCTTTTAAAATATATTACGTTGTTCTTTTTACTCCTTGTCTACATGCTTCCTTATTTTGAATGACTTTTGTTAAAAAAAAAAATAATTGCAAATACAAAATTTTTATAATATTTAAGACCCTTCCATTCCTCTATTCACTTGTTCATTTATATGCCACGCTCTCTCCCATTTACACATAAATGTATTTGAAAAATATTTTATTTTAAATGTAAGAAGAAAAGTTGTATATTAACCACAAATGTAACAACTTTGTAACCGCATGCACATATAAACACACACACACACATACACTTATCCTTAAATATTATAATTTATAACTTGCAACTTGTTTATGCTGAAACATACAAGTCAAGTAATGAAAGTGTTTATTAAACAGCATGTGAAAGAAAAAGAAGCAAGAGAAAAACAAAAATTTAATTACTACAAATAAAAACTTACCTCAAACGAATAAATATATAAGGACTTTTAAACCTAACACTCGAAAATTTCCACAACAAATGATTTTATTTTATTTATTTTAATAATACTGCGATTAATTGTGGCGGGATATGACATAATATTTAAATATTATTTTAACATTATTATATTAACGCTGTATTTTGTTGGCTGAAATTTCCTAAATCATCCAAAATTATTATATACGCTTTTATTCGGCTTAAATAAATTTTTACTACCTTAAAGCAGCAGTAGGCATTTAAGCGCTATTTTCTATGCATTACAATTATTACAATTATCTTCACATCACTGTCTGCTCAATCAAATGTTTTCCAGATTACTAAAATTGCTTATCTATGCGATTGTATGCTTTATCCTCCTATTATATTTTTCCGATTATATTTTAAAATTAGCTTCTTTTAACCTATTTCAAAAAAGAAGGAGTTTCTCAATTCGTCTCAATGTTGCTTTTTTATATTTGTTTCTACAGAACTCACTAATTTTTAAACCGATTTCGAAAATTTTTCTTGATTTGATGGTTTATACTTATAGACTGTTCCCGTTTTAAGATAACAGTTAATAATTGTAAAAATTAAAGTGTACAAAATTATTGTCCTTTTCATGTATTAATAACCGCAAAGGGCAGCATTCGCAAATTTAACAAAACTGCACAGAACTATAGCTTCCAATAGCAAAAATTAAAGGGTGTCCCCAAAAGAGATGAAATTTGACGTATATGACCCTTTATTTTAAATCGTAATAAATAAATGCTAGAAAATTGGATAGAATATCGATTACTATGACCAAGTATAAATACTCAAAATTATAAAATAAAGGGTGACCCATTAGTTCATTTAATTTGATGTATAAATCCGTATTTTTAAACAGTTATAGACAGTGGATTTGTTTTAAAAGAGAAGTTACAGACAACCGTGCCTATTTATTAATTTTGTTACCTTCTTTACTACTCGTATTATTAGTTTTAGACTTCAATATGTATTTTGAAAAATTAAAGTTGTCACTAATTGATCACGACTGGGTTACGAACCCAGGCCATTGAATCAATAACAGCTTAGTAGTGAACATGATAGTCATGCAAGCTGCAGCACCATTGAAATTTTCATGGAAGAACAAGTATACATCTTGAATTTAGAAGTTATTGGATGTTCCCAAAGTTAAAGTACATTGATTGGACATAATGTTCGCTGTTTTGTCTAGTATAATCCTGCTGCTATCTTTCTCGATTATAATATAGTGTAATGTTAAAAACAGAGTTTATAAGAATCATATGTGTACATTTTTCTACTTTTTGTGGTGAAAGGTATAAAAACAGGACTACTTGCTTTATGTGAAAAATGAATGCAACACTTTGATATCAGCGTATTGGAATATTGGAAATCAAATGGTCAACACAATTCAAAATTAAGCCAGCTTGCCGAAGCTTTACTTGCTGTACCTGCAACACAAGTATCTGTATAAGATGCTAAGGAATCAAAGAAGTATATTTCTAATATATTAATAACAAATTAAACTTTGACTTGCTCGACTGCTCAAACCCTAAAATAGAAAACAATGAGTAACAAAAGTTCGATTTTGCCACAAACAGAGAAATTCTTATACATATTTTGTTTATAAACTAACCTTTTCTCATTTTATTTTCATTAATATTGTATAACTATTAATGAATTATTACAATAAATAATTTTATATTATATTTTTTTTTAATAATTTTTTTTCATTTAGATAAAGCATTGAATTGAATAGGTTTTTCCGATCGCTAATGGATAATTTGTTATAATAACGATATATTATATCGTACATGTACTTTTTGCTGTTCGTACACGAACTTATTTTTATTCTTTCATGTACAATTTTTTCGTACTTGTACTTAAAGAAAGTACACTCAAACTTCTCTCTTTTCGCAGTACACGTACATGAAGAATAGCTGCATTCCTACATAAATGTACGTGTACACAAATAAATATTTTAGTAAAATATATTCATGGATGTGTACCGAAAATTTCAAAATTTAGAAACACACATAATTGTTATGAAAAGAAAAATATGTGTTGGTTACTTTTGAACAAAACATTGTGTGTACGATTACTATCGCCTTAAAGAACATAATTTTAAAATTATATGTTTAGAAGTCGGTTTTTTTATATTATTTCCATCATTTTAGTGTGGATATGCCATAGTTGCTCTCATTTGATACTACTACCCGAAGAAAACTAAGGTAACGGTCAGCTTACATGAACATTTTCCTTAGCTTTGCATAAGTGGATAATTACTTTTAGCTTATTCTTAAAATTAAACTGTTTCTTTTTTTAATTTTTGCATTTAATTTTCACTTTTTCTGTAAATTTCAATTTTTCATTTATTTGTTCTTTTAAAACTCAGATTCTTGAGTTAAGTTTCGAATTTGGGAACACTAAAGCAATAACCATGTCGAAAGTAGGATGAAAATAAAGACAATATTCCACCTTTATAATTCTAACTCACTTACTCTCGTTTATCGAGGGAAAGCTTTACAAATGTTGCTGTCAGTTAAGAAGTTTTAGATAAACACCACTCACACAAAAAAAGATTTTATATACTGTAACCTCATAATATTATTATTCCTTTTATAATTAAATAATCAAGAAATTGCTTGAACGCAACTTAGGGTTGCATTAATTAATTTTTTTATTGTGGTAGCAACTAAATACATAAGATGTGCGAATTGCGATTTCTAGCAGCATCGTAATAATTTCGAAAGAAGTGGCACAAAAACTGATACACAGAGTATAATACTGCAGTGAACTGTTTCAGTAGAAGACTGAATGCTGAAATTAATGGGTGTCTCCGTAGGTGACGAAAATTTACCTATTTAAGACTAACTTTTGAACCTTTATAGACAAACGCTTGCAAATTGGACAGAATGTCGTTTGATATAATCGTTATAGCAAAAAGTGTTAATATTAAAAATTATAAATTAAAGGGTTCCCCATATAATAATAATGACCTCATCTTTTGAACCGTTATATACAAACATTTGAAAATTAGACAGAATGCTCACAATTTTATTTTGGTATGAGAAGAAGAATAAATATTTTAAATTATAAATTAATGTAAATGATGTGATTTGATGTAAAATGTTTGGAGATGAAGGGGGTCCCAATAGTTAGTTTAATTTGATTTATATGGACTATCTTTTGAACAGTTATAGGCAGACAAGACAGATGAAATTTTTTTTGAAGTCGCTTGTTTGCTTAGAGCATATTTTGTTGAATATCATAGCAAATTTAAAAATTTTTGTTTTTTTGAAATATGGGCGGTAGGCGCGTACTTGTTTTGTTTTTTAAACTCAATTATTTCTTAATTAGGCAAAACGTAACTGCCCTGAAAAATTTCAAGAGTTTTTTTAAGTCCTTCCATTTTCACCCCATCATTATATGAGAACTAACTGAATATTATTACATTGCTTCTTTTTTTCTTTATTTTTCCGATACCGGCTCCATAACCATTTTATCTGCCGATATAATAAACATTTTTGTCTTTACGACTGCTAGTACAAAAATTTTTTTTTCTATCTTATGAACTTTCCTGGATGTTTGTACTGTTTCTTTACTTTATATTAGCCTTTATTTTATAATTTTACCACTAACGGTATCACACAACAGTTCTTTATGTGGATGCAAGGCCTTGGTGGGATGTGAACTCATGATCCACTTTTTGGTTTGCAAACAAATATGCATTCTAAGCAAAGCAGTCATTAATAAATACTGTAGATTAGAAGAAAAAATACTAATTTAAGCAAAATACTGCCACTTATTACTACTCATTATTATTTTGTCCAGGTAGCAAATCATAAAACTAACTAACAAGAATAGTCTTAATAGTTAAGTTTTTAGTTCCTTTAAGTGTCTATAGCCTTCGATATTCAGTAATGTTTACTATATTTACATATATCACAATTATCTTTCCGTCATACACATTATTATTTTTTTGCATACTAAAAATAAATGGTGTTTTTAAGTCTTCATGTAATATTCATAAAATCAAATACTTTTATTATGCCAAATAAAAAACCCCAACAAAATTTATACTGCTACAAAAAAATCTAAAATTCTTAAAATGAACAAAAATAAAATCTGCATAAAAACATGCAGTCAAGTGCACTCGTAAAAGATAATATTGTCACAGATATTCAAATGACCAGCACTTTTGTATGCCATTCAACAATTCAAGTACAATATAACTTCTTCAGTTAATATTTGGTTAGATATTTTAATTTATTTATTTAAATTTTTCTTCTTCTTGCACACGTTTGCAAGAGTCTTAAATGTTTTATGCTGTGATTTGAAAATATAAGTCTTTTCTTATTCTATTGGAAATTTTGCAGTAAGCTCATAAGAATACAAATGAGTTGAGTATGACTTTTGGTCAAGTACTTGATGAAAGCAACATTGTCATAAACACTAACAAAAGGATATTACGAAAATAAAATTTTTGTTAATATTTGCAAATACACAAGTGAAAGAAGAATTGTTAACAAAAATGATTTATCTCAAAATGGATTTTTTTATTACTATCCGTTTGTATGTTTGTATGCCTTCATATATGTATGCATGAATATATGTAAATACATCTACTCCTAGCATCAAAAATCTCAAGTATTTCCACAAGAAATTCTTGCAAAAATTAAAGACATATTACTTTCATTTGTGCTATTCCTGCCAACAGAAGAAATAAAAAATTCTCTTATTTTTAAAGTCATAAATATATGTTTAATTATTAAAAAGGACCCATCACAAAATTACTTAAATTTAGGAAGTAAATTCATCAATATTTTATCGAAAAACAAAACGGGTTTTTATATTCAAAACAAATCAAATGAAACAAAAACTATTTATTAAAATTATCAAAATATGATGGATTCTTAAATTAACTTCAAACAAATTTATTTATTTAATTGTCAATTTAATATTTTATTTTGGTTGCTGCACATAACGTGCTGTTGTGATACTTCACAAGATGTTTTTTTTTTCTTTAGAAAATTTTTTTTTTTGGTTGAACTAGACTAGTCTAGACTAGCTTTTCTAACGGTTGTGGTCTTTTTAACCGACTTCAAAATAAAAGAAGGACTGAACGACTGAATGTTACTTTTTTTATGTTTGTGCCTGCATAACTCAGTCATTACTGAACCGATTTTAAAAATTACTTCTTCATTTGAAAGGCAATGCTTACAGATTGATTCCGTTTTAAAAACATTGCATAACCTTGAAAGTTAAAAGGTGTCCCTATACAATATTCGATTTGTTTACGAGTATTTTGAGCCTTGAAGATACCGCTTTAGCTCCCAAAAGCAAAAAGTTGTAGAAAAATAAATCTAAAAATTAAAGGGTGTCCCCATAGGTGATGCAAGTTATAAAGGCCTATCTTTTAAGCCACTAAAGACAAAAATCCGATTTCTATGACCATTGTAATAAAAAGTATTAATTTTAAAAACTATAAAATTAAAGGTGCCCCAACAGTCTGCTTATTTTGATGTATTTGTTGTAGATGGGTCGTTGAAATTTACACAGAAACTTTATTGCTAAGTCCGCTATAACAACAGGTATAAAATTTGAATTTGGGAACTAAAGGGTGCCCCTATAGTTCATGAATTTTTGATGTATTTGACTAAACTGTTGTAGACAGACTGTTTAAGCTGACAATTAGCTGTATTGCTGTCTCATATAGCAATTATAAAATTTGGATTTGGAAATTAAAGGGTGATGTGTTGTACCAAACTGTTTAGCAGTTACAGACAGATGGTTTAAATTTACAAGAAGCTGTATTGCTAAGTCCGCAATAATAACCAGCATGATATTTGGCTTTGGAAATTAAAGCATGTTCCAGTAGTTAATATAATTTGATGCATGTTTTGATGTGAGTTTTTTTACAAGAGTTACTTCCCCATATATACATACTTTATAAGAGCCAACGCTTTAAAACCATCATTTTAGTAATTAAGAGATTTTCCTCTCTGCCTTTTCAAATAAGTGCCCATCTTGTTCGGTAGCCCTTATACCATACGTTTCCCGGCGAAAGTCTAAAGTGCTTTACCAGCATCTACTTTAGATAGTCCTTTTTTCCCTTCGTTTTTTTTTTTTTGCAATTTGTCAAGTTGGAAGGACTGGTTCACTGAAGAAACAAGCAGTAATCGTAACTCAATAAAATGTGAGATGTGAAAAGATAGTGAACTGGAAAACTGTAGAGTTGATTTAGCGATGTCCGTCCGTCTCTCTGTTATTAAGCTAAAATCGTTTCGAGGTTAAGGCAATTTATGAAAAACATTCTCCCAGACATATTTTCGAAAGAGGTGCTCTTGAAATTAAGCAACTTCAATTCCAAAATGACGGAGATATGTTAAAAAAGTCTATAGCCTCTATTTTACGTTTACGTTTTGCAGAATTGATAGTTTTTTTACTTACTATTCTTATTTTAGCCTTTTTTGTATTAAGAATTGAAAGTACAGGAAAAAAAAGCTATGAAGAACCAGATTATTGGAATATCTCTACACGATCTAAATTTCAGAAATAAATTTACATTTCCCAAATTAATTAAACTTTAGATTAGCAAAGAGTTGAAGTTTCACGAAGCCATAAAATTTCACCAAAATATTTGTTTTTACCAATAAATATTTTTAAATTTCTTCCTAAATCTAAAATGCACAAAAAATAACAAAAAACTGTCAAGAAGTTTTCCAAGTTCACAAAGTTCCCAAAACAAAATTATTTTCCAAGAAATTAAATTTAAAATTTTTTTTGGTGAAGGGTATACAAGATTCGACAAAACCTTACCATTTTTAATGAAACATTAATGTGGTTTGGCTTTTTCAAACAAGTTTTTCAATTTTAGTATTTTCCCCCAAAAAAATTATCTGTTATGATTTAATTCCTTTTTGTATAATTATGATAAAACTAACAAAGTTTATATATTAGTTTGCTTAACAAATTCAAATGGAATTTTAGTAAGGGCTTAAATAAACAACCAAGGAAAGCAGCGAAAAAAATATATTATAATAATATCATAAAAATTGCATTTCGTAAAGAAAAATATATTAATTGCTGAAACATAAAGTTTTTTGATATAGAAAAACTGATTATAATTAAAATGTTTCCAGATCACAAAAAAACTAGCAGTTGTAACATGAATGGTGTTTCCTAAATTAACATTTATTTACAGTTTAAAGGATTTCTAAGCACTAACATATTGCAGGATCTGTCTGTCTTCCAAGCAAATCTCTAAATCTCTCTCTCTCTCTACCTGAGGTTGTGGACATTAAAAACATCATCAATTTAACCAACTTAATTAATATTAATTTGGTTAGACGAATTACACACTCAACCTAACAACGCATTTCTTCGTTGTCTTCTCTGTACCTAAGTAAAAGTGCCCTTGTAAAATTTCATATGTATTTTACTTCCTCTTTTCTTACAAGCTTAACATTTTCTTGCTTTTTTTTTAAAATGATTTTAATCAAGAAATTGAATACAGTGAAACACTCTTCATACTTTTTTTCTTTTCATTTTGAGAGCAAATAAATAAATTTTCAGTTAAGGGTAAAAAGCCCGCCTTTAAATATAAAAATACAACAGGTCGTTTAACCAAAAATTACATTTTTCATCAAAATTATTTATATTTATTTTACTAAAAATTTTTCATTTATGAAAAGCATCAGGTATATACTAAAAAAATATAAACTTCGATTTTGCATTCTTAAAAATATACTTTCTACGAAAAACTCGCCAATTTATTAGAAAATACTTTTTGTCCCCAAAAAGTAAGTTTATCACCAAAAAGTAGCTTTATTACAAAACGGTGTCCAATAAAGTCACAATATCACAAAAAGTTAGTTCAATAAAACGTGAAGAGTAACTAATGCAGCAAAAATAACTTTATCACTAAAGGAACACTTTTAAATCAACAAGTTATAAAAAAAATAACGTTTCTCCAAAGAGAAAAATTTTCTTCTAAAATTAACTTTGTTATCAACGAGTGACCATTTTTTACCAAAAAGTGGCTTTTTTTTAAACGATTGCTTTTTTCACCAACGAGTGTCTTTTTTAACAAAATGTGACGTTTTCAATTCGAAATGACTTTTTCAACAAAAAAAGACTTAAAAAAAAACATTTTTAATAAAAGGCGATTTTCAAAGTAAAAATACATTATTTCGCATCGGCAGACTAAAATAATAATGCCCTTTTTAGGCTTTATATTCTGTAGCTATTCCGTTTCGTGACGTTGTGCTTTTTAAATTATTGTAATTAGTTTTTCTGTAACGACATATCAGCTGTTTATAATTAACAAAGAAAACACAATACACAACACAACAAAAAAACTGCAATGACAATAACAAAAATAGGATTGCTTACAATTTTTGCACTCACACTTCCAAATAACTTTCAAGAAGCTTAACATTGAATTTTATTTTCTATTGATTCGAACGGAACATAACAGAACGTCAAAGTAATAACAAACAACAAATACGTGTTTTCCATTTAACAGAAACTGATCAGCTGATTTTTCACGCAGCGGAAAGTAAAGACTAATTCTGCCTTAATAAAAAGCTTCAAAAAATTTTTATTAATAACGGAAATTAAAAAAAATATGTATATTTTTCTTAAAATAGTAACTGTTTTCTAGGAACTTATTGTTTGAGAAATATTGCATTTTGTTTAAAATCCTCCCTCTTTGCATCCGAAAATCTATTAATTCTTTATTTAGAAACATGCCCACAGTTCTTAAAAATCATTTAAAATTGTATAATTCATGTGGAAATATTCAGATATAAATTTGGTTTTATTTCACCAAACAACTCTTAACCAAAAATTGCAAATGTTTAACAAAATTTTTTGTTTCAAAACTTTTCTACAATATTTTAATATGCCAGAAAATGGTGAGAAAAAATCATGAAATATTTCAACGTTACGTTTAATTTTAGTATTTTTTTTTTTTGCATACAATTTACATTTGAGTGCATTAATGTTGGTTTACCTAAGTAATTTTCGCCAGAAAAACTTTTTAACATTTTCCTTAAATATTTTACTTCATCATCATATTTTTCATTCATTCACACCTCTTATATTCAACGCATTTAATAAATGAAGAAAAGTTTTGAAGTAGAGAAAAATAATTGATATGATAAACGTTAGTTTGAAGAGGTTAAAACTTTTAAGTATATATTTGCTTTTTGCGCGAAAAGTTTTTCACAAAAATTAACCAGAAAATCTTGAAATTATATCAGAGAGGAGAAAAGAAACAAATAAACGAAAATAAAAATTACATCATAAAGAAAAAAATATTTAAATATTTCTTTAATGAATTAATTTAAATGCATTAAGGAAAATAAATGAAAAAGAAATAAAAATAGAAAATAATGTTAATTTTTTATAACTAGACCCCTTGGTCATCCCATAATAGCTGATGTGAATTTTGCCACTTGTATTACAAGAAAAGACTTTCCCTTTATGTATTTTGACGTGTCCGTTTACTTGGAACGTTATATTGGTTTTAGGAAAACAAACTCAATAGACACATAATACTATTTATGTTTGTTTACCAAAGCATTTTTGCAAATAGTTCTTATGTTTGTTTTAAATTGGATAAAGCAAAGAGTGCCTTCGCTTTAAGCTGCATACAAGCAGGAATTGGAAAACCTTTTATGGGCAAGCAATGTAACCCTACGCTCTGCATTATTTTTTATGAAATAGAATGATTATTTCTGCAAAATTAATTTCCGGATGGGTTGTCAAATTAGAAGGAGAGACGTAAACGGAGTGTATCTTTAATTAACCCTTTCGGGACGGAGTTTTATTTTGCAAACCAAATTATGTATGGTAAAATTTTTTTCATATTCTAAAAGGTACGATAAAAGTATTATGTTCTCCATACTTAAAAATTTTAAATTCGTCCTTTTATCCTGGGACATATAATCCCAACAAGTATTTTCATGGGGCATAAAATCCCAATCAGTGTTCTCGAAGAGCGATTCGAAATTAAAAAGATAACTAAAATGTAAATATTATTAGATCTAGATAAAAGTTTACGTTTATTTTTAACATTTTAGGAATGCAATTAGGTATTTATTTGTAGAATGGCCCAAAACCCTTGTAACATAAGGCGTTGTTACAACCTGAGCATATCATCTTTCTTCGCTTTTCTATGCCAAGTGAAGAACAGCGGACACAGCGACAACGCTTCTCTTGCTCTACTGGCAAGTGGTCTCTAATATTGCTGCTATCCGTTTTTGGACGTTTTGCAGTTCTACCTCCCTGGCGATTGCGTTGAAAATAAAGAAAAAAGACAGTTTTAAAATTGCTGGGACGTATTATCCCAGTAGTCCCGAAAGGGTTAAGAGATATATTTTTTATCTAGAAGACCCTGTTTAATGAAATTTAAGGGAGGTATGGTATTTATGTACCCTTTAACACAAAAAGTGGAAAAAGAGTGTATATATATGTTTGTCATTCCGTGCGTGTAATTCTTATGAATATCGAAGTCGATTGAGCGATGTCCGTCCGTGTTAGTGTTGAAAAAAAAATAAATATGTCAATCGATCAGTCATAATGTTGAAAGAGGTTGTATTAGAAATCAGCATGATCGCCTACCTCTAATGTTTTCATGTCATATGAAATAGGATATGTGATTAGAATAACGTGATTAGATTAACTTCTGTACCGATGCCCTTATTAGACAGTGGCCCAACCACTTTTCCATGCAATTTTAAGACCACGGCTTGCAGGCCCATGAGTCAACCCCCTAATAAAGTGCCGGACCGTACACATAAACTCCTCTGTTGAGAGTGCAACAGCATACTTCTATCTATTTCGCGCCAGACCCGCTAATATAAACTTTTATTTAACCACAGCCACCACATATACCCGGCCACAGAGAGGCTTCAGGTTCCCGTGGTGCCAGTTTATTTTTTTCTATTATAAAATATATGTTATTATCTTTAAAGGATACTGGTGTAACCTTTGACAGTATCCCACAGTATCCAGATTAAGTGTCTGCACACCGGGGGACTGGTTCCCCATATACCCCGAAGATACCTGTGTCAAAGCCTATGTTCTCTCAGCCAGTCTCGAAATACCCCCGGGGAGTATAATTTGGAATAATAAAGTAACTCCAAGAAAAAAACTTAAAATATGGGTTGATGGAGAATTAGAAAATAAAGAAAAACATCGAGTTAAAAAAAATGGCGCTCGCTCATAATTTTTCGAGTTTCGATGCTCTGAAATTTTCAAATTTTTAAAATACCGATATGGCTATAATTTTGAAGCTTTTGAAGAGATATTTAAGTAAATACTAAAATTTATTAAAAACTCTTCACCCATTATGAACTGATGACATTTTTATGTAAAATTATATACATGTAGTATTTAATTTTTCTCTCATTTTTTATAATTGACTGTCACCCCAATATTTGTTTTTTTTGTTTGAAATGACTTTACCTTACTAGCTTAACATAGATGGTGAAGAGTATACAAGATTCGAATAAGCCTTACTTGTTTATTTGAAAATTTGTGTCCCTCGAATTGATGCAATATATTCCCTTTAATGCTACATTTCCCCGCCATAATGTACCTTTAGAAACTTTTTTTTTATATTTAATAAAATTTCACATAGAGAAAAAAATGTGATTTCAAAAATATATGGTTGCGATGAAAAAACTATAGTTTTTCTTAACCATTCTTTAGTCGCCATAAACATGTTTTTGTTTACATGTGACCATTCAATTCTTATTACACCAGAAAATGACATCATGGTTAGAATAAACTAAATTTAATTTTTTTGAAACGGGGTTTATGAAGATTTAAAGTAACCTCTTCATTTACCCAGTCTAAAAAATAAACTATCAATAATATTTTCCACTCTTATAAATTTCGAAATTGAAATGTAATTAATTATTTGACTGAAAAATGTTAACTTCATTGTTCGTTTAGTTTTTTGAAAATGTAAACGTAAAATAGCCACATTGAAGGGCATACCAGATTCGATACAGATTAACAAAACTCTTTGAAACGTTTATTTTCCTGTTATACAAGCTTTTCATTAATACTTTGCTGCTGTCGGCTTGCTTTGAAAAGGGTTAAACAATTTTTCTCATTGCCTTATTCCTTATTTGTATTTTATTTTTATTTTCTATTAGTTTAGTACATAAACCCTCCCGATAGCATATTGCTGTATATTTGATTTTACCTTTAGTATAACAAAGATGAAAATAAGCTGACATGTATTATTTAAATATTACTATCGCCCATATTCCTTTTATTTTTTTCTTGTTTTTACAAGTAAAATATTTACCTTTGTTATCAACACAGCTTTCGATTTCCTTTTTTATGTTCTTTTTTATGTTCTTTTGATGTACAAAATAATAAAAAGTTAAAACGATTTGCAAATTTAAACCGTTCAACACAAGATGACAACAGAAATAGTATTACAACTTAAACGGATATGGAAACTTATTGTGTTGTATACAATTTAAAAAAAAATTAAAAGAGTTAAAATATAGCAGCGAGGAATTTTGGGTTAAGGTATTGACATTTGGTAAAGCGGTTATGCTTTTCATGTAGTGTCTGTGAAATTTTCCTAATCCTTTGGAATTCTGAAGCACTACATATCATGATGATAAAATTTTACAATCAATATTTTACAATTTTTATTTTTGATTCAGTTAATTATACCACAACCATTTTCAGCCTTTTTTTAGTATTCAAATTTATTTGAAATTTTATTTTAGGAAATTCATAATTTCTCTTTCAACCATAAAATGTTTAAAGCTATTTCAATGGTTGGGTACTAAAAGCGATTTTAACATAAATTTTTATTTTATATTGTAGATACAAGTGTTTATTTTTAACTATAATTGTAGTCACTACAATTATAAATCAATGCAATGTTTATTGCCATAGCTACGGAAAACTCGAATTAATTTACCATCTTAATTTTTTCTTGCTTTGACCTTCAATAATCAATATCGGTGATTTAAATAATAAATCGGGAGAATAGCATGAAAAAAAGAATTTTTTTGGAAATTTGAGAATTAATTAATATTATTAAAAAAAAAATCCCGTTGTTTAAAATTTTTTCTTATTTATTAAAGTATTCAAGACAACTTCCTTCTAAGGACTGTACATTTGGTAGTTCAATTACCGCCGCGGTAGTGCACTATCCTACACCCTTCACCATCTATAGAAATCTATTGGGGTGACAGAGATTTGAAAAATAAAAACGATTCGGTTCTGCATATATATAATTTTACATAAAAATACCATCGGCTCTTAATGGGTTAGGTATTTTTAAAAAAATTTAATATTTCCCTAAACATCTCTTCAAAAGCTTTAAAATGATACCCATATTGACATTATGAAAAATTTGAAGATTTCAGAGCCCCATAACTCGGAAAATATGGGCGACGCTAACATCACTTGTTGTTTCTTCCTTATTCTTGAATTCTCTAACGCCCCATACATTTGTTTTTTTTTTTAACGGAGCTACTTTATTATTTTAAATGACATTAAAAAATTAGTGTTAGGTGTGGTGTTTTGCCTGCTGCCTGGAAGGACATGGGCCGATCACGCTGATTTCCAATCGCACCTCTTTCCATACTATATCTGATCGATTGACACATTTCTTTTCTAGCTGATCTAGTGCCTCGGCAAACTTGATTTCATCATTAACACAGACGGATAGATGGACATCGCTCAATCGCCTTCGCTATGCATAAGCAGTCAGAATACATATATTTTATGGGGTCGAAAATGGATATTGTAGAAATTTTTCTAATTTTTGTAGTGAAGGGTATAACAAAGAGGCTTTAAAATAAAAATATCATTCTTCCTTTGCAAAGCAAATTACGAAAAAAAAAGTTAATTATTGCGAGCCGAACTCCTAGCATTTCAAAAGCATTGTTTCAAAACATCATAATGTGCTAAAATTTTAAATGTTACATGTTATACTCCTACTTTTTTGTATTATAAAATATATGATTTTTTAAAAGATTATTATATAAAAAATAACACGATTTAGTCCTTATAAGAGAACGGATAAATAAGTCCATGACTTTTTTAATGTACCGCTTTTTAACTCAAACACGTCATCTAGTTTGTGTTGTAGTATTAGCCGATCAAAGTCTGAAAGTGCGAGATAAATACTAGTTTTAGTGTGTGCTAAAAACTTGGATAAACTCAAACAAATATTTTTAGAATCTTTGCCTCTCTGTCTGTGTTTGCGTCACGTTAAAACAGCTAAATGGATTTGATAAAAACATTCGTAAATAGGTAACTTGGAACGTTGGTTTAAATATAGAATATTTTTTTTTTCGTAAAAAGTATTTCGTAAAAAGCAGGTACATATTTGAAAGTATCAAATTTTGCTGGCATAATGGTACCAAAATAGTCGTCAGCACATTTGATTTTTGACTGTTTACAGAACTCTTTAATTAATATATAAAAATACATTTTTCTAATTTTTTAATTTTAAGAAAATGGGAACTGACACGCAGACCTAATCGTGGGAACTGCTGGTTAAAAAATAATATAAAAATTTGTTACCCTTCACCACAGGTGGAAAAGGGTAAATTTAAGTCCCCATTTTCGACCCTACAAATTATATTTATGCAGAGTACTTATGAATAGCGAAGTCGATTGAGCAATATCCGTGTCCGTGTTGACGTCAACTTTGCCAAGACACTAGATGAGCAAGAGAAAATTTGAATACCCAAATTAATCAGACATAGTTTCGAAACTTTTGCTATTGAAAATCAACAAAATAGGTCCATGTCCTTCAAGGCATCGTGCAAAACACAACGCCTAAATCTAATTTTTCCATATATTTTTTTTTCAACTGCCGTTTGTTTTCCTGCAGATAGTTAGTTGTTGTTTATGATAAGAATTAATGAAAAACCTTTTCATTTACCAAGTATAGACAACAACCATATGACAGAACTATACTTTCAGTTTTAGAAAAAACAACCTTTTTTCAAAAAAAAAAAAAAAAAAAAAAAAAACTTTATAATAACTTCTTATGTCAATTTTTATTTAAACTGTTCAATGGGGAATCTTCAGTATACGAGTAGTATATGTGGTTACACATGTACCCATTTATGTTATGTTTATATATGGTGAAGGGTAAATAAGATTCGATATGGCCGGATAAAGCTCTCTTACTTCTTTTTATCAAAATGCCTGTGCTTAATTAAAAAATCACTGATTTATTGACTTGCTTTCGTAATTTTTTTAGATTATGCTACCCTTAAATATCGATCATCTAACAAAAAATCCAGAAGTGACCAGTCTTTAAATTCTAAAGAGAGTTTACGCATTTTTTCACACATTTATCAATAGTTATACAAAATTTTTCATTTCACTTTTTGTTTATATGCAAAAATTTCGGGCTAGTTTCTGCTCTTCTGAACACATTGTTTGCATCTGAATTTAATTTAAGTGTTGTGGGTAAGGCTCAGAATTAATTTTTAAATTACTCTGTTTGATATTTATTAAGTTTAATTTCAGAAACTTATTTATTAAAATTAGATAGAAGTGAAATGATTTAATAGCAAATTTTTATTAAAACACAAGAAACAATTTCTTTAATAATTCTTAACATTTAATATTTTCATTTCTATCGTAATTAAATTTGAGTAACAATTGCTCTTTTATTTTAATACAATTAATTTTCTTAAATGCCTAAACTTAATTTTTGTTATTTCAATCAACAATTCATCTTTATTAAATATTTAATTAACAAGTCAACATTAATTGAAATATTGGGTGTACAAAAAAGGTTTTTTTGCGATGAATTCAAAATTGTTTTCTTTTAGAATTTTTTTTACTACAGTACGCTTTTATTCTTTCTTTTTTTTTTTTTCTTGTAGGACATTGTTTTAGAAATTAACTGAATTCTTGCAGGATTTCGTGGGATGCATCTTTTCTCTAAAAGGCTATGTTAGATTCAGAAGTGTTTTTTCCAACATCTTTTCTCTAAAAGGTTATGTTAGATTCAGAAGTGTTGTTTCCATAAAAAGGTACCTAACACGGAGACTCAGAACGTCCATTGTGATTCCCCTCTGAGTACCTAAGTAAGAGTTATTCACGCCCTATCAACCATCCCTTAGCCACCTGACTTTCCACATAAAGCCAACTAGATCTTATCATTGTGAAAGCTATCGACTAGTCATCTAAGTGACATTACAATATCGTGCAGAGACACATAAGGTGCTCAAGACAGTCTAACTCATCTTTGTTTGCGCACATCCTCCATAAATGACCCAATGTCGCAATGGTCGGCGATCACATCTACATTTTTATAACTAAACCTTGACCCAGGCAGTAATGCGACTTGTTTAAGTCGAAGATATCACACACAACTGATACAAAGGGGGTGTGTCAAATGGTAGCAAAGTATCCTTATAAGTGAAATTTTGACAGTTCTGCGTTAAATAATTTTTCACTAGCCCTGAGTTATAGTAGAATTTTTGAAAAAAGCATAGAAATTTTTGACACAAAAATTTTAAATACTTTTGTTACAATATTAAAAATATAAACATATTTCTTGAAAATGAATGAACATGCGTTGCATATAGTTTGTAAAAAAATTAAAATATCAAATATTTGCGACGGTGTCATTCCCAAAAGAATTTAAATTAGCAACGGAAAATATTTTTTTAATTTATTAATTTTTAAAAATATAAACATTTTCTTTTTTTTTTATAAAAAAATCATAATTTTATATTGCCAAAAAATATTTCATTACACACAGCAGTAATACAAAATTTCCTCCTCATAGAAAAATTTATTTTACCATTATACTTTGCAAACGTTTCGCACACGCCCTAATTAAAAATATAATTTATAAAATATATACAGTTTTCATAACAAAAACAACAATAACTTTCTTATACAGCCAATATCAAATACAGATTTTCTAATTATTAAATTTGTATAGAATGTTTATCATTTCCATAATTAATTACTAAATTTTTTGACTGCAATTTAAACATAAAGACCGTTGATGTTAATATACATATTTATTACTTTAGTGGTTTAATATCATAATTTCCTTAAATACGCTTAAATGTATTCCACATTTGCATATGTTCATATGTATGTGTGTATGTTAAAACAAATACAAGTCTACAAGCATTTAACCACAGAATGCGGTTGAGCCATAGTAAGAAACCAATCAACATGTAATTGTAATTAGTTGGATGTAAAAGTTTTATTCATTTTAAGAATTTTCTAGAAATGTAAGGGGTAGCTTCGTGCTTTAACTCAAGTGGAGGAATAAATGTAAGTTTTATATGGAAACAGCAAGATATTTTTCTTAGCACCAACGTTTAATTATGACGAGTTAATTTGCTAACAAGTACAACAAGTCTGCTATTTTTTTTTTTTTTTGTTATATTTTTTTAGAGTGTTAGCAATTAAATTTTATTACAATAATAAAATATTTTCTTAGAATGTTTTAACTTTGGTAATAAAGGACTTTCTAAAAATTGTTCTTTTGCACTTCTTGATATTATTTTTTTTAAAGATAAATTAAAAATAATCTCCTTACAAATAGAATGTGATTTTTAAACTTTCTCGAACTTATGAAAGGATTAATAATCAATTACGGGACACCCTTTAGTTTCTAAATTCAAATTATAAACTCGTTGATGTGGGTGGCTTAAAAATACAGGTCCCTTTTAAGCTGCAACATTCTGCCTATAACAGAATAAAAGTTCGGCCACAAACTTGTAACTTCATAGACTATTGAGACTCCCTTTAAATTCCAAATCAAAATTTTATACTTGTTGCTTTAGCAAACTTAGCAATTCAGGTTCGTTGTAAATTTCAAGCATCAAGCATCATCTACAACTGTTCAAAAGTATGGCCATAAACATCAAATTAAATGAACCATAAGCGCTCCGTTTAATTTATAATATTTAGTATTAATACTTGTTACTATAACGGCCATAGCAATCGACATTGTATCGAATTTGCAAGCGTTTGTCTATAATGGTTCAAAAGATACGCCCATATAAGTAATTTTACATCAATTAAGGGGCACCCTTTAATTTTTAGATTTATTTTTGTATAACTTTTTGTTGTTGGGAGCTATAGTAATATGCAGTCATTTTAAATTTTACAGAATCACCCATTACAGTTCACAATATATGTAAAAGTAAGTATGTTGTATGAGGACACCCTTTTATTTTTAAGATTATGAACTATTATTTAAATGGGACCAATCTGTAAGCATAGTCTATCATATTACCAAAAATATTAAAAATCGGTTCAGAAATGACTGAGTTTTGCAGGCACAAACATAAAAAGCAAGATTCAGCCAAATTGTATAACCTCCTTCTTTTTTTGACGTCGGTTAAAAAAATTAACTCCTTGAATTAATAGTAATTTATTAAAGTTTATATTATGTTTATGCAAAACATGTTGCATGCTAGTAACACTGATATGGCCATGGCGAAATAAAACAAGTGGTTGTGATGGCGATTCCTCAATTTCACCGTTTATGTATGGAGTTTGACATTTAGCGTTAATGGCCAAAGTGATAAATTCGCCATCAAGACCACCTATATTATTTGGCCATGCTTTATATATAAAAAAAATATGTTTAATTTTTTTTATAGGGTGTTTGACATTTAGCGTTTACGGCGAAAATCAATGAATCGAGACTACCTATATTATTTCACAAATTAAAAAGAATGAATAAATGATAATTAAAAAGAATAAATAAATTTATAAAAAAAAATCCATACAATAGTCTGTGAACAATTACCATACTAGCAACTTGGCAAACATCAAAAATAAGCCTAAAAACCAAATGAAACTCTCGGAAGACAAAGCAAGATCCTAAACATGTGGCACAGAAAAGGCAGCAATAAACATCGTGAATGTGTCAATATTTTATTGACTATTTGTGATCGGTAATGAAAATTAACTTTGGCTTAAGGGGCTTGTGAACAAACAAAAATTGCCACAAGTAAATGCTTCAACAACAAACCCCAACAGATTTTGCAGAAGTTTATTGCATTTTACACCCTAGTGACTAAACTGGTGGCATCATTGTTACCATCAATGATTCTTGTTTCCATAGGATGGAGCTATGTAACATATGGCAACTGCAACCATCAATAATTGTAATAGGTACTTTCGATAAATGGGCCTGTGAATTAACAGACAACGATTTGCTATTTAACACCAAACGATTATTTTTAATGGGTTATGCTGATAGACCAGCAATAACTGCTGCCTTGAAGGCCATAAGCGTTTAAGTTGTTCCTGATATAATTAAAACAATGACCAAAAATTTGACTACAATTAAGTGCACAGAACATGAACAGCCGTAGTTTCCATATGGCCGAAATCTTTTTAAACTATTAAAGCAATATATTAATTTTTTTAACTTGATTCATTAGTTTTAAACTTTACAATTCAAACATCTATCAAGCTTCTTATCTTATAATTTGTTTTTTTTTAATGCAACTAACCTCTAAGCAATCCTATATTAAAACAAATATTTTTTTAAAACTTCTACTTCTCCTTTTAAAATAAACATTTTTTAAATTCTTTTCCCAAAAGTTCTCTTCGAAAACGTTAATTTTAGAAATGGTTGATTCTTAAAAACTTTTGAAAAGGCTGATGAAAATAATTTTCCAAAAGGTACATTTTTGAAAAAGCGATTTTTTAATTTTATTTTAAAATAATTTTTTATTTGCTTTTTAAGGAAGTAATTTTTAATTTAATTTAATTAAATTTTTTTTTCTGGCGAGGTACTTTTGTTCAAAACGTTATATATAATCTATGTATATACATAATTCTTAAGGTACGAAATTACAAAGATACTTTTTTATAGTTATAAGGTACGAGTTTTATGTAAAAAAAAATTTTCACAAGCACCACTTTTAATTGATAGTTGTTAAAAGTAACCATACGTGTTATTAGAGAAGTTTTCTATAGGAAGCTAATGCCCTGAATTGGAAATTTCATACAACGAAAAAATTCTTTGCGTTACTTAACCCTCTACAGAAAAGCTTACGTGCAAATTCCAACGGAATTTAGAAATATTTTTTAAGGAACTTTATGAAAACTAATTTTAAATTATTATTTAATTTTATTTTATTCTTTTTTTTCTTTGTTAAAGTTTATTTTTATAAAAGATCATTCTGCTATTGTTACTTTTTGAAAGGTACATTTTTAGGAAAAACATTTATTAAAGAAGCTTTTTGATAAAGTTCATTTTTAAAAACTACTTTCTACTAATTCATTCATGAATTATTTATAATAAAATATTTTAAGGTACTTTTGAAGCATTATAACTGTTTTAAGTACTTTTTAAAATTACTTTTCCAAAATAGTTTATTTCATTTTGTATGTTTATTAGAGAGCTTTAAAAAATGTAGCTCTTTTTGCGTGTATATTTTATGATATATATTCTTTGCAATGCTAGTTTTTTATTACTTTTACTACGATTACATGAATATGTTGCGCTTATTGTTGTGATAAACAAAAATCAAACCATGAAGGTTTCTAAAACATTTATACACATTTTGCTGCATGGAATCCGTGTTGAAAAGGCTTTAACTAAAGGAGAGTAAATTGGCGACAGACATGCACATGTTACGAAATAAGTCATTCTGTTGCTGCTACTCAGTAATAATTCAAGATCCCATATAAGAAACTAAGTCCTTAAAATAATTTAGAAACAATGTAAATAAATATTCAAGTGTTGCTTTAATTTGATTAAAGCATTATTTATTAACTAAATAAAGTATGCTTTCTACAGGGATTATAATTTGTTTATTTAAACAGAACTTTTCTTAAGAAATAAGAAATTATATGTCCCCTTACCTAATTTTAAACTAAGTACTTAATGCATTATTGTTTGTTATGAACTTGCAATGATGTAAACGCAAACCAAGACACTTATTATTATTTGAAATTCATTACATTTACAGATTTGTAATGTATTAAAATTGAAATTTTCGTAGTATTTAAGCATTGTATTTATAATATTAAGAGTATTCATAGAAATAGTGTACTTAAAAAATACACAAAAAATTTGTTTTAACTATTACGGGTTTTTATGTTTTTTCTATTTTATCAATTCAAGAATTCATAAATGAATTAAAACTAATTTTCGGCTTAAGTTTATTTTTTTTATTTTAGTTAAAAAAAAGACAAAACAAAAACATGAAAAAGGAGACATTAAATCATCCTGTATAATTTCAAAAATCTGTAAAAGTTAATATATAAAAATGAACTTAAACGGAACATTAATTTTAATTTAATTATAATATCCACAGTTGAACTCATGATTCCATTAAAAATTTATTTAATATTTATTTAATTAGAAAATTATTTTTAAAATGAAAATTTATTATTCGGAATCTTTTAAAATTTAATTAATCTACTTCATTCGTGCTTGATTCCTTCAAATATAAATATTTCATGATATTCTCATAAAATATTTATTATTTTAAACTAAACTACAAAATGAAATGTATTACTGCGGGGAAAGCATATCCATATGGCCATTTCACTACTGCTCAAATAGCTCATCAGTGGATTTTACCCAAATTTTGTACAGAAAACTAGAAAGTCTTATATCAAAAGCCAAATTGATTAAATGAGAACTCCATTGAATCAATAAGACAAAAGACAATAACAACTCAAAAATGTTCTACACAAAAACACAGCAAACATTTAGTAACTATTTTTATTTTTTATTTCATTTTTCTACATAAGGCATCCCATTGGGAACCATTCATATGTATTTGAATTTTTCAATGAAAAAATAAAAATTGAAAAACAATTTTTATTAATAAGCAATGTGCACATGCAACTATATCAGAATGAAAATTTATTATTCGGAATCTTTTAAAATTTAATTAATTTACTTTATTCGTGCTTGATTCCTTCAAATATAAATATTTCATGATATTCTTACTTAAATATAATGCAACTACATATTAAATCACGTCTTTGAATATTATAATTATTTTTACATCAGTTCAAATTTAACGTGAAGTCGAGTAGATATAACAGATTGAAATATCCCAGAAACTTGCACATTCTTTACCATCCAAAACTGTTTAACAATTTCCAAAAAGGAACAACAAACCTTTTACATTTTCTGAAAAATAAAACCAAATATAAAGTGACTCCCTAATGTAGAAGCGATTAAATAATTCATACTACTCATTGGAAATTGCTTTATCGCCAAACAGCAGTTAACTGACTACATTTATTAAGTAGCATTATGTTTAATGAATAAATGTATGAATTAAGGAATGAATAGATACAATTACGTGGCTATTCGTGAAGTTAGGGTTAAGTAAACATATAATTATCAAATTATTATGATAATGGCAGCACTAAGCAGTATTAAAGGAAAACATAAGTTTTATTTTCAATTGCAGACCTTTTTAAAATATACAGTCCTTAAGGATCATGCAAGTCAAGTCAAGCTACTTTTAATTATTTGCCATTTTGGCTCTTACTTTTCTCAATGCTTAATTAAACCAATTGAGGCTCTAAAAGATGAAAAAATTGATTACTTAAGGAAGTAACTCGCTAATTTTTAGGAAGCTTTAGAATAGTGAAAAGAGGATGATTTCTCAAGAAAAATAAAACTGCCTTAAAAATAATTCTGGCAAAAAAAAACTGACTTTAAAACAGATTTAAACTGTCTGTCTATAGCGGTTCAAAAGTTTGGCCACATACATCAAATTACATTAACTATTGGGAAACCCTTTATATTCCATTTCCATACTTAATAAAGCGGACAAAGCACTACAGCGACTTATTAACTTCAAGCGCCTGCCTACAAATACAGTTTGGCAATATACATTAACCTACAGCAACTATAAGGACACCCTTTAGCATTCAAGTTCAAATTATAAACTTTCTATTGTAGTACACTTAGCAATCAAATTCTTTATAAATTTCAACCGTCTATCTATAACGGTGCAACAGTTTCGTCGTATATTTCAAATCACATTAACTATTGTAACACCCTTTAATTTATATTCTAAGATATTTATACTTCTTACTATGCCAAGCAAAGTAGTGGATATTTTGTATAATTTTCAAGTTTGAATTACATTAAACTTGTAGCAGACTTAGCAAAACAATTACCTTGTAAGTTTTAGCTCTCTGCCTATAACGGTTTAAAAGTTTTGCCTCAACTTACATAAACTTACATCAGCACTCTTTAATTTTTAAAAACCCCAATTTCATACTTGTTAAAGCGGAGTTACAAAACAGGTTCATTATAATTTTCAACCATCTGTCTACAACTGTTTAAAAGTTTGGCCATATAAATCGAATTGAGTAACCTATTGGGGTACCCTTTAATTAAAAATTTCGAATATTAATACTTGTTACTATAACGTCACTTTGCAAGCATTTGCCAAAAAATGTTCAAGATGTAGGTCCTTATAAATCAATTTACGTTACCTACGGTGTACTCTTTAATTTTTATATTTATTTTTGTATTACTTATTGTCATTGGGAGCTATAGTGATAAGCAGCGTCTTTTAATTTTAAAGTGGTGTTCTTTACGGCTCAAAATAAACTTAAAAAACATGTTTGTTGTATGGCGACACCCTTTATTTTTTAAGATTACGAACTACTTTTAAAACGGGACCATTTGTAAGCATTCAGATAAAAAAATTTCAAAATCTATCCAGTAATGAGTTATGGAGGTACAAACATAAAAAAACAACATTTATGTGCTGTTTCTGTAGTACAAGCGGTTAACTCGTCTGAAAAATTTGTATAGAAATGACTCAAAAAACTGAGTGCTTTTCATACAAATTTGTCAGACGAGTTGATCGTTTGTAATATGGAAACAGCACTTTAGTCGAGTTGATAAACCTGCTTCTGTTTTTGAAGTCGGTTAAAAGTATATGAATTTGATGCAACACATTGATAAAGTTTTAGAATGAAAAGATATTTTATTGTTAATTTTTATACATAGAAATTACAAAAACCCCTTATCAATCATAACCTCTAAAAACTTTAAAATAAATAAAAAGAAAAAACATTTACCCAGAAAGGTAATTCAAAATGCAATGCCACCCTCTAATTTCTTTGAAGACATTTTTACAGTTGCAGTTTTAATACCATAATAATTCTGTTAAAGAATACTGCAGTTAAAATTTTTTTAATAATCGATATAATAAGCGCTAATTTAGTTCTTCTATACGTTTATAAGCTCAAGAAAAATTAAATGAATTAAAATATTCTAAATTGAAATTTAGGTTTTGTGTTTATGTTAATTTACTTTAATATTTATTATTTAAAATTAAAAACAAAATGTATTACTGCGAGGAAAACATATCCATATGGCCATTTCGTTGCTGCTAATACAGCTCATCAATTGGTTCTACCCAAATTTTGTATAGAAATCCTAAGGGTCTTATATCAGAAGCCAAATTAGAAAAGACAGTAAAAAAACTTTCAAGTTTTTATATCATGAAATATTTGTATTTAAAAGAATCAAGCACTTTTAAAGTAAATAAACACAAAAAAGTTTCCAAATAATGCTGGGAACACAATTGGGACGAACGACGAATTATTCGTTGCGAATATTCGCTGTCAAAAATAAAACACATTGGTGCATATGAAAATTAACACAACACCGCCGTCGACGAAATTCGTCGTGCGTGACAATCTCCGATAGATTTATTTCTATTTCTTACGCCGACGAACGACGAACAAACTATTACAGGGTTGTCGAACAAACTAGTACAGGGTTGTTGTTTCTCTGTAGTTTTTTAAATATATTAGTAAATAAAGTAATTTTTGCCTGAATTATTGTTTATTTCTTAATATACATCATTAAGTTAAACATCTACAATTATTTTCCTTAAAATTGCCTTCTAATGGCTTTTTCTTAATGTTTAATTTTTTGTATAACTATTTTATTTTTTTATTGTATTCTATGGTAAGACTAACAACTGTCATATGCAAAACAAAACAAATTTATATATGGACAAAAGTGAACACGATGTTCATTTTAATAATTTTCACAAATCTCAAAATTGTTTGCCTTATTTTTTTAAATGGTTGCTTTTTTGTCATAGGCAGCAAACAATTTTGATTATCATAACAGCTGTAACTTTTTCGTTCTAATTGTGCGCCAAACTGCAAATTTACTCAGCGAACTTTTACAGATGAATTCGTCGTGCTAGACGAAATTCGTCGTTCGTCCCAATTGTGTTTCCTGCATAATAAATATTATAATTGTTTTATGTTACTTTTCGAATTCTCTAATTTCTGGAAGATTTTTATTTGTGATGATTTTATCTTAGATGAGTTAAAAAAATTATATTGAATGCAGTTTTAAATATTTAATTTGCAAGTAGTTTGAATTTTTTTTAGTTTGTGACAAAATTTCTAATTTTTTAAATTTTGTTGAATATTAATTTTTGACATATTATTTTTATTCTAATAGGAATTATATATTGATTGATGTTTCAGTTTTTTACAAATTGTTTTATTTGTTATTCCTTTTTGCAAATTTTCATTTTCATTTTTTTCAATTTAATTTTTTAGATCGTTTTTAATTAGAGTAAAATTTAAAATAATAATTTGTAAATTTAAAATTTTGACCTGTGATATAAAGTGCTTCTCAGATATTGTAGACACATTCATTCAAAACAATGATTTCCTGGGAATATTTTCTTATGAGACCTAGTTTTTATTTATGATTCCCTACTAATTATTCCCTAGATAAGTATCTTAATTGCTATTATAAATGTTATATTCTCTTAATAACCCTTCAATTTTGTTATAAAAATGCAATTTATTTATTAGCCAGCTTCTCAGTAAATCTTTATACAAATTTTTTTTGAAAACCAAAAAGCAGTTTACTTTATGTACAAAAGCTCCATAGACAAGATGAGAGTTGTTTTAGAAATCTAAACTTACTTTATTTATTTTATTATTCACTATTAGAAGTACGAAAAATTTTTCCCTATTTTAAAAAACTACAAAAATTAATTTGTCTCATAACATACCAAAATTTTCTACTAAAGCAACAAATATTTATTTTAAAAGTTTAAAAACTAATTTATAATTCATACGAAAAAGAAAATCTTTTGTTTAACTGTTTAATTTATGTCCTTAAATGATATGCACAAAACTGTGACCATAAATCCATGAAATGTCACAGAAACCATGAACATGTAAGATGTAGAAAATTTTGTCAATGCACAATATAAACATAAAAAATCTACAAACTGCATAAAAATTAACTGCCGTTTTTGAAAGTTTATAAAAACTAATAATTTGAAATGCAAACTAAGGTGAATAAAAATTTTTTTTTATATTGTGTGAAAACTGAACACATAAAATAACACTTAAATGGTTCAGAGGGCAATTGATAAAGTTGAACTTTTAGTTTTATGTCTTTTTCGAAATTTTAATTTTACAATAATTAAGCGAAAAGTTAAGAGTTCACAACGAAAAATAAATATTATCTATTATAATGATGTGATAAGTTCATGAAGGCAAATGATGGATGCAGTGAAATATTTTAAGTGAGAAAATTTTTATTAATTTTTTTTAAATATTCAATAGTAGGAAGATTATGAATAATTAAACGGAAGTTAATAAAGGAATATTAAATGAATAAGGAGAGATAAGAATTTCAGTTTTTTCTTTATTATTATTTCTGCGGTGTTTAAAGCCATTATTGGTTTTAATTTTCATATTTAAATTATATGTATAAGAAACATTTTGAAGGCGATTGAATTGAGAAATATTTTAAGTTAAACAAGTAAGAGGGCTATGCCGAATCTTATATACCCTTCACCATCTATGTAAATTTGGTTTAGTAAAGCAACTCCAATATAAAAAGCAGATATTGGGGTGACAGATATTTCAAAAATAAGAGAAAAAATTTTAAGTACTCGATACATATAATTTTACATAAAAATGCTATCAGCACTTAATAGTTGAGCATTAAAAAAATGTGTTTCCTTAAAGATTTTTTTAAAAGCTTTAAAATGATGCCCATATTGACATTTCAAAAATTTGAAAATTTCGGACGCCCGTAACTCGAAAAATATGGGCGAGCGCCAATTTTTTCACTCTTTCGATACTATGTTTGATCGATTGGCGTATTTAAATTTTTGTTGAAATCAAATATGTCTTTGAATCGAGTTACCGCAACATGACAAATTGCCTGTTGTTTGCAAATATGGATGACATTGATCCGGAAAAGATGTAGTGAAAACTGGAACTGGTTCCATGTGCCATAGAGTAATTGCTACCATCTACTTATTAAATCGAAAATTTGACGAAAAGTTGATTGTCACAAATATATCATCTTACAATTTAAAACTTTTCTATTATTTTCTGTAGAGCCACGTGCAATCTTTGGTTTGTTATGAAAGACATCAGCAACTTCACTCAAAAATGCGCTTCGTTAAGTCACAGTTGCGAAGGCCATGTGACCGCAATCATCTTTAAATGTTACTTTCATATATTTATCTTTAGAATAGAAACATTTTATTTTATTAAAAGTTATGTTTTTTCTTTGTTATTTTCTTTTTAAACTAGAAGCTGTATAGGCTTGAAAAACACCTGTACTAGCTTTGACTTCATTAAACTGAGGGTATGCTAGTCTTCTTTAAGGCTACGAAAGCACTGGGTCTTAACTCCTGATCCAATTAACGAATCCTTCGCTTGAAAACTACAGACATAATTTGAATATGATCGCAAGATTTTTTTATTAGAATTTTTGAATGATCTGTTTAAATCCCATGTAAGAAAATGCAAAGTTTTTTTTATAAATTGGCTTGCAGAAAATCCTTGTGAACGAAGCCGATATTGGTTATACCACAGACATGACACCAACTCCCATTAATATTTTGCTAACAATATTGTTCGTGATAATTACTTTCATTAGTTTGGCTCCGATAGAAAAAGGCAAAATTTGAAAATATCATTAAAAAATCGTAGAAGACAAATTCGTTCATGACAATTTGCTAAGGTGGTTGATTTCACAACAACAAAAAATGTACTTACTCTCACATATATTTTTTCCTTTCTTGTTTGCGATTATTTTAGATATTTTCAGCTTCAACAGATAATTGGATTTTTTAATATCCACAGTTTTAATCCACATGAAATTTAAATTCACTTGAAATTTAAATAACTAGATATTCTATATTAAAAAAAAAATAAATAAATAAATAAAAAAGTTTGCTTACAATTATCGGCTTAAGTAACAAGTTTAAACTTTAAGGAACATATTTTGTTAAGGGATTTTTGAGTAAATTCTTACCAATTTCATTTTCGTTTGCTTTAACCACTTTGAGTTCCGGAAACGTTGCATTAAATGTAACCATTTTCAAAAACACTCCTAAAAATCAGCAGGAGTGTAATGGCTTATTTTTTAGATTTATTAAATTAAATTTATTTTATTTATTAATCCTTGCGAATAATACTGATGACGAATGCAGCGCTCCAGAAAATATTGCATAACATTCTGTTGGTATTTAATTTTTAGTATTTTCTTTAGGAAACGTCCGCAATGAAAATAATTTTTCTTTCTTAATAAAAAGTTTTAGAAATTAAATTAAAATTGAACTTAAGCTAAATTTTTATAATTGTTATAACAGCAAACAGTTCAACAAAAAATAAAAAAAATACTTATAATTTGTAATCATTAATATCACGTTACTTGAATTGCATTTTTTTTTTTTTGCATAAATTTTCAAGTTAATATCTTAAATCTTTATAAGGGAGAGAAATATATAAAGATTTATAATCAGCGCTTAAAGCCTTTTTGACTCTACTTTGTTTAACCTTGATTAATTTTAAAAGCACACACTTAATTTAATATCAAAAAATTTGCATGAAAATAAAGCTGTACCACCAAAATAAAAAAAAATATATTTTTGTTAACTAAGAAAAACGAATTCTCTTTTTGTTCATAAATAGATCCTGGCAAATATTTATATATTAAACAAAAATAAACTTAGCAGAAATAATATAATCCATACTAAATTAAAACAGTTATTAATATTCTAAAATAGTTTTCACAAAAATAATTTCATTAATAATTAATGTTATTTAAGCTGCCAGAGTTCCGGCAAAAGATAATATTTCCTGTTAATAAAACAATTTAACAGGCAATTTATTATTTCAATAATATTATTTGTTTGAAGAACCAAATTATTAGCTATTTCTTAAGAAACAAAATGCGTTGAATACAAATCTAGTGGCATATGGATTTTGTAGTTAGCAGTAAACTAAAGATTGAAACACTCAAATTACTTCAAGACGTGAAAAAAATTTTAAAAATTATATAAAAATTATATATATGTACTCTAAGAAAGAAAATTGTTTACTTAATTTTTTTTATTTGATTTTAGTTAATATTTAAATTATTTAGTAAGTAAATTTGGGATTTCGTATACAGAGGGAAAACACGGAAGCTTCTTAATATCACTTTAACAGAGCAGTAATAATAAAATGAAAATATAAACTACAGAGTTTCCTCATAGAGATACGATTTTCAAGTGTTTGTTATTACATTTTATGTTATAACTTTCGATGCAGAGCTGTGTCACTGGTTGCTGGTTTTACTGTAAATCGAACGAGTTCTGTTCGCAGAAGTATGTCAACAATATTTCATTAAGTGGATGTTACTTAACATCGAAATTAACTTTGGAGTCGTCGTATGGTCCTTAAAGTAATTTAATAAAAAAAATATTAGAAACATCGATTCGTGGCTTTAACATTTTAAAATAACTTTCTTGGAAAAGTTCATTTCTTGAATTCCAATTTTTTACCTGCAAGGCGTCAATTATAGCTGGGTTATCTGAGTTAACTAACTTCACATTAGTTCAAGTAGCCCTAAAGCAAATCACACGACCAATTAAGCGTCCGTTTCGCGAAATCAACTTATTGCAAAAATTTTCAATAAGTCGATGATTGACTTACCCCACGTCTCCACTACCCATCATATTGAAGAAGACATGCACATAACAACGGTATTAATTTGTTAATGCATGTTGTGTTTGAGCATATTTTTATGTTTGTCGTCAGGGTTGTTTCAATGTTTTAACAAGGATGGCTTGTGGAGACTTAGGGTTATAAAGCATGCACGCACCACATTCAAACCACTTATAATGACCTTCATCGATCGTAACGCAAAGTATTAGGTTTAATGATCCCATCATCGTATAAACTACACCAAGCGGTGCATATTTTGTGATATCAATCCATCTAAGAAAATTTCCCTAATTAACAAAACTTTTAAGCTACACAATTTTTGTCTAGATGCTGTGCTAATCAGTCATCCGCGATTTTTTAAATGAAGCTACATAATTTGGTAGTGCTGCGGCTTTTACATATTGCTTCATACTTTTTTAACTTCAACAACAAATAATAAAGTGATAAAATTAAATTTAACGGTAGCCCATACATGATTCCAATGAGAATTCATCCTGAAGCAGTTTTTATCACTAGCTTGTACCGCCATTTTTTAACCGTTCTACAGGACATACCGTTTGACATAACAATATTAAATCCAGCATTTGTTATATGATGATGAAGAGCTGACATTCCAAACAGAAAATTATTGTTTTTTCGATTCGAATATATTATGAACTTTTATTCTTTTTTCGATTCGAATATATTATGAACTTTTATTCTTCATGTAATATATCCATAACAATAACTCTTTCCATGAGGTATAATAAAGTTGAGTGTAGGCTATTGTAGGTTTATTTAAGTTTAGTTTAGTTTAGTTTTGTTTATTTTCTTTTTGTCGTTAATATTTAACTAAATATTTTTTATTGTAAATATTACCTACGAAATTTGGCTCAGTTTTTATAATTATTTTTGGATATATTCTACTGCATCAAGGAAAATTTATGTTTATTTTTCATACACTCTCTTACTGCATCTTACTTTGTCTCACATATATGAGCTAGTTTTTTTGAAAGTGGTATAAGTGGTATAATTTTTTCATATGTTTAGGTATTTAAGGGTTTACATTTAAATCAATTTTAAAATGTTATTATGAAATAATGGTTCTTAGAATTATTTAAAAAAATTACCGATTTTTTTTTTGCTACACATGGACTTATACCACTTTCAATAAATAAATTTTAGAAGAAATAAAAACAGGAGGAAATTTAAGTCCATATCTTTATTGGCATAACTTTACTAAAATAAATGTTTTATGTAAAAAGTAACAAGTAAAGTGAAAACATATATATACACTTTGTTTTTATTTAAGGAAATGGTATCGTAAACTTTGCTTTCTTTAACATTAGCATGTTGAAATAGTTATGGTGAATAGGCGGTATATACTATCGTTATCTTTTCTCTCATGTTCTCTCGTTTTTCCAAACAAAAACATTAAGGGTTTTCACTATGGGTAGTGCAAACTGTGCAAATGGTGCAAATTGGAGCAAATATGCATCGTTTTTATCAGTACAACAATAAAATATACGTGTTTGAAATTTACTTCGTTTGCAATAAAAAAACTTTGAGCAACAAAAGTTGTGCATATTTGCCTAGTTTCGAAATAAAGTAAATAAAATTTTTTGACATATTTTTGAAAAGAAAAAATATAAAAAAATTGTTTGTGAGCATATATGCAGCAAAAAAAGATAATTAAAAATTGGTATTAATAATTAAACTGCTAAATATGAGTTCTCCAAAATACATTAATAAATCTTACACGGCTAAAAAAGACCAAGAGATAAACCAAATAAAAGGTGGTCAAGAGAACTCAGCGCATTGTTTATTAAAAAATTAAAATTTTTTTCTTTCTCGCTGCTTCTAGGCATTGTTCAATAGCAAATATAAATTTTTAATTTTACTTTTTGAATTCTTTTGTATATCTATTTTAGCTTTTTGATTAGTTGTCAGATTTTTTAAAGAAATAAAATGTTTTTTACAAAAATGTACGCTCACGATCTACTTTACATGCACAGCAAATATACAATATGCAAATTTGCACAATAACCATCGTGAATACCCTTACTGTTTTGAATGGAGCATTTTCTTTCACACTAATTTTATAAAAAGTTTTTAAGGTTCATTATTTTTAAACCTCATCCAACATGTTTTAAGGCAGTTTAAAAATTTTTTCTGTTTAATATTGCCTCTTGTAGATATTTAGTTAAGACAAAGTCATCTCTACAACTACAAAATATTTTTCATTTAAAAGAAATTAATGAAAGTTTTTTGAATTAAACCTATTAGGAATAGATTTATTCCGTTTTGAAAATAAGTATTTGTGCAACAGAATTGCACAGCAAAAATTTTTTGTTTATTTTATATCAAGATAGAACTCTGTTGAAATTTTGATTGTAACTATGCCGAGAAGGAGTCTAAAGCTCATTAAAATTGCTGTTTACTTATTTTTTTTTTTGCAAAAGTGGACTTATACCACTTAAAAAAACAGGTTATCAGGCATGTTCTGAATTCCACACGAAATTTTCCCTTCAAATTTTTCAAAGCATTGTTGCTATAAAATTATTTTTTACAAAAACAATGCTTTGAAAAATTTGAAGTGAAAATTTCATGTGGATTTTAGAACATGCCTGCATATATTCATTAATTAATCAATTGTTATTTGTAAGCTCTTGTTTTTCATTCATATTAAATTCGAACCTCTTGTTTGTTGTTTAATACGATGTGTGTATGTGTTTATGTATACTAAATGCAAGGAGTTGAGAAAATTAATTCGTATTAATGTACTTGAATTAAATTAATCAAAACCACAAGGAAGTAATAGTTACCTTATGTTTATTATAGTTAATTAAACTTGCTATTGTTATCAAAATAGGGTTCGTTTTTATTTGCCAGCAGTTTATAATTTAATTAACACATTTGAGCTTCATTTTGTAAAGGAGCGTATATTTCATAAGAGTGATGTAAGAAAACAAACAAATTCAAATGTGTTTATGTTTAGGATTTATAATATAGAATTTTAAAGAATGTAAAATTATGTTAAATAAAGTCTTAAGCAAAACGTGAATAAACTTATGTGATGGGCTCTGCTTAATTTTTTTAATCTTAAAGAGGATTTATGGATATATAACAAGTAGCCCCTTTACAGCAACTTTTGACAGTATTCACTTAGGGAATTAGAATAAAATTAAAGGTTCCTTAAAATTTACCTAAGATGTTTTCTTATGAGAATGTCATCTTCGTCATCTACTGAAGTAGATTTAAATGACATAAGCAAAAAAAAAAAAATAATAATACCACCTTTTTACGGAAAATCCTTAAAAAAACGATAGTTTTTACATTTTCTCAATTCAGAGGCTTGTAACGAAAAGCGCTATCAGAACAAAACTTTAAACTTGTTTATTTAAAATTTTATTAAAATATAGCAAATGTGTTAAAGCAATAATCTGATAACTAATAAGCGTACTACGCCAAAAACAATAAGTTAAGATTGGCCAAAACTAACAAAACAAAAAAAAAAAAAATGTAAGCCAATTTTCTCCCTGCACATTTAAACATAATTTTATAAATATTTTCGGGATCTGATTAAATTTAAAAAATCTTAACTTAACATTTTATGAGTTTTTCAAAAAATTATATGTCCGCGGTACCTGAATTTGGGGCCGTCCGTAGATTCACTGAGAAACACCTCTGCCCTGCCTCTGTAAAATTTCGTTAAGACATATTGAGCGGTTCATAAGATACCGAAATTTGCCCAAAAAAAATTGTTTTTAAACCACTGTGCGTCAGTTGATTTGACATCTGAAAATATATTTTACAAAAAAAAATACATGTTGTTTACTTATTGTTGTAGTTATTTTAGAACTGCTATTACCTGTAAAATTAATATGCCTTGAAATTGTCTAAAATTTTTAAGTAACGACTGAGCTTTGAAATATTCTGTTTTGTATACAACAAGATGATACAAAACCAACTTCAATATGTAGTACAATAACAATAAAAGTACTACACACTTCATTTACTTTATTCTTGCTTGATTCCTAGAAATATAAATATTTCATGATATTCTCATGAAATATTTATTAATTTAAACTAAACTAAAAATGAAATGTATTACTGCGGGGAAAGCATATCCATATGGCCATTTCACTACTACTCAAATAGGTCATCAGTGGATTTTACCCAAATTTTGTATAGAAAACTAGAAAGTTTTATATCAAAAGCCAAATTGATCAAACGAGAACTCCATTGAATCAATAAGACAAAAGACAATAAAAACTCAAAAATGTTTTATACAAAAAACACAGCAAACGTTCAGTAACTATTTTTATTTTTTCTTTCATTTTTTCTAACCCATAAACATAAAACATAATAAACATAAACCTGGAGTTAATGTCGACGTCGTTGACGGCGTCGAATGTCAAAAAAAAAGTTGAATCGTATGAAATTGTATGAGAGCAGTTAATCTCAACGCGTTGCAACGCCGTAAAACTTCAATCTGTTTCAACTTTTTCGGCGTTGAAACGCCGTCAACGACGTCGACATGAACTCCAGGGTAAGGAATCCCTTATGTAAAAAAAAAAAAAAAAAAAAATGAAAGAAAAAATAAAAATAGTTACTGAACGTTTTTTGAGTTTTTATTGTCTTTTGTCTTATTGATTCAATGGAGTTCTCATTAGATCAATTTGGGTTTTGATATAAGACTTTCTAGTTTTCTATACAAAATTTGGGTAAAATCCACTGATGACCTATTTGAGCAGTAGTGAAATGGCCATATGGATATGCTTTTCCCGCAGTAATACATTTAATTTTTAGTTTAGTTTAAATTAATAAATATTTCATGAGAATATCATGAAATATTTATATTTCAAGGAATCAAGCAAGAATAAAGTAAATTAAATTTTAAAAGATTCCGAATAATAAATTTTCCTACTACACACTTAAAAAAATCATAGTTTTTTTAAATTAGAAATCATAATTTAAGAAAAAAAAATCATCATATTTTGGTTCAAAAATCATAAAAAATATGATAAAATCATCATTTTGGCAACGCTGACTAAAAGTAATAATTAAAAAAATCATAGTTTTTTTAAATTAGAAATCATAATTTAAGAAAAAAAAATCATCATATTTTGGTTCAAAAATCATAAAAAATATGATAAAATCATCATTTTGGCAACGCTGACAAAAAGTAATAATTGAAAAAGGTTTTTCATAAATTTTTTCAAGCATTAAAATATCGTTCTTTTTTAAACGTGCTCAAATGTCAGTTACTATGGTCGTTATAATAGCAAGTATAAATAATCAAAGTTACAAACAACAAGAAAGTAAGAGGTGCTTCCGTAATTGACGTAATTTGACATATATTGGCCTATGTTTTAAACCGTTACATACAAAGGCTTGAAAATAAGACCGAATGCCCACTATGTTATCTAGTATAATAAGAAATATATATAGCTAAAATTATTAATTAAAGGGTTTCGGAATAGGTAATGAAAAATGCTGCATATGGCAAAATTTCTGAACCGCTATGGACAGACAGCTAAAATCTGTTTTAAAGTCCGTTTTTTTTTGGTAAAAATTATTATAATTGAAAATTAAACATTAAATTAAAAATGTCATATAAAAAGCTTAACAAAAGAAAAATTATTATTTGTATCAGTATAAACAAGAACTGAGCAGAAATAGACAATTCTTAACAACCTTAAAGTACTTGAATACTGAATACTAAAATCTTACAATAATAACAATAATAGAAATTGATGCACTATAAGAAATTTTCATACTAAAGATTTCTTCTTTGTGATAAGGAAAAGGATATATTAAAGAAAATATAAACTTTAATTAGGACATCTGTTTACACTTATTTCATATTGTAAAATGTACGATAATTCCTTGTGGCCGGTATGAAAATTTTATTTCCAAAAATGAGAATAGCATAACTTGAAATATATTTTATTTATATATGTCGTTTGAACATATAAGATTTTTTTTGTTATAATTGCAGAAATAAAATAAAGTTAAGATGAGAAGTTCTTTATTATTGACAATTTTCTACTACCTGCACAAATTCTCCCACATGCAGGGTAATTAAAAACATGAACAGATCCAAATGCAACTTGTAAAGGCAGATGCTTAAATAAAAAGGACTAAAAAACCGTTAAATAAGTGAAACGATAAACACGCTAATTGCCTTTATGCTTGGGAAGTCCTTTAATATGTAAACCACATCTACGAAATTCGGAGTAGAAAACTGATATTTAATTGGTGTTTTGCAGGACTCTACCGAGGAAGTGAAATAAAAATTCAACAACTGATATCTTCTTATATTTACACTTTTTTATTTATTTTACACGAAAATTTATTTTTATATTAATTTTAATTATCATATTTGGCTAAAAAATTGTTATGAAAATTTTATTTTGATGATAATTTTACAGAAAATGTGGTTACACAATATAAACTTCTATAAAATTTACACAAAAAGTCAGACAGAGTGATAGCCAGATAGGTAGTGCAATTAACAAGGAAATAACTGTAATAAATTTATATATTATTTATAACAGGTATATGAATTACAGGAATTTTTGCATAATTTAATAATTTAATTTCTTTAAAATTGCCAACATCTTTGTCATTTATTAACTATACACTGCTGTTTTTATTATTTCCATAACAAAAATATTTATATTTAGGATTAAATTAAAATATCAACTTTAAAAGGAAAACTGTTCAAACTTTAATGTATTTTGTGAGAGATTTATTTGAACAGTTTAACGCAAAAACCGACCAACTCCAAATTTTTTTTTTTTTTTTCAAATATATTTGGATGTTTTTTGAGTAAAATTTGCAACAACAACACAAACTTATTTCTTAATAGAGCTTTTACGGATACAATTAACTTTTTCTTTTATTGTTTTTATATCAAAATAGATTAATCTATACATATAACAGTTATGCTCATGAATTCATACACAGCGAAAAGTAATTCGTTATAAGAACCGAATTTGTTGCCAATCGGTCGGTTGTGTGTATTATCTTCAATTCGGTTGTAATAACTGAATGAATATAGCACTTACAACTATTTAAAAAAAATGATTCTTAGGTGACTATTAAGTATTAATGTGAGTTAAATAAAACAGTAAAATATTTTAATATTTACTTTTATTTTAAAAATAATTTTAGAACTAAAATTATACATCATAAATTTTATGTTTTGACCCATCGAATTCAGCCTACTCCTTTCTTTATATCAAGATTCTCTTTTTCACACAACTTTCCATCCCATACCGCAAGTTTTGCTGCTGCAAAGTGTATTAAACAGTTTAAATTTTTTTTTTGGATTAAAATACGTCTTTCTCAGATTGATTTTGAACTTACATTTAAACAATATTGGTGAACTTGACACCACGAACAAAATATCTTTGTATTTTTAAACTTAAATATTGATGAATTTTTTTCTTTGTAATGTGTACAAATTTATTTTTATTATGTCAAACATTTTTTTTTTGTTTTAGAAGACACAATCGATTTTTATGATTCAGCACATTACTGCTGAAAACCAAATCTTGGTAGTTAAAATCATAAAAATCGATTGTGTCTTCTAAAATCGAAAACGGTTAACATAATAAAAATGTATTTGTAAAAATAAAAAAAAATCATCATCATAATTAAGTTTAAAAATATTAAGGTGTATTGTTAGTGGTGAAAAGTTATCCAATACTGTTGAAAGGTAAGTCCAAAATTAATATCAGAAAGACAATTGTAAATTAAAAAAATTCTAAAATGTTTAATATACTTTGCAGCAGCAACACGTGCGGTATGGGATGGAAAGTTGAAAAAACTAAGTGGAAAAGAAGAATCATGGTGTAAAGAAAGAGGTAGGCGCAATTCGAAGGGTCGAAACATGAAATTTATGATGTATAATCTTTTTCTATAATTTATTTTTAAAATAAAAATATATATTAAAATATTTTTTTAATTTTATTTAATTCACAATAATATTTTATAGTTACTCCGGCGAGACATGATTTACTCGATGCCTTGTTTTGAAACCTTAACCATCTACAGACAACTTCACTGCGCCTTTTATTTAAGCCAGTCATCCCCTCTATCTAATAGCCACAACACACGTGTACCATACACTGTTGTTATGCTGTTTTACACTTACGCATGTACAAAGGTGGGCTCAAACTTACGAAATACTGATATACAGCAAGCACCTCTACCAATAAAGCCATTGAGGTTGCTCAGCTTTTGTTAGCTAATTGTGGTATTATTTTATACACATACCATTAGTGGTGGTATTTTTTTTTTACCACGCTCATACGGACAATAACAGCAGGGGTTGCCAAATCTTATTTTCGTAACAATATATAGAATTTTATACAAAAATGTCATCGGCTTTTAAGGGTTCAGAATATTTTAAAAATTGTAATATTTCCTGAAAGATCTCCTCAAAAGCTTTTAAATATTGTATCCTTAAAAACATAGTGCACAATTGTATTTTTCTTTAAAATGTTCAGAGGCCCATAGCTCGACAAATATGGGCGAGTGCTATTTTTTGCACTCAATGCTTCTTTCTTTATAATTCTCTATCTCCTAAAACAATTGTTTTTTTTTATTGGAGTTACCACATTCTCTAGCACCAAAATTGGCCCCATTAATGCTTTTTTTTGGATTTAAGTTAAAATTGTAGTGAGAATAGACATACTGAACACATTTATTCACTATAAATAATTTTCTAAAATTATTTTTTCTTGCAAAAAATATCTGTAGTTTTATTAAAAAAAAAATGATAGTTGTACAATAACCTACTTTTTTAAATTTTATACCCCATTTTACCGTATTTATGTAATTTTTGTTCAGTCTAGACATTTTTCTTTCAGCTTTTAACAAGTTTTTTTTTTAAAAAACTTCTGATGCCACAGTATGTCAAGTGCTTAAGAAAAGTCGATAAAAAACAGTGAAAAATATTCAGTTTCCTTTTATATTGGGAATTAAATGAGAAGGAAAAGTAAAATAATAATTTACATTTCCTGCAGTAATTCTTACTACTAAATAAAAAAATTAATTCTCTAAAAAAAAATTTTTCTGGTTTACAGGTTAAATGTATTGGATAATGGACTGGCTTTAAAGTTTTTCTTAGAAAATTAAAAAATATCTAAATTAAAAAAATTCAAAAATGATTAAAATACTAATATCACAGCAAAAAATGTGGCACCTGTTGAAAGTTTTGTTTGTATTCAGACTAAAATTTATTGAATTTTTTATCTGCTCAATTACGTATTTAGTTGAAGAAATAATACAAATATTTTTAATTAAATGATTACTTGTATCAATCATATTTTTAATTAAAAAAAACTTTTCAATTAAATACATATTTTAATCAATTAAAAACTTAATAAAAGTTATATCTGAAAACAAATAAAACTTTAAAAGTTGGACAACTGTATTATTTTTTAAATTTATTATTTTCTAATCCTTTTGTCACTAATAGATAGTATTACTTTCATTTAATTTTGCGAATTAAAGAAAATTAAAAATAACGCACCATTTTGGACAAAAGGGAAAGTTAATCTCTTACTACTGATGAATGTTAATGGGAGAAACCACAATACTGTCTTTGCTCACGACTTTGGTACATCACAATGTGGAATTACTTAATGTAAGTTTTAATTTTATTTTCTCATGGCTACTTTAGGAATAGATTCATTTTTTGGTGTATAAAATATTAATGTCATTTTTAGAAACAAAAAAAAAACACTTTTCAAGCGCATATTTTTTTTAACAAAGCACTTTATAAATTATTTTTTTTATAATTCTTGTTTATTTAAAACAATCACGTATTTTTATATTTTCTTGTTAACAAATTGTTGGCTTTGGGCGTGATGACTTTTTGCGATTTTTTCTTTTTTTTGTTAAGAAACACTTTAACGAAAAAAGTACATCACTATAGAGAAAATGGACAAAAATATACAAACTACAAACAAGTTCATGTAATTGACACACTTTAAAAAAGACTATTGTTACAGTTAATTGTGTAAAGAAATTCGGAAGAAAATACATTTTAAAATTAAATCGTTGTTGTTTTCAAATTGTTCGCTATTTACGGATCAAAATACAAGTAAAAAACATATATTTTGTATGAGGACAACCTTTAATTTTTAATTTTATATGCTGGGCAACCCTTATGTAAAAAATGAAAGAAAAAAAAATTTATTCAATGGTTACTGTGTTTTTGTATTAAAATTTTTGGAGTTTTATGGCTTTTTTGCCTTATTGAATTAACGGAGTTCTCACTTAATCAATTTGGCTTTAAGTATAAGACTCTGATATTTTCCTTACAAAATTTGTAAAGAATCCGCTGATGAGCTATATATGAGCAGTAGCGAAATTACCATATAGATATGCTTTCCCCGCAGTAATACATTTTATTTTTCAGTTTACTTTAAAAAAAAATAAATATTTCATGAGAATATCATGAAATATATAAATATGGGTGTAATAATAGTTGATGTAATTTGGTGTATATGGCTGAACTTCTTAACCGTTATAGGCAGCTGAAATTTATAAGGGACCTGTTTTGCTAAGTCCACTATAACTAAAGAAACTAAAGGGTCTTCCCAAAATTAATGTAATTGGTTCCATATCGTCGAACTTTTGAACCGTTAGATACAAACACCTGAATTTTAGAAATTTTAAATTAAAGGGTTTTACAAAAGTTGATATAATCTGATGTTGTTTAACCGTTATAGACAGACGGTTTAAATTTACACAGAACCTGATTGCTAAATCTACTACAACAGTAAGTATATGATTTGGAAATTAAAGGCTGACCCTTTAGTTGATGTTATATGATGTATATTGCCAAACTGTTGAACAGTTGAACAAGTATAAAGTTTGGAGGTGGAATATAAGGCTGTCCCAATAGTTAATGTAATCTAATTTATTTGGCCATACCCTTAAACCAGACAGATGAAGTCTGTTTTGAAGTCGGTTTTTTTTGCAAAAATTATTTTTAATATTTATTAACTAACAAGTATACTTAATATCACTTGTTAGATAATAAATGTTCGTGCTTTAGTTTAAATATTGATACTGATATTCTGAAAAATTAGAAACCTTCACAGTATCATAATTAAAAATGTGTGAAATATTTTCAATTATTCGTAGAATTTTGATTACTTTTATAAAATAAGTCATTTTTAATTTGTTGGGTTAAAGCCAGAAGCACACATATTTAATCTCAAAAGTACAAGTTATAATTGTAAATATGTTTAATTATATCATAAAAAGTTGTTTGAACAACCTTTTTGATTTTTATATTCACTTGTTAATAATAATTTACATTTGTATGTATATTTTTGTTTTATCCCTGCAGGAGATCGAACTAGTATCAAACGAGTATTGTACTAGTAGAAAAATCACCAGTACTAGTTCCCAACTGTAAACTTTCCTATACCATTTTAATGCTTAAATTAACATTGAGTGTGTTAGGAAACTTACTAGTACCATTGGTACTAGATGGATACTAGTACTATTAGGACTAGATGAGTACTAGTATAATTGATTCTAGGTAGATACTAGTACAATTAGTTCTTAATGAAAAACTAGTATTATTGGTTTTAAATAAGAACTAGTACAATAGATTCAAGGTGGATGTCAGTGCCATTTCTTCTGCTTAGGAACTGGTTTATAGCAAATAATTTTTTATGCAATTTGGTTTTCCGAAAACATTTTTTTATTTTTTTAAGCTGATTCTCTGCCTGATGAAACACTTCGGATTTCAATTTTGTTCGTTTTTCTAAGCAGACCTTTTAGAGATAGCAAAAAACCACAAGCCTTTCTCAGACAAAATTTAGAAAAAATTTTAGCACATCTTATTGTAGGTTTGTTCTGTATAAACAATTTTTTTAACTTTTTTCAAAGACTGATTTGATAATTCGTAATCTTTTGTCGGTAGGTTAATTTTATCACTTATTTTTTCTTTAAGGTATAGTTCAAGTCGATTTACAATTTCTTCACAAATTAAATTTTTTCGAGGATTTTCATTGCACAGTACTCTTTTTTTACACAGAAATTTATTTTTTTAATTTGTTTTAAAAATATCTATTTGTTACACATTTTAACATAATTGTTTGTCTTAAGCTCACTAATTTATGGCTCTTGAAGCAATTTTCGGGATTTTCAACATGTTGTTCAGGACACACTCATTCCACTAGCCATTTTGTGCAACTTGAGTTACGTTTGTTACTCCACCATATACAATAATCCTTTAACTTAAGAAATGTGTATTATTAGATATTTTACCATAAGCTAAACAATTAACTGTCTGTATTTTAAGAAGAAAATTCCACAATATTATTGATTTCCATAATTTCAACTACATGCTGGTATTAAGGATTGTGTTACTTCACTCAACGTCAAAAAATTCCCTCAGTATTTAAAAAAAATATCGCTAGTTTTACATGCGAACTTAAACAAAAAACATGTTCAAAAAATTTTAAAATTATTTTTAATTTAATTTATTTTTTTTTTTTAAATGTCACTCTTTAAACACAAGAAAATCGAGATTTACTTATATAATTGTTTTAAATTTGTAATAACAACTAAAAATAAAGTAAATGGAAATGCGAATTAGCAATTCGCGTTAAAACATCATCAAAAATTAATATGAAATTCTGCAAGTCAAATCAATCTACAAATGAACTACTTGAAGTACTAGTATTTTTCTATATTCTATATTCTATATATATTCTATATTCTATCACCTTTTGAACTAGTGCTTGCAGTACTAGTAATGGTACCAGTTGTTTAAAGACAATTAACGCTTATCCTCCTGCAGGGATGTAATAATAATAAATAAAGAAAACTGAATATTTTTTCCTAAAATTAAATTTTTTTTCGACCAATAAAGATTTTTGTACAAAAATTTCTGCCTCAACTGTGTGTAATGCTAGAAGATGAATAGATAAGCACAACTTTCTTATCTATCCGTTTAATGTAGTGCTAACACTTCCAACATGTTGCGCTTTGTTTGCATCGAACGTACGATTTGCACTTAATCAACCCAGTACGCGTACTTTGTTAACACATACTCTCCTTTGATGTTATTGAAATTATATCTTTTCTTGATATAATTTTCGTTAACCCAAGGAATACTTGTTTAACAGTGAATGAACAATTCACTCAGTGATATAGTTGCCAGACAAAAAAAAATCGCGAACAAAGTTTTCTAATCGACAATAAAAAATCGAAACAAATTTACTTTAATCGCGAAAATTAATTAAGGGGGGTTTAGATGGTACGACTTTACGTACGTAAAATCCAAGAGAAAATATTATCAAATTCCATCCGTATTTTAAAACTGAGAGTAAAAATCTTACGACAGATTAATTTTGAGTTTACACAATTGGTATGGGTAAAACACACCAAAACTAAAATAGCTGTTTGCAGAAAAATACATCCCTGATCTCAGGATTTGTACTTGTCTTTTGAAAATTTCCAAAAAACAAAGAGAGCCATACGACTGTCAAATTTTCATCCGTATTTTCTCTCAATTTATGCAGATTCATTACTTATTTAGTTTAGACGATCCCACTGGTACTATTCTGCACAAAAATTTGACATGTCGTAAGACTTCTGTGATCATGTAAACCGCCCTTTATTGACATCTTACGATAGCGTGATCCAATGACCGCTACCCAAATTCCAGCCTCATCTTTGGAAAAAAAAAAAAACGTTGTCATTTAATCAATTTGGCTTTTGATATAAGACTTTCTAGTTTTCTATACAAAATTTTGGTAAAATCCACTGATGAGTTATTTGAGTAGTAGTGAAATGGCGATTTGGATATGCTTTCCCCGAAGTAATACATTTCATTTTTTAGTTTAGTTTAAAATAATAAATATTTTATGAGAACATCATGAAATATTTATATTTGAAGGAATCAAGAACGAATAAAATAAATTAAAATAAAAAAGATTCCGAATAATAAATTTTCATATTGATACTTGATAGATTTTAGTAATTTGCAATACAACAATATCAATAAAACTGCATATTTCCTCCATTTTTTTTCGTTTTATTGAAAAAGAAAACTTAGTTATTTATCATTAGTAAATTGTTATAGATGATATTACAATCAATACACTCAAGGTTTAATTTAATACTTTTATTTGATTAACATGAATTTGTTTATTTTATTGACTATATTTCTATTAAGAAAACATTTCTATTACTAAAAAGCCGTGTATTTTATTAGTGTAGAAAACAAAGAAAACTTTTAATAATAAAATATTATTAACATTTATATTTACTCTCAATATTAAAGCATTAATCAAAATATCTACCGCAAGATAAATGTTAAACATTTGTATAAACACAGATAAAAATATTATATTGTTTGTCGAATATAAAATAAAAATCAGATGCGTTGCGGCAAACCCAGAGCACGAGTATTTATTTTCTTTAGTGATTTATGTTTCGACATTAAACATCATATTCACATCATGCCTAAGATTTATGTAAAGAAGTTTTTTCCGTGTGTGTATTTATTTTATTGTACTTGCGAGAAGGCACTTCTGTCTAATAAACAATAATTTAATTTGGCACTCAATATGCTGTGATGAGAAAGTCAATGCGTCGGAGGCCTATAAACATTTCACACCCGTAAAATTAAGTTTAATTGCGAAACTAAATTGTATAAACAATCAGAGTAGAAACATTACTTAAACAAAAAAACATAAAAAAACTTTCCTTTTTTATTAATTTATTTGAGTGGAGTGGAAATAAAGAACACATACCCAGTCACCATCTGAGAATTTAAAAATAAGGAAATCTGATGCAAATGCGTTTTTTTTTTAATGTGTATTTGCAGCTTTTTATAAGAATAATTGTTTTTGTTAATATAAAAGACTCAAAAAGTGGGACCTTTTGTTAAAAGGGAACTATTTTCCAATAACATGGGACCTTGGTGTAACAAACGAATTTTTTGTTAAAAATTTAACTTGATTTATATTAAATAAGTTAATTATTCCCTCAAAAGGCTTTTGTACAAACAAACACAAACAACACACAAGAAATCATTGCATCAGATTTGGTACTTTTTTGTGGAATCTACGGAAAAGACGGTTAAAAACTTTATTGAATGAAAAAGAAATACTGAAATAAAGAAATAAAGAAACTGAGATTTTTACTAAAAACGGGCTTTTTTTGTAAAGAAAGGGAAAGAAAAAAAAACTACTTTTTTAAGGAAAGATATATTTGTGAAAAATTATACTTTTTCTTTGAGAAGATAACTTTTTTGGAAAAGGGGAATTTATTAAAAAAAGGGATGTATTCATGACAAATAGTTTTTTTTTATAAGAAACCATTTTATGCAAAAAAGGGATTTTATTGTGAAAAAAGGGATCTATCTGATTGTAAATAACTGACCACTTTGTAAAATTTGATATTTTGATCATTTTATGAAAAAAAGGATCCATTTTGACCCACAGAAGAAGAATGGTGACTTCTTGTGGAAATTGGAAAATTTTGTGAAAAAAGAATTTTTTTTTTAAAAAGAACGATTTTGTAAAAATGTTTTTTTTTGAAAACAACGGAGACTTTTATAAAAGAAAAGACTTGCAAAAAAATTTTATGGAGAAGAAGAAATTTTTTATGAAAAATTTTTTTGAATAAAAAGAAATTATTTTGGCTTTAGTTCATTTATTTTAAATTTCTAAAAATCTTTTTTAGAAAAAAAATTTATTTACAAATGTATGCGGAAAAAAAAGAAAAATTTTATTATAATTATTTTTTTTTTTATAATTAAAATTTTTTTTATTAAATTATGATTTGAACTGTGGATAATATATATGAATCGAAACTGATATTGGCTTCAGTTCGTTTATTTTAATTTCTAAAAACCTGTTTAGAAAAAAAATAATTAGATGCCAGCAGAATGTAATCCTGCACCCCTACGTCTTTCACCAAAATAAAATTTCATTATTTGTGAAGGATTGTTTTTTTGTTATAGCTGAATTTTACGAAAAATTCAATATATAATTTTTTTTTGTTTTTGTTTCGTTTCACAATATTATCTTTATTATTTGTATATCCGGCCTGTAGCAGTAAAAAGTTACATTTGTAATGGCGTTTTCTTTTCTGACAAATATGTTGCATATGTTTTACACTTTTCACACCTTTGTGTTCTTTTCTAAAAAATGTTCGATAGTGTAAATATAAAGTATGTTCTTTTGAAAATATGTTGCACGAAAAAGTGTAAGATATGTTACATTTTTTACCCTCAATTTAATGTAAGGGTAAGTATGCTACACTTTTTTTCAGTAGTTCTTACTTATATTACTTTATGTTTGAAACGCTAATTAAACATTACTGACATGTAAAGGTAGTTAAAAAAAAATTCAATAACAGTTTTTGTTCTATTGTGGCTATAAAATGTGTAGCAATTTTTTGGGGTTTAGGCAACATGAAAAACATTTTATGTGATTTTTGGGTAACATTTATTTTCAGAAAAGAAAACGCCCTAAAGTTTTCGTAAAATAGGTGATTTTAATGTAGAAAGTATATTTTTGTCAAAAAAGGTTGTTTATGTAAAAATCGATTTTTGCGACTTTCTCCCCACAAAAGTACACTTTTTGGGAGAACGGTGCTTTTGAACTTTTCTCAACTGTACGCACAAAAAAACCGCACATCACAATATTAACAATAAATAATAAAATATGTTAAAACATTTATCAATATGTCAAAAAAAACAAGAACAACTCAAAAAAAAACATGGTAAATTTATTTATTGAAATCTTTTTTAGCAGCAGAAAAAAAAAACACAAAAACCAACATCTTAATCCAAATACTCGAAGAAAAAAATTGAGCGACAATTTCAAATACAAAGTTTTTTTTACTATTTTGATTTGTTGGTTGACACCTTCGTTTTGGGGGAAATAAACAAAAAATTCAAACAAAAAAGCAATTTGTCTTCCGACATTGTTCACAGATTCACTTTAAGAAAATAAAGATTTTTTTAAAAACAAAATTGAGGTTAAAGTTATTCGTTTCTTTTAGTTTCAGCTCTCAATATTTTATTGTTCTTGTGGCATGTTAATGGTAATTGTCTGGCTGGGGGATTTGTTTGTTGACACATTATTAGTGTTTTTTTCATTTGGGTGTGTGAAAAGTGCGCCTCCCTTTAAATTTCATTTTTTTATACGTTTTCCTTAGTTTGTGCCTTCAGTTTATTCATTCAAATATTTTGTCGGAATCAATTTATTTTTAGTTTCATGATTTTTAAAGAATTTTCTTTAATTGAAAATGCTGTCATTATCATTTTTAATTGTCGGTTGATAGTGATCTTGTAAGTTTTATGGGAAAACTAATTTGTTTAGGAATTTTCTTTTACATTGTAGAGTGTCTTGTGTATAAATATTTAAAAGGAAAGAAAAGCAGGAAACAAAATGTTCTTTAAAATTTAGTAGAAAGTAATAAAATATATTAGATAAATATTGACAAATTAATAGTGATAAAATTTATAGACTTATTTTATACTTTATTAAGTATATATTTAGAAAATACTTTTTGAAACTTTCGCTTCAACTGCCACTCAATTATAATTTAAAATACAACCAACCTACTGCTAATTAAAAACCTAAAACTGAATTATATTTTCAAAGAGTACTTTTACATTGGTACTTTTTCAATTAGCTACGTTCTTAGACAACAGATGACAATTACAAAAATGTTTTTTAAAGAAGTACTTTTTAGAAAATAACTTTTAAGAAAATACCGTAAGTAAAAAGCATTTAGGATGTTACTTTTTATTAAACAGATTAAAAAAAATACCTTCAACAAAAAATACCTTCTGGAAAAGTAAATTTTAATCATTAATGAATGCAAACAGGTCCAAATACTGGTTTTTTGAGACAGTACTTTTCTAATAGTGCTTTTTTTAATACGGTACCTTCTATCAACTAAAATTAACTACCTTCACAAAAAAGTAATGTAATTAAAAAAAAGCGTTCCAAAAAAGTACTTTCTAAAAAGTACCTTTTAAAAAAGTTCTGTTAAAAATCGCTTTTTTAATATTAGTGATTATTAATTTTTTTAATAAACATCCTAAAAAATTTCAAAAACCCGTACATTGAAAAAAGTACTTTTTCAATTAAGTTCTTTTTTTTTAATAAACTGCTTTTGTAAAATAAGTGTTAAAAACCAAAAAAGAAATTAAAAAGTACTGGTAAAACTATAACAAAAACCCCATTTTAAAAAGGTATTTTAAAAAGTAGCCTTGAATAATTAACTGTGAACAAAATTCCTTTAAGAAATTCTAGTAAGTACTTTTAATAAAAAAAAAAAAAAACATTAAACAAAAAGAGTACTTTTAATAAAAAGAGTAAAAAGTACCTCTTAACTTTCCTGAAAAACGAACTCCCAAAGTTTATGTAAGAATTTATTTTTAATAACGCGAGAGAATGGCTCATTGTTATTGCCGCAAAAATTTTTTTAATAACGAGAATCTCCTGTTAATCTTCAAAAATAGTTCGTTCCGTTTAATTGGTTTACTTATCTCCGAAACTGCTGCATTTATGTTTTAGGGAACTTATTTGTGGAACTACAAATGTATTTAAAATACGTCATTTATTTGTTTATTTTTTGCTTCGACAGCGTTATCCATGGCTATTTTTCTTTTAAGTCCAATAGAACTTAAAAATTAATCATCAGTTTATTGCTAAGTAAACAAAATTGGAGTTAAACTAATCCACAACACACCCTTAAGACTCCATTATATCCAGAAAAGTTATTCGTTTCATGAATTTCATACGTTAGTGGCATCACTAGTTCGTATTTTTCCACAAAAGAAGCCGCAGGTCGATGAAGATCGTTACAGCACTTTCTTTATTTTGTTTAAAAATATGGACGGGACTAAATACAAAGATAGCGCTAGGTATCAGATGACAACCGCATTCATCAATTTAGCGAAATCAAAACTTGGCAAGTTGGTTTCGAGAAATTAACCTGTCAATTAGTCTTCAAGATCATTCTCATTGCCACTACTCGATTTTTCTAAGGGATAATAAATAATCACTGGTTTATAATGATAAACCAGCAAAAAATAACGCCTTCGAGGCATATAAATATTTTTTTTTTTTGTTATTTGTGATAAACCGCAATATTAGAAAAAGTGGACCCAACTTCAGCCAAGTTAGAATGAAACAAAAAATAATTTTTAATTTATTAATTAAAAAATATTAAAAGAAACAATTGGTTAAAATTGAATGTTAAGTTTCCTTTTCTGTGTTATTGCTTAAAGATTCCTTTTCGTATCATGCGTATGAAAATTAGTGTTTGGGGCATAAATAACGGTCAAAGTTTATACGAATACAAAAGCACCATTCTTTTTTTCAGTTTTATGACTCAAACGAGCTTTTGATGACCCACAAGTAGTAAATGAAATGGAAGAAAGGACACACTTATTAAAGATTAACGAAGTAAAAATACTATGAGTACAAACAAGAAATTATCTACTACATACAATTTTGTTTAGGGCTTCAGAATTAAAAAAAAAGGAGAAAGAAACAGTAGCCAAACCTAATTCCCTTAATGTTTAAATATATTTTTGTTTAAAGTTCACTTTTTCTTGGCAATTATTTCCGTTTTTGTTTTAATTTTACGCTGTTGGTTTCTATGAAAATTGTTGTTTTTATTGGTTTTGGAAACACTAAACTCTACATTTTGTTAAGTTTTATGTGATGTTGGTAGTAAATAAAAAGTTAAAATGTTAAGATCTTTAAAAGGTTTCCTCAACTGACTTACATTTTTAACGTACGTAAGGATTTCTTATATAATGTATGAGTCCTTTAAATTACATTTTATGTAACAGTTTCTATTGATAATCCTCGATTTATTTTTTATTTATAAAATGAAAACGTTAAAATATTCAATTTAGATATTGGGCCTCTTTAAATTACCTAACTGGTACTAAATAAAAAAATGATCACTGAATACTTGTGTCTTCCAATACAACTATTAAATAAATAATCAACAAATTTTCTAAACTGTTGTCGTTGGTGCTATTTAAAACTCTTTCGAATTTCTGGCTATTCATGGAATATTTTTTTTCTTCTTTTTAAATTTTACTTATTTCTTTCTATCAATCATTAGGTGTTTTTTCACCTTTAAACACTTTCTGTTCCTATGACTGAACCTTGTGTGATATTTATTGTTTTGTTGAATAGCGACACACCAGATTTGTTTGCTACAATTTGCTGCACTGCAGGCCATTTGCACCCATAAACATTTTACTGCACTGCAGACGATACATACGAATACAAACATCTAAGCCCATACATACAATATTTTAGTATTTGATAAATTGTTATAATTATTCATTAAATACCTGCTACTCTATAATTATTTCATTAAAAACAGAAATAAATTAAGCAGAAAAGCTGAGAAATTTTAATGGAATTAAAATCTTCGAAACAGTGGTACAATGACAATAAAAATTGGTGTTGTTTTTTTACCCTTCACCACAAAAAGTGTATCAAAGATTGTCATTCCATTTGTAATTTCTAGAGTTTTTTTTACTGTAAAATGAGATTGAGAATTTCTTCTAAGTGAAGAAACTATTGAAAATAAATGCGGTAATATATTTAAACCCAAAATTTTATTATATTTAAAATCAAAAATGTCCCACTGTAAGGCAATAATAAATTAGAGACGTTTAGGAGAAAAAAAAATAATAGTGTTGTAGTCTTTATGTTGCTGACTAATAGTTTGTCTAGACTTTATAGACAAATCGCACCCGTAAAAACAATAATTGTTTATGTAGTTTTACATAAAACGGCAAATATTTATTTTTCATTATCACACACACACACACACAAACATATGCATATACCAGTATATATGACAGGTCCGGAAAACTGAAATAATAAAACGATATATTTTAGATCTCCTTAAGTGCAAGTAATATTAAACAAAATTTTCCATAGTTTTAACCGCATAAGTAGGTATACATTTCGAATCACTTAAAAAAGAGATAACATCTGTTACACAGCTTGCAAGATACTGCCGTATGACACATATAATCACTCGCTAAATTTACATCTCGTTTGCATCATAGATGGGTATTTTATATTATCAGCAAATTTCGCAGTAAAATAAATAATCCTTTTATAATAACTGAAAATTTTTAAAACAATAATTTAGTGGTGACGAAAGTTAAGTTTCATAAAATTTAAACCAGATTATCAGCAAAATTTTAATGCCTTCTGGTTTTAAATCCAATTCAAATATAAAACAATGTGCTCAGTTATGGTCATCCCATTTGAAAGCCATATTACAAACATATATTACAAACATATTAGCCCTTTGGTAAGCATGTGCGGATTCTTTGGTCATTGTTCAGGCTGAAAATAGGCTTCATGGAAAATCAATACAAAACTTTCGCTATTGTTGTGAAAATAAGATTTGGCATCTCCTAGCGTATCTATAATAGCCTTTTCATACAACACTGAATATTCAGCTTTTCTCAATAAAAGCCATTATTGAGCTCAATTTCTATTTAAAATCTCAATAATTAATTGCGCAATAAGTACGAAATTTTTATAATATTGAGTAGAAATTAAAATACAACACTGCTCAGAACATGTGTGTGAAGCAAAATTTCGAAATTTAAACCTCAGACGCAAACAAGCTTCGTCCAAACTAAGCTAAGTTTTGAAATTTAAACCTCAGACACAATCCACTTGCGTCTAAACCAAACTAATTTTGTCAATACACAGAATATTGACTCAATAAAAGTGCATGTATGAACACACTGTAAGCCTTTGTTCGACCTTAAAAATATTGGTTTGTGTCCTTGATAAGAGAAACGAATTTGATTAAGTTGTTTCTTCCACCAATAAATAGTTTAGTGTGTGTAAACACAATAAAAGAAAAAGTTTTTTAACACATACTGACCAACAGAGTTAACGGCGAAGGTAGGCGTATCTGCTTGTAGTAAAACATAAGATCACGAATAATAAGTTCGAATCCCATTAGCATCATGAATATGGAGATAAGTATTGGTTGTTGAGTAGCCATGATGAAGGAGTATTTTAAAGGACAAGTAAATGTAAAACAGGAGTATAACCTTCTCATCTACATTACAAAAAAGTAAAACAATTATTGTGCAATTGGATTGCAAAGGAGCCTGTAAATAAAAGCTGCATAGAGGATGGTGTAAAGGAACCTGCATAGGTGAACAACAAAATGTAAACAGTATGTAAAAGTCGAGACTAAGTTAACTTAAAAGATCTGAATGGAAAAGTAACACATCGTGATTTCGAATCTCATCTAAGCCTCAACGGCTTGCATTCTGTATTGCTGTGCGGCTTAGAGGCGTATGTTTTCTGAAAAAGGCACGGAATAGCTTGCATCTCGCTGGAACGACCAAGTGCTGCAGCATAGATGGCTGCGTAAGTCTGTAAAAGTGGATCTTTAGTAAACTAGGGTGTAAAAACGAACTCAAACCTGAACCATACAGTAAGAGGAAAAAAGCAAAGAAAGTATTTGGAATGAAAATAACGCCAACGTTTAAAAACAAAAATCTGAATAATATTTATAATTTTATTTTTTAATGAAAAATCGTATAAAACGTACATTTACTCTTTCGCAATCATGAAGACGTCTATCTTTGCAAGGGTTGCACTACAAAGAGGTTAAAAAAAATGGAAACTTTTACCATTGTAATATTTCTAGAAATTTCCTCTCTAATGTCTAGCTTCAATGTTATAAGTACACGATATAAGGAATGTATAAATTGTTACAATGGAAGGAATGTTTATAAAATTTTAAAATATTATGCAATATAAAAAAAGGGTTTTGTTTTTGTTAGCAGCACTTTACCCTACAGTAATACCACTAAGCATACAGAGGTGAAACCCTTGGCATATAAAAATAATATAATCAGTTTTTCTTCTCAAGAAAGAGAAAAATATAGTGCTATATTGTTATGAACAAGGCATAATAAACAAAACAAAAACTAGATATTTTACAAGAAAACATACAGCACAAAAAGTTTTTGCCAAAAAAAAAAATTTATTGTTTATTCGCGTAAATTAAAAACTATAACTTTTTCGTCAAATGATTAATATAAATTTAACTTGATCAAATAAAAACATATAAATATCACTTTTTCTTAATTTTATAAATTTTCATAAAACCCACCCTTATTTTTTGCTTATAATAAAAAATTTAATTTTTTCTTGCGCCAGAAACACAAATCAAAACAAAATTGAAGTCGATAGGATGTCAAGAAAGTGATGCATAGAAAAAACGAGACGACTATAGTCTCGTGACACCTCTGTATACTCGGTGGTAATACCCCAAATTACAATAGCATTCAAATTACCATCCCTGATGAGTGACATGTAGAAATAAAAACGTTTACGCAAAACAAGTGCCAGTCATTGTGTCATGTAATTATTGTTTTTGTTTTGTTCTTCGGTTAAAAACCAACACAATAACAAGTGTTAAAGTGTTGTCAGACACATGTTTTAGTCTTTAGTGTCGTTTTTATGGTGTGCGTAATTTTACACTCCCATTTATGCCACTTTCCTCACTTTCTATTTTACTATCTTTAAACACTCTTTAGCTCTTTGAACAAATGTTTGCATGTTAGAAAACGATTAAACTTACAATAGGTGTAATTCAAAAATTCATTTCTATTTCCTAAACAATTCATTTCCGGAAAGGGTTGAGTCTATGCTTTTGAAACAATAAAACTAAATTAAAAAAAAAAAATCAAATCTAAAAGAAGGGAAACGTGGAACACTATTGAATCACTTAAGGTGAAGTCACATGTTTATTCAATATTTCCTGGCACGTATCATTATGAACGAGAATGTCTAATGCAATAAATGTGATATCGTACCTTTTTTATTGAGTAGGATTTTATATTACTTAATAAGTACATGAGAAAGAGAATCATTTTTTTTATAAGATAGTGGTAACGTTTTTTGAGCAAATATTTGACTCATCCTAACGTATCTTAAAAAAAAACAGAAATATAATGATTTTACAATTTAAAACAACATGAGTAGAATGACAAAAGGAACTTTATGATTAGAAAATCGTGGCCAGACTTCAAACGAGAAACGATAAAAATAAACATTTTTAATTGAATCACTAAGTGAGAGTATTTCAATTTATGAAATAATTGGGAGATATTTGAAGGAAAACGTGAAGGATTTTTTAAGCCCGATCAAATCTAAATTGTATAAATAATAAAAAAATTTTTAATTTTTAAAAATCTTTTTTTAGAAAGGAAAATTATTTTACAAATGTATGCGGACGTTTTCTACATTTTCTGGATAGCACAGTTCAACTCCTAATTTGATAAAAAAGATTAAATTTGAATAAAAAAAATATTCGCATTGACATTTGAAAATGATTTGGAGCATATGGCATCTACGTTTAAATTTGGCCTAGTTTTATATTGACTTTCAAGGCGTCAACTGCAGCTGTTTTACTAGTACACAGTAGTTACTTCACGAGACCCCACAGGAAGTAATCGAAAAGCGTTAAATCGCACGAATGTCTAGAACAATTAAAATTGCAACCTGTGTCATACTTTTGAAACTGCATTTCACCCTGATCAATGGCATCCATATTTTCAAATAAAGAATATCTGATTATAATGAGACAAAGATCCCCATTCCCGGCTTACTAGGGTGTAAACCAAACCAGACGGTGAATTTTGTTAAATGTAATAGTCTTTAGGATGTTTTTGTGGATTAGTTTTACCACATATGCGAAAATTAATTAAAAACGCCGTTAAGCTTGACTTAATTGGTGACTGATTTTAAAAGTTATTCTGGATGATTTGGTGACGATGTTTAAGCGTTAATCTATGCATGATGATTTTCTAAAGCTACTGATCATAAATTTTGAAAAGTGGGAGCCGAACGACAGTTCTGGTTTAGAAAACCAACGAAATTTAATTTACGATAAATTAAATTTTATGTTTTATAATAGGTCAGTAAAGACAGGAAGCTATTCATTTTTGTGATATATCTTCTTCCTTGTAATTTATGTCTTAATTAAGCAATGTAAAATCTAGCCATCTTCGTTACTTTATTATATATTAATTTGTTAGCTTAATTTTCTAAATCAAATTTTAAAATTCTCAAAAATATATATATTTTTCTTTTCGTAGAAAAGGAACCCGCGCAGTGTATATAAATTTTCAAATTTCAATGTATTCGTACGAAATATTTTGCTAGGTATTAATAAAAAGATAAATATATACTAGTATTTGTATGACAAAAAAAATACAGAATTTCTGCTTAACAATCCTTTGTAATTTGTGTTAAACTAATGCTCGTTTACTTAAAATTTGCCTTTGTTGCTGCTACAAATAGCAAATGAGACTCACTAATTTTCATACTAATTTTCGAAATATTAAACAACAAAACCTTTGTAATTTTATTTAAAACGAAAATATATACGAAATCATGATACTGAAAACGGTAGAAGAGCCAAGTTGAAAACAAATTGTATGTGCATTAAAAATATGTAAATTAACTTTACTAATGCTAACAAAAGCTTATTTAAGTCTGGAAATATAAAACTATAAGAAATGTGTCTCTTTTTTGCGCCTTTTTTAACACCGAAAAAAATTTTAAATATTCTTTTCGTTGAAAGGGATTTAAAAAAAAAATTATGAGCCTACAAAAATTGCGCCAACTACCCAGGAAACCTATTTTTTATGAAAAAATTCTATTTTCTTCCAAAGCATTCCTTTGTATCAAAAACTTGTTACCTTATTCACAAAAAGTTACTCTTAACAATTTTTCTAAAATTATTAAGTATAAAAAAAAATACTTTTTCAGAAAAACATGCTTATAAATAAATCACACATTTTTACAAAAAATCTAAAACACATTTTTTTAAAGAAGATTCCTCATTCTTATTGAAAAAATTTTACATTTTTATTAAGTTAATAATATAACTTCTCTATGGAAAAATGTCACATTTTTATGAAAAAAAATTTCACATTGTTATGGAAAAAGTTGCACATATTTATAAAATATATAACATTTATTACAAAAGAATTTCACCTAAAAAACCGCCGTCTTTTTTTTTTTTAAATGCAATATTTTTCTTAAACAAATTTACACTTTTTACAAAAATTATACTTTTCTCCAAAAATTGGAAAAAAAATCTTTTAAAAACAACAACTTACGTGCATCACAAAATTTCAAAACTCCCCTACCAACAAATTGTCACATTTTGCACTAAAAGATTTTCAAATTTTTGCACCCCGTCTAATTTTTGACAGTGAAACTAACACAATTTTTTTTTATTAAAAAAATTCACCATTATATTTTAATCCTCTGTGTCTGAAATATTGACTCAGTTTTCTCCAAATAATTTACACTTTATAACAAAAGCTATAATTTTTTTTAAAAGGTCATTTCAAACGAAAAAAATACTTCTGCACAAAATCTTATTTAGAAAAGTAATTTTTCTTTTAAATGACATTTCGTCCTATGAAATCAGAATAGTTTTACGATATTTAAATTTCTACCAAAAAGATGAGCTTTTTGTACGAATACTTAATTTTTTCCCGAAATTATTTTTTATAAAAACTCGTTGCATTTTTTTACAGAAACGTTATTTTTATCCAAAAATCTATTTTTAAAAAAAATTTTCCAATATAAAAATTTTTAAAAAGTTCGTTTTTCACGAAAAAAAACCCTTTTTCCTTCAAATCATTCTTTTTATGTAATAGCAGATAATACTTTTCAGTAAAATACACTATATCAACAAAACTTCATTAAAAGTCGTATTTTCTTAAAAAAGCTCTAAAAATTATAATAATAATAATAAAATTTACTTTTTAACAAGTAAGAGTGCTATATTCGGCTTATCTTATATACCCTTCACCATCTATGTGAATCTAGTTTAGTTAAATAACTCTAATCAAAAAATCAAATATGGGGTGACAAAGAATCAAAAAAAAAAAAATGGTTCTGCATAATTTTTCATAAAAATGACATCGGGTCTTAGTGGGTTAAGCATTTTAAAAAATAATTTTGTATTTCCTTAAAGATCTCTTTAAAAGCTTTAAAATGATGCCCGTATTGATATTTTAAAAAATTTGAAAATTGTAGAGCCCTGTAATTCGAAAAATATGGGCGAGCGCAAATTTTGTCGCTAATGTTTTTTTTTTATTTATTTTTTAATTCTCTACAGCCCCATATTTTTATTTTTAGCACCTCTTTCGACACTATGTCTGATCGAATAGCGTATTTATTTATTTTTTTAAATCAAGTTTGCCTAACACGGACGGACGGATAGACGGAGAGACTGACGGAAAGGTGGACAGACGGACATCGGTGAATCCACTTTGCTATGGTTTAGAAGTCAGGGTGGGACATGGATATTGTAGAAATTACAAACGGATTGAAAAATTTAGATTGAACCTTTTTCCACCTCTTGTGGTGAAGGGTATAAAAATAATAAAAATTAAAAAATTTTAAAATTATAAAATTATAAAAGAATGTTTTTGTAATCATTGCCTGCTTTATAAAAAGTTATTTTCTTCTTAAGAAATATTATTTAAATTTTAAAGTCTTATTCTTATTCGCAATATTCTTCAATTGTTCAACTTGTCCTTTTTTATACAACATTTTATATTTCTACAAAATTCCTCCTCCGTAAAATGTCCCTTTAAGAATATCACAATAAGCTGATGTTTTTGTTTTCTTTCAGTTTCACGCCTTCGAATACAATTAAAGATTTTTGCTCCACTGCTTCGCTTTTGTTCCTTGTTAAACATTGAGTTTGCTTAAGTTTTGTTTTTGTTTTTACTGGCGTTTTTTTTTATGTTGGGGTTTTTTTGGGTTTGTGTGTGGTGACAGTTATAGCAGCCAACCAGGTCTCACACGGTATTGTAATTTGCTTCACTGACTGCTTGACTAAATGTCTGGGCATTAAAGTGTTAAGTTTTATATTTAAAATTCACACGCTGCCGTATTACGCGCTTTTGTTTTCAGTTTTAGCTTTTTGTTGCTTTTCCTTTTAATACACCAACCAACCAACCAGCCAACCAAATATTGTTGTAGAACATGAGCCTGTGAGTGGGTCATTGATGGCAAAGGGGCCCAGTTCTTTTGTTGAATAGTTTTCTTATTTTATTTCGCTTGATTTGTTTTGGTATGGTCAAAGTATTTTGGTTAGATATTATTTACCATTTTTGTCAATGAACTTTTGGCTTTTTTTTCCCAAGTCTTGGTTCTTGACTTAACGTTAAATTGATACGTATGACTTGTGTCTGTAAAAATGCAAAAGAAATTTTGTAAATTAAATCCATTACATTAATAATGGTAATAATACTTATATTTATTACAAATGCTGACTGTTGTCTGAGCAAGTTATTTAAAATTTACTATGGTTTTAAGTTCCATGTTAATTCATTAAAATTCAAGCCATTTACTGCCATTATTGTATTAAATTCCCAACTAAAATGGTATTTTTACTGTAAAAGTTTTTTTTTTCTTTATAAATAATTAAGTTTATCTTTTGCCAGCCATTTTTATTATTTTCTTTTTTAAGCTTTTCAGGTGTTTTTTTTTTCTAACTTAGCATTTTGCATAATTTTTAATTATCTTTAGAACAAAAAAACCTAGAAAATACTCGCATTAGTATAATGTTGCCCATTATGAAATAAATGTATTATTTATTAGTCTACTTTAAAATGCATTTACAGAGTGGAGGATGTTTATAACGAGCATATAATGTTCTTTCCTAAAATAAAAATTAAAATATTTTTAAATTGACTCAAATTTATACGTTTTCGAAATAACTAATTTCTTGTTAGTAAGACACAGTCCTTAAAATTATAGTTTTTCCTAAAAAAATTTTTTGAATAACTTATTTTTTAATGACTGTAAAAACGTTAAATTTAAAATAATTAGATAATGGAAGTTGGCTTCAAGTGGTGTCCGTTTTTAAAAAAGGACTTGGGAAAAGGTGTTGGTTTTCTCGTTCTAGTATTTTGTAATTACCGTTTTACTATAGTATCCATTGTATTTACTTTTAGCCAGACGGACGAATCCTTTACAACCTTTTGTACCTAAAACTTATGCGTAAAATAATACATGAAGAAAGCATAGATAGAGCTTAAGTTGTGCCATATCTAAACTAGAAAAAGTTGAAAATATTTTGTTTAAAAAGCATTAAAAAAATGTATACAGTAGCCAACTTAAACACTGTAAGAAATCTAATTATTAATGACTCTCCTAATTGTGATTTTCGAACTAAAAGTTACTGTTTTTAAAACTGGTGGATTACTAACGATGCTTTTATTAGACAACAGTATTTTTATCACCAAAGATTTTTTTTAAATAAATTTAAACAACGGGATTTTTTTATATTATATTAATTTTCAAAAATTCTTTTTTTCGCGCTATTTTAGTTTCGCTATGCATAAGAACTCAGAATATATATGTATATGCTTTATGAAATGGATATTGTAAAAATTACACGTGGAATGGCAAACTTAGATGTACCCTTTTTCAACCAGTGGTGAAGGGTATCATAATAAGATATTCAACAATATACTTGTTTCGCCATATCTTATTTACATTACAACAGTTTATATTAAAAACGTATAAACAGTTTTTATTGCTTTATCACTGCAATAGTTACCATAAATTTTCTCCAAAAATATTTTTCCCAAGTTGTTTTTCACAATAAACAAATACAAAAATATTTAAATTCTATGGGAATTTAAACAATATTATCTCGTAACATAAGCGCATAAGCGCTATTATCTTAATTTTTTTCATACCTTTTAATGCTTTAAACAATTTTTATTTTTCTAAGATGTGTTGGTTTCCTTTTTTTTTCTGTTCACATTAAATGATTTGCTACTATTCGAGAATACATTTAAGTTTTAAGCTTTTGTGTTTTTGTAATTCCTTGCAAAAACAAACCATTACGGCACTTTATTGTTGTTGGCCCTATACGACGAGCAATATGTGCTTTCCCATGCAATTCTGTTGAGCTCCCTTTAGATTTTGTTGTTATTTTATCTTACATGCCATTCAATCTGAATGCAGCGTAACAACTTCATATATGGTTAAAACATAAAAAAGCTTTTCTAGCCAACAACATCGCCGGCAAAGGGAAGTGGTTAAGAAAAATAGGCAAAAGAAAAAACAACGCAAATTAAACAGCAAAAACTCAAGAAAAAAAATTAAGTTAATACTGGCTGGGTTGGTGTTGCGTTGGTTTATTTATCAACTACTTTTTTAATGTTGCAGTAACCCAAATTTAAAAGCAACGAAAACAAAAGGAAAAAAACAAATCAGCAGCAACAGCGGTATGTAAGCTGTTAGTTTTATGTTGCTTATGTCAGAAGCAATAACAACAAAAAAAAAGTTCATCGTTATTGTTACTTTATTGTGTGACTTGTAGAACACGTTTACTAAAATGTTGATAAAGTTTGTGCGGCTGGCTGCTATTGCTGTTGCGTTCCTACATAGTTTTTCCTGTTGTTGTTTTTATTTAAGTACTTTATTGCAATATATTTATCACAAAAATATCTTAAATTTTTTATTTAAGTGTATTTTAATGCTTTCATGGTTTATGAGCTGCCTTTAAATATTTATTTTTTGCCAATGATGCGTTACCTTTTCTTGCTCATTTCTTGAATGTTTTCAAATTAGAACTAAACAAAAAGATTTCTCATATTTGTTGAAAACTGGATGAAGAAAAATAGTTTTTTTTTCTTTATAATTATTAGAAACAATAAAACTCATAGAACAGAACACAATATACAAATTTTCTTATTGTTTGTTGGTGCACTTTCGTAGAGATTAATGATGATATTGGAAGTAATAACTGTAACATTCTCAAAACAGAAATTTGCACAGTTTGATGTGTTAAAGAATTATAAATAAAAAAAAAAATAAAAATAAAAATTTAATAAATTTATAATATCAATTTAATTACAATCAAGTAAAAACATAAAGCAAAAACAAAATTATCATTAAAATAATTAAAACTTCAAAGTAAATAATCATATAATTATCAATATGCCAAAAAATTCTAATTTTAATTTTCAAGCTATGAATGCCCAATGATTTTTGATGCTTTAAGGGTAGAGTCACCTACCTTAATTGGTAATTAAAGTGTCTCTCACTTGCTCCAAAGCGGAAATTTAGGGTGTCCGTAGGCTTTCAATTGCACATACCTGCCTTTCCACCTTTTTCATGTTGAGTATATTAACGCCTTTAAAATCGATTGTGTGACCTGCTGGTGCAATCTGTTTACAAAGTACCATAGTTCGTTTTCTCTTTGTGTTCGCCCATTCTTTTCGTTACACTTACTTTTGCCTTTACACAGTTTAGTCCTTTACATTGAATTTCATTTGCAACAGTGTTTAGATATTGTTTGTCAATTGATGCGTTTGTTTTTGAAAAAATATTGTTAAGCCTTCTGCTTTAATAGCAACTATAAGGATAAAAACATTATTAAATGTCAGTTTGTTTTCAGACTTTCTTCATACGTTTGATATGGTCATGAGTTTGGAAGGTATCTATACTTAAAGTAAAACTGTACGGCGCCATTTCTCTACATGAAATATTTTTTTAAAATTTTGGTGTTGGTGTAGACATTAATCAATATGGAAAAATGCTTATTTTTGGAATTTTTGTCTGGCTGTCTGCCTGTCTCTCTGTGTTCGCATCACGTAAAATTAAAATTGGATGAATTTAAGCAAAATTTTTTGAGGAGGTCTCTTAGAACCTTGATTCCAATATATAATACTTACATTTTCATCGATATAATAGTACCATAACAGTTGTTGTCACATTTAATTTTGTAAATGGAAAATTTGTAACACTGTCTACAGAACCCTGGAATAAACATTGAAAAACACATTTTTCTAAATTTTAATTTTAAGAAAATTATAAATGACACGCAGACGAAGTCATGGGCCCTGCTAGTAAAAAATAAAGTTTTTCCCATATCCTGTAAAAGTAGCAGTGATTTTTTTATTTTATTATTTTTATTAAAAATTTAACTGAGATGACTTGGAAGACTCTAATCAATGTTACTCTTGTTTTGAAGGATAATAAATTTTAGTTTAATTATGATTGTGGTTAAAGGAGAAATCCTATACAAACATTTGTATAGGATTTTCTTCGAAAATTTGTCACTCCATTTTAAATTACAAAATTTGTGTTACACATTCTATAAAGTATATCGGTCAAATTTATAAAAAGGTTCTATTTTAGGTTTAAAGTTTACAATATTTATTAAACATTTTTCGTTTAATAAACCATTTTTAAAAATTTGTATTGAAAAACATACAATAACAGTTCAATAGCTAATCTATACTTTAATCGATATAACTTTCTTACCCGGCAACTCCTGTTATTATTTTATACTTAGTGATTAAAAAAAAACAACTTTCACTTAACACAAAAATCGAATATGATTTTATTTTTATATTTATTTTACATATTAGAAGAAACCTTTTTACTGAAAATTTTTATTCTGGTTACTGCAGAATACATGAACAGGAAACGTTATAAACACATACAGTCGAATTTCCGTATAGTGAACTTCTATACAATGAAGTTCTCTTGTTATGAACTAAAGTCGTTCCACTTTAAATGTATTTTGATCTCCGCATAATGAATTTCCACACAGCGAATTTTACTTTGCAATGAAAAAAATTTTGGAAGTAAAAACATATTTTACTTATTTTTGTCTCCATATAGTGAACTATTTTTAGCAGCTTTATTTTACACTTGTTAAAAACACTATTTATAAGCGAAATAAGTAATATTTTTGGGGTTCCCAAAATATGTATCTTAGGGCTCGACTAAAAATTTTCTTCGCAAAGTCTCTGTTTTTTGTTGACAACTGCAAAATATTGAAGTTGCCTACTTTCCTCCCAATATGACTTCTCTTCTTCAATCAATAGACCAAGGCATAATCTACAATTAAATCCAACTTTACAGAAAACGAATTTTGATAAGCATATTGTGACAAATGGAAGAAAGCAAACCTGTAATATCCATAGATTCTATGTTAAATCAGAGACAATTGCCAACTGCTTCCAAAAGGCAGGATTTTCAAAAGAAAACATGGAGATTCAAACTAGTGATTGGGATTAAGAAGATTTTCTTTCACTATCGGATTTAGTTGTTCTACAGGCTTCGTTTAAAAAAGTAGCTAAAATCCTTGCACCATTTGAAGACAATAGCAGTGTAGATATTGATGTGCAAACTATGTGCATTCCGTCTGATGAAGATATTCTAAGTAGTGTTTAAGAGAGTCGTGGATTACAGCAAAGTATATCAGATGACGATGAAGAGGATTTGGGCGGTGAAGTAATGGCAAGTATTGATAAAACGTCACCTACATTAAAGCACGTTTCCTCTTCACTTGATGCACTACGAAATTTTTTGGAATGAAGAGCAACGTTCCGACAAATGTATTTAAATGTGTAAATGTGAATAAAGCTGTTATTGATAAAGATAAATGGAATAATGTCGTTCAAACAAAAATACTTATGTATATTTCTGTATAATGAAGTTTCTATATAGTGAAATAATTATCTGTCCCCGTGCAGATTCACTATAGGGAAGTTCGACTGTATATAAATATGTTTTGTTTATTTTGGTTTTAGGTAAAAGGAAAATTATTCGAATAACGTGTTTGAACATGTTGTTACGTTTTTCTCTTCTTAGACAAACGTACGGATTTTGTTTGATTGCAAATACCACTGTGGCTCATTACAAATTTTGTATTCTGACTTTTTATGGTCTCTGGCTTTTTAATCCTACCGGTCTTGTGTAACCTTGGTCTCAGCCATCCACGCTGCACTAATGTGTTACTCGTCCAATCGCCACAACACACGTTTGCCATACACTGTTGTTATGCTGTTACATTTTCCTGATCTAGCCACTACTTTTTATTATTAAGGGCGTCTTGACAATTATCTGTAGCTCTTATATTAAATTGGACGTCTCTACTAAATTATCCGCCATGCCTTCACCCAACAATTGTCTCTTGCCTCTCGAGAGGTTTGTACTACTGTTTATTTATTTAAATTGCATTATAATAATTTTTATTTTTCGTTATACGCATGTCCGACGGCGGGATCGAACCCACGCTCTTCTGTTTTACAGCACTCACCTCTACCAACGCAACCATCGAGGTTGCTCAGCTTTTGTTGGCTAATTGTTTTATTATTCTATACACACACATACACCACTAGTTGTTGAACTAACTTATTCACCACGCTCATACGGATAACAACAACAGGGGTTGCCAGATCTTACATTCGTAACAATATTTTGATTTATTTTATGCTGCAGATATGCCGACTTCAATTGAAATGTGGTATACGAAAAGCCAATAATAACAACAAACATTGTTAAGAAAATCTTGATACATTAGAACTCTGGTTAGAAAAATAAAAAATTCAAATTAACGCCCAAAACTCTGTTCGCGTAACATTTACCTTAGGAAACATCGAAGCCCCACAAGTAAAAACAAATAATTCCGAAATTCAAAGCAAGGTATACGTTTACATTGAAAACCTATTTATGAGATATAGCTTTATACTAAAGTCGAAACATTTAGCGTGAGGACATGGTCGAAAAAAGCAAGCGTCTCTATTTTCCGTAAGTTTTTTTCATGTTTCTCTTGGCTATTTTTTGGTTGTTGTACCATTGCTTTATACTTTGTTGTACGAGAAACCTAAGTTCAAAAAACAACCTTACACTGAAATGAAATAAAAATTTCACTTAACAAAAGGAAATTCGACATTATATCTCATTTTGTTAAAAATTTATCCAAAAATTATAAATTTTACCAAAATGTTATAAATTTCCATAAAAAATTGTGACTTCGTTAAAAATCGATAATACGCAATATGTTAGAACATAAAATTATCGATAATTAAAATTAACTTAAAATCCAAGTTTCGACCAAAAATATACTTATTTTTGTCCAAAAAAGTACCTGACATTTACATAAATAAGAAAAAAGTCTCTATTTATATATAGATTTTAAGCGCTCGGGTTCGATATCCTTTTACGGCATGATGGATTTTAAAATTATTTTGTGATTTTTTAGTTTCTTTTTAGCACTAAAACAGTTGATTTTATTCTTTCAATTTCTTAAATTATAGTTGTACAAATTAAATTGAAAACTATAAGAGTAAAACTGAAGATAGACTGCTGTAAACTTGGAATACATAACAGTGCAGGGCATTATGTAACATAAATACGTTGAAGGGCATAGGAGATTTTGTAAGAAAATTGGCCCTAAAGAAGATCAACAATATAAGTATTGGGGTTTTTTTTTTTGTCAATGACGAATATTGCGTCGATTTAATTAGGAGTTGAAAAAAAACTGTCCGAAATTGGCCAACACAAACGTTCTTTTGTTGTCCATGAATAAGAATACGAAATGCTGCTTTGTTCACTTCCTTTTTTATGCCCTTATTAGCAAAAAGTGGAAAAAGGGTATATTGAAGTTTTTCATTCCGTGTGTAATTTTTGCAATATTTATTTCAGACCCCATATAGTATATATATATTCTGAACTCTTATGCATAGCCAAGTCGATTGAGCGATGTCCGTCTGTTGGTCCATGTTAGTGTTTAAATCAACTTTGCCGAGGCACTAGATCAGCTAAAGAAAATTTGAATACTCCAGTCGATCAGACATAGTGTCTAAAGAGGTGCTAATAGACATCAGCATGATCGGTCCATGTCCTTCGAGCCAGCAGGCAAAACACCAAGCCTACCTATAATTTTTTTATTTGGAACAAGCAAGCAAATAAAATTAAAGAAATAAATATATGGAGCGATAGAGAACTAAAAAATAATTAAAAAAATCATTAACTAAAAAAATTGGGGCTCGCCTATATTTTCCGAGTTACGGGGCTCTGATATTATCAAAATTTTTAAAATACCAATATGGGTAGCATTTTAATGCTTTTAAAGAGATCTTAAAGAAAATACTAATTTTAAATCAAAATTTTTTGTTTTTACTCCACATTTTTTTTTCTTATTGTAATTATATGAACTTAAATGGAAAATTGAAGCTGATTTGTAAGTGGTCTTTACTATCACCTAAAAATCCGTATTAGTTTTCTCTCTTAATTTCTGAATAACGTGCTTCAGCTAAATTCAGTAGATTTAAATTTATATATTACGAAAAATTAAATTTTATGTGAAACTAATTTATTTAAAGTGTTTATAAACGCCACTCTTTTAAATAGGTATTCAAATACACACAATTACCACAAAGCATTTTCTGTCTGTGTATGTTGTTAATATTTTTTTTTTATTAACTTTAAAGGTGTAAAAACTCTATCATTCAGCAATTTCCAATTTGTTTCTGTACCTAACAAAACACACATCCATTCACAAAATATGCTGTATTTTCAGAGTCATAGAATTACAAGGAAACACATATTCACAATTGCCATAAAAACTTTTCTGAAGTTGTAACGAATTAAAAAAAAAAAAAACTTTTACGTGTAGTTGATATTGCAAAAAACAGTGTCTTCCATAACTCAGAAATAAAATTCTATAAACTTATTTCTTACTAAGCATATTGTAGTTCTGTCTTAAAGCATTTTCGAAGAATTATGAATAGACTGTAGCTTTCTTAAGATTACAGCAAGGAACGCTATTTGCTATCTCCAATAGAATGCTAAAACTTTACTCAATGTTGTTTGTTTTGTTTGTGTTATTAAAATAATAATAAAAAACCTTTTATAACATGACTTTTAAAGGAGGAATAGACGGTAAGACTTTACGTACGTCAAATGCAAGAGAAAATAATACAAAATTCCATCCGTATTTTATAACTGAGAGTAAAAATAAAAATTACAGATTACGACAGATTATTTTTGCGTTTACACAATTGGTGTAGGTATAACACGCCAAAATATAAGTAGCGGTTTGCAGAACAATGCATCCCTGATCTAATATTTCGTAATTGATTTTTGAAAATTTCCAAAAAACAATGAGAGCCATACGATTGTCAAATTTTCACCCGTATTTGCTCTCAATTTGTGCAGATTCGTTACGTATTTTGTTTAGACGAGCCCAACGGTACTATTCTGCACAAACATTTGATATGTCCTAAGATCTATGTGACCATGTAGGCAGCCCTTAATAGGGATTGCCAGATGTCAGGGTACGAATATAAACAAAACGAAAAGCTTTCTTTCCTATTTTTTCGTTTTTTTTTTGTAGCGAGTAAATAAAAAAAAAAAACAGAAACAAATTTTGTTTTCGCGTGTAATAACTAAATTGGAAGTATGCAGCCGGAAAAGAAAAGGTGAGAATAAAATATAATGTTTTGAGAAAACGTAGAAACACTAACTTTTTGCGGTAGTAAAAAGCGCAATTGTACGATTGTGTTGATATACCAAAAGCAAGTAGATAAGTGAGATATAAATTGTTTCGTTTGCATTTTTTCTCATACAAAACGTTTCTTTTTTTGGTTTTACTCATATACAAAAAAAAATAATAAAAACGTTTACGAAACGATCTGTTTGTTTTCGTATCCTGTGAGATATTTATAACGGCAATTCTTTCATAAGCTGTTTTACATCTCTAATCTGAAGGAACCATTTTTTTTATAATATATACTAAACAAGTTTTCATAACTGTCAAGGGCCAGAGGTGCTTCAGTTCTTCAACACAATTTCGTATAAGATTTTTATATTTATAACCATTACATGTCATCCTTTTTCAGAACTCGTGTTAAAAATTTTGATATTGCTTTTACGCTACAATAATTACAACAACAAAAATTTTGTAAGTCACTGTATGTGTCAATGTTTATTTGTTCTTGTTGTATTTAGTATTAAATGTACTTAATGCATATGTACGTACTCTGTTCTAAATGCATGTGACATAAAAATAAAATGTTTTTGTTGCAAAAGTAATAATAATAGTAGTTTTGATTAGTTGCTTTAATTTTTGTGGGATTTATTAACGTTAAAGTAAATAAAGTAAATAAAATTTTGCATCTCATTTTGTGGTTACAAGGAACAAATTTAAGGTAAAAGTATACAAAAAAATTCTTACACCAGTACTATTTAATTATACTTTAACAAATACAACGCATGACTTAAAGTTATTTATATGTTCAGTGTGTTTAAGTAGTTAATTAAAGGTAATTCTGTTCTTCTTCTATTTATCCAAATCAGCTAAACATTTTTCAAATTATGGTCAACTATGCCATTATAAATCTTTTACCTTTTTGAATCACTCTTCAAACGGATTGATTCCCCAATGTTTGTTTTTGGGAGAATTTCCTTTCAGTGTAAGCAGACTAAATAAAAAGGATCAGTTTTTATTTAAACTAGTCAAAGTAAAAAGATGACCCTTGTGATTACAAAAATTGTTTCATAAAATTTTATTTAAAATTTATATCAAGGCGAAAAACCAGAAACAAAGAAACCAAAACAAACAAACAAAAAAAGAAAAAAAAAACAAATCTAGAGCAACAAGGAAATCATTTCACAGCTGGTAGTTCAGAGTCATCGAAAATTATATAAGTGATAAAACAGTTTCATATTCAGACAATAGTTTTAGGATCAAATCATTAAAAAGCTGAATACTTAAAGCTGATGCTGTTTCAGTATCATATTGATAATAATAATAATGATAATGTTGTAAGGGAACACGTAAGAATGACTTAACATAAAAATTGCATTCGTTATCAACCGAAAATTGGTAGAAAGCAAAAACAAATGTACAAAACGAGTTCAGAGAGAACAGTGAAGAAATACTTTAGTTTGTATGTCGACTTCGTATAACCAATTTAATATCTATATGAATACTACTCGTTATCTTATTTACAAAGTTATTTGGTCAAATAGATAATGTTTACAATGTCCACAACGTAAGGTAGATAGATGCGAAGAATGCTGATGAAGAATGTAGCATTACATTTTGCTGGTTTCTAATTTTTCTTGATTTCTTTGGAAAGCGTCCCAATTTATTTATAAATTAATTTTTGTTTCTAAAATAGATTTTTAGAAAATAAAAAAATAACTTACGTTCTGTTCCTAATTTAATATAAAAATTATATGAATAAATATTACTTTAAACAATTTTTGTATTAATATTTAAAGAAAATAGAAAAAACTAGGCACTTAAAGTGGAACCTTATGAGGTATATTCAAGATCTCTACATTTGTGTTCAACTTTAGGAGGAATAACTTATAATCAATCAGTGTTAAGTTGAGTAGACAAAATCCACACGGGGATATTTTTTAAATTATTTAATTTTCTTAAAAAACTTCATGCTATTTTTTAAATTATGCCGATCTTTTAAACTCTTTAGAAAAGTATAATTACTGTTGGTTATTGTTATTTTTGTTTAAACTTTGATTGTTTTCTTTGCTTTATTGTTTGGACAAAAATCTTTAGTTTATTTAAAATGCTTGTCAGAAGTTTCCTGAGGAGTTAAGTAAGCGGTAACGAAATGGCTATCGAAACGTGCTTTTACCCTCAATAATCAATATCGATAATTAATTTAAACGGGGATAATTTAAAAATAGCACAAATTTTTTATGAACATTAGATAAGTTAAAAAATATTTCCCTGTCTTATTTAATAAAGAATCATATTTGTTTCAACTATTTTCAAATGTTTTGCTTAACTCTTATTTCTTTCATATTTTGTATATTATTTTTTATTATATATTTTATATACAAATTTTAAAAAATTAAAGATTTACTAAACTGATAGAATAGCATTCTGTCAAAACATAAAATAAAATATTTTGAAACGCAAACATTATTTTATTTGCTTTTAATCATATTTTGATTAATAATAATATATTATGGTTAAGCATATTATCTTATTTTTATTAAGTAAAAAAACTTCGAATTTTTAAAGTTAAAACCAATCATGTTTCATTATTGTGCGCAGAAACCACTTAATGGTTAAATGATAACAAAAATATGTTTGTCGTGACTGAAGTTTTGTTGAATACAACTATAAATTGTTCTTTGTAAATATACATTATTACAAAGATCATATCACAACCATGGTTTTATTCTCTGCGTGTAAAGACCTTAGCAAACTTTTGTACAACAAAACCACAAGAGGCAACATGAAAGAGCGTGAGAGAGAGTGAGGGAGTGACATTAAAGTTTTTTTTTTAATATTTTAGAAGAATGTAGTGCATTCTGTGGATACTTTTCTTTTTCATTGTATGGTTATAAAACTTAGAATTTTTTGTTGGTTGTATGACGACACTCACAGAGCCCCTCTATTACCTGCTTGTACACTCGATAATAATTTTAATGTTTGAAAGCATAGTTTTTGTACTAAAACGTGAGAATATATCCATTTTTAGTTCGTTCTTGTGTATGACTTTAAATATTTATGTAATGATGTCAGTGTTATGTTTGCCTATATAAAATTGGCACATTTTTAAATCACTGAAATATGAGAAAAATATCTAAATAAATTTAACGTGAGTTAATGTGCTCATAACTGGTACTGTTGCCTAGAAAAAACAGTCAAGCCATGTAAAGTAACCAAAGTAATAATGTGGTAATTGAGGTTTTGTCTAAAATATTTATGTGAAACTTTATAGTAGTGTGTGTAATGTTCCATTTTATAATTATGCTAAAAACATAAATTCTATATAATAACAATCGCGTCAATAAATAATAAATTTATTCATATTTTTAAAAGGTGAATAAAAATAGTATTTACAATAAATAGGCTGTGGAGAAAATGAGAATTTTTAATTAATTATTGTTAAAAATTTAATACATTTTGTATACTTATTTTAATATTTCGTATAGTGCTAGATAAACTAGTTTATAAATTATTAATTTTTAAACGACATTAAAGCAGGAGAAGGTTAAGTCAATTCTAAACAGATTTTGATTTTTTTTTAATTGAAGTACGATATTTAAAGACTGAACCCATTTAAATAAGTTCATATTTCCAAAATATTAAATGGTGTTCATGTACAAAATTCATGATTCCTACTCATCATGGACCGTTGCGAATGACAATATAAAATTATTGCAAAGTTGGTAGGACTGCACAGAAACTGCGGCCGCGAACATATTTAAAATTTATAAATCATGAATATTCTCACGGAAAAAACTTTTCACGAGAAATTATGAATTACGTGAAAACAAAATGATAAAAAAGTGGCATCATCGTAATTTAATGGTAATTATTTTGTTTATTAACATATAATTTTTCTTTTATAATTCGTAATACCTATTAATCAGAAGGGGAAAAATTTATAATGGAATTTTTGTTTATAATTGAGCTGAATAACGCAAAATAAAAATTATTTTATTGTTTGGGAGCACATATAAATGCGCACATTTGTTACCGAAAATGACATTTTTAAAGTTAAGACAAAATTGATGTTAATTTATTTGTTTACTTTACTTTATTCGTGCTTGATTCCTTCAAATATAAATATTTCATGATATTCTCATGAAATATTTATTATTTTAAACTAAACTACAAAATGAAATGTATTACTGCGGGGAAAGCATATCCATATGGCCATTTCGCTACTGCTCAAATAGCTCATCAGTGGATTTTACCCAAATTTTGTATAGAAAAACAGAAAGTCTCATATCAAAAGCCAAATTGATTAAATGAGAATTCCATTGAATCAATAAGACTGAAGACAATAACAACTCAAAAATGTTCTACACAAAAACACAGCAAACATTTAGTAACTATTTTTATTTTTTATTTTTTCTTTCATTTTTCTACATAAGGGATCCCATTGGGAACCATTCATATGTATTTGAAAGATTCAATGAAAAAATAAAAATTGAAAAACAATTTTTATTAATAAGCTATTTGAGCAGTAGTGAAATGGCCATATGGATATGCTTTCCCCGCAGTAATACATTTCATTTTGTAGTTTAGTTTAAAATAATAAATATTTCATGAGAATATCATGAAATATTTATATTTGAAGGAATCAAGCACGAATAAAGTAAAGTAATTAAATTTTAAAAGATTCCGAATAATAAATTTTTCATTTTGATTAATTTATTTGTTATATATAAAAAAAAAAACATTAGTATGTTTTTTAGTATCTTTTTAAGGCTTAGATTAAATGATTTTGCCCTTGATTAAAAAAATATTCTGGTTTCGAAGAATTGTATTTACTTGGAGCATTAAAAAAATGATATTCGTGTCTTTAAAATTAAGAAAAACCACGTCAAAAATAATAGAAAAAAATTAAATTATTGTCCAACTCCAAAGGCGAAAACTTGTAAAATTGTGAAAAAAACGAAAATTTTTCTACTTTACATGTCTGCTCTTATTATAATTATTTTGAAGTAAATAATTTAAATATAACGGTATTTCTTAATTTAAAAAAAGTTCTTGTTGTCTTTTATTTAAATATGATACCAAAAATTAGTTTTGTGAATATTGCATATTTCAGGCGTATAATACAAATGTCATACGAATCACTAAACGAAGAAAGTTAAATTTAAAAACCCAGCCTTGATGAAATATTTTAAAAACTAATAAAATTTAATACAGTGTAACATATTTCACAACCGTGCAAGTAGAAGGTATGTCACATGCTTTCCTTTCCATAACATGAGCTTGCACTCGTGCAATCAAAGGCTACATCTGCAACTATAAAAATAACAGCAATTTCAGTTGTAACTGACAGGTTACATATGAGTAAGAGGAAATACCGCATCAACATTTTATGCATAAAATATCATGAAAATTTCTCTTTTTCCAAAAATAAAATAAAACGAATTTCTTTATTTTGGTCAATTATTTTTTCTTGTTCTTGTTTTTGTTTTCATTACGAAAACAAGCGAAATTAAACAACTAACAGTGATATATTCGGTTATGCCGAATCGTATATACCCTTCACCATATATTTAAATTAAATTTAGTAATTTAATACAAAAAACTGTAAAAGAAATACAAATATTTGGGATGAAGGGAATTAGAAAATAACAAAAAAAAAAAAAAAAACAAATTAAGTTGTTACCGACAAATATCTATTCAGCTTTTATTCAAGTAAAGAATTAAAGCTTACTTCAAAATTTAATAAGATAACCCTTACTGCAACATTGAATATAAACGAAGCTTGATATTGTAAACCATTTTTTAAATACAATTCTTTCAATTAATATGTTTTGAGATCTTATGCATAGCGAAGTCCATCTATCCTTATGTCTGTCCGTTTTAGTGTTTAAACCAAGTTTGCCAAGTCACTAGATCTGCTAGAGAAAACTTATAGTTATATACTTACTGCCACATTATTAATGATCACAATTTACTTACTTGATTATGATTTGAAGAGCAGCTAATTGAATAAACGTAATAAACTATAATCTTTAACTGAAAATATTGTTAAAATAAATTTAAAACATTAACAAATGATTATTTTTAAAGCTATAAATATTTTCCCTAGAATTTTTCATTAATATAATTAAAAAAATGTTTACTCAACACTGTAAATTTGTGTATTTCAATATTAACTTGAAACTCCATATTTTATTATCGGATTTACAAATCTCTTTTACACATTTGTTTACCAACAAATCTATTGCTTTTGAAATCAATAACAAGTATTCATGAATGTTAGACATTTTGTTTTATGTGATGTAAGTCTGTGTTTTTGAAAAAGTATTTTACTGATAGTGTTTCTATTGTTATGGTTTATTTTGCAATTATTAACTTTAGTTCCTGCTCAAAAAAATAACATAAAATCATTTAAATGAAACTAGGAGAATAATTGAAAATGTTGTATAAAAAATATTTTTAAAATGGCTTTGAGACTATTTTTGCAGTAAATAAATTTTTAGATTTATTTTCGCCATCAACGTACATGAACGTACATTAAGTTTAGAATAATTTGTGTGTATGAGAGCCTTTATTTAAATTATTGTTTAGTATTTTATTTATGATTTTGAATGTTTTTTTTTATAAATTTATTTACTAAAAATAAAATATTGTTTTTAAATTATTCAAATGTAAATAATTTTGAAAAGTTTAAAAACCAGACAACAGTTATTGACATATATATACATATTTTTTGTTGTTAATTAAAAATTGTATAAAGGATTATTTATTGCAGTAATTTATTTATTAACAAATTAACCTTTAGATTTTATTGTGTAATGCCTATTTCTAAATTAATTATTTTTTGCACTAGAAAAATGTGTTAAGTGTAAATCTTATATTTTAATAAAAATAATATTTAGAAAGTATAATTACGGTAAGACCTTTGATAATTTTAATTCTATAAAATTTTCTTTTTGCGTTTGTTTGTTTTCATTAAGAAGCAAGATTTTTTTAATTGGCTGATGAGCAATAAAAGCAATGGCAACAGCGGAAATGATAACAAAATTATTTATTTTTTGTTATTAATAAAATATATTTTTTACATATAACTTTTACCTCAACAAAGCATTTTCAATGAAAATTCATTAACGTAATATTTTATTGCTTTTTACCGAATTACTTAATTGTGAAAGTACAGTCGCCGGCACAATTATTTTGACAGTCACTTATATCTTTTTAACTTTAAGTGCTTTATGGAAAATACGAAAATATTTTTAATACTAACATGTTGATAATTTAAAATTAAAACAAAACAATAAATATTTTCCATGTTATCTTAAAAAGTTGTGAATAAAAAAAAATCTGCGTAAGTATTTTCACAAAGCAAAATTGTTAAAAAACAATGCTAAACCTTGTAAAGAAGTTAGCAGTTGATAACGATTTAGTAGAAAGTAAGGCCCCCCTTGGCTTGAATAACTTTTTAAAGCCGCCAAGGTACTGAATCTACCAAAGATTGAAAAACATCAGCAGGGTCCCCGTTAAAAAAAAAATAGTGACTTCAGTATTGGTGTCTTTCTCAGTTTTTTTTTCAGTGAAATATTTCTCTTACAGTTATATATACCGTTAACGTTTTATGTAACGTTTAATTCCCGACTTTGAGGTGGATAATCCAATAATTCTAACGAAGGTTTTGATTAATTTATTCGTGTGACATGGAGCATGCAATACAAACGATTCTTCTAAGATCTGACACAGACAAAGTATTCTCGGTTTGCAGGCACCAAATCTGGATAGGCAGTGGGGTACTGTCGAAAGATTAAGTAGTGTCCTTTATAAACTGATACCACGGAACTGTAGCCTATACAGAGATCCGCCCATCTCTGTAGCCGGTTATTGGTCTGGTCCCTTCGGGGTACACGTGGTTTCTGTTGGTTAAAATTAGTGTCTGCAGGTCTGGAGCAACTCTATTGGCTGCGTCCGATGGAGGGCGGTAGCCGACGCTTTGTATTTCACTTAGTGGTAAGACCAGCGTCAGTCTTGATTACACATCAGTTTGTACCCGAGGGGAATGCAGAAACATTTAAAACTTTTAAATATTGATTTTGATTTATGGAACCAGTGATAGATATCAAAGTCACTATGTTCAATGCATCTCCAGAATATAAAAGAGCCCCCACTATGGCTAAATTTTTCACAAACTGGCGCAGTTTTTTGCCTTTAAAATTGTGGGAGTCTACTAGCTTTTGGACATGTGCATTAGCAGAAGCTAAACGCTTGAGTTTTTTTTTGTTTAGGTATGTATGAAATATCTCTTTCTATGTAAATTTTAAAATATGCTTTCTAAAGCGGCGCAGAATCGTGCGGTCACTAATTGAAGTACAGAATTCTGTCCTTGTTTAAAAATTGTTTCAATTCGGCATCATATGTGCCACGCAGCTATACAAAAAAGATGCATATCGTTATTATTATATTTTGTTTTTCTTCGCTCATCTTAAAAAAATCAACTATAATCGCATAGAGAAAAACGTTTTTATTTATTATTTTAAACGATTATAAAATCATAGAGATCTGTCTCAAGGTATTGCTAACTCCGTTATAATTTTATATAATTTTAGACTTGGTTGTTCCAATAGTTAATGTGATTTGATGTATGTGGCAAAACTTTGGAACCATTATAGACAGACAGCTGAAACTTACAAGGGACCTGCATTACTAAGTCCGTTAAAACAACAAGTTTTTAATTTCCAAAATTAATGTAATTTTACCTATATTGCCGTATCTTATGAATCGCTATATACAAACATTTGAAAATTAGACAGAATGTACACTACTTCGTTTGGTATAAGAAGAAGAAGTAGAGACATTTTAAATAATAAATTAAAGGGCGTTGCAATTGTTGACGTATTTTGATGTATATGGCCAAACTTTTGAAACGTAATAGGCAGATGGTTGAAATTTACGGTGAACTGTCAAAGTGTTCACGTCCATGGACTTTATGCCGCACTCAATAGTGACATAATATCTATCTACATTGTGTCATTTTTAAACACTTAAAGCAACAACGTCTCGCTTACCAAGGTTTTTGTGCATAGCCGGCCTAGGGCCCGGCACAAGAATTTTCTCTTTAAAGATATAAGCAAACCGGCTTCTGTTACTTAAAACGTTCTGCATAGCCGGCCTTTGGCCGGGCGCAAGTATTTTCTCCTCTACGGTATTACCAACACCGGCAACTTTCTGACATAGAATACCACAAAATACAGTGAAAGCTCTCGTAAGTGGACACCGACGGTCAGAGCAGATTTTTCCGTTGTGGAGAGGTGTCCGTCTACGGGAGAGTTGATTAGAAATGGTCGGCATTTACTTCTATTAAATATTCTATTATGTATTGATATGTAAGTGAAACAAACTTGAATGCATACTCGGATATTGAAGGGACTGAAGAAATTGTCCGCTCAGTAGAGGTGTCCGCTTGTGGGAGGTGTCCGCAAGTAGAGTTTTCACTGTATACCTATAATATACATGGACGTTACGACGCTACGTTGACGGACTTTATGTCGCATCGTAGTGTAACATAATGTCCATGCAAGTGTAAAATTTCAATTTGAAAATTAAAGGGTGAACCTATATTTGCCGTAATTTGATGCATATTGTCAAACTGTTGAGCATTTGCAAGGCAGATGGTTGAAATTAACAGGGAGCTAAAGTGCTAGGTCTGCTATAACAAGTTTAATGTTTGCAGATGAATAAAAGGGGTCCCAATAGTTAATAAAATTTGATGTATCTATTCTTTTAAGCCGTTATAGAAGACAAACGAAATCTGTTTTCCATTTAATTTTCATTCCCAAGAATTATTTAGAGCTTTTAATACAATTTTGTTAGAAATGACTCTTCCGTTTAATAATTTATGTAAAATTTCTTGATATTTTCCTACTATTTTATTACATTAATATCATACATAATTATTTGACATAACAAAGTTTTTATTTTGACAATTTTTGTATGTTTTTGTAAACTGAAGTAATGTTTAAATGAGATGAAATAAAAAAACTTTAGCCCACTTAGGCAAATGTTCGATGAACAAAACTTAATTTTTTTTAATCAAAATCACCAGCATTTCCAAAAACATGTAATTTTCATTTATGTTAAGTTTGCTTTTTATATATTCCCTCATTTGAACAAAAAAAAATTGTTTCCTTTTTCAATACAATAATGTTACAAGCAGGCTTAAAGATAATGAAAATATTTATATTGCAACAGCTGCTTGGAAATGTTGGTTTTGTTTTGCACATGATTTGGTTTTAGTGTGACTATAGTTAAAAATAAAAAAAACTTTACTATACATTAAAAACGAGTTTTTGTAAATTAATTGTCATAAAGCCAGGAACATTATCAATACCGGTGGCGTAATTGTTAGCATTTTTAAATATTCTTAAACATGATAAAATGACAAAAAAGAATTGTTTGAATTCATTGGAACTTCTTCTTGTATAGAAACAGTTTAACTATAAAACAGTAATGAAAGTTAAAAAGTTCGCAGCTTAAGCTTTCATTTAAAGTTTCTAGCTTCTATTAATTAATCTTATAATTTATTTAGGTATCTCCTTAGGTAGGATCCCTGACAGTTCTCTTGGTATAAGTTCGGGTACTTTTATGCAAAAACAACCAAAAATAATTAATTTTTATATAATTTGTTCTTATTTTTGACGTTTTTTCTTAATGAGAACCAGTTGTCATCTTTACCATTTTTCTGTAAAAATTTCAATATTGTAGTTACCATTTAATCCCACAAAATCTTTAAATTATACGGAAATGTACATATGTAAGTTATTTTAAGGGTTCAATACAAAAATTTAAGTTTTAATCGAAAAGCGGGAAGAAGACTTACACTGATTTATGTATAAAACGTAGAACTTATTCAATAAAAACTTAAAATTTGAACAACTGTATACAAAAAAATAATAAACTTTAAGATTTGAAATGTATTTCAGGAAAAATTTGTATGGGAAATTTGTGCCCAAAGTTATTTTAAATTTATTCAAACCTTTTTAAGGTACTCTGAAATCCAAATCTGGCCACTTGATTATCTAAAAGTTTTGTCGCTCCAGTTTGAAAACATGACCATCGTGTCTATTGAGTAGTGGTGTTCATGTTAAGGTTAACGGAAACTTCTGAACGGGCTTTACATATTCTTATACGTTCCCACGACAGTTGAATCTTCGCTCCGGAACGACGCGAGTCAACATCAGCCACACATTGTCAACTCAGCAACAGCTGAAGCCGAAATTTTTTTCTTAGGAAAAACACTTAACAGCAGCAGAGCTGTTACTACCAAGGATAAAATTGCTTGCTTAAAAATAGCAACAGCACTAAAATCTTTGCTTTGCTTAAATTTTTTTATCAAATAAAAGAACTAAATGTCTCAGCATTTACAAAACATTTCATAGACAGCTAAAGCAAATGCCTTTTTTTTTTGGCATTTGCTTTTTTATTTGGCTGCACACTTTTCCACAGCAACAAGTAAGCAACTACACATGCGTTGAAAAAAACTTAAGCATTTCTAATCACTGGTTACAACAACAACCTTATTCTTCTGTCTTAGCTACAGGGCTTTAGCAGCTGCTCAATATGGAAAACTCGCCTCACAGTTTAGTTCAGTCTCTCAAGTTTTATTCATAAGACACCCAATGGACTGTGTTGTTTTTTTTCAATTTTTGCTGCGCATTAGCTAAACTTTTTTTCCTCTTACAAACAAAAAAATATTTAACTCCCTAGAAACAGCTGCTGAGTTTCCAATTTCTAAAATCTTCTGAAATTAGATTGACATTATTTCTACATCCATCAGAGTTCAAGTGTTTTTAAACAAAAATTGTATATTTTTAATAGGATACAGTTGTAGAATATGCCACGCCTATATTGTAACTGAAAAACGAAAATAAATATTTTTTTGTGTTGTTTGTGTCATAACAAATGTCGTTATCTGTCTTGATTTTAGTTAAAAAATAACTTCCTAATTTCTTGGTTCAGCTGTGGCGTGATTGGACCAAAAAAATTTTAGATTTTTTTAACTAATACAAAGTTCTTGTCTGTAATATATGTATGTCGTCTAATATCAATAATTAGGAAATTTCTATTTGGAAGTCTTGTTTTTTCTTTGCACAACAATAACAAATATCAACATTTTAATGAGTTAAACTTTTCTTGGTTATAGTTTTAAACTTGCGATAATATTGAATATGACAAGGCTCTAAACATGTTCAACTGGGATTGATACCCTCCAATCAATAAGTAGAATGAAGCAAGAGGCAGTGCGCTCATAAAAATTTTATCATTTCTGGAATGGAATAAATAAATTATTATTAATTTTAATTTATATCAAATTTTTAAAAACACAAAGCGTATAAATTAATATTTCATACAATTTTCTCTGTAGACAGATGTCAATTTAATACATTTGCAAATACGCACACATACACACAAACAAGGTCATCCGGTTTGGACAAGTTTCTAATGTGGTCAAAAACGAAATTAATGAGAGGTTAACATCAAAGCTCAAATCCTAGAAATTCGTACACAAAATTATTGCCAGTTCAACAAACACAACAATTGTATAATGTCACAATGAAAATTGATGATATCTGAGAAAACATTATGACAACAATATGGTCGTTAAGCTCGCAAAAGGAGTCATATTTGCAAAATATTTTTTTTACGAAAAACATATGGAAAAATCTTTTTTTATAAAGAAGAAAACCGTAATTAGGGAAGAAAATAAATAGATCCACATTTTTTAATTACATTTAAATCTGTTTGTAAGCGAAATGAAAAATATTGTGTATTTTTTCGATTAAATTATTAAATCACCGGTATTGTTAATTGAGAGTAAAAGCACATCTCGATGGCCATTTTATTAAATAATTTAATTAAATGTTTCTGTGGCTTAATCTATGATTAATTTAATTTAGTTTGTTTGCCTTCAAAACTATAGTCACTGTATTTATTCCACACCTTCTTCTTTATACTAATGAATAAGTAACGACGTTATATTTTTCAAGATAATTATGAGCTTAAAAATAAACAATAGAAATAAGTACAAATAAAAAAAATTTCTATTTGCAGATGACAGCACGTAACCTGACAATAAATTAATGATGCAAGCTTGACAAAACCTACTGAAGCCTTTCTCCCAAATTTAGCACAATAGAAGATTAACAAATATAATATTTTCTTTATTTATTTAGTTATCAAAAATAATGCTTTCAATCAAAATAGACAGAATTTTTCAATGAAAATGCTAAAAATAAAAAAATAAATAAATAAAAAATAGACAAAGCACTTCAGACTCAAATAACACGCTTTGTCGAATTGAAGATTTTCTTTTTCAATAGATTTTTGTTATTTATTTTTATTCTGTGCGTATGAATAATTGGCTAAAATATTAATGGATTTTTTGTTTCTTTATAATATTTTCTTTACTTAAAAACTGTTTATGTCTTTACATAGAGTTTTGTTACTTTGTAGATACCAGTGTATTCGAATATGTGAAATAAAAAACGAATTCTAGTTCCAGTATCAAAAAGAATTTTTAAATCTATAGTATAAGGATAAATAAGGATAACACATCAAACCATATATTTCAATTAAATAAATAAAAATTTGGATTTTTTTTTTTAATATTATCATTTGGCTAGGAAACATAACTGAAAATAAATAATGAAAATTTTTAAAACTAGTGTCTAGTGCTGAGAAAAGTAAAAGTTCATTTTCGAATGCTTCAGTGTTCTACTCGTGTAATATGAATTCTATATTCAGGGGATCGGCCGGAAAGTTAAACTGCTCGAAGCAATTCCATTGTGATCCTGGCTGTATGCGATGTGGCACCGTCTTGTTGATACCACATGTTAATCAAGTATTCAGTTGTGGCGTTAAAAGTTTTCAATTATATCACGATATCGCTCCCCATTCACGGTTACCAATGATTCGTCCTAACTAAACTGCACAACAGACTTTCAATTTTAATGGGTGCGAAAGTGACTGATGAATAATTTGAGTGTTTTCCATTGCCCAGAACCGGCTATTCTGTTTATTCGCATATTCATCCAAATGAAAATGTGCCTCGTCACTCATTATGATTTTTGTCATTAATATTATAGAAGAGCTTTGTCAACTGAAGCTTAAATGAAAACAAATGAAAATCCTTGTGCAAAAATATTTCCAAACTTGATTCATAGATTGTTTTGAACACTTCAGTTATGTTTTCAGTCAATCTTTCAGTACGTTGTGGTCCATGCTTGGTCCTATTACCTACAGACCCTCCTTCTTGGAAGTCATTCACTACACGGTAAATAGTGCGTTTTGTTGGCACGTTGTTTCTCCCAAAAATTTCACACAACTTTCTCATCGTCACAGCAATCGATGATTGATATTGAAAAAATGTTTTAACAATTAAAACGCGTTGGTTTATGGAATATTTTTATACCCTTCAACACAAAAAGTGGAAAAAGGTATATCCAAGTTTGTCATTCCGTGTGTAACTTTTACAATATACATTTTCGACCCCATAAAGTGTATATATTCTGACTTCTTATGCAAAGCGAAGTCGATTGAGCGATGTACGTCTGCCTGTCTGTCCATCGATCAGATAAGGTGTCGAAAGAGGTGCTATAGGATATCTGCATACTCGGTCCATGTCCTCCGAGGCAGCAGGCAAAACACCACGCCTACCTCTAATTTCTTCATGTCATTTCTATCAATAACGTAAGTTGATAGAGATAGTGATAGAAAATTAAAAAATAAGAAAAAAAAACGTGACGCTCGCCCATATTTTCCGAATTACGGGGCTCTGAAATTTTCAAATTTTTTACAATATCAATATTGGTATCATTTAAAAGCTTTTGAAGAGATCTTAAAGGAAATACTAAAATTTTTAAAAAATGCTCAACCCATTAAGAGCTGATGCCAGTTTTATGTATTTTATTTTAATTCTCTGTGACCTCAATATTTGCTCTTTTAATTGGAGTTACTTCAGTAAACTAGATTTACATATATGCTGAAGGGTATATAAGATTCGGCATAGCTACGTGTCTACTTCAGGAATGCCAAATATAAACTGTCAAGAGTAATGTTTACCAAAATGGTGGCAAAATAAAGTAAACCAGAGGTCGGCAGGTATCAAGAGACCAAACTTCCAAGCTTAATTAAATACAAAAAATGCGCCAGTGCGAAAACACCATCAATACGAAAGGCATACAAAACGGTTGAAGAAAAAACATGCCACTTAACTGATCGTAGATTTCTGTGAATAAAATTAACTCTTTATATTGAGTGATTTACTTCCATTGAATGTTTTCTTGTAGAGTTATTGGAAGCCAACTTTGCACCACTCTTTACTAATACTTGCATGCATAACTGTAGCAGTAAAACTAAAATACAATTATTATTTCTAGTCTTATTTAAAACTATATTATACATATTTTAAACCGATTCTCATATACTTATTGGACTTAGTAGAAGGAATTATCCTTTGTTTTTACTTCTTAAAAATCCTACAGATTAAATTAAGGCATTTTTCTAGTTTTAAGGTTTTATTTACATTTTAAATTATTTACTAACATCAAATTTTTAATTTAAAATTTTTCCGTTTTAATATACGGATGACACACACTTCAATGCCAGCTTAAACTACTATAACACATTGAAAGTTCATTATTGTAAATGTATGTATTTGCGGACAAGTATGTGTTTGCATTAGTGTGAATAGTTACAAACAAAAAAACTAAATTAAACATCTGTTGACATCATCATAATGGCCAGAACTTAAAACATCACCAAAATAAATAATATTTTTTATTATATTATTTTATGCATAATGAAAAAACAAAATGCAGTGGTGACAGCTGTGTTGAAATTTGTGGCATTCTTTAGAAATATTCAGTACACTAGTTTTTAACCACATTTAACTGGTCCACACTGGCAACTCTTCTTTTTAAAAACGAAAAAGCAAAATTAATATTATTTTTGAATACAATACAAAATAAAAGCTTTTAAAAAATGTAAAACCAGTTTCTAATATTTCTGTACAAATTTGGTTGGTAAAATGGTAACTCTGAATACATATGTTAGGCCTCATCAAAATAAAAAAGTTCCAAATTCAGATAAGCCCTAACTCCTATACCCCTTTCATAAGCAACAGTAGCAATTCTCAAAAAGTATAGCAAATTTCCTTATTGATTCGCCAATTTTTCAGGCCCTGGTCTGCTTTAGGAAACCACTGTTCGTCTGGAAGTTATACGTCCCATTAAGGGGGTTAATTATTCATCCCTAGGTATACTACTATAACCCAGTTTTCCATTTTCAGTGAGCCAGCTACATTTCCAGCGTGCTAATAAATTCTACTTATGTCCAACTGCGTTTTTGATGGCTTTTCACACTTAATAAAGCAAAAGAAGAAATCAGGACTTGTAGTTTACCTTCATTTCCTTTTTCTTAGGTTTCCAAAAGTTAGAGTAAAAACAAAGCTAAATATGTTTTCAATTCAACAACTAAAAAGAGTGGTGGGCGTTAACAGAAAAAACAAAAAATAGCAAGATTTTCGATAGATATATGCGTGTCTGCTAATTTTTTTTAACCAATATCATGAGTTCAAATCGCAACAGTACCTTTAGTGTAAAAAGAAAATTATTGTTGAGTAGCAGCGATGCGGAAGTTGTTTAAATAATAAATAATAAATATTAATTAGAAGTTGAAACCTAATCAGACATTCTAGTAGTAAAAAGCAAACGTAAAGCAGATGTTTAGTATCAGTGAGAGAGTTGACGAAGGCGGATGTATACCAGATATAATAATAGAGGTCAAAATCTGTACCGAGTGTTGAGAAATTTAAATTTATAGAACTTTAAGTTCTAAGTGAGTCCTAACTTACTACTGTAATTCCTATTTATCGTTAAAATGTTTTTTTAATAAAATCTGGCAACCCCAGTCGTTGTTTCTGTATGAGCGTGGTGAATAAGTTAATTCAACTAATGGTGTGTGTGTAGAATAATACCACAATTAGCCAAAAAAAGCTGCGCAATCTCGATGGTTGCGTTGGTAGAGGTGCGTGCTGTAAAACAGAAGATTGTAGGTTAGATCCCCGTCGTCGGATATGCGCAAAACGAAAAATAAAAATTGTTATTTATTAAAAAATTCTTTTTTTCATGCTATTCTCCCGATTTATTATTTAAATCAGCGATATTGATTATTGAGGGTCAAAGCACGCCATTTCGTTATCGCTTACTTAACTCTTCATCGGGAGAATAGCATGAAAAAAAGAATTTTTTAAAATTTAAAAATTAATTAATATAATTATTTAAAAAAATTCTGTGCATAAAATAAATTATCGTAGTGTTTTGTGACATTTTATTTTTCATCCCCTTTCAACTGTATGAAAGAGCAGAAAAAACTCTGCCTTATACAGCAGAGAAAGAAAAATAGAATTACAATTGGTTATTGTTGTTTTTGCTTAAACTTTGATTTTTGTCTTTACTTTATTGTTTGGACAAAAATCTTTAGTTTATTTAAAATATTTGTCAGAAGTCTCCTGAAGAGTTAAGTAAGCGATAACGAAATGGCCATCGAGACGTGCTTTGACCCTCAATAATCAATATCGGTGATTTAAATAATAAATCGGGAGAATAGTATGAAAAAAAGAATTTTTTAAAATTTAAAAATTAATCAATATAATTATTTAAAAAAATCCCGTTGTTTAAAAATTGTTATAATGCAATTAAAAATTAATAAACAGCAGCACAAACAAACCTCCTGAGAGGCAAAAGATAAGTATTGTGTTGTGAAGCCACGGCATATAATTTAGTGGAGACGTCCAATTTAATATAAGAGCAACACATAATTGTCAAGGAGCCCTTTACAAAAAAAAAGGAGTGACAACGGTAGCGGTTAGCACAGGGAAGTGTAATATCATAACAACAGTGTATGGCAGACGTGTGTTGTGGCTATTGGATTAAAGGGGATGACTGGCTTGGATAAAAGGAATAGAGGAGTTGTCTGCGGATGGTTAAGGTTACTAAACAAGGCATCGAGTAGTTCATGTCTCACCGGAGTAACACTGTAGTGTAGCGTGGATGGCTACGTTTTTAATAATAACTCATGTTTAGTAAATACGAGGCCAAGGGTTCACAAGACCGGTAGTATCAAGAAACATAGCCATAATATTTGAATTTATAATGAGCCCCAGTGGTATTTGCAACCAAAAGAATCCATACGTTTGTCTAAAAAAGGAAAAACGTAACAATATTTTTTTCTTGTATAATTTGTATCTTTGGTGATGTTTATTTCGAACTACAATGTTTTTTCAGTAAAGTAGCAGCAGTTATTGGAGAATATTTTGGGTGTTTGGAAAAGTTCTCCAAGTTCTTTTTTCTTAAAATTATACATTTTTATTTTCCTGTTTACTGATGAGTCTATCTGATGGTATTCCGAAAATTGGAATTAAAAATACATAATTTTTTTATTAAAGACCTTGTGCTTGCAAATTTAATTATACAATTTAAAAAAAAAAAATTAATAAACTACAAGAACTCAGACTTTATGTTCAGATTTAGATTTTTTGGTGAATTAAGTTTTCACAGAAATTTTCCTTTTTAAATAATTTTGAAAATTGAATTTTTAGGTTCTAATTTTCGGTTCATGTTTCAATTTTGGCAAATTTTTTTTATTTTTTAAACAAAACTTTAGATTAAGAAAACAGCTGAATAACAATATGAGCTGTTTTCCTTGAAAGTTGTGTAAGTCCATTTTTGACAAAAAGCTGGTTAATGATAAAATTGTTTGATATCGGTCATTTGAGATTTGAGATATACAAACGTTAAACAAAATAGTATAAAATTATTAATAACACAGAATATTAACATGTACTTCACAAATGCCACAATGTCATAAAAGTTGGAGGAAATTTTGCGCATCGAAGGCAATCGAATATTTTGAAAAAAATTATTCAAACAATTTTTATAAAATTTCTTTTTTAAAATTAATTTTAAATAACATACTGCTGTTTTGATATTCCTAAGTGTATCAACAAAATAATATTTTATTAGATTTTAAGCACAAAAAAGGAAATAGATAAAGAAAACCAGCAAATATGGAAAACAATTTCCAAAAATAAAACAAAGTTAACTAAGTACACATACACAGCCACAAATACAACATTGTGTTGAGAAATGTTGAGGAATCCAATATAAAACGAGAAAATAAAATCATATTAAATATTGCGACTACAAACAATTACCAGCCTGAGACAAAATATGTGTGACAAAAATTATATGCCAACTTTATTTACAATTTACGACACAATATATACTGCTGGATAATAAGCATAATATGACAATCAATTTTTATCTTTATGTTTATTTTGTTACTAAATGAATAAAAGTAATTTTGTCAAGTTGCCAGTCTTTCTTTTTTTTTATAAAAAAAAAGGAAAAAGAAATCTGGATTTTCCTACAAGTACTAGTGCATATGATTGAGTATGAAAACATCTGGCTGTGTGTATATGTAGTTGACTGTGAGCCCAGCCGTATATTTGTGTGTTTGTTCCTTCAAACTGACTGACTGAATGGTAGAGATTTGATGACTGAATGTTACAACAAATGTGTAGGGCTGAGTGTCTACGTACATAAGTCTGCTTTTCTTTGTATTCATGTGGGTTTTCATTATTTTTTCCCCAATTCATATGTATAAATTGAGAAAAATTATTTGATGTAAAGTGGAATTTTTTGTATATTTGAACACTCTTCATACAAAATTTACAAATTTAATATCGTATTTTGTAAAATAAACACTTGAAAGTATTTATTGCTGTTTTCTATATTATTTTTCAAAGAGTATTTATTTTTATTTATTTAGTCAGTTTTTGTTATTAAATATATATGAGCTCGTATGTTCTTTTTAAGTGTTTCATTTATAATAATAATAATAAAGCTAAAGCTTATTAAGTATCATCAACGTTATTATAATTAAATTTGAAGCATTTTTAGACTCGTTGTAAACTTGAATATAAATTGCAATTTGTTTTAAGAGCATTCAATTTAATGTGTTAAAATGAATATTGAAAAGAATGTCACTTTTAACTTAAATATACATTTTAGGTGTTGCACTATTAAATTTGAAAAACAAAAAAGAGCATTTAATTTGCATAACTCTTATTTTAGGCAATTTATTTGCAAGTGACAAATTTATATTAAATTAACGTGAAACTTTTAAATAACAAAAAATGCAATGTTTTTCACCACAGATGTGGCAATTTCTGTTATATTTACATATATCACTAGGACATGAAGTTAAGACTTAATTGTTTTGCCCACAATGCTTTAGAGTAAAATATTATTTTACAATATTTGAAATTAAAATTAAAAGTAAATAATAAAAATAGTGTTTTCCTATAAGAAGGTTTTAAACTTATGTTGTCTTTTTACCGATCAAGGGTAGGGGAAAATATATTTTTCCAAATTATAGACCATACATACTATGTTTGACTATCGGGCGAGAACTCACAAGGACTTCGGACAGGCTTAAGTAGCTGGGTGTCATCTTCCATGAGAATTTTGAAAGCTATAGCCACCTGGAGGATATTCTTGAGAGAAGCAAGAGGATTTACTTTGCATATCAGGAACCTATTAAATTTCGGGGGGGTTTGGTCTTAATAGGAAAGTGATTCTTATGTGTGCTGCTAAGTTATCCCTCCTATTATCTTCTACGCCTTATCGACTTGGTTAAAGATTTAATCGTACCAGATAAAGAGTCTACGTAGATAGGAGAGATTTGGTTTGGTCTGGGGTTTAGGCCTTATATTGCACCAAATGGTGAGATTCAAAGGCCATTATGTAGTTCAGCACAATTCATTTTGAGCAGGTGGATGTCTGCATGGTGGTGTGCACATTCCTAAGAGAACTCCTTGCTTTCTTGCGGTGAGAAATCTACAGACAGTTTGGATGTCAAATACCTTTCTCCTTAAGGGGAGCGGTTACTCTTATTTTATCACAGAAGGCTACACTCTTTCAGTATTCAGAGCACAGTCTACAACACTGCCCAATACTTTTTTTGGAATTATTTATGTTTGTTTTTTTTGTTTTGTTTAATATAAATTTATTGTCTCTATTTTTTTTTTAATTTTTGAATGCTTCGCTTTTTTATCTCTTTTTTGTGTAATTTTCTATACAAAATTTGGGTAAAATTCACTGACGAGCTGTATGAGCAGTATCGTAATGGCCGTATGCTTTCCCCGCAGTAATACATTTAATTATTTAGATTTAAATAATAAACATTTTATAAGAATTTCATGAAATATTTTCACTTGAAAGAATCAAGCACAATTAGCCTTTACAAAATTCTTATCGAAAAGAAAATTTTCTGAATTAAAAAATTACACTAAAGTATTAAGTATTTTTATATGTCTTTCATTAAGTTGTCTTTTTGTTTTTGTTCGACTGTTGACTAATTCTTTTTTTTATTACTTATTTCCTTGCTCGACATGCCAAAAGCTTTCAATGGCCAAATTTTTGCCATTCCTACACATTGCGAGTGAACAAAAATGACAAAAAGATCAATCTCATTCGGTACAGCTGTGTTTGTTGTAGAATCACAAACTAAAAATTTATTCGAATATTCGGCAAAAATCTTTCGAATATTCGGCAAAAATTTTTCGAATATTCGAATAATATTATTTAAATTTTTTCCGAACGAATGAAACGTTAAATTTAGAACATTAAATTATTATTTAATTATAATTAATCGAATATTCGATTAAAATTTTTCGAATAATTTTTTTTTCTAAATTTAAATATTTTATTCTTTCGGAAAAAACTAATTCCAATATCCGAATTATTTTTTGTTTTGTTTATTTTTATGTTACGACTCAATTTACAGACAGGGTTAAACTGTTGTTGATTATTTAGGCCTAAATGTTCGTTGCGTAGTTTAAATGACTGAGATATAATGTGAATTTATGCAGTTTAAACCCTGTTTTAATGTTTTTTTTTTCACCTGCATTATGTATATATTTAATAGTTTACATCTATTTGACATTAAACACCAATAAACCTGCTCAAATTTTGAAATAAAAAGTGTGACGTTGTACACTCACTTATTTTATGTTTTTCTATATTTATTTTATGAACTAAAAAATCTGTTCCAAACTTAATTTGAAAGAATTTAAAGAACTTTTGTAATTTGGTTTTTAAATCTTTTTTTAAAGAAAGCTTTTTCACAAAGAAGCAAACAAGAAGACATCTCCTTAAAAACACACACTTGTGTGCGTACAAACCAACCAACCATGCAGCCGCATAATCTTTTTTAAGCGACACACACCACCCCAACATTGAACATAAACACATTTCATTCCATTATTCTAAAGTATTAAGGATAAGCAATTTCTTTTGACTACTTGTGACGAGGTATAACGTTTTTTTCTTTTATATTTATTTAACCCTTATCGGTCGTAAGTCACCTCTGACGTGACAACAGTACTTTTCTGCAACGGTCGTATGGCACGTGTGAAGTGACAAGGCGAATTATGTCGAAACATACTGTCTATTGATGAGATTTGTTTTTAAAAAATACCATATCTTACAAGTATATAAATAATTATCAGAAACTCAGACATGTAGTAGTTGTACAAAAAATAAATAATTTGTAACAAAACTGAAAAGAAATGAATATAAATGTATAATAACATACTATTGTTTTTTTTTTTCATATTTGTTAAAAATAACTACAACCTGGTGAGAATCAAACGTGTGAAAAGTCGCGTCCGATAAGGGTTAATATAATGCTTTTTTATGCTGTCATCGCCTATAAGCAGTTTACAGTCATGATGGAATACGCAGAGGGTTCGGTAGCAGCAAATGCCTATTTCCCGATTTTTTTTTATTTTTATTTTGTAATACAGATGTAATTTGAAAGTTGAAAATGACATTATTTGCTGCGTACATTAAATCTAAGGTTATAAAATAAATTTTCATTCTAAGCATTTAAGTATTTGTTTATGGTTAAGAGCCTACAAAATATGTATAGAGTACGACACAGTAGAGAAATTATATCAATTTAATTTAACAAACGCCTTGTTTCACTTATAATAATTATTAATTTTATTTAATTAAATTAAAGCTTTTATGATTTTTTTATTTGAAATTTCTTAAGTACTTTGTTGAACTCTTAGAGAGATATAGACTTTTTTAAATCAGCCATCGGCTGCTTGTAACTTCCAAATTTCAATAAAAAGTTACCTACCCATGCAGCTCTCAATGTGGTTTGAAGAGGTGAAGAGTTAATTTGAACTTTGAAGACTGCGCTTGTGACAAGTGATGAAAAATTAAATTATTACCTGATTAAGATAAAAATCGAAGAAAATAAAAACTGCCTCTAATTTATATGAATATCCGACACTGGCTAACGTAGATGTGAATTCTTAGCCTTGGATTAACGTTAGCAATTAAGAGATACTTTGTGAAAAATAAAACGCCGACAGTATAAAATCAGGTTTCAATTGCGTATTAGCCATTCCAGCCGACTTAGTTTTACCATTCTCACATTCCAAATTGATGCACACAAAACCAACAATTTATTTGCGAGCATTTATATTTATTAGCAATTTTACCTAAAATATAAAAGTTGCTTCTATCCCCAGAAATTTTTCGTTTTCTGAAAAAAACCTATTTACGGAATTAAAATCACTTTCGATTCCTTCAATAATAAAAATATTTTTGTTATCAAAACAACGAAATTTACTAATAAATTTCATTTAAGTGTGTTTATTAAGTTCATAAAATTGTACTTCTTTTGTGACACTATTAAATTAAAGATGTTGAACCGTTTGGGTGCTGTTAAATTTGGAAATAAGAATATTGCAACAATTATTTAATTTTTTTGTGCCAAATTCTGTAAGCTTTTAGCAACAGAAACCGAACGTCCGAAATGAAAACTAATAATTATATTCGTGCATAATCAGTTTGCACTTTGGTTTAAATATTAACAGTTAGTAAATATTTTGTACAAGAAGTTTGCTTGTATTTATATGTTTGTCCCAGCATGTTAAATGTACGTTTACTTAATCATCTTATAAAATAATTAATCATATACTTCAGTGGTATATAAATTGTGCATTAAGTGCAAAAGTAGTACAAGTCAAAAAATTTACAACTCTGAAATTTGTTTATGATATAAATGAGTCTTACAACTTTTATAAAAATATAAAATTCATACATAAAAATTTTGATTTATTTATATTTAGAAATATAGAAAAAATATAGAATGAAAACATTTAAAGTGAGAAATGAAACATTATTTTATAATTTTTTCGAGAAGAGGGTTATCAATTCGTCAGAATGTTGCTTTTTATACCCTTCACAACAAAAAAAATTAAAAAATGGGTATATCTAAGTTTGTCATTCCGTGTGTAATTTCTACAATATCCGTTTCCGACCCCGTAAAGTATAAAAATTGGCGCTCGCCCATATTTTCCGAGTTATGGGGCTCTGAAATTTTTAAGTTTTTTAAAATATCAATATGGATATCATTTTAAAGCTTTTGAAGAGATCTGTAAGGAAATAAAAAAAATTTTAAAAAATGCTTAACCCATTAAGAGCATATGTTATTTTTATGCAGTACCAACATTTTTTTTTTATTTTTAAATTCTCTGTCACCCCAATATTTGTTTTTTTTATTAAAATTACTTCACTAAACTAGATTTACAAAGATGGTAAAGGGTATATAAGATTCGGCATAGGCGAAAATAGCACTCCTACTCCTTTTGTTTAATGTTTGTGCCTGCAGAACTCAGTAATTACTGAACCTATTTTGATAATTTTTTGTAATTTGGTATAATATGCTTACCCTGGAATTAATGTCGACGTCGTTGACGGCGTTTCAACGCCGAAAAAGTTGAAACAGATTGAACTTTTACGGCGTTGCAACGCGTTGATATTAACTGCTCTCATACAATTTCATACGATTCAACTTTATTTTTGACATTTGACGCCGTCAACGACGTCGACATTAACTCCAGGGTTACACATTGTTTTGTAATCAACATAAGATATAATCTAGTTAGATTTGAGTTACAACAAGTGCAAAACAAATTTATATAGTTTTAAGTTTAAATTGCTAGAAATGTTTATTTTAGTTGTAATTATTATCAGCCTGGTAGTGAAACTTACATTGAATTAAACGTTCAAAATGTTAATTATAATTTTATATGGTTTCGTATACTTGCTCTATGTTCAAAATTAAGAAAATGTTTACTAGCATCTTGGGCAGTTCGATGGATTTTCTCTTGGTTTTGTTGTTTATTAAAATATAATATTGTGTATGTTTATAAATTTTATTATTTAAATTTAAACTCGTATACTAAAACAATATAAAATGTTCATTTTATTGAATAGTTTATGACTGTGAAGATTTATTAGTGCAAGAATATTTTTATACTACATACATACAACATATTTATTGGACATATGGATATGTATGGATAAATTATAATTTTATAATCATTAATTTATGTTTGAAATATTTTAAATTTTAAGTTAAACCAAAATGTGTATATTAGTTAATATTAATTAGAAGTGTTCTTTTAAAATACCTATCAACTTCACGTTGTACAGGTTAGTGAAAATATTAGCTGAAAATTTTCAAATCTGCAATTTAAAAAAAAAAAAAAAACAATACATTTACTTCCAAACAATTCGTCAAACTAGGTGAATGTAGTATATAAGGAACAAATAATAATGCGGAAAACAAAGTATAAACTTAAAATTATAAAGTGTGAAGCGTTAAATATAAAGAATAAAGCACTTTGTATTAATAGTAAAGAACAAATTATTATGTGTAAAAATTTAAATTATAGAATGTAAATAAGAAAAAGTATACTGTAAAAAGAATTAAGTATTAAGTAGAATAAGTATTCTAAAATCAGGAGCATAATATCTCTTTTTAAACTGAAAGCTGCTTCTAACTATAGAGAATAACAAGTTCAATACAAATAAATTCGAAGGACATTGTAGCTCCTATTACTAAAGATTGTGCTCCTAGCGACTACTGATACTGATCTTACTGGATAATGGCTGCTGCAGAAGTTATTAAAATCAAAAGTTTTTCATATGAGAAAATAAGCAGCTTGTTCAGGCTAATGCTTGTTGATATGAATTGAACTATCTTATCGGAAACGATAACTGATTCCTGTTAGCTACATAAAACATTTAATTTTTTATACTAATTTTTACTGAACACCCGAATATCATGGTATTCTCCATTATTTATTTGAGTGTATTACTAGACTATACGTTTTAATGTTTTAGTAATTGCCTATGAATTTAATCTGTACTTGACAACCGTAACTATCTTATGCACAACTAAAAGTTAATTAAAAATATGTTTCATTGGTCAACTTTGTCATCAATTTAAAACTATACATACAACCATATCCATCAATATTTATTGCAAACAAATACATATATAAATAATTTCTCAATATTGTTTATGTTAATGTTTTTGCATCGTAAAATATTCTCTTCGTTTTAGATTTGTGGTATAAACCTGATGTTGTAGTAATTAGTTAATGAAATTTTCTATTTTATGAAAATTTCATGAAATATTTCATATGTACATCTAGATATTTTATATTCATAAGATAATTTCATGCATCAAATTATTGGTTAATTTTTTGTGAAAATATTATTGACATTTTAAAATTTGATGCAGCACAATAAAATTCTAATAAATTGTTAAGTTAAGTAAGCACATGTTTAAATTTAAAGAGATGCCTTAGATTGCTTTAAAAGTTTATAAAAGCAGAATTTAAAGTTTTATTTAAATAATTCAAAGTTTAAATAATGTTTTTTAAAGTGATTATTAGCTCTTGTTAAGGTACGTTTTCCATTTTTGGTTAGGAAAAACTGTAAAGTTTTGGTAGATAGCTAGAGCTGGAGAATTGTGCATATATGCTACGATTAAACGCATTTAAAAATAGCGCAGCTTCTTTAAATACTCCCATTCAAAATTATGACCACCAAAATAGATTTGATTTATATATTTATTTAAAGTTCATTTCCTGCATAACAACACTAAGTCTTATTAATACAGTACAGGATTTTGCATGTTTAAAAATAAAACAAAAATAAAAATAATAAAAATACAAATACATGAGCCGTTTATTTTGAAAGTGACAGAACTCACTTAGTTTTAAGTCGAGATATTTAAGGGTTTGCGCTTTAACACGCTTAAAAATATGGAGTTAACTTTCGAGAATATTTACTTGCATTTGTTAACTCGTGGTACTGATATTTTTCTCAGTAAAAATAGTTTTCTATAAACTTTAAAAAATCCCCACTTTTCATTACGGTAAAGTGACTTAAGGCACTTTCAAAATAAATAAATAATATTATACTAAAATTGTCCGACATATTTTACAAAAGCGATGTTTTGAAAGGACAGTAATTTACTAAAATTGAATAAATTTTACATATGTGCCCATAATTATGAAAGTGGTCTGTCATATATATCTTGTTTCGAGATATTAAATGAATTTAATTTGAATAAATTAAAAAATATTTTTACATTATGCAGCAACCACAATTTAATGGTTTAAAATAATGTAGTATGAAAATAACTGGTAAATTCATTTTTTTTAAATTTTGACTTAGACCACTTGACTCAGACCAGTTTTTAATTAATGTGAAAATACATCAGTTTAGTTTCAGTTTAATTTTCGCCATCAATAGAAGTTATTAAGTCCTCAGAAATTGGGTTTTGATTCAAAATTTTAAAATAACTGTTGTATACGAGTAACTAAGCAAGTTCATTGTGCATTTTGCTGAAGAAACAAGACGATATCCAGCATATAATCGATCTAACTCTATTTATGAATAGCTCCTAGCACTTCTTCTTTTTGGTGACAAACCAAAAAAAAAAATCATCTTTTTCATCGAAAGTTAGTTTATAAAACATTCTATAGAAAATATTATGGAAAAATCTAATCAATTTAATTTTTAATCAATTCACTTTGTTATGATCTGTTCTTACTTTTTTTTTGTAAACGATTTTTTTTCGGCAGGCGGCTATCATGCTATAGTAGTCACGTGTGGTGTGAAATACATTTTTGTTTTTTTTTTCAAGGTTATTTGTACTACACTAAAATCACGATTATTTAATAAGTATAACTGGCCCGAAAATAAAAATCGTGATCCAGAATTTCAGTATCGTTTGGTGAGATCTGAACAATTTTCATTCAAGTTAATGCCAGTTTTACGTTACGATTTTTTCCTGTACATGAGTCCCAATCTGCAATAATATGTTTCTACCTCTTTTACACCATGCCCCGTTATTAATTTCCTGAGTACACCGTCTTACGCCACTTTCTAAATAAACATGTTTGTTATACCGCTAATTACCATAACTTCTCTTGAAAAAATCTCAATAGTTCTTAACTTATTGATTGCAAATTTTTTAAAAATTAAAGATACCATTTAGTTGTATTTAGTGTTGCCATTTACTTGATTTCTTTGAAAAAGTGACTTAAGCCACTTTTAAAACAAACGGTTCAAATAAAATTTAAAAAATTATAATTAAATTGATTTAAAATTATTAAATGAATAACGAATATAGAAATATAAAAAAGATTTATTAAATTAATTAGTTAATACAAAAAAAAAAAATAAATGAACAACAATTAAGGGTGCTATATTCGGCTATGCAGAATTTTATATACCCTTCGTCATATATGTAAGTCCAATTTCGTAAAATAACTCCAATCAAAATAAATAAAATATTGAGGTGGTAGAGAACTAAATAAAATAATAACAAAAAATTAAGTACTATATATTATTTTACATAAAAATGTCATCGACTCTTAACTTCTAAATAATATCCATACTGACATCTTAACAAATATAGTCACAATAGTGTTCTTGCATGAAAAATACAGAGTTTGGAAAATGTGGGCGAGCGCCAATTTTTTCACTTGATGTTTTTTTTTCTTATTTTTTCTATCGCTCCATATATTTATTTTTTTGATTGGAGTTGCTTCACTAAACTAGATTTCCTTTAAATGATATGGAAAAATTAGAAGCAAACGTGGTGTTTTGCCGGTTGCCTCAAAGGACATGGACTGACCTTGCTTATTTTCAATAGCAAAATTTTCGCAACTATGTCTGATCGATTGGCGTTATTAGATTTTCCCGACCTCATTTAGTTCCTTTGCATCATCCACCTGTGGTCAAGGGTATAAAAAGTAATTTCCTTAAAGATATTGCGTTTTTGTTTATTTGTTGTATGTTTCAATAGCGGTAATAAAAAATTGCCAATTGCAAAAAAGGCTTTGATGTTTTGAAAAAAATTTTTTTGCTGTGAATTAGAACATCATCTGTGTGCATACTGAAATAAATGTTGCTGCAAATCGTTAGCATAATTTTAGCATGAAAATAATATCAATCCCAAAATTAAACCTCAAGGTACAGCTTTAGATAGTAACAAGGAACAAGATGCTTTGTAAGATATGACGATATAAGTTTCATGGATGCAAAGGAGAATTTGAACAGGGTCCTTAGTTTTGACAGCAATATTCTGTGGTTAACTCTATCAAATGCCTTGAAGTGATCAAGTAGAAACAACCAGTTTATTGACGTCTTCATGTTGCAAAAAACTTTGATGATATTTTTTAAAATACATTCGATATTTTCATATCTCTGTGAAAATTAACAAAACTGGTAATGAAAATATTTTATTCGTTTTTTTTTTACCTTAAATATACAGCACTCTTTAAGAAATCACTACAGATACAGATGCATCCTTTAAAGATAATTAATGTTACTAAATGGGACAAAGTAGTAAATACTTCTCCCCAGCTCTACGTTATGAATACTTAACTTAATGAAGATTACTTAAAAATGAAATTATTTGAAATTTATTTCGTTACTTAAACTGAAAACAAAAATTAGAAAAATATTTATTTTTTTTTCATAAAAATCTAAACTTGATATCTTACCTTAATATTCAATTTAAGCTTTTTAGTAAGATCCTTAAACTTATTTCAAGGAAATTCTTAGAGTTTTTTTATAAAATAATAAAAAAAAAATAAAACATTAACTAGAATTTTTCTTCTTCATAGTGTAGTTATTTTACGTTATTAATTACAGTTTAGCCTTATAACGTTTCCAAATTAAATTTACCTCTTAGAAGAAATTGCATTTATTTCCTTTACTTAAAGAATTTTAATTAATTAAAATTTCAAGGAATAAATTTAAACTTAAAAATGTTTTTTTATATTTACTTTTTTTTTCTGTTATACATTTCACTACCTTGATTTATTGCACCGAGGTAAACGTGCATCTTGAATCTTGATAATATTGAGTTGGTTGTTGATGTTTTCTTAAGTGCAATTTTACTGTTTCATATTTATTATACTTCTTAGAAAAGTTACAAAATTTAATCTGTTATTCCGTTTGTTTAAGTTAATAGTATGCACTTTAATAAAGTAAGTATATATTTACTTAGTTTTTTGTTTGTAGGATTCTACTTTTAAAACGCTCAAAAAGCAACGGAAGGATAGAGTATCATACTATTTATGCAGCAATTGTTTTTTCAGTCTGTATTTATGAAGCCCTGCTTGTCGTTTAGTTGATTACGGGCTGGCCTTGTACTTTGAATAGGCTGTCTATAAATTGTCCCCATCTTCTTCTATTTAACGCCAGGTTTTTGGGATCAGCGATGTTGCTAAAGGTACATCATTGGCTGGCTGAAATGTTAACATTTTGCAATGTAGATCTACGCTAGGTATTTATAAAGCGAGCTCTTTTTCTTTAACTTATTTCACTGTTAATGTCATTACCTTCTGCACTTTCCCAAAGTTTTTCCTGTTCGTGGCGAAAATATTCAAAGCATTCTTCGAAGACTGTTAATAAAAACTGTAAATAAGAACTCTGAGTTTTGTTTTAGCACCTACAGTACGGTACGTCTATTGTTAAAACACGAACTAAATATTGAAAACCTTCGCAATGCTGGACTTGTTTTTGATGGAATATTAAGTAGCCAGACGACCTATAATTAGGGCGGTGGCTATGCCATACTCTATCTTGCCAAAACCACATGACATTCACTTCAACATTATTCAATTAAAATAAAAATGCTTTTTTATAATAGTATTAAATGATGTATGAGGCAAAAGCAAACTATTTGACCAGCATCATTTTCAAGGAATTATAGTCCAACAATACTTTTAGGGTTCAATACTGTTTGGAGCAAAAAGCGTGACAAACAATCAGGCGATCACATTAACTCGAGAATATTTTATCCGAATGAAAACCCCAAAAAAATTGCAAGTTATTTCCACATTTTTTTAAGGGTTCCGTACACAAAATATAAAAACCTCACAATATTGTTTTCGTAGCAATGTTTGTCCCTCTGTCAGTTTTCCTGTCTGTCTGTTGTAACCCTTTATCTTTCGAACCGTAATTAGTAGACATTGAAATTTTCACAGAAGATGCATTCCTATAGCCACTTTAACAAATACTAAAAATTAAGGAGTGTTCTGAAAGTGATGTGCTATTTACAAAAAAGGTACTAAGTTTTAAACTGTGATAGACAGACACGTCAAATTTGCACAGTGTCAGTAAAACTATGTGCGCTGTAGCAAAAATTAGAAAAAATAAATATTTAAATCAAAGGGTGTAGCAATATCGACTAAGGCTTTTCAGCCATAGAAGGCAGACATTTATGACTCACACAAAGAATGTTACAATAAATTTGAAAATTAAAGGGTGTTTCCCAATACAATATTGTATAAATATTAACAAATTCGAGAAAAAAAATCTGGTTCACAAATATTTGAGCAGCTTTTTTTTCGCAAAAATTGATATATGGCTAGTGCAAAAATTTCTCGTTTCTCTACTCTGCATGATTAAAAAATCATTTTTCTATGGATTATTTCTTTGTTAAAAAAAGGTATTCTTTTATTTTTCGCTAAAAGTACCCAAGAATTCGTATTCGTTTCATTTTTAATTTTCTTAAAACTGAAATTTAGAAAAATATGTTTTTAAATATTTATTGTAGTGTTCTGTAAACAGTGTTCAAGGTTTTCCATTTGCAAAAATAAAATTTGGGGTTAATTGTTTTATTACCATTATACCATTAAAATTGGGAAGTTTAACATTTGTGTATTTATTTTAGAAGTAACACACTTTCGCGAAAGAAAAGTATTCTATATTTGAAACTAGATTCTATGGGACCTTATTCAAACCCATCCAGGAGTTTTTAGGTAATGCGTACACAGACAGACAGACAGACAGAAAAAATTTCAAATATAGGTGTTTTATATTCCACCAAAATTTTCATGTACACAAATGACTCCATACTGTTTTATTATATGTATATATTATGTAAAAGAACGCAACATTTTTTTTTTTTACTAAATTAAATAACAACATCGTGTGGTCTTACCATAATCCACTTTAACTACAATTTTTCTTTTGACACTCAGCTTAAGCATTATTGTCCTTGACTTGTCAGAGATGCACACTAACATCACAACTACGCAAACACAACAGCCTGGCAAAGTGGTCAGACATCGTACCAATTTATGCATGTAAATACAAGGGAAGTTATATTTATACCTTTTTTGCTTAATGATCTCCAGTGTAGCTTGAGTTGTGGGAGCGTATTTGTTTGTAGTCAAATTGACCCCGAGTAACTCAAATACATCAGTAGGAGTATTAAGGATTTTGTTTTCCCTGTAAGCATATGCTTTTAAGAATTGAAATTGAATTTTAAGTATTTATGACCACAGATATACAAACAAAACCACAAAGATAAGAGAGGGTGAGGGTACGCATTACGCACAGTAAGTATATTACACACAGATAGAGATGAACAATTAAGCCTAAGTAAAGGTAGTTTACAGCATCAGTAAAAGTGCAGTAAAAATAAATTGTTACTGATAGTGCAATTTAAGTAGAAGTTCATCAAATTTTTAATGAAATCAGTAAAATATTACTTTTTCTGTAAATTAAATTTTGCTACCAACACATTTCACTGATAACTGCTTTTATTAGTAAGTTTGAATTTTTTTTTGCATTGCCAGTAAAAAGATTTCTGCTAATGAATGAAATAAATATTTTAATTTTCGAGTTTTAAGTAAAATAAAACCAATAAAAAATCTTTTCAAGAACCTGTCATCATATCCAACTTATTGCACTATTAAATTTGTCAAATGATTATTTCCAAAAATGGCAGTAATCATTATAATTTTACTGTCTGCCGAAAAAATTGCAGTATCATTAAGATTTTACTGGTAATATAATTCTAATATAACGCCCAAATAAAGAAGATAAATATGAATGGAATAGGCGCACTCTGAAAAATTCCTTGCAATCAGGAACCTGCAAGGCGTAAAACTGTCTTTAGTGATACAGGCAATTAAGACCACTAGGGCATGGCAAAAATAAATTGAAATTTTATGTTGAAGCCTTAGGCTCCATAACATGGTGTATGAATTTAATGATAATCAATAACAATTTACTGGTAATGAAAACTAAATTTCATTACAAGTAAACATTAACTGATTACTGCAATTCTTCAATTTTAGTATGATTTTTATATACAAACAAGACTATATAGAAATATTACTTTTCTTTTATACTTTTGCTAAACCCTGTTTTTAAAAAACTTCTGCTCACGTTCAAAAAGTACAATATTTTCTCTTGGAGAAGGTTTATGTATATGTTTTAAGAGGATGCCAGTTCATAGAATTGTATTTAGCAAAAGCAGAAACGGAATAATATATTTTTAGTGAAAATACCAAAGCAAAAGGAGATTAAAAAATAAGAAAAATATATTTTTTTCTTTGGCCTTTCTGTGATGTTCGTAAGCAAATTTACCTTCAGTTTGTTGTAACAACATTTACAAAAATTTAAGGTAAAAAAAAATGCAAACAAACAAGGAGATGTAAAATAAAAGTAGTTGTATAAAACCTTTGGAATAACGTTACAGTCACAAACTAAAAGAATGTACTGGGGTGAAAAGACAATTTTTATATATTTTTCAAAATAATAATGCGGTTATTGCATTTTAATATTCATGTCAGCTAACAAAATTTTTTAAAATTGCCTGGAAAAAAATTCTTTCAATATCATGATCAGCCAACCTTAGAACACCTGTTAGTCGATAGTTGCTTTTTGCAGAGCATGAGGGAGATATGATTGATTCTAAGTTAATCCGAAAAGTGACAGTTACACTCACAAACAAAGGGTGCTATAGTTTATACCGCTCACAGTTTAATTTTTAATTTAATGGTTCTGCTATTTGTTAATGAAAAAATTACAAGTGTGTGCCTCGCCTCTCACAAAATTTCACTGATAAAATAATAAACATGGAGAGCAGTTATTGTATGAGTTTTAGTTGCATTAGTGTTTTGAAGCCAAAGGATATAAACTTAACTCTATTTTTATCCCTGTAAGTCTCTATTTCTGGAAATAAAATGAATTTAAAAATTAAAGGGTGTCCCTACCGAGAGATTATTTTCAAATATCTACAGAGTAGATGTACTGTCTTTAAGAACAAATTTAGAATTTTAAATTTCAAATTAAAGGGTGCTGCACAAGAGACGTGATTCTCAGATAAATGATTTTATTAATCCCTAAAATCAGACACTATTTTACAGAGAAATTATCCCTAGCGAAATAAAGGGTGTCCCCATTGAAAAACTGATTTTAACGTATATTCTTTTATCTCTTAAACTGCTATACGCAGACAAATTAAATTGTTAAGAACAATTAATAAAAAGTAAGAGTGGTATATTCAAATATGCCGAATCTAATAAACCCTTCACCATCTTTGTAAATCTAGTTTAGTGAGGTAACTCCAATCAAGAAGCTAATGTTGGGGTGATAGAAAATAAAAAAAATTTTTTTGATACTTCATATATCTAATTTTACATAAAAGTGACATCGGCTCTTAATGGGTTAAGAATTTTTTTAAAAACTTAAGTGTTTCCTTAAATATCTCTTAAAAAGCTCTAAAATTATACCCATATTGATATTTTAAAAAATTTTAAAATTTCAGAGCCCATAAACTCGGAAATTATTGGTGAGCGCCAACTTTTTTACTTGATGTTTCTTTACTTATTTTTTAATTCTTTATCGCTCTATATATTTATTTTTGATTGGAGTTGCTTTATTGTTCCAAATGGCATGAAAATATTAGAGGTAGGCGCGGTGTTTTGCCTGCTGCCTCAAAGGACATGGACCGATCATGCTGATTTCTAATGGCACCTCTTTCGACACTATATCTGATCGATTGACATATCTATTTTTTTTTTTTTGCCTTGGCAAACTTGATTTCAACACTAACATGGCAGTACTTGACCCATCAAAAACGTACAGCATATTTCTCGCTGGCCAACTGTAGCCATATATCGATATTGCTTTTTAAAGGTCTTAACCTCGGTATTTTCTATTTCAGGTGGACTGAAAAATATGAACATCTATTGAAAGCTCAGTTACACATATATGTAAAAAATAAAATTAATTAATAAAAAAGTACAGCAAGAGATACCTTATTCTTTTTATACTTTTTATCTTTTCAGCAATATTTAATGTTAATCTTTGCATTTTTTATGATTTACACATGACTTTAATTCCAAAAGAAAAAAAATACACATATACGACTTAAGTTGTTATAAAATTTTAATTGTTGTTGTTGTTAATTTTTAAAATATATTAATTCATTTATCATTGTCATAAGATTGCACGTTGTGTCGTTATACTACAATCATTTAAATATAAGCCAATGCAAAGATGATGAACTGATGATGATGACAAGAAACTGATATAAATAAAGAAAAAATAAAGCTTAAAATATGTTAAAATAGTGAATGTGTAATAAAACACAATTATTTTATTCCTCTGAATTTATTTTTTAAGAAGTACACTCCCAAGTGTATAACTACTTTATTATGCCTGAATGGACAGAGAAAACCAAATGAGACTGAAGTATATTTAAGGCTTTCACAAATATTTGCTTAAGCTGGAAAAATTTTAATTTTTTTTCAACTGTTAAAATTAGGCTTTTTAAGAACTCTTGGATGCATACTGAATAAGGCGTTTTCAAAAAAGGTTAAAATATTACAATGCGAAATAAATATATACGTTTGTACTTAATATGTGTATAAATCATACATTGGAATAATTAATTGACTAATTAATAGATACTTTAATTAGAACTGAATGATAAGTAATGCTTATGACTTTTCTTGCATTACCATTATTTGAAGTAATGGTAATGCTTTTTAGTGAAAAGTTTATATTGATAATTAGTCAAATACCAAAGACATTATCATTATAATTCTGCTGTCGCAAATTTAATTTCTATTAAAACAATTTCTTTAAAGTTGCATTAACATTAGCAAAAATAATTATAATTAAAATAAAATTACTAGCATTAGATTGGAAGTTATATTTATTTCATTTTCATTATTCCAACTAATGCCAATTAAAAAATAAAAATTAAATATTTTACAGTGGGGCAGAAACAAAAAATACTTTGAAATAGGTTTCACCAACTGTATTTCATTGTTTGTAGTAGAGGAGCATTCACGCTGAGGATTTGAGTTTAAGCTTTCTAGAATTTTCACGAGCAGCACAAGAAGATCTCAAAATAGGTAATCTTGGAGAATACAGATTTTTGTAAGGCTTGCAGTTTGTTTTAATTTTTTTTCCATCAAACTAAATTCCATTTTACAAATTTTTAAATTATTCACGTTTTTAAAAATTTTTGCGTTCATTTAAAATGGATGTATATAGGATGAAAGAATGGTTACTGGAAGTCCATAACAACTCAAGTCGAATGAATTTTAATACATTTTTCTCCATATCGTAGTAGATTGGAGTTCCAGCACCGCACTGATTGTTGCGAAGGAAGCTTGAATGTGCGGTGTATTAGGTTTAATTTCAACTCTTAATTTCAAAAGTTAATAGTTAATAAATTATTTGACATTCGGTTTTTTATCTACAGTGGACTTAATTTTTATTTTGTATATAAAGTGTCTGAATTTTAATTGAACTGCTATTTTTTAAATTGTGCATGATATGTTTTTTAAGTTTTCTGTCAATTAACTCATAAATTCGCTTTGAAGCCATTTTACATATCCAGCCTTCGCAACAAAATAAATTAAAGATGACTCCGCTTATCTTATTGCTGGCAGGTAGACAGCACACAAATGAAACACACACACACATACATAATGATAAAGTCAAAGTATTTTAAAATTTCTTTTTAAAACATTCTGCATGTTTCTCAATAATAATACAATAAAGCATACAGCCAGAATTTCTACCATTTATACATGTATCCGATTTATGGCATGAAACTAAATTGAAATATTATTTTTATTTTTAAAAATATTCAGAAAAATTTGTCTACCAACCTTAAATGCCAGGAAAATATTTTGCCAACACACATGTGAGTTCAAATATTATTGTGAAAACATTTATTACGTGACCACAATTTTCAATTTGTGAAAAATTTATATTACGTATATAACACGCACACAAACTAAAAGTTTTAATGGGTCGTTTGGCACACACATATTTCTAGACTACTGTACGCGAACACATAAAACAATAAATTTTTTTTTTTTAATTTTTACTTTAGTCCATCTATTGGGTGAATATTAAAGCTTTAATGGCATTTTGGTATTTTTAAATCCTTACTCTCTATCTCTGTCTATATTTCTACTTCTCTCTCTCCCTCTCTCTTTTCTAATTAAAATTCAAATCTTTAGAATTTTTGGAAAATAACAATTAAAAACAGATTGTGCAATTGACTCTTACCACAGTGAAATTAAAAACGACATACTCCATTTTGTTTTGCAACGTCCGCATTTTTAGCAGTTAAAAATTAATTTTATATCCTATTATTGTGGACATTATTATTTCAATATTCTGTATTTGCGATTTTATATTCCAATTATAGGGGGTTGTGCAAATTGAAAATTAAGTTTGAAAATAAAAAAAATAAAAATAGTAATAAAGGTTTAAAAAAATATTTTTAATTTGAGATTAAAAAATTCTAAATATAACAATGTCTGTTATTTGATATAAATAAATATAAATTTTAATAAATTAACTTTAAAATTAGTGTGCTACTTTCCCGTATAAATTATTTAAATCGTCGATATTAATTATTGAAGGTAAAGGCACGTCTCGATGGCCATTTCGCTACCGCTGACTTAGCTCTTCAGGAAACTTCTCACAATTAATTTAAATGAACCAAAATTTTTTTTACACAAAAAAGTAAATACAAAAACAAGGTTTAAGCTAAAACAATAATAATCAACTTTAATTTTACTTTTCTTTATCCACTGTTAACGGCTGACTTTTTTTTTCTTAAAGTTTAAAGATTTTGAAAAATAAAGTAAAAAACAACAAAGAAAATATCACAAAACACTACGTTATTTTATTTTTGCCTTATGCACCGGCACTTGCAATTTAATACTTAAAAATTAAAAACAAAGAAAGGTAGATGCTGCTCTTATGGAAAAGTTACTAGATTGAACAATTAGGAACCTTGGATATAAAGATTTCACCAAAGCAGATGGATTCAAATCACAGTTGGAAAAGAAATAGATAACAAAATACCGCATTAAGATACTCTAGTCATTAGACAACGCGACAGAATATTACTGAATTGGTGTACCAGAAACCAACTACATCTGGACGACTGATAAACTTCTATTCTAAACATCCTAGGAAAATTATTATAAACACAGCTAAAATTTTCATCAGCAGAGTTTTAGATTTAGTAATACGGTTTTTTACAAGGAAATCAAAATTAGCCACACACTGAAATTGAATGACGTCCCAATAAGAGCTATCAAAGAATTGATGAAAAATGTTGAAGCAAAAAGGACTATAATAGCAAACTGCACAAAATTTATAAAGGATTAACCGATATATCTGGACTATTAAAAAGATTAAAAGGCTGTGACATATATGACGCAGAAAGTACCAATCAGCCTTCAGGACGAGTAACTCAATACAACAAATGGTTAGTTATATGAAAGCGAAAATAAACAAAGTAGACAAAAGTAACGGGGACGAATCCAGTAAGTATGATATGATTTATGTTGGGGACAACAAAATCAACAAAATCAAACAAGACTCGCACCACATAATTCTCACTTAAAAGCCGGTATAGCAAAAAATCGCACTAGCTACTGTGCCTACTGTGCGATGAAAAAACATGTTCCGAATTATGACGATGTGAGAGTATTTTAGAATTGTAACATACAATTGACGTTACATAAAATAAGAGAGAACGGGAAATGCGTATAAATTTACATGAATATTGTTAGCAGCGTGCCAATTTTAGCACTTTCGGTGCTAGATACAGCACTTCTTTTGTTGATTTAGCAGCAAAATTACCGATTTAGCACTTAGCACTATTTTTAGCACTTTCTAACTCTTCATTTAGCATTTTTTAGCAGTTTTAATTAATGCAATTTACAAAAAGTTAATGCACTTTTCTGCAAAACACTTCTTTTCGCGTGTGTAACAATTGCAATAATAGCAAAGTAAGTCTGGCAACATAAGATAATAATTTATTTTTAAACTCTTTAAGCACTTTTTGATATTTCTGAATTAAAAAGTTGTATATTCAAATCTTACTGCGGATACCTAAAACAAATTTGCCTAAGTACATAATATACGCGTATGTATGTACATATGTGTATGTCAGGGCTTAAATTGCTTGCTTAGAAATAGCCACAGCACTTAAATCATTGTTTTTCTTTCATGTTTTTCAGCAAATAAAAAAACTAAATATCTCAGCAGTTACAACACATTCCATCATAAACAAAGCAAATGCAATAAAAAAAAAGAAATGCGTATGCTTATGCTGACACGTGAAAACGTTTTCTGTTTCTTAAGCAATAAGTTGATGTTTATTTCTTTTTTTTGCTGTTGCTTTTTAAGAAAAAAAAACACCATTTTATACGTTTCCAATGTTAACAGGGATGAAAAGCTGCGAGTTACAGGAAGTAACAGCAAGAAAAAGCAATCGTAGTTAGCCATAACTTCAAAGTAAAGAGTTAAGCAATAGCAAAAATAAAAATAAAGAACAATTTAATGCTTAAATAACGGCAATAGTTTTCAAAGTAATTGCTTTGCTTATTGCTTTGCTGCAAAAAGAAAAACATTGAAAATGCGTTTCTTTCTTTTTCTTTTTGCATTTGCTTTTAGCTGCACATTTTTCCACAGCAACAGTTAAGTAACTATATATGCTTTGAAAATAGTCAAGCATTTTTAATCACTGGTGTATGGGATATTTAATTTTAAGACTGAATTATTATTTTCATTTTGTTTTTAAGACTTTTTCAGGCATGTTCTGAATTCCACATGAAATGATCACTTCAAATTTTCCAAAGCACTATTGCTATAAAATTATTTTTTACAAAAAATATGCCTTGAAACATATTAAATGAAAATTTCGTGTGGAATTCAGAACATGATTGTTTATGTTTAATAAATAATTTATTGTTTTATAAATTTTGGTTTTTTCAATAAAAAGATTTGCCTAAATCTAAATTTTGGCACTATGTTTTAGCAATTTCTTAGCACTTTTCTGGTGCTCCAAAAATTTTTTGGATCTGGTTACACTCATTGTTAGTAAACAAAAAAATTTACATAGCTGTTAGAAGATAAATGTTTACTGTGCAAAATGAATGCGCCATTTGTCTTCGTAAAATTACTATTGTTAATTTCATTTTTTTTTTAATTTAAAAATGTTAATATTTTTCGTTAATTTTATTTGTGTAAATGTAGCAATGTTTTTTGTATTGTTTTCAATTTTTGACAGTTTCCCCTAAAGATGAACAGCGAAGCTATTCAAAATATTGGAAATTAAAATTAAAAACTAAATAATAGCCCAATTCACAATCTTGTGCAAATAGTCTTGCATCATAGCATTTGCAAAATTGTGTAGCATATTTTTAGTCTACACCAAGAAAATATATAGTAATGAGTAAAATATGCTACACAATTTTGCAAATGCTATGATGCAAGACCATTTGCACAAGATTGTGAATTGGGCTAATATTAATTAAGTGTTTAATTAACCCAAAACGACCTTAAGCCGATCCAAAATGTATATCATTTATCACAAATTGGAAGGTCAACAATACACCACATTTTAAAAATTAATTAATTTTTCTAAAAAAAAGGGTTTAAGAAATTAAAAAAAAAATGTTCTTTAAGATTCTAGGAATGAAGTTATTCCCAGCTAAAAAAGACATGCAAAATGAGTAGGTAATTCATGCGTTCTACTTATAACGAACTGGTTCAATTTATGGAAAAAACGTATGATTTAACATTAGGGTGTCATTGGCGAGCATGAGTTCACATAAACAAAACAAAAAAGTGAATTCTAAAAACCAATAAAAACTCGGCGATAATGATACGTGTTTTCATTAATTTTTTATGATTTCTTAAATCCTAAATATTGTTATCGTTTTAATATTTATGATTGTAATAAAATGGACCCAAATTTTTAAACTTTATTAGCAAGGTTAATATATCTTATTCAGTCTTAAAACCAGTTTTTAATAACAGAATTTTTATGAAATTTTATGAGTTTTTCATGAGTTCAAAAATTATTGCTTAACTAGAATATACGAACTTTTTAAAGTGCATTGTAGAAATGAGTGCAAGAGACTTTTGAACTCCTTCCTATTTTTTTGCTTGGTTATTTAAGAATTGAGTATAGAATGTTATTTGGTTTTAAAATTTTTTTTACTGCTTTTAATATTAATAGTGATTATCAAAAAAAAAATGTTTATTAAATTAGAATTTGAACTGTGAATATTATAAATAAATTGAAATTATTTTGGCTTAAGTTCATTTATTTTTAATTTCTAAAAAGCTTTTTTAAAAAGAAAATTTATTTTTACAAATGTATACGAACGTTTTCCAAAGAAAGCAGAATGCAATGCTGCACTTTCTGTACCGATACGTCCTCCATCAGGATTATTCGCATCTATCTACCTTAGTTGTGTAATTATAAGCATCATCTATTTAACCAACGAAATTTTACATAAAAACCAACGTATTTATTTCCTCACTGTTTATTTCTTTCTGTATTTCGTCTTTTTTACATTTGTTTTTGCTTTTGTTCCAATCATCGATTGAACACGAACGCACACTTTTATTTTAAGTCATTCTTACTTTACTCATTACATTACATTCTGCTAGCGTCTAATTTGTCTTATTTTGTTTGGAAAACGTCTGCATACATTTGTTAAATACAATTTTTTTTAAAAAGATTTTTAGAAATTAAAAATAAAATAAATTAAAACCAAAATAATTTCAATTCATTTAAAAAATTTTATGAGAATACTACAAAGTTATTTGTTTTTAGAAAATTAATATTTTAAGAGCATCAAACAGAATTAATACTAATAATATTAAAAGATTCCAAATCATTTTCATTTTAATTTTTTTTTTTTTCGTTAATGTGAGCGAAACCCCATTTTCTAATTAATATTTGTTCAACATGAAACGAAACCCCTTATTCATTTGAATTAATAAGTTTTATTGTTAAATAGGGATTTTAATATTCCTTTTTTAATAATTTTATATCTTTTTATTTTTCCAATAATGAAAATTTTATCTTTCGCCTGGCAGCCTGTATTTAAAATTTCAGCTTTTAATCATAAAAACCGCATTAAGAAACATTGATGTTACACAAAACAAAAATGCACTTAAAATATTAAACCATCAAACATCAAAAGATTTGTTATTAAAAATTTTTTAAAAATGAAATTAAAAACAAAAATCCTTTTTTTATTCATAAAAATATTTTACATTTGTATATGAAAAATTAATTTAGACATTCAAAGAATTTCCGATAAATTTTCAGTTTCGTGTGTATAAATATAAGCCTGTAGTTCTGAAAATTGTCTTCAATTTTGTAATATTAATAAAAATTAAATTAATTCTTTATAATTCGGTTTTCCTATGGCTACAATATGAATAGTTTCTTAAAAGCCATTTTTAGTTGGCAAAACCTAAACTTACGATTATTCATGCTGAGGATTTTCTTTTAGTAGCACATTTAAATAAGTATTAGATTCTGCTTTTAAGTGAAGTAGAAAATAGATAATATATTTTCTTGAAATTAGTTTACTTGTTCACTTGATGACGTGGTTTTATTTATAAATAACAAGGCCAGTGTAATCATAATTAATACTTTCTAAAGAAACGCAATTAAAATCCCCGTTAAAAATACTGATACTCTTCGTCTTAAGTGTGAAAAAGAAACCCGCAACTTATGTATCACTAATTGGTTATTAAATATTGAAAAAAGTTATTTTCACATGCTAGAGGTTCTGTAAACGCCCATTCGCGTATAATAGTCTAAACATAGGGAAGAATGTAATACATATCATGAAGGTAAGCGCATTCGATTGAAGCACTCACATGCTTGGATCCTAAAATAATTACCGTTCCACTAAAAAAGTACTTAACCCTTTCACCTGCAGGGTGTTGGTTAAATGCATATTTTAATCATTTTTACGCTTGAACTATAAAATTAGTTACGCCTGCAAAACTCGGATAAATATTTATGTATATGTGTGTATGGGTAATGAAAAATTTAATTCATTATGCTTTAATTTAAGTTAAATTAAATTAATTCATAAAATGAATTCAAAAAGAAAAAAAGAAACTAAAGAAGATTGTAATTAATAATTTCCTTTTTTTTAAACAAAGTGTTTAATTTTGAAATATTTACAAAAACAATGAAAACAATAAAGAAAGAAACATTGAATTTAAACTAAGAGAACGAAGAGCAGTATAATGTTGTGTTGTATTCGGAAAAAATTAATTGTATAAATAATTCTTGCAAAAAAATTCGATCTCAAAATAGACCAATGGGTAAAGAGTCTTTAAATATGAAATAAAGAATTAAATGCAAACTTTGTTTAATTCTCAATTTTCTAGCAATAGAGGTGGAAAGTCAATTGGAAAAGTCGATATACAAGGAATTGAATAACCTAATGAGACACACCTTATTTTATAAAATTTTAAAATTTTAGAAATTTTATTTTTGTTACAGAGGATTTAGCAATGGTTCTTCTGTATGAATTTTACGTATAACCCCCTTTAATATGCAGTTTTATACTCGATTTTATAAAAAAATATAGTGGTCAAATTATGTCAAAAGTTTTCCAGATCGATTAAAAAAATCTAATAAATTCAGAAGATATTATTAATGCAGATATGTTTGCCGGCTGCGTTGAAAAGGTACGCTGAAATTATTATCTCCTTAGTGCAATAAATTTTATTAAATTATTAAAAAGTCTATATTTTATGCTTTTTACGCCAAGTAGACTTTTACATATTTACTTGCTATGTACTAACATCCGGCTTAGCCTTAAAGCTTCTTATCTATTGTATAGGCTTTTTCTTAATTTCCTGTTTCGTATTGTAATAAATTATTGTTTTTATTTTATATCTTGTTTTACTTTATTAAAACATTTTAAATGTGAGATGTTATTGTGTCGAACAAAAGTTATTATAAGAATTTCCGGTAGTCTTAAGGAAGTCATTTTATAAAAATGTTTTTTAAGAAATAAGTGAAAAAACGCTAATACTATTCGCTACACAACTCGAAAAGTAAACTAATTAAATATTTTGTATAATGGATACTAAAATCTGCTGCATGCAAATTATTTTTCTTATAAATAAAAATGTGGAAGCTTAAAAAAATAAAAGAAATAAAAGAGAGCTGCGCCAGTCATGTCTAGCCAGTAGGAAACAAAAAATAAAACAACAAAAACATTTGAGAGTGTTTTTCTAAGCCCGATAGAACTTAAATTTTAAAAAATAATAAAAAAAATGTAAGAAAAATCAAGTCATACCATTAACATTTGGAAATTAAATTCGGGCTTGTGGTCACCGTGGCTGTTCTTGATAAAGCACATTCTCGACTTCCAACTTTGAGCCACTTTTTGTATGTCAAGAATAACAAAAACAACGTTGGCCTCTTAGGCGCTAATTACTACTGGTTTATCAGCATTAGCCATTGACTTCATCAAGCCCCTCTGAAAATAATCGATAGGTGTGAAAGTGCATAACCTTGTAGGCAAAAAAAACAGATTCACTTCCAAAAATCAATTTATCATTAAATTTGATTTTATTGTGTCGATGGTTTTGGTAGCCGTATTAGAGCTGCAAAACTATCGATAGTCAGCACATTCGATAGTTTCGATAGTTTGCTTAAAAACTATAGGTACTATAGTATCGATAGTTTGCATGAAAAGTATCGATTTTAATTCTGGAAACTATCGCTATCCGATATTATAGCTATCGAAAAAAAAATCTATTTATAGTAAGCCAACAATAAAACTATCGATATTATCGGTAGTACTATCGACTTTTTTTGCAGCTCTAAGCCTTATGGCACAAAGCTCCTTCATGTGGAAACCGAATATCATCGTACCCAATGCCATCCACAATTCAAACATCAATCATTGGTCATGCTGTGGCAACGATTTCCATCAACCGTAACGTGAGCTCCGGCTTTGTTTTCGAATAAATAAGAGCCAATGATGCCACCACCGTGTAAGCTGCATATCATCATATTTTTCTGGATATGAAGCAGTCTGTTGCAGATAGCTTTCACTTCACATGCTTCAATTTTCTTTGTTAACAAACCTGCTAAGCCATAACTAACAATTGGGTTAGAAGGGATATTCAAAGTAAATAAGAATGAATAACTACCGTCGTTTAAGCATCAATTTATTCCTAAAAAGGATGCCTAATTTTAAAAATCTACATGAAGTGTTTTAATAGTAATACCACACAGTTTACAAAATATTTTTTTAGCAGTTAAATAGACCGATTAATGGCGATGGACGCACGAAACAATTTTATAAGAAAAATTTAATAAACTTACAAATTGATGAAATATAAATAAGAATTTCATTTCATTTTGACAGGACACATACTGCATTTAAAATGAACTTAAGTACTTCAAACCAATTAAATTTTATATTGTTTATTTAAAAATTTGTGGAATGTTACTATTAACTAATTAATTTCTTAAATATTTTATATTCTATTTTACTACAAAAATTTTACTTTGTTGAAAAAAAAAAACTTTTATTTCGAACTTTAAAATTAAATTTTCTATAGGGTATCATCAGGTCATTAAAACATAAATACAAATCAAACACTACTTCTCACTTAATTTTTTCACACAATTATGACATTTTGAATACAAATATCATTAACTATTTGCAATCAATTTAAATTTTTCATTCCGCAATAGTGCGAAAAAAAAGGACAATAAATGTTGGAAAAAGGAAACCTAATATAAAACAATAATAATTTGTAGTGTAGTTATATATGGAAATGAACCACGATGCATTTATATAAAAACCAATCCAACATAAATTGAAAACAAAACGTACGAAGCAATATAATTATTTTATGCTGCATAAAATTTGATAAATGAAATAAGAGAATAAATCTTTAAAACGTACAAAAATTATTGGTTATTCAAGTTGAAAAGATTAACAAGTTTTTTTCCTTTTAACCCTTTGACATGTGAATTAATTTCGGCCGTTGAAAAATTGTATATATTGTTTTTATAGCTTAAATAGGCTTTAAAGAACATGTGTAAAAAATTATGGGGACAAATTTTTATTCTAAAGATGTACATTTTATTGCAAAATCTGGATCAATCTAAAATCTATTTCACTTTATTTTATTGTTTTATTGATTTTAAATTTCTGAATACACATATGTACATAAATAAAAGAAAAAAAATACGCGAGAAAATTCAATTTTTTGTTTTTTTATTTGAAAATAAACTTTCACATATACGGGGTTGCGTCGATTGTGACTAGACAAAATATATAAAAGTGATCTTAACCCTTATCGGTCGTAAGTCACCTCTGACGTGACAACAGTACTTTTCTGCAACGGTCGTATGGCACGTGTGAAGTGACAAGGCGAATTATGTCGAAACATACTGTCTATTGATGAGATTGCTTCAAAAAATACCATACCTTACAAGTATATAAATAATTATCAGAAACTCAGACATGTAGTAGTTGTACAAAAAATAAATAATTTGTAACAAAACTGAAAAGAAATGAATATAAATGTATAATAACATACTATTGTTTTTTTTTCATATTTGTTAAAAATAACTACAACCTGGTGAGAATTAAACGTGTGAAAAGTCGCGTCCGATAAGGGTTAAGTTGTATTGAAATCTTACAGCCTCTTCAGAAATTAAAAAATAACATCACAATGTACCTGTAACTGCGAATTAATTGCATGTATGCTAGAATTTCAACCAAATACGGGTTGATAAAATCGACGCATCGACGCCACGCATCAAAGGGTTAAAGCAATAATTTTGTTCAAATTTTTTTTTTGATTTTAAGCGAATTTCTAAAAATTCCATTATACTCCATTATACGTTTTTTATTGTGGGTGTGCAATATTGCGACAGTATTAAAATCTTCGGCAGTACACTTACGAAAATTTTTAAATGAGAACGCTCGTTTCTTTTGCAACTTTCACAAAAGGATTGAATTTGCCAATTAATTGAGACTACATGTAAAAAGTTGGACTAATTGTTCGACACTTGTACCATTTGCTTACGTTTAAAAAAGCATAAAAGCTTCCATCAAAAGTTTTATTTTTCAGATTAAAATGTTATGAAATTTTTAATAGATTTAATTATTTACTTAATAAGAAAAATATTTTTTTTCCTTTTTAATTTGAATTATAATTGATTCAATCACTTGTTTAATTATAAAATTTGTTTAAAATTTAGTTAATGTTATAATATTTAAATTTATGATTAATTCAATTACCTTTTTAATTAGAAAATTTTGTATACGTTTTTTAATTAAATATATAATTGAATTAATTAAAAATTTAATTAAAATTCTTTCTGAAGACAAATAAAAATTTTATACAATGTACTGACCTTGACAATTCTGGTTGTTGCTCTTAATACATTATTTATGTTAAAATTTTCCATCTCTTCAGACTCAAAACTTCCGAAAAAAATAAAACCTTTTTTTTTTGCTTTTTTAGTAGAAGTTATCTAATATCTAACTTTATTCAATTAGTTTGCACTCTTCAAGATTGTGTAATGTGTATAAAATCTATATTTTTAATATTTTTACACGCGATGTTTTGTCGACACTAATAATTACTAGATTAAACATTTAAATGTGTACACATAGAGAAAAATTAGGTTAGAACCGACATATCTTTTTAGAAAAATGATTAGGGGCAGCAAATTTTTTTTTTTATTTTATTAGGTACCAAGCAATAGCATCACCAAAATATTTTTAACAAACGGTATTAAAAAGAAATCGTACAAAAGCAGAAAATTGTAACTGTAACTAAAATATATTTCATGATTGCAGACGAAAGAACTCTGTTTTAGAATGACAACCTTACTCGTGAGATTGGTAAGCAGGCATTAAGTCCGACTGCAGGCTTAAGAATTACACTGAGATGTCGTAAATAATTTTTTTTTCCAGATTTTGATATTTCATCAAGGTTTCAATACATTTTTATCCCCTAAAGAGCAGAGCGTTTTTAATGGTGATAAAAGACGGTCTGCACATTTTCCCTGATCATACAGCTGTTATATTAAGCTTTTTAAGCATACGCTGGCTCGGTGACATTGCTAGTTCCCTCATTACATCCTTTCGATTTAGGTTTAAGATATGCATAATGAGTTAATGAGTAAAGAGCCACTTTGACTTGAAAAATCTTCGTACTTTACAACTGCATTAAATCTTTCTGCTTTTTGCAAGAGGTGCCTTAAGATATTAATTTAATGGATTTACGACTAAGACCGCATTCAGGTAAACTGTCATGTCTTTGCATTAATATATTATTTTCACAACAATCGCCTTACTCAGCATACAAAATTTTCACTTCAATAATAACAAATAAAATATTTATATATTATGATTTTTTACACCAATTTTAATTAAGCCACATTAAAGCTAAACTATTGGGAATTTATAAAAATACTAAAAATAAAAATATTAAGCTGTTACGGAACATGTTGTGATATAATGAGATTATTAATAATTTAACAAAATTGCATTTAGAAAAATAATGAAATAGAAATATATTATAAATTCAAATCATGCCTTTTAAATTTATTATAAATAATATTTAAAAATTTTGAATTTTAGTTGGCGTGAAATTCTAACTGCACATAATTTTCAATTTCAATTTAATTTAATATAATTTTAATATCTAAACTGTGTTTTTAGATACATATATAATGAATATATTGTTTTTCATATCTACGTGAGTAAAAATGGAAAAAATTCTTATATACTATGTTAACACTGTGATGCAAAATAATTAAATTATAACTATAAATTTTCGCTATTAATATATCACTATCAATATATCACTATACTTTTTTAACGATTATCGGTTGGTTAAGTTGACTTAAAACCTTTAACAATATTAGTTGTTGCTTAAACTCTCCTGATATTGTTAGCAAGTAACTCCTCGTTAAATAACCGACTATAATTTTTGAGAAGTTAAATCTGTCGACAAAAATATACATAAGCTTAAATACAGAACATACATATTCAAGCACAGAAGAAACACAGTTTGTTTTAAACATACTTGTTTAAGTATGTAAGTAGATAAATGCACATTTAAAATTTATCTAAAAAACAAGAAAGAGTGCTATATTTGGCTATGCCGAATCTTATATACCCTTCACCATCTATGTAAATCTAGTTTAGTGAAGAAACTTCATTGAAAAAACAAGACCAATGACAAAGAATTAAAAAAATTAGAAAAAAAAAATTAAGTTTTAAATATTCATAAATGTCATCAGTTCTTAGTGGGTTAAGCATTTTAAAATACTTTTAGTATTTCCTTAAAGAATTTTTCAAAAGCTTTAAAATGATGCCCATATTGATATTTTAAAAAAATTGAAAATTTCAGATGCCCATAATTCGGAAAATATGGGCGAGCGCCAATTTTTTCACTTGATTTATTTTTATTTTTCAATTCTCTATCGCCAAATATATTAATATTTTGTGAAGGAGTTAATTTATTGTTTCAAGTGACATCAAAAAATAAGAGGTAGGCGTGGTATTTTGCCTGCTGCCTCAAAGGACAATGACCGATCATGCTGATTTCCAATAGTACCTCTTTCGACACTATATCTGATCGATTGATATATTTATTATTTTTTTTTTGTGTTAAATCAAGTTTGTCTCTTCCGTCAGACGGATATCCCTTAATCGACTTCGCTATGCATAAGAAGTCACAATATATATATATATATATATATGGCATCGAAAATTGATATTGTAGAAATAACAAACGGAATGATAAGCATAATTATACCGTTATTTTTTGTTCTTAAGGGTATAATAAATTTTTTGTTAAAACAAAAATTGCACACAACTATAGGTAGGTCTTTAACGTATTTGAGAAGAGGTAATCGCAACTACACAACCAAAACAATTATTATGCTTTTCTTATTGCCATACTCTATTCATGCGTATCGGAAGATATGAGTTCATGTGTGTAAATTTACATCATGAAATATACACTTGTATGTGCCTCGCTCGAAATTACTAGTTTGTACTCTTCTCTTTTGTGTTTTTCGGAAGGAGTTGCCGCTCAATTTCAAGGATGTCTGCTATCGTTAAGCTAAAGTTAGTGAATCAATTAATCGTTACTGCAAACAACAGAAAATGTAGACAAATATAACGATTATCGTATTGCTTATAATTAGTGATTCACACTGCAGGTTCAGTCTTCTACTGAAAAAGGTATTTGCAAACTATCAACAGAATATTTGATTAATTTTTTTTTTACAAAGACTAAGCAAATTCAAATCTCTTTAAATTATTTATAAAAATTTATTTTTATTTTTAGTATATTTTCGTACCGTATTTTAAAACACTAAACTTCCCCTTACTGCCGTATTATTATTTCCGATTTTTAAAAACTTTAACGTTTCTCCAATCAAAACAGAAAAAATTGCTAAGGAAAATCTAATTATACGCGCTTTGATTTTATGATTAGTAATTACCTAATTGACTGTTTGTACTCGTGCGTTGGCAAACCACCGAAATCCATTGTTCCAATACTTTCACACATAATTATGAATGTATAAGTTTATGTAAAATGCGATCAGAAGTGTGAAATTTATATCGGCTTGGAAATTACCGTATGTATACATACTTACACACATGCATACATATTACAGTTGCAATCTATACGTTTATGTAAACGCACATAAATATTGGCATTGATGCAGCTACGTACGTTTCATGTGCAATACCGTAATTGCCAAAATTTCTATTGGCCACAACCGAAAAAAGAGCAAACTATTTATTTTACATTAACTAATATCAAATGTAAAATAGTAATTTAATATGGAGAGAATATGGAAAGAGTTGAAAAAATTCCTAATTGAATTCTAATTATTGTGAAAAGATTTAAATTTTTTAATATTTAAAAACGTGTAAAAACCCCTGAGTAAAAATTTTGGCTAACATGAGGTGGTTGGTGATAATTTATGTGAATTTTTTTTATGGAGCAGGGAAGAAAAGCGAAATATATTTTTTATTATTTACAATAACACAGGAGTGGACGATTTTATATTTGAGCAACCAATTTAATTCGTATACTATGTAGACTCTCTGTACACCTGATGGTTTTAAAAACCATGATGGTTTTAAGGAACCTCCTTGACATTTTATATTTATTCACTTTCTAACATGCACAACTACTTCTCTCGAGAAATTTACAGTTTACCTGAGGCCGTATTCTGTAATTCTCTTACCTAAAATTTGAGCTAAATTGGTTAAATAATGAACTCATCCATGTACAGTTTTTCTAATTGTAAGTCTAACTCAATAAATAAGAGGCTGTTCAGTATAGGGTTAAATGTTCCGATTTCGTATTTGTAGCAAAACAATGCTTTGTCAAAATTCAATAATTTTAGATATGGCGATTTAGCTTAAGCGACTTACAGAATAAGGCTGCTGTTCATGTAATTTTGTGTAATTGGACTTATAATTGCATCCATTTTTTTATTTTTATTATTACTACTAAGTGTAGTTAAGAAGGGCCTTGATAGCTAAACATTGCCATTAGGGGATGTAATACCGGACAATTTTAAATATAAATAATTTCTGAAGGGTTCAGCGTTTAAAACGAAACTTCACATAGTGTACTTGGTTTCTGTAAATAAAATTAAAAATTTCTAACATTAAAGTTTTAATGTTACCAAGCTTTATACAGCATCAATTTAAGTTAATAAAATGCTTTATAATGGAAAGCAGTAAAAACATTAATGAATAACACAAGCTCAATTTGTGTAGAACAAGAAGTCTATAATATTTTCATTGGAGAAATTTCTAATTTAAGTTTCAGCAACAAGACACTGGTAGCAGAGTTTAAGGTAAGAATCTTAGCTGTTAACACCTTATGGTAACCCACAATAAAAGACCTCTTTCATGCATTTTTACAAATCTTATAATTTTTTGGTGGTTCATAGATTATAATTTTTTTTATTACATAATAGAGTCTTTGTTAAGGCAGAATAAGAAAAAAATGCCTAATTTTTCCAATTTCACATTTCGCTTAACTGAATTCCAAACGCATGCAAAAGCCATCAGATTTTCTCAATTTTGTATAGAAAATAAGCCGAATTCGAAGAAATTTTTCCTCTCCATTTATTATGCTTTTTTTTCAAAAAATGTGTAGAAATAAGCCATTTTAAACTTTTCAAAATAATAATTAAATACCTTCAAATCTAAAAATAAAATATAGTTGGAAAAATAACGAAAGAAAATAGTGTAAAATTAAACAAAAACTGTATTTGAAAAATTTATATTTTTCAATTGTCTTTAACTATAGATGTTAATTTTATTTTTTTACTTGAGAAATGATAAAAGAAAACAAAATGTTAAGGCCCTACAAAATTTAATGTCCAATTCGACCTCTTTTAGAAGCCTATTGCGACGCTTCAGAAACAACAAGTTTTAAAAATAAACTCAAACACTACTTTGCTTCTGGCTTATTAAATTTAGTTTAAAGCAGTCCAGCTGTTTCAAAATTTATTATTTATTAAAAAAAATTTATTATTTATTAAAAAAAAAAATTAAAAATAACTGTCATCATGCTTGTTTTAAGGATATATGAAAAATCAAATCCAACTTAATTTATAATCATCTAATTGATGAAATAGAAATAGATAAGAATGTAATAATAAAAAGACGATAACAAAAAATCTGTTTTTTTCCCTTTGAGTTAATTGTCAGTCTTTACGCCCAATACCCACATAATAAAATAATAAAAAAAAATTTTGATTAAAACTGTAGTAGCGTCAGATAATATTTAGCAATTTTGCAGTCTCTTTTAATAAAAATATCAGATTTAAAAATATTTTTCAAAGAAATAAGCAGGAAAAATGAACACAGACTGGCTTTTAAATTTTCCTGCAATTTTAATTATAGCACAAATTTTGCAAAAACACAAAAAAAGTTTATTTTTAACTTACTGGCACACAAGCAAGTACAAGGACATTCTACGAAAAAAAAATTTTATTTCTATTTGAAATATATTTCAAAAATATCTAATGTATACGAGATTGTTTGTGATCATCTTATAAATTATTTCATATTTTTACTGCAAATGCTCAAACACAACAACAGAATACAATAATGAATAAATATTTTTTGAAAAATTTTAATACATCAATATGTAAGTTTCAGTATTTAAAAAAAGTTTACAAAAAAAATTATTAGCAGCTGTTAGTTCAGTAAGAAAATATGCAAAGAGATAAAATATTTTTCGTACACGCTGAAGCAATGAATTTTTATCTGTATTGAAAAAAGCAAATTCCATTTTTTAAAAAAGGAAACTAAAACAATCGTGAGTAAGTAATATTTAATGCAGACAAACTCTTTTTAATATTTTTTGTTATAGAGTTTTTCTTCTTATTATAAAGCTGCTTTAAAAATAAAATAATATCTGAAAACAGATTCTTCAAACTTACATTTTTAACAAACCTCTTTCAAAACCATTATTATTAAATTATTTAAACAAAATTTGATATATTATTTTTAATTGTTTTTTTTTTTTTTTTTTTTTTTTTGTTTAGGTACTTTAAAAAGTAAACTTATAAAGTATTCTTCCTATACAGGAACATATTCAAAACAATATTCTTTAAATAAGTCTTTAACTTTAAAACTGTTCTTAGTGCTTATACAGCTTGACCCCTATAATAATTTAAGTTGTCGTTTATAAGTAAAAAGCTTTTGTATGGGACATCTGTAAGTATTTAACATGATTGATTTTTAATAGATATCATAGAACTCTAAAGCTTTCAATATTTTCTTGTTTTTAGAATTTTTATTTTAGTGATCAAGCATCTACTTGTTATTTATACTGACACACATTACTGTGCTTATTACTGCTTCTGAAAAATATATTTTATGTTTTAAAAACAATAAAAACATAAAATCGACGTTACCTTTAAAAGTACTATTTTACTCTTTTAATGGCCTCTTACATAAAAGTTTAAATATTTGTTAGCTATAAATCAGAGTTGCTTCTTCAAAACTCGCTACAGTGACATCACTGAAATACAATAAAATCATATTTTTATTACGTAGCTGCTGTCTTCAAAATAATTATGTAGCTGCGTACAAGGCGACAAATGTTGCTAGCGTCACTTGCCGTCGTGTTCGTGTATCTTGTGAGGCTTCTTCACTAAAATGGAGAGAATAAAATCGAACAAAACTGAATGGAATATAATGGAACAGAATAGAATAGCATAGAATATAATAGAATAGAATATATAGAATAGAATAGTATAGAATAGAATCAGTAGAATAGAAGAGATAAGAATAGAATAAAACAGAATAGAACAGAATAGAATAGAATAAAATAGTATAGAATAGAATGGAATAGAATAGTATAGAGTAGAATAGAATAGAATACAGTAGAATAGAAGAGATAAGAATAGAATAGAATACAACAGAATAGAATAGAAGAGAATAGAAGAGCATAGAATATAATATAATAGAATGAAATATAATAGAATAGAGTAGAATAGAATACAGTAGAATAGAAGAGATAAGAACAGAATAGAATGGTATAGAATACAATCGAATAGAATAGAATAGAATAGAATAGAATAGAATAGAATAGGATAGAATAGAATAGAATAGAATAGAATAGAATAAAATAGTATAGAATAGAATGGAATAGAATAGAAAAGAATATAATAGAATCAAACACGATAGAATAGAATTAAATAGAATAGAATAGAATAGTATGGTATAGAATAGAATAGAGTAGAATATAATACAGTAGAATAGAAGAGATAAGAACAGAATAGAATAGAATGGAATAGAATAGATTAGAATAGAATACAGTAGAATAGAAGAGATAAGAATAGAATGGAATAGAATATAATAAAGCACGATAGAATAGAATTAAATAGAATGCAGAATAGAACGCAAGAGAATAAAATGGAATAGAGTAAAATAAATAAAATAGAATAAAAGAAAATATATCTTAAAATATGGTGCAATTTAGACACTAATCCTAAAAATTTCTTTATGTGTATGTTTACGATTAAACAATATATCATTTCATTCACGTAAACACACACTCACACACGTTATATACTAATAATTTATATTCTTCATGTATCTTGTACTTGTGCCTTTCTACGAATAAAAAAAGTTTATCCATATGCTAAATAATGTAATTTAAGTATTTAAATATGCAAAAATGCATAATGTTCAAGTACTTTGTGCCCTTTTTGTACAAGAGAAAATTTGTTTTGCATACTTTAACTCATATTCTTTATGTAAAAATATAAAAATATTGAAAACTGTTAAGAAAGAAACTACATAATGTTAAAATCAAAAGAATTTATAAATCACATATGAACGTTGTTTGGTAGAAGTTATGATTCATTAAGCCACATAGATACGCACGTGCAGCAGGGTATTGCGTCTGTGTTGGTATAAACATCTGTGTAGAATATTATTTTTAATTCCGTATAGTTATATTTAAAAATGAATTTTAATTTTTTATACTAAACTATTGTAAAGGTTTCATTTTCTTAGCTTTTTTAAAATAAAAATTTCAGTTTTAAATTGCCAATGAAAACAGCTGCAGATGAAAAAAACATTAAATTGAGGGGTTGCAATAAATTTCTTTCTTAAAAATGCTGCTATGAATATTAATTAATTTTAAGTAATAAAGATAATTTTATATAAAAATGCAAGAAATTCTCAAAATAAATTAAATTTAATATTTCAAAAACAAAAACTATTTTTTCATATTCAAATAAGTTATAAGTTATTTTTATACAATTTAAAAGTTTTTGTTTTTTATTTAAACTTTTCAAATTAATTTACTTTAAAATCATGTATTTGTTAACTTTAGAAAAGTTTAGGAAATGTTTATGAATACGCAATGAAATGCATTGTATGCAATGAGAAATGTTCATATATTTTTGTGCAAAGAAATTGGTTGAATGCGAGTGCGTTTCAATATGTCTCTTAAAATTTAAACAAGTTGCGTAATTCAGTTTGCGTTTGACAATCATAGCAGACTACCTCGCGATTCAGGAGAAAGTGAAAGAAACTGAATATCGTGTGCTTTATAAGTATTAGTTTTCGAGGAAAAAAATTCCTGAAACAAAGTGTCGGCTTAATAAATGCTATGGAAACTTTGTATCATTAACTTTAATAATAAAAAAGTGACTTACGCTCAGTTAAAGTCTCTACGCCTGAAACAATTTTCGATATGGCATTTGCCAGTAGGAGATTGAAAGTGCGATGAGAAAGCTTTCCGCAAATTGGGTAACGCGATTGCTTCAATCGAATACAAAAGCAATCGTGGGTTTCTCAAATTAATACATTGCCAAGTAATCCACATTGTTGACTTTCAAAACTGTCCAATGGATTTAATCAGGATTTAAGGAAAAAAACTCTAACATTTGGCCAAGAAAAAAGTCCTCTTGCAACAGGACACGAAGAAACTTTGGTGAGCTGAACAAAGACCATGCTGAAAAATAAAACAATTTTCTAGTGAATAAAATTTTGTATATTCAGAAATTCAAAGACTTGTGGAACCACCCTCGTATTTTTCATCTGTTTATACACTTTTATAGCTTTTTAAAAGAAACATATTTTTTATGATAAACTAGCTATTCTAATCGTACCACGACCACTATTTCATGCAAGTATTTTTATTTGTGTTATGTAGAAGTTATAACAGATTTCATTCTAAATATTGGACCTTATTAATCAGGGCTTATTTATTAAAATGTTAAAATCGATTCCGCGCATTTTTCAACTTTCCCTCTTATCCTTCCTCTTCCTTATTTTTTAAATAAGAATATTCTGTTTTAACTTCTAAGTAAATATTTATCTCTGTTTTAAATACTTTTTAACCGGTGACCGTTTTAGCCATAACGCACGAATTCGTGCAAATTTTGCATAAACCATCTACACGACCATGACCGATCATGAGTTGCAACAGTTTTTCATATATAGATATACAAATAAACTTTTCACGAAATTGAAGAGTGTTTAGTTTTTTCACTTATAGAAAATTAATTACAAATAAACGAATGACAGAAACATGTAAACCAATCCTTGTATGATTGTTTATTTGTATAATTATATGTCCAAAACACAACGAATCAATTCACATTATCTTTATGTGCGTTCATTGTAATAATCAATTAATTTGACGGCCAAAGAGAATTGAAAATTTTAATTAAATAAAACACACATTAAAAAGCAATATCAATAAAACATACATACACATGCATATACTTAATAAAACTAGTTGTGTTTCTGCTTAAATGGGCTAACAGTTCGTTCACCTAGTCATTAAATAACGAATTAGTTGGATGCTATTTATTAAACTAGAAATTAAAACTTCAATAGAAATTATAAAGAATAATTTGAGATCTTTTACTGCTTTTAAAACCGCAGAGTTTTCTACTTATAATAACTTTAAGGATTCAATTTTCTTGTTAATGTTAAAACATTATTTGATTTTTAATTAACTTAAAAAAAAAATATATAGAAAGTGGTTATTAATTCGTCTGAACGTTTCTTCTTCTTTAAATGTTTGTAGGGTAGCTCTCAATGGCAAAAAGTAATATAAAAAAATCAAAAAATTAAATCGCTCCCCATAACTGACGTAAACTGACCTATATGGGCTTATCTTTTACACCGTTATAGACATAGTCTTGAAAATTAAAATAAATATTCAAGATTATAAATTAAAAGAGGCCCCAATAGTTCAGTTATTTAATGCACACTTTTGTGCAGTTGTTGACAGACGCTTTAGAAACAAAAAGAAAATTTGAATTTACAAATTAAAGGCGTTTTTTTGATTTGACGTATATGGTTCTACCGTTTGAACTTTTATGTAGAAACACTTGGAAACTATACAGAATGTCTGATGATTTGCTTGGTACAGTAAGAAGTATAAATATTTAAAATTATAAATAAAAGGGTGCCTCAATAGTTGATGTAACTTGAAGTATGTAAATGGGCAAATTGTTGAACGGTAATTGACAGATAGCTGAAATTTGTTTCGAAGTAGGGTTTTTGCAAAAATTATTATTTATACCAGATTTAGTTTCATTAAAAGGTATTTCGAAATTAACGTGATATCCATTAAAATGTTATATTTTAAACTGTAAGAAAGTGTTAAATTTACAAGAAAGTGCAACAAATAAAACATCAAATTAAAAAGTGATTCAATAGCGAGGCAGTTATCACAATTTGTTTTAAGACCTCACTAAAACAACAACAAAAATTAAAAATAAAACTAAGATATTAAGAGTGCTTCTTATATTTTTACCGTATATCATTTTAGTTTTTCAGTTAAAAGGGTTGTTCAATCTATTGAACACTTAAATTATAAACTTTTAGTATTTTTTATAATTTTTATATTAATTAAAAATTAATATAAGATACTAACATGTAGTTAATTTCTGTATGTGTAAAAAATTAACATAAAAACATAGAAATTTAGTACAGCAAGTTGATCGCTTTAAGAAAGCCAAAATGAAATCTTTTTAAAGCAAAATATAATGCAATACAGTCACTTACCTTTCAACCATCAGTTGAACCACTTTTCTACGCGGAATTATTATACACCATTTTTAAATTAAATACTTACATAAACTATGTACCATATTTCATATTACTCCCAGTTAATTAATTCAAACTCACAAATATTGATTATTGTCTAATGCAGTCTAATGACCAATTCGCTTGTTCAGCTCTTCATGAGGAAACTTATCACAAAATTTTAAACAAACTAAAGATGTCCAAGCAAACTGAATAATTTGGAGTTATAAAATAATATATAGTTTAAAGTTAAAAAGGGCTTCAAAGGACATTTTTAAAAAATTATAGGGACAAATTTCTTTTTTATAGTGGATTTTGAAGATGTTCACTTTTTCACTTTATTTTAATTTTTTATTGGTTTGAAGTTTTTTCGTATACACTTCTTATCTAAAATGACCATTTTTATAATATGATCAAAAAAATTAACGAAGAAATTAATTTTTTTTTTTTTTATTTGAAAATAAATTTTTTAAAACATAAGAGGATGACCAGACAAAACATATGAAACTGATCTCAAGTTGTCTCGCAATTTTACAGCTTTTTAAGAATTTAAACAGTAAAAGCACGACTAACCAATAACTGTAAATTAATTGCATGTATGCTAAAATTTAAACCAGTGACGGTTTGATAAAATCGATGTACGTTATAATGTACACCACATATCAAAGCGTTAAAAGAAAATATAAAAACCAAACTCTGAAAAAAATAACAATAACTAACGATTGATTTTATTTTTCTTTTTTTGCTTTCACCTTCAATAATCAATATCGATGTATCTAAATGAATTAATCGACAAATTAGGGCGCTTAAATTTAATTTACATAAATTGAATATTTCCGTGATTAAACTTCATTAAAGCATTTTTACCATTTAAACATTTTTGCTTTGGCAGATGTTATCTCTATTCTATTAAAATTAAGAAAATTTTAAACAACAATATTACCTACTACTAGTTAAAGTTAAATCTATTGCTTTATAATTGCAGCCATACAAGTAACATAGCATTTGCTAAAGTGATACAATTTTTTAAAAGCAATAACTGCAGAAGAAAACTAAGACTTTACTGAACCAATTGTTTTTTATGAGTTCTCCAGGGTGACATTATATGGCAGATTGTGGCCCAATAGTGCAGTTTATTTTCTTTTACTGTTAGAACTTTTACGTGTTTATCATAAAATTTAACATAAAAACAATACTGTTCACATTATTTTGAAGATGTTGTCCTTGGTTTTATGACGGCATTTTTAAAGCACTAGTGCTGGTTTGCTTGAACATTTGTACAATTTTATTCTATTCGTTTTATTTATTTTGTTCTAATCGAAGAGCTGTTTTTATTATTTTTTTTTAATAAAGTTTATATATTCTGAGTTCTTATGTGCAGCAAAGTCGATTGACCGATGTCCGTCTATACGTCTATATTTGTGTTGATGTCAACTTTGCAAAGCAGTAGATGAGCTGCAGAAAATTTAAATACGCCAATTCATCACACATAATATCGAGAATTTTGCTATTGAAAATCTGTCCATATCCTTCGTGGCAGCGGGCAAAACACTTATTTCGTGAATAGTAACACTTAGCTCATGCCTTATGTGACAGATAATTAGTGTTATTCTTCCTTTTAATGAATATGGTTGTGTATACACTTAAACAACGCTAGGAATTACTTTGAAAATCATGGTAATGTTGCAGAATGTATGCAAAAATTGCGTGCGGTTTTTTGAAGAAGAGAAGCACCATCAGCTCCGTTTGTCCGTTATCTTCTGAAAAAAGTGAAAGAAACTGGCAACCTTCTCGATAAACCAAAGCGTGAAACGCCAAAAACAGTGCGTACACACGAGAATATTGCTGCTGTGGCAGAAAGTGAGCGTGAACCGCCAACAACATCAATTCACCGTCGTTTTCAACAATTGAACATTTCGGAGACAACATTGAGATGAATTTTGTATGACGCCATACAAAGTTCAACTGGTTCAGCAGTTGAAGCCAATTGACAAACCAATGCGTTTTCGCTTCATTAAGTGGGCCTGCGATCGATTTACAGAAGATGCCGATTTTGCCAAAAAAAATCATCTTTTCAGATGAAGCTCATTTTAATCATGGCGGGTATGTAAGCAAGCAAAATTATCATATTTGGGGCACAGATAACCCGCATGCATACATTAAAAAGCCGAGGCATAATTGGGCCATTTTTCTTCGAAAATGAGCAAGAAGTGGCCGTTACAGTCAATGACGATCATTATCAGGCCGTCTTGAACGAATTTTTGTTCACAAAAATTGAAGAGGAGAATATTGGCAACATTTGGTTTTAACACGACAGCGCCACATGCCAACAGCCGAAGCTATACTCGATGTTTTGCGCCCTTGGTTTGAAGATTTCATTATCAGCCGCAGAGCTGATGTCAATTGGCCACCTCGGAGCTGCGATTTGACACCGTTGGATTATTAATTTTGGGGTGTCTTCAAAGGTAAGTGTTACGCCGACAAGCCAGAGACAATACTCGTGAAGCCATTGGTGAAATAAAGCTGCACACAATCGATAATGTGCTTAAAAATTTGACCGATCGTGTAAACTGCTGCATGGCCAGCCCTGGCAGCCATTTAAATGAAATTATATTCCATTTTTAACCGGAAGGAGTGTACTTTTAAATAAAAAACAAATTTGAGAAAATATTCAGTGGTTTTTTTACAGCATTTTCAAAAAAAAAAAAGTTATTTTGCGGACCCTTTCTATGTATTTATTTTTGATTTTTAATTTACTGAATAAGAGGCATAAGTATAACACAGATTTGTACATTCCCTTGATATTTTCCTAGAATATTTCCAACATTCATTAAAACTTTAAAATTTCTTCTTGCATAAATTATATATTACAGCTTAGCAATTCATTTTGAGTGTATTTAAATTATTTCTTCTCCTTTATTTTCCAATTTAGAAGCTTTGTTATCATTGCATAAGAATGATGACATAACGAGAAGATTTGAAAAGCGAAAGATGAATTTATACCTTGAAGCTTAAAATGTTTACAGTTTTATAACTGCAACTGCATGAATGTTATGATAAAAAGGCAATAGCAGACTTACAGAATATTAGCAAAAAGAGATTATAGACTGACTGAAAAAGGAAAATATAATGGAAAATATTTATATGCAAAATATGAATGAGAGCTCTGTTTTTTTCTAATATTCGCCTTAAAACACAAAATAATATTTGCTTAACTAAAGGTTGTGCTACAATAACAAAAATATAGCAGTAAACAGGGCAAACGTTGGATATATGTATGTATGTAACGATAATAATGGTGTTGGATGCTGGGTGTCAGAGATGGGAATATTGTTAACTTATATGATAACTTTAAGATGAAAATTATTTTTATTTTAAAGTCACACATTACGTAACTTTTCCTAATAGCAGAAAAAGCAAAAAAAAAAACTGTTATTTATAAACTGTGTAATTTGTTAGAGTAGGTTTTTTATTTCCATGACGTATTCATTTTTTAAAATAACGCTGGTTTTTGAACAACGTTTTCTCGGCATTGTGTTTGAAGATTTTTTTCTCTATAGTATTTCTACTAGCACTTCACTAATGAAGTATTTTGTTTATTAAAGCAACATATCTAAAGCACCTAAAAATACGTAGTACACCTCGTTGGAAAGCTAATTATCTTCTTTCTTATCTATTAAAATAAAACAAATATTTTTAAAGGAACCCCTTGAACGAACTTATTAAAAAAGAAGAACTAAACTTGCTGTGTTGATGAAGCTTTTATATAACGGTAAATTTTTTTGAATCGGTCTAGCGGTTCTGGAGATAAATGGCGTACAATTTTTAATTTATTTTTTCGCCTACTCTAAAGCAGGCGTGTCAAATAAACAATTATTTTAATTTTTTAATGCTGCAACTTTGAGTTCTGTTAGTTTGAGTGTGAGAGGGCAAGTTCTTATAAACCAGAATTAATAAGAAAAATTTATATGCGAGTATATATGTACGTAATTGCAGACATATAAATAAACTTTACTAAAGATTGTATAAAATATTAAAATAACATTAAAACGGAAAAAGCATCATGGCAAACAACCTGTACACGTGTTGTCTTGTTGTTGTCAAAATAATCCTTCTAAGTAAAATATTTTTATTTTATTTTTAATATATTAAAGTAGTTGTTTTCTATAAGGTGGACGTGTCTTTATGCAGTTGCCACTCATTAAATTTAGTTTTTATACACTTTTAGCATAATATATAATTATACTAAAAGTATGAATATACTTTAATGTAATATGATTAATATATAGATATACTCGTATATATCGTTTTTTTTTATAATTATTGGCCCACAATCATAGATACACATTGCAGTCGATTCCTCTTAAAAACTACTTAAATTTTTTAAACTATAGTCAAGTTGATGACAGATCAAATAATGAAAATGTTTTGCCATAATTTGCAACAAAATACAGTTAAATAGATTCCCCATCTCTGATCAGCTGCTAGTATATTATGTTAAAAATAAGGAACAAATATAAAAAACAAAATTTGTTCACTTTGTTAATAAAATTGAAAATGAATTACTTGAAATTTAAGTTTATGTCATAGAATTATTTTGATAAAATCGGTACTAAAGTATTTAAAATCATCAACTTTAGTTGGTTGTAAATTTAAAACCGACTTCTACCTTTTACTTTTCTACAGTTCACGAAAAGTTCGCTTCGAAGTACACTGTACTTTAGAACACGAAAATTACACTTTATTTAAGACTATGATTATGGGCCATTACTATTATCGCTGCTATCTATTAAAAAAAAAAAGTTTTTGATATACTTATCATTAAGCCCATCTCTGCAGAATTGCCTTCATTCGCACATTACGTTATTATTTTATAAAATTTTTCAATTATGAAGTTTCTCGTATAGTTTTTGTTTGTGTGCTGTTTTGTGTTGCATTGCTCCGTATTTGAAAACAACTTACTGTAAGCTTAAGGCATTTAAAAGCTGTTCTTTTATTTTCTTCACTTTGTTTCTCATTTTATTTAGATTTTTCCATATAAAGTATTTAAAATTTAGCGCAGGTTAATGTAAATGTATGTACATACTTATGACGTATGTAAATTATTTACTTATATATTTATGTTGAAGTATTTATGTTTTGTATATTGTTATTTTTTTTTTTTGCAAAGTTCAACTTAATTACAATTTAATTACCATAGAGGAATATAAAAGAATTTAAACTGCTGCGCTATTAAAATAAAAATTAATATGTCAACACTTTAAATGGCATAAATAATAAAATATATGTTAAATGTTAAATTAGCGTTATAATCTTGATTTGATTTTTGCAAACAACTGTGATGATGAGAAAGTAACGTTAAATGTTTTTGCAGCAACAACCTGCCAACAAAACGCAATTTTTGCTTGTAGTGAATTTTTTCGAAGAAAGGGAGTCTAGAAGATCAAAACAATTTATCAACCTCAGTTAGACGCCGTGCTCAGGAGCTTGGTCTTTAGGTACAATTTTGTACAATGATTTGCATTTCTTACTATTTGAGATTAAATTGACGCAAGACATTTTCTACAATACCATTTACGCAGCTGTACATATGCCGATAAAACGTAACACCTTGCTCATGGCAATCCCGATTTTCATGAAAATTCATAAAAATCATCATCATCATCATCAAAATAGGTAGCGATATCGTGACATGATTAAAAACTTTTTAACGTCACAATTGCATGACTTGGGTAGAAGATAGTGCCACAATGCATACAGGAAGGATTAAAATGGAATTGCTGTGGGTAGTACATTTTCGGCGGACTGGGTGTATATTTGTTAGGAGCATAATGACCAGGGTACACATCCATATAATTTCTATGCGTGCAGGTATACGTGATGCACAAAATTCTTACTCTTTAAATAGTTTTGTTTTTCAAAAGCAAATGATTATAATTTTTTTGTTAACTATTCTTTCTATTAAAGCTTTGCATGTTTTTGATTTAAAAAAATTAAAGTATTTTAAATAATTTTAAAGTATAAAAGCAGTACTTTATTTTAACATGCTTTAATTTAATTTATATTCTATTTTAAAAATCTACAACAATTTTTTTATAATTGTGTTGTGTTTTATGTGATTGTAATTATAGACATGTAAACACACAATTTATTTCACATTTATTTTAATAAAAATCATAATTAATTCATGGGTTGTGATAAAGAAAAATCCCTGTAGCTTTGATAGCGCATTTATATGCATACATAAGTCAGTATAAAAATTCTTTATTTAATGTCATACAACTTAAACTACAGTTGACAGCTTTTATGTTTTAATAAAAAAGTAATTTATAATTGTTTTTCTCATTTTTCTATTTAAATTTTAAAATGCCTAATTATGCCTACGATGAAAATGAACATAAAAATTTAAATTTAATTAAAAGTAAATTAACACAAGTAAATTTAATTATTCAACCACCCACAATATAGGCGTACACACCAAATGTTTTTTTATAAATCATGTATAGAAATTTTTTTCTGGGAAAACGTATACAAACGCATGCAAAACAAAATTTATATGCAAAAACTATACAGCGCGAGGAGTATGAAAAGGTCATAAGGACTTTTGTATTATAAATTAATACTTCCATACAATTTTCCTTAGGTTCTGATAATGTTTCAAAAAAGTTTTAGCAAATTATTTGAAATAGCGCAAATAATCAAATCTATAAAAATCGTTTTAGAATAAAAATTTATTGAACAATAAATAATATTTTTACATGAATTCAGTATAAAATTTTTTTTGGAAAGTTGCTTATTGATGATACAATTTTTTGATTCTGTCACCACTACAGGAAATATGACGATCTTTGATGGCCAGGGTTGTATCATTGAATTTTACTTAGTACTGATGAGTTTGACTTCGTGTATAAATTAATTTATTTAAAATCAAATGCTTTTGTCCACTTGGACATCCTCCGCTTACTTAGATTATGAAAGAGGTGACAGCTAAAGACGCGACCTAAAATTGCATCCAACATAATGTCAAAACAATATTTTAGACTTACCTTTGATTTCTTTTGAATTTTAAACCAAAAAAATATTTTGTCTATTTTTTCCTAAAAGTAACTTAAAACTCGGAGATCTGCAATCATATAGAAATATTTTTAATTCAAAATGTAGTTCTTCTTTTTTTTTTATTTTGATTTGCCAAAAAATTTCATTAAATGAAACAAGTTTTGTTTTTGTGTTAAAAAATGTTTTTCAAGAGACACACGCTTAAAAGTCACACAAAAAAGATGACAATGTTTCTAGTCATTTTATAGCCTCAATTCCAAATACTTCCACGATCAGCTGCATTCAGGTGCATTTTATAGATTTCTTGCAGACAAGATGCTAAATATTTCTTATGATTTCGTTAGTGTATCCAAGAATAAAATCATTAGAGTCACTTTTAGACTTCTTAAATTAAATCGATTAAGTTTTGTTTTACTTAAATCTTTATTTATTTTGTTCTTAGCTTAAGTGTAGTGTCATTTCTTTTTGAATTAAAGTTTATTTCTTTTTTTTTTTTTTCTTTCTTTATAGTTAGAATTCTATTATGACAATTTTTAAAACGAAGAGATTGAGAGCAAGAAAGCAAAATGGAACAACTTTTATGACTTCTTTGCTTATTTCACTTATTTTATTACCGCTTTGTCTCTAAGAGGATTTGCCTTTTATTTCCTTATACATTATCCTAAGCTTTTGCTTAAAACAAGCCACGTAGTTGCCGTTAAAATGATGTGTACGAAGTTGCTTAGAATAGATGAAGTTTTATTTTTTCATCAAAATAAACTGAAATCATTTTATTTTTCTACAACAAAATGCACTTGCACTCCTCTTGTTCATGGATTTTTATATGCGGTTTTTTTTATTAAAAGATCTAAATTGACTGGATGCAGATGCTGGCAGTAATGTAAAAAAGAGTAAAACTTAAAAATAAAAAATGTTCCATTTTAAAAATACTTTCCTGCTATGGTAAGTGGTAGCAGTTAAATGTGAAATAATTTTATATAAAATTCTTCAGTGAATAAGAAACAACGTTAAAATAAACCTCAAATTTCCTTAACATTAAAATAAAATTACAAGGAATATATAAATCAGAAAATGTATGAAGGAGCAAGATATCAAGAGATATCTTTCTTTATTTTTACAGGTGCTGCTATTTTTAATAGATTAAATTGCTAAAAAGTATTTTTATAAGAAATACTTTTTTAAAATATACTTTACTAAAGGTACAATTTTTAATATATGTATGTACTTTTAAAATGCCGTTTTGTTATTTTTTAAAAATAATGTTTTTTTTTAATTTCTTTTGTTCGGAGCTATTTTCCTAAAAAGGTAAAATTTTGAAAAGTATTTTTTTTATCACTGCTTTAAAAAGTACCTTTTCGAAAATATATTCTTGAAAGAATTATTTTTGGAGAGTTCCTCTTTTTATAGATTAAATACCTTTAATGTTCTTTTAATAAGCGTACTTTTTCAAAAGTACTTTTAGAAAACGTACCTTTAAAATCATAAAAATTTAAAAAGCAAAGCTGCAAAGCTGAATTTTTTCTTTAAAAATTTATGTTTTTTTTTAAAGTCCTTTTAATGAGGGTACTTTTATAAAGTATTTTTATAAAAAGTACTTTTTTAAATATACTTTCTTGAAGGTAGCAATTTTAATATATGTTCATTTTTAAAAGTACGTTTTGTTAATTTTTTTTAACAGATAATTGCTCCTAGAATGGGTTTTCTAAAAATTAATTTTGTTCAGAGTTATTTTCTTAAAAGGTAAATTTTGAAAAGTATTGTTTTCAATCACTGTTTTAAAAAGTGCTTTTGTGAAAATATATTCTGGGAAGAATTGCTCTTGGAGAGTTGCTCTTTTTTATAGATTAATTACCTTTATAGTTCTTTTGTTAAGGGCACTCCTAAAAAAGTAATTTTATAAAACGTCCTTTTTTAAATGTCTTCAAAAAAGTAATTTCTTTAGTAAAAAATTTAAAAGGAACTTTTATTAAATATTATTGAAAAATGATTTGCTTTAGTTTTTTTTAAGGGAATGTTCCTTCATCTTATTTTTGGTACTTTTTGAAATCGTAAAATTTTTTAGAGCTGTTTAGTGCGAAGCTAACCTTTTCTTTAAAGATTTTTTATTTTAAAAGTCCTTTTAATTAAGATACTTCTTAGAAAGTATATTTATAAAAACTACCTATTTTAAGTATAAAATTTTAAAGGTTACTATTTTTAATACATATATATAATAAATAGATATTCCCAAAAGATGTCTTTCCTAAAAGTTACTTTTATTTAGATTTATTTTCTTGAAAGTAAAATTTTAAAAGGTACATTTATCAAAATCACAGTTTTAAAAAGTACTTTTTTGAAATTATACCCTGGGAAGAATTTTTTAATGAAAGTTGCGCTTTTGCATAGAGTAATCAACTTCAAAGTCTTTTTATTAAGGATACTTTTAAAAAAGTACTTTTGAAAAAGTAACTTATTAAAAAATCATGTAAAATGTAATTTTCTTATGGTATATATTTTTACCAAAATGTGCAATAATGTCCTTATATTAAAGGTACTTTTTAAATCATAAATTTTTGAGAACTGTGTAGTTAAGGCTGAATTTTTTCTTTAAATGTTCTTTATTTTAAAAGTCATTTTAATTACTTTATATAGTGTTTTTCTGTAAGAATTTTTCTTTAAAAGGTTTGGTACTTTTTTTTTAAGTAAATGTTTAAAGAAATGAAATGGTCATAGGAATTTTATTTATTACTAACGCTTTTTAAAATTGTCCTTTATTAAAATTTTTTAGAAAATAGTTTTTGAACGATTATGTTAGAGTGCCTTCTTTAAAACGTATCAAAAAATCTTATCAATAAAATACTTTTCAAAAGGTACCCCTACAAAGGAATTGTTATTTTCTTGACAATTATTTTACTAAAACTATTTTCTTGGAATTTCTTAGAAATGCTTTTTGCAGACCTTTTTTAAATAATTGATTTTATTAGCTTTTAGTTAAGAGGTACTTTTTATGTATTTTTTTAGGCGGTACCTTTAAGCAACTACGTTAATCTCTTAAAAATTTTAAAACATTTAGAACTGTTTTCCTTATATTTACATTGTTAAAGATCTCTTTACACTTCATTTAAACTTATCAATCAAATTTGTGTAAAATAAAATTTTCCATCACCATATAACAATTTGTAGACATAAATTCACCGCTGTGTAAAAAAGGTTTCATTTTTATTAATATTAATATTATTTTCAAACGGCTATGTTAACATTACTTAATAAGATAAACTCAACAAATGAATAAGTAAAACCAATAAAATATATAAACCTCGCTAAAACGAACAACCCAAAGGCCAGTGAAGCAAACAACCAATTATGCCAGCTAACAAAAGTCAAAAGATTATCAATAAAATAATGTTTCTGCCAGCACGCTACCTTTAAAAAAAAAGAGGAATATTAAAGAACAAGACGTCCGTGGATCCCCTTTCATACAATTTGTTCCATTTATTACTTAAGGCCTGTCAAGACTTTATACCTCATTCTGGCAAATACACACAGGACATTGAATTACCTCAACACGTAAATTTTAAACAAAATGTTTTTTTTTCCTTTTTTGAATATCTTTAAATAGTCTTGTAAAAGTTGTTGGTAGCAACGTAGCTACCGTCATCATCAATAGCAACACCTTTTAAAAGACTACCAACTTAAAGTTTAGGCCCTTTAGATATACTTCCATTCAAACATAAACACTGAAACCTTAACGAATTGTTTGTTTATTGAAAAATGATTACAAACTTTACAAACGACACATCCGCACCGGCATCAATGGCAGCTTCAAAGGCAGCAACAACTACAACAATGATTATTATTCACATTGAACAAAGTTCTAAAATATCTTTAACCCACGCAAAAGTATCGTTAGCAAAAATTTTTAATGTTTACACCTCAATGGCATGGTAACGAGTTCTAGATAAATTGGAGGGAGTTAGAAGTTGAAATGCTTTTGAAATTGAGAATATTAAATTGAATTGAGCCTTAGGCTCACGTACCTTAATAATCAATGAGGCGTAAATAACACCCTGATCCATTTAATGTGAAAAATTAGACAAAAGCAAAAAAAAATCTAGAAATAAAAATAAAACGATTTATTACAAATTCTTTTCTTACAACGAATATTTTTAAATTTGTTCTATGGTTTCATTGATTATTCTTAAAGAAACTCAGGACCATTTACCTGTCGTTGCTGTAGTCAAATTAAAATAGAATAAATTACTTTCTTAATAATTACAATAGTGGATTAAAAATTGTTGTCTTTAAATTAAATTATTTAATAATGTAAATTAATGAATTTGTTTATTTTTTTCTTTTACTAATTAAACCAGGGAAAATACAGAATATAAAACTAAAAATGTCTACATAACACCCTTTAATTTTGCTTAAATACAACTGCAGTAATTGCCATAATCGGCTTATGTCTGGAGGCGAAGCAATACAATTTTTAAGAAGATCATCTCACTTCGTTTTATTGTTCTATTAATTTCTTAAGCCACGTTACGCACAATTCACAAACTGCGTGTGTGCTCTTAACTGGGTGGTACAACATTTGCTTAAACGTGTGTGACCTCTATCACTCCTTTAATGAATGTCGTAGTTGGGAAATGAAGACATTTAGGTTGAACTGTTTTCTGCTTTTTATATATATATTTTATTTTATTTATTTTTATTTGAAATATACTCTTACTTTAGTATAAATAAATCTAACGAATGGCTTGTTTGTACTTTACACAGCATACAATAGTTAATTAAAAACAAAAGAGTACGTTAACTAATCTGTCCAGCGTGAACTGTTTTTATCATTTGTTTTTAAAAATTTTTAGCGTCTGCCTGTTAGGGTTCACACAAATTAGGTCATATATTGAAATATCTTTTTATCTTCATCTTTAATTTTAATTTTTATATTTGTTTTTTTTTTAAGGCACAACTGGTAATAAGTTTCAAATGAATCGTCTCTGTGATGTTTCCCTTTAATTTTTAGTGTTTCAAGGTATTTGTTACTTTTCTCTATAGCAATATATACCCTGTAGAAATTTTAAGCCTCTGATTAAAACGGTTTAATAGATGGCCTTCATATATGTCAAAATCGCTGTCTCTAAGGAAACATCTCTTAATCTTTAAACTTATTTTTCACTATAACTTTTTATAGTGGATATATTTCCACATACTCCACGTAAAGTCTAAATTAATAAATGATGCGATTGAAAAAACAGACCATATACGTTAAAATCACGTCTCTATAGGAACACCCTTTATATTTTAGTTTTATTTATAAATATTGATAAATGTTCTTAAACATTTAAACATAAAAAACTTGAGCCCTGCTTATTGAGGTTAAAATACCTAGCTACGGATGTGAAAATCTCATTACTAATGGGATACCCTTTAGTTTAAAGTTTTATTTTTTGTATTAATTGCTATTACAACAAAGTTTTAAAAATACTATATAACTGTGGCGTGTCTGCGGAACGCAGTTTAAAAAATAGCAATATTTTTTTGAAGACCCTTTAATTTGTACTATTTACTGCTCAAACGGATGAAGCAGTACAGCTTCTATGAACAAATAAAAGATAGGGCTATAACATATAGACAGTCGGGCAACTAATGTAGGAAAAAGGAATAGGGTAACGTTCTTATCCTTTGGGTACAAGACTCTCAAAATTTAGTTTTCATGTTAGAGAAACTTTTTTCTACGCACGATTCGGATGACAGTGGCATATAAATCACTGGTTAAATGAACATAACTATTTTGTTGGGGATATGTAGCGAAGAACAGTGATAGATCAAAAGCATAATTGTTCATAACTCTGCATTATTTCTATTAGAAAATGTGATGCATCACTTATAAGTCGCTTAAGCCTGGTCAGCCATTTTTTTATTTACTCATTATTTAAAATTCTTGTTGATTTAATATCGTTAAAAGATCCCGAGAAAGGAAGGCGTCGTAATTGCAAAAAAAAACCAATACATTTAAAAAAAAACTTGTTGCCAAGCTGCGTAGCAGCCCATATGCTTACAATATGTCATATGATTCTTGAAACAAATAAAACGTAAAAGTTGTTGGAATCGATTATTATACATTGTCTGCTTTCAAAGCTTACTTAACTTTTCCTGTGAGGATTTTTAAGAGCCCATCGCAAGCAAAATTCCTAGGAAGGTTGTGAACTCAATGCCGGTAATTTTAGTCAATTTCAGAGGGTGTTTGTCAGGATTTTTGGCATTCCCAGGATTAAAGAAGGCTTTCTTCTTTGAAAGTCTGCAGATTTTTTCTCTTATAAGAGAGCTTTTAATGCAAAAAATGTAACCAATGGAGATAAGTTTTTTGTAATTGATGTAGGCCACATTCCAGATGAGTCATGAATAATATTGTGGGCTTGTTGACGTATAAAAGTATTAAAGTTTTTATACCATTTGGTTCCATCTAAGCTAGTAAAAGAGTTATTATTTGTGTTAAAAGCTGCTGCTTCATTATCAGTTTCATCACTATCGGATTCGATTTCACTATTGAGCTAAATACTATATATACCATATATATGCTGCACTTATTATTCTTATAATATTAGATATTTCAATAAAAAAAATGTAAATATATAAAAAATCGTATACTAATTTAATGTAAAAATTCATTACCTACCCAGGTAGATACCATGAGTTTACATACAAAAACATCTTCATAAAAGCGAAGGTTAAAAAATAGAAAGATTTTTTTGAAGACCCTTTAATTTGTACTATTTACTGTTCAAACGAATATAGCAGTACAGCTTCTGTGAACAAATAAAAGATAGGGCTATAACATATGGACAGTCGGACAACCAATGTAGGAAAAAGAATAGGGTAACGTTTTTATTCTTTAGGTACAAGACTCTCAAAATTTAGTTTTCATGTTAGAGAATCTTTTTTCTATGCACGACTCGGATGAAAGTGACATATAAACCACTGGTTAAATAAACGTTACTGTTTTGGTTGGGGATATGTGCTGAAGAACAGTGATAGATCAAAAGCATAATTTCTTACAACCCTGCATTATTTCTCGAGAAAAGCAGGCGTCGTAATTGCAAATAAACTAATACATATAAAAAAACTTGTTGCCAAGCTGCATAGCAGCCCATGTGCTTACAATCTCAGCTACAGCATCCTTTCTTCACAAAATATTAATGTTCCTTAATTGCGCTTGATTCCTTCAAATATAAATGTGGTTCTCATGAAATCTTTATTCTTTGAAATTAAAAAGTGCAATGTGTTACTGTGAGGAAATTATAGCCATATAACAAGTTCGGTACTGTTCATATAGGTCATCAGTGGATTCTACTATAATTTTGTACAAGAGTCGTAAATATCAAGCCAAATTATTTAAATAAGAACTATATTTAACCAAACAAGCTAAAATACAACAAAAACATTTTATTCAAACTCACAGTAACTGTTGTGAAACTATTTTTATCTTTTCTTTTAGTTTGCTACATAAAGTTGCCACTGGAAACCATTTATATGTGTTTGAAAGATTTAATGAAAAAATAAAAAATATGAAAAGGCAACGTACACATGCAAATATATTAATATAAAAATTTATTACTTAAGATCTTTTACTTTCTTTAAGACTCTTCCTTTTAATTTTTCGCCATTTACAAGAGAGACATTTGTTAAATTATAATAAAATAAGAAATAATTTTAATTTGTTTGAAATTTTTATTAACTTAATTTTAGCTCCGCTTGGCATTTTTTTTTTATTTGTTTGTTTATATTTTGTACTTACCGCTTCTCAATTTTATGAATTTTTTCTTCTCACTAAACTTAGTGCCTAGTAAACACACTTGTTGGCAAGTTTTCATTTTGCATTTTATTCAATTAGTAATGCAGTTAAATACTAATTGCTCAATTTATTAATTGACTTCTTATATGGTAAAATGAGCTCAATTAAGGCCTTTAGTGCATAAATTCCTTAATTGTGCAATTAAATCCTATGTCTGAACAGGATGTTAATCTACGTTATTGTGAATAACTTCCAAAGTGATTCCGTTTTATAGACCATTGAATCAGTTTCATAACAGACTTAAGCTCTTTCTTATTATGGTAATGATTTTTACACAAGTCTTAAAATTATTAATAGAATACCTAACTTATATTTCTTCACTTTCCACAAAAATCTGTTTGATTTTTTTTTACTAAAATCCCGATTTTTAACGACCAAAAAGAAAATGCAGAAGTGTACATCAGGATTGCAATAAATATAATAAACGGTGGTTGACAGATGCCGTGGCTGTAACTAAAAACAGGAAATATTTTTAGATGCCTTCTTTTGTTTTATAGCCTCGTATGTTTTAACTGTCAGAATAAACAAACTTTAATAATTTTCTTAAAACAAACCTAAATCTTAATTTAAATTTCTCAAGAACTCTACAAATTTGAAAATAAAGTTTTTTTTGGATATTTTATTTTCCGTAATTTTTTATTTTCAATTATATTTATGTATACAAATTTTAATACACAATGTAATGCAGAGTACTATATTATGCCTCTTTAAAAACTTCTTATAAGAATTAACATTTCCTTCATTTAGTTCAAAGTTGCTTTTTTGAAAAAGCAAATCTATTATAATTAATTTGATTTAATTAAATTATTTTCTATTTTCTTGAGCTTTGGGTCCTTATATTTTTTAATAATATTTTATTTCAATATTTCGGTACTTTCTGCGTACCTTCTTCAGGAAACAAAATTAATATATAACCAAAATAACAAAATTAATTAACAATTGAAAAAATTTTTTGTCATAATGAAGTTAAAAAACAATGTTTCAAAAAATTTTTTTTTTTTTTTTTTTATATTTTTGTTTTTGAAAATTTTTTGAAACATTGTTTTTTAACTTCATTATGACAAAAAATTTTTTCAATTGTTAATTAATTTTGTTATTTTGGTTATATATTAATTTTGTTTCCTGAAGAAGGTACGCAGAAAGTACCGAAATATTGAAATAAAATATTATTAAAAAATATAAGGACCCAAAGCTCAAGAAAATAGAAAATAATTTAATAAAAAAAAAGGGTCAAATAATCATTATTAAACTAATTTGATTTAATTTTATTAAAAAAAAAAACACAAAACAATTTCAGTCACACAATAAAGCAATACTTTGCTTTGTTAGCTACTACAAAATTAAATAAATAACTTAAAATAAAATATTTTATTAAGGGTTTTTTAGTTGTTTCTTTTTTTCTTAAATAAAGAAATAAAGAAGGAATTTGTTTTTATTTAACATTTTTGTAAGACATAATTTCCACTCGAAAAATTCCACTGATGTTATCGTTTACGGACTCACACAATTTTAAAATGTTTGTTATTTGTTCAAGTGTACTACTGTGTGGATATGTACATCTGTTTGTGTTTTGGTTACTGGTGAATGTTTTGGTATGTTACTGTGTGTAAAACAAAGGACATTCGATAAAAATTTATTAGAAGCAGATATGTTTTTTATTCTTAATAAAATATATTAATGCTCTTCTTGAAATACGTAGCGTGACAACTTTGGTAGCAGTCAAGTTTTAATAAAAATCTCGGAAGATTTGCAGTCAGAAAAAAAATCAAAATATTTTTATATGATCAAAATACAATCATCTTCTTTTACACAGGCTGGATTAGAGTTAATCCAGTTTGTGATAATTTATCAGTGTGCCTTTAATATAATGTCTCTTAATGTTTTAACAGCATTTTGCTTTTGTTTGGTACTGCACACAGCTTCTTAAACCATTTGTTCCCTCTAAAAAGTGTGTTGCGTGTTTGCAAGTTGTGTTATTTTTTTTGTTTCCAATTGAAACTCAAGTGGCAATTCATTTGCGCTTAATTTCTGACATTTTGTTATGCTTTTGCAGACATAAATACACTTGAGATAAAAATGATTTAATTTTTTCTTGCTTTCCATATCCTTTTTTTTAATTTTGTTGTTATTCCCCATTAAATAGTATTTATATCTGAAGGACCACATTCTTTATAAAAAATATGTAAATAGGGAAAATTATTTTTTGTTTCGCTATAATTTTGCGAAATTTTAAAATATTTTTTTTTAAGAATTAATTTATTTTTGATTACGGTAGAAAGAAATTAAGCTGCATTTCTGTATTAATAGAATATTTAAACAAAAAAAAAAGGACTGCTATAATCATAGTTTTTTTAGACAAATGATTACAGAATTCAACATGAAGGAGTTTAAGCTTTCAAGGTAATTGCAGGACTTAAGAATGATTAAAAAAATGCCAACAGTAATTCTATATCGATCAGATAATCGTTGTGCAGAGACGGACCGATGTTTTATGGACAAAACGATTTTTGCTGCTTTCAGACGACATGTTTTTTTAATATGAAATGTTACTTTACAAATACAAATACTTATGTCATATTTGTAAATTAAGAGACGAATTAAATAATAACTACTACTATTACTATTACTACTACTACTACTAATTATATCCGACATAACATTTTTTGTGTTGAAAACAACTAAAAATGTTTGGTCAGAACAAAATAGAATGCCGACACATTAAATTTCAGGCAACAGATAATAAAAAGTAAAAGATGGTCTACAAATGTTACGGTACTTTCGTTTGGGAGTCCGATTTGCTCTTGGCTGATTTATTTTATAGGCGAAGTGAAAAATTTAATAATTTGGACTTAGAAAATAAATATGGTTGCCTCCATACGAGGTAATTAATTATTATTCCATCATTAAAAAAAACTGGAACTGTTTAGTTGTTTTAATTTTCTGGGAATTACTTAGTTAAAAAATACTATAAGTCAACCAGGAGTTATTAAAACTGGAATAATGGACTTAGATAGCGTTAATATTAAGTTTATGGGAGTTTCTTCAAAAATGTTTATTTTTTTGCAACAAATGATTTCGTGATATTTCCAAAAAACCAAATTAAGACTGGAGAAACGTTACCAGAAAAGAAATGGAACAACAGATTATTGTAGGAAAGGCAGACCGACATGACCATTGATTCATTTATTTATTTATATTTTCCTAATATTCTTTATAAAAATAAAAAAATAAACATAACAATATATTAAAAGAAATTTCGTACATACTAGTTTATTTTTTAATAACTGTTTTTATTTAACAAATAAAAATTTTGCACATTATTTAAGTGTACAGCCAATTACAATAAAAATAAAACTTAAAGAGGAATTTCCAAAAAAAAAAAAAAAAAATGATAATCTTAAAACAATCTACACACTAAAGAAATAAATAAACAAAAAATTAGCTGTCTTATAAACTGTATCAACGGTATTTAAAGAAATAACTTTTTTATGATAAAATAGCAGGTCTGCACCCTCATGACGAAGCCCAGGTTCCCATAGGTTCAACAAATCCACTGGAGAAAAGTATTTAGCTATCTGTCTCTAGTCCTATAGAAACACCCCCTTTTCAAGACATTTTCCGCAGATCGCGCACCTTCCAGAAATTTAAAAGCCTTCGCGATCGTAAACAAGTCGAATTCGGCACTATATATAGAGCTACAAGAGGGCCTACGGAAATCTCCGTTGTGCCTTATGTATAAATGGCCTCAACCCAAGGCAGTACACCAAAAGGCGCACTATTTTGTCGAGTCCATCTCTGCGCATTAGTTCCCCCATATATGCGCATTAGACTCTATTGTTGCTCTCAAGCAAATTATCAATGCACCAATATAGCCCAAAGTTTTCAGGTTTATAACCTATGCGAAACCCTGACAATGTCGCTTCCAACTCTTAAGGAAGATCTAAATAGTCTAGAATATAACGATATAGCCATACCCTATACTCTTTATAGCTTAACAGTGATTTTTATACAAATTTTGTTAAGAAATCTTATGTCTAAAAAATTTATTGAATGAGAATTGCAATCAATCAGCAGAGTAAAAATTCTAAAAAAAAATATAAAAATACCTAAAGAAAATTGCAGTTACCATTGATATTGTGTTTTATATTTGTTTTTATTTTAATCTTCTGCTTATTTTTTACTATCTGCAATGCAATTAATAATTGTGCCCATAATTATGAAAGTGGTCTAAGTCAAAATATAAAAGAAATGAATTTACCAGTTATTTTCATACCACATTATTTTAAACTAAATTTCTTCAATGTAATTTTTACGAAATTATCAAAAATGAACCATTTGATAGTGGTTGTCCCATAATGCAAAAATATTTTTTAATTTATTCAAATGCAATTCATTAAATATCTTAAAACAAGAAATAATGACTTAGACCACTTTCATAACTATGGGCACAATTTGTAACAGCATATAACAAAAATTTTTAGTGTGAAAATACCAAGTATAGCATCTGCCGCACAAAGTAATTATCTATATAATATTCGATTATATTTCATATTTATATTTCGGGTAAGCTTACGCAGATAATTAAGCCTAGACGAAATTATGTTTGCTCAATTTTATTTATACTTTCAACTATAGTCTTTGAGCTTTTGCGGATACAGAAACGTAAACTTGTAAAATTTTGTTTTTTACTTTTAATATATTTTGACAACTACGCTTTAGATCTCAATACAATTCAGACAAATGCACTTGGTCACAAAACTCAAATGCAATAGTCTCAAAAATAAAATTTACATAAAACATTTTATAATGTTTTTACCTTCTACTGTATATTTACAATTATGTGAGTTAAGTTCTTTTAACATAATAACAATAGTCTGTAGAAATGTAATCATATTAAAGTTACTTGTTTAAATAAATTAACCTAAAATTAGGTTAAAGTTTCTCAAATAAGCGGAGCATTTAACAAAATGACACAGGTACTAGCCTCCTCACCGTTAATAATTTTTAGTGAATTTAGTTAAAAATTTATATTTGTATTATTTGTCTCTGGGTCACAGTTGCAGGATTCAAAACTTCAAATTGTATTTTACCAAATAAAACGTGTTTGATTTACTAAACCTGTCCTTTTAAATAAACACAGATGCATTTATTTACACACAGTATAACATAAGTGAATAAAAAGAATTGTTTAAGTATCGCAATAAATTTAACAACTATAATATTTTATTCTTTTTATTTGCAATACGTGCAAATAAATCCATATTTTACATACAAAATTATTAACAACTATTAAAGCCAACAAGGGAAAAAATAAATAAAAAAAATATTAGAATACTTCTAACAATGGCCATTAGTCAATCTAAGTAAAACCGATTTTTTCCTTGTGAAAATATGAATTGAAATACAAAAGGGGAGAAAGAAAAAATATATGTATGTTAACTATTGCTGACAAATTGTAACAACAATAGCAATAACAGTAGTTATATGGTTGCCAGCACTCTTATTTGTCAAAATAATAATAATAACAAACAATAAAACTAACAACAACTTCGAAATGCAATTCATAGGAACAATTTGCAAAAGTAAACACAAATGGATGAAAACTAAGGCAAGCGATTGATCACAGGCATCAAAACCGTCATTATCGTTGTCATCATGGTCAATATTACATTTAATCAAAATTGTACTGCATCACACAACTCATATTTGAGTTTCAAACGAAGTTTCATTCATGGATATGTTTGCACGAATATGTGCATATGGACGTACAATAACAAATATCTGTCTATAGAAAAAATTCACATGTGGTTCAAAGTATACAGCGATGGACGTAAAAATAGTATTTGGTTTTAATAATTTCCTTATTTTATTCTTAACCCGCTGGTGCTTTTATAAATACTTTAAATAATTTTTTCTATTTTTAAAATAAGGCGGAATGAAGGCTTTGTCTGGAAAAGACCTATTCAAAATTTGCTTTAAAAGGAACTATTTGAAAATGTACCTCTGTGGTTCTGTCGTATACTAAAGTCAAATTCACTAACACAAATACATTTCATATGCTAACTAACACACTTTTACTAATATAAAAAAATATCTTCATTTAGATATCGCACACCTAGTTCAAAAGTGACACAATTCAAAATTTTAACTTTTCAGAAATCGAAGAAAAACTGTTTTTGAACTGAATAAAAATTAAAAAAAAAAAACAAAAACTTTAGACTATTTAGTAGAAAATTCATACCGGTTATGACATAAAAAGTTCTTTTTATTTGTTTAATATTTATATACTAGATAATGAACAATTTAATTAAATTTTGAGTTTAGTCACTTTTGAACTATGTGTGCGATATTTATAATCAAGTAATCAATTTTTAATCAAGTAAGCATGAATCAAGTAAACAAGATTGCGCATTGCGCAGGTCCGGTAGTTTGTTGTATAGCTTTCTCTCTCTTGTGTGTGACGTAGTCATAGAATATTTTTTGTAATCAAACTTCATTTGTGTATGAAAAGTGCAACAGAATTAAAGTAAAAATGGTGAAAATTTATTAAATATATAAAATAAAAAAAGAGTTAACCGAATTAGAGTATGATGGTCTCGAAAACCTCGCAGGCTATATTTGCCACAAACTTCAAAATTATATCCCAGATATTACAGTGGAACAAAACAAGGAGGGTCCAACGTATTCGTGGGTTGATCATGTATCCGAGGGCGGACTAATAAAGCCGACACTTGAAACTGTGAAACACATTGAAGAACCGAACCAAATATTTCAAAAAATAATAAAGGCGGTCTTCTCGTTAGTAAAAAAGCTATTTTTAAAATAAAAAATATATTTTAAGATGCGAAAATTTAATGCGGAGCTTAAAGACTACAGCATAACCAAAAAAAAAAAAAATAAATAAAATAAAAAATTAACTTATTTTTTAATTTTAGTCTAAAAACAAATTTATTTTACTTTCAGTTATTTGGCATTAGGGTCATAACTAATTATTATATATGTATTTCCTTTATAAAAAGATTAATTTAGAATAACCAAATTAATAATTTTTTATAAGAATTTTCATATAAGACAAAACTTAAAACTTTGGTAGCTTGAAATAGCTCTTCTTCTTCTCGGGCTTCACGCCCAAACACAAAATTTTTACTCGACTATATCTCTTTTTTCATCCCATTTAAAATTTTTTTCAAATCGATGAACCCGTTTAGAAGTTATGCAATTATTTCCAGTTTTGCGCCAAAAATCTCCTACACTTTCTTACAACAAACACTTATTTTTATTCTACTGTGACGTAGATGCGCAGTAGAAAAAATTTTTTAACGGCTGAATGCGCAATCTTGTTTTCTTGGTTTATGTTTCCAGAGTACTGATATGCTCTCTCGCTTCTCACATATGAAAGATCAGTGGGACATTTTAGTTTTGTTACTTCTTTCATAAATGTGTGAGAGGCTGAAAATGTTTTAGTTTTTTCAATTATGAATGTGATGAAGTATTTTTTTTTTCTATTTTAAAGTGAAAAAATGAAAAAAATATTTTTATCATGCTCATTTATGAAAAATTACAATTTTAGTAGTTTTTCATAAGTAAACAGATCGTAGAAATATTTTTTACATTAAGCGTTCGTGTCTGTATATATACACATATTTTTTATGTTATACTGCTGGCGTAAAAACGCGTATGTTACAATTTGTTTTTCTTTTTTTTTTTTATCTATTATTGCTTATTCTTTGGTGACCTCTAAAACAGTTATTTTCAAATCAGATACATATTTTGTAAAATTGCTTAAGCTTATTTATTTCTAGTGTCTCCGTTGAAGTCATTCTTTCGTTTTAAGAATAGCAGCTCATTAAATGTGAGTGCTTGCTTAGTGATTTTTTGTTTGAATTATTTTTCAATTTGTTGAAAACTTCATATGCTTTAAGCAAATTATCCTAAAAAAATATTGTTAAAATTTTTGTAGATAGATGCATAGTACTGCTTCAACTAAATAAAAGAATACAAAAATACGTATGTATACTAATGTACTAATAAAATAACATTTATATAGCTTTTAATAAATTTTGTTTTCTGTATAAATTATTGTTAATTTTTTTAGAGATTTTTCCTAGTCCAATTATAAAATTGTCTTTTATAATACTCATTTTCTTTATTTTTCACCCTTATTTGCATCTATGCTAATACATATACATACATCTCATTAAACTCATCTTTGAATGCTCATAAATGAGAAGTTTCCAACGCTAAAAAATTCTTCACATTCGTTTATGAAAAGCAGTATTAATGACAATGATGCTAATTATCCCTTATCATATATGAATGCTTAAAAACGAATGAGACGCACTCATTCATGTGTTAGCATAGTAAGTAAAATTTTATGGTGAAAAATAAAAAAAAGTAAAAAAACGTAAAAATCTCATTTGTGAAAAATATCATAAAAGTTTATAATTGAACACTCATAAATGAAAAACTTTGACATCTTGTTATTTTTTTAAATAGTACTTGCTAAATATTTACTTTTTAAAATTGCGTCGAAGTAATCTGTTTCTTCTTATAAAAGACATTATAAGCATTTTTATTAGTTGTTAGAGTTATGTAACTTGCTTCAAATGTATTTTCGTTTAACATTAATATTTAGTGCTGCTTTTTCAAACCACACTGTTGGCGTGTGTTTGTGTGCGCAGTAAACCACTAATCATGCCAGAAAAACTTTGATATTGGTTTTTGTTGAATACTAAATATAACATTCACTTAAACAAATACATTTCAAATGCTAACAAACTTGTATGAATATAAAAAAAATATTTTCATTTAGATATTTATGGTAAAGTATTTGTCTGATACTGGTACAAATGAAGCCATGCAATGAATGATTTCTATCACCATATATTTGTTTGCAATAAAAGTGAAGTCCTTTCATATAAAAATTTGTCGGTATATATATACACAGTGTGTGTACACTCATACACATTTATGTATATATGTATGACTTGGCACAATTGTTTGAAACTGTGACAGGCAAATTTATTCTTTAGGTGGCGAGTTGTGTGGTTCTATTTATTTGTGGGAATATAATATGTTTCACTCCTTCTCATGCACATGTTTTTCTCTATCACTTAAAATCATCAGCAATAAAATTAAAATAGAAATTTAAAATTATAAAACATGACAGACAGAGTTTTAAGTAGAACTGTCGAACTGTCACAATGGATATTGTAAAATATATCTTAGGTGAATTTAAAACATGGCCCTCTAAAAATAACGTTAATATTAGGACACCTTTATAATTTAATTTTTTGTATTTATTTTTATAGCAGTCGTAACAGTCATATTTTACTTAAATTTCAAGCATCTTCATCTTGTTATTTAGCGGTATAAAGCAAGGATGTCTTCACTCTTTGCTCCTTTTTATCAGAAGCCTTGTGATGCCGACGATATGGTCATGCAAAAAAAATATTGACGACCTCTGCCAAAGAGCAGAACAATTCGGGTTATGAAAAAACGCCGCATAAACAAAGTGCCTCGCAGTAAAAAGCAATCAACATACAACTCTCACAACAAAAGCAGCGCAATTAAACATGTGGTAAGCTTTTGCTATCTCGGAAGCAACATCACAACGAGTGGAGGCGCAATTGACGACGTAGATATGCGAAAACATAAACTAAGGGCGGAGTTTTGCAATCTGAAAAACGTCTGGAAATCTAGCGCCCTTTCGCCAAAAACCGAAATACATATATACCAGTATAAATTCTTTACTTCACAAAACATGTTTGCAAAACGTAAATTGCAAAGCTTTACAAACAGACTATGCCACACTCTCCGTAAGCTATATGATGAAATATGCCATGAAACACGGCAATGGAACTCACAAGTCGCATGCTCGTGAGGAAGACTGAAGACTACTAGGAGAAACATTCAAGCATTTAATCGGGATAAAAAATAGCTCGATATTGTTTGGAAAATTAAATAAAGAGATCCCTTCGTCTGTTAAGAAGCTAGTCACGAAAATTTCCCAATATACCTTGAACATTTTCTATCATTCCTATCATATCATACTTCAGTGAAGCTTCAGGGTCGTTTCATTACATTTTCTCCTTTTCACAGAAAAGGACGCTAATCCCATCCATGCAGGGCTACAATATTTCATATAACCTAGATGAGTTTGCAAATGACTTGCATTTTGAGCCCCACTAACAGCGATGAAAGTCTTTTTTCAGTTACAGGTTGAGCTTGGTTTAGATATATTATATTTAGATATATTTTTAAGAGCTTTTTGTTTTGTCTGCTAAAAAAGGAGCTTCCGTTTGCATATAAGAAAAGTTCTGGTAGTTCTTTTAATAAAATAAATACCTTTTAGATAACTAACTACTGCTTTATATACAATATTAAAACTGCTCATATTAACAAATTTACCTGTAGGGGTGTAAGAGCCTTTGGTAGAAACTAAGTTGTGATTGATAATGTTTTAAGCAATAGTGTGGATACTTTTTAAGAACTTTAAAAATATTTCCAAGTAAAATCTGCATTTTTTATCAAGCATAAATAAAATATTTTTATCTCTTTACTTAATTTATATTTACTGGGTTAAAATAAACGTACGACTTAACCAATTATATGTAACTCAAGTTAACATTCTTTTCTATAAAATTATTTTATCTAATACGAATATTAAGTAGTATTAGAAAGTAATAACTACATTATAAACAAAATATTTTTACATGGACCAAATATTTTTCATAGACAATAGGTTTCATTAACTTCTGAAATCTTTCACTTCAAAAATTTTTCTGTGTTGTCCACATCTTTTTAAAAGTGACGGTTTATTTCAATATGTGTAGTATATTTATGACAAAAATTATGTTCAATCAATTTTAACAACAACAAAAATAACAAATGACAATTTTATTTTAAAATATTTAATGAATGCACTTGCTGTTGTTGTTGTTACAAGTACTCTTGCATGTTTCTAGGTGCATGCACTTCATGTATTGTCAATATTGTATTGTCAATATGTAATAAGTTTTCTATTTAATCCATAACATTTGTTGATTTGTGTGGATTATATTGAAAACAACATCAACAATAATAAATCATATTCTCTATACAGTCTAGTGCAAAAATGTTTTTATAACACAATAAAAATAATAACGTTTTTTTGTGGCATTTGTTATTAATTAAAAAATTGTTTCTTAAATTAAAACAACTCACCTTAAATAATTAAAATATAAAATACTAACTGTGGTATTCATAGAAAATCAAAATAGATTTGAAATATATTTTAGGACAAATTTGTATGAAAAATTTGTCATAAAACACATTTCAAAGTTATTTTATTTTCTATGAATACGGCAGTAAGAAAGTAACATATACATAAAACACAAAAAAATCATAGCGTTTAGCTGCCTTTTGCAGTATATTAAATTATTCAATCTCTTCTCTATCAGGCCAATATAGTGGTTGTACGGTTGGCTAAACATTTGCAAAATAAGTCAATAATAACAGTGTGATATTTCAAACGGCGATGACTTAAGATTTACTAAATCAACCCACTAACTTGAAGACCAGAAATCCTCACCAAGTATATTTTTCTGTAGTACAGCAAATATATGACTGTTCTTCACTGAAAGGGTACTTTATCCCGGATGGTTATGTTAAAGAAGGGGCTAAACTTTAATTGACTACAACAACAGTCGAATGGGGCCTAAAATATTATCAATAAAAAAATTAGACTGATTGACGTATAATAATATTTCTGATCATTCATTGTTTCCAGCAATTTCTTCACTAAAATTAAATGTGTACTTACGAAAATATTTACATCATTAGCTGAATAAGAGAACTTTTCAGCTAGGGACTATAGAACTTTAAACGTTAGGAAATTTGAGTCATATCTTGAAAATACGTGGAAACAAATTCTTGAAGGGAAGCGCTTAAATTATAAATGAAGTGGATAAGTCAATGCTTATTTAAGACAGAACCTTAGTTACTGATACAAAACATTTAGATATAAATTAATTAAAATATTTAAGTATAATAACATATTTTTTTTATTCGCGAAGTCAGAAACAGTTGTTGCCAGCCACTTTTCACAAGTTGACAATTATTGATTTAAGAGATATAAAATCTAATTTGAAAATATAGTTTTAATTAAGTGTGTTTAACATAAAAAAGTAAGACTTCATGGTTGGCACAATTTACTCAGTTAACTTAGAATCTAAATATATATATATATATATATATATATATATATATATATATATATATATATATATATTATTCCATTCCATTACCAAACTGTACACTTGTTATAGCAGACTTAGTAGTAAACCTACTTTTTTAATTTCAACCGTCTGCCGACAACTGTTCAATATTTAGGCAATATATATCAAATTACAGCAACTATATGGACACACTTTAATATTTGGGTCATAAACATCAAATTACATCAACTATTGTAATATCGTTTAATTTATAATTTAAAATATTTATACTTCTTCTTATACCAAACAAAGTAGTAGACATTGTGTCTTATTTTCAACGGTTCAAGAGATACGGCTATATAGATTAAATTACATTATCTTTACACCAACTATTGGCAGACCCTATAATTTGCAAATTCAAATTTTATAATTGCTGTTTTAGTGGGGTTAGGAAAACATGTTCATGGTAAATTTAAGGCGTCTGTCAACAACTGTTCAAAAGTACGGCCAAATACCTCAAAATAAATGAAAACTGTAGAACTCTTTAATTTATAATTTTAAATATTAGTTCTTGATATTGTAATGGTCATACCAAGCAACGTTCTGTCTAAATTATAAGAGGTTGTCTATAACAGTTCAAAAGATAGGCCCATATAGATTAATTTACGTCACCTATGGAGACACCCTTAAGTAAAATTGTTGCAAATGTGTTGTGACTTTATAACTCACAAACGGTTAAAACGAATTCGACTAAGTTGTAAGGGTTTATTCGAAATCGATTTAAAAAAAAAGCAATTTTAAGAACATTTGACAGGCAAATAAGTCCTGATTCATAAGGTCCAATAGGCAAAAGGAAATCTGTTTTAACTTCTATATTAATTAAATAAAAACTTGCTTGGAAGAGTGGTCGTGGTGCGATTATTATCATTGGGGTAGCGAATCGCATCGGGAAAACAGCGAATAATGAAAACAATTCATCACATAAAAAAAACCTAAAATTTTTTATGGTTTTCTCAACTATCATTTTTTATTGTTCGCAGGCTCAGACTTGCTGCTCTTCTTTTTTGGCTGTACTTCATTTAAGTGTTAATTCTTACTACATTTTTCGTTGCGTCCAGTTTTTATCCATAAAACTCTAAAATTTAGTAGATAAAAGCAAATAGTCTAATAAAGAACAAAATGCTAAAAGTTAGAATGCATAGTAAGTATGTATATATGTGTATTATGTTTGGGTAGACGAAACACTTTCATAAATACAATTGTTTGCCATAAAGTGCAAAATAGTTTGGTGTATAGCAGTTGAGATTTTTCTTGTGTATTTTACTTTTAGGTAAAGATTAACCCGACATGTCAATATATGTTGACATAAACTACAATACCACTGCCTTGAATTTATAATAATTTTACTTTGTCTTGCGTTTTATTTTCACACATTTGAAGGTTTTTTATAAAACCTCAACAACTACTTTAGTCTTTACAACATACATACATGAGAGTAAACCTACATATAAAATAAAACATACAGTTTTCTGAATATGTACTTTAATACTATGTTTTTGAGTCCTGAGCTGATAAAATGAACTATATACGAGGGCTGCTCTATCTGTTTCTAGCCTAATACTGAAAATGCGAATATTTATAATCAAAAATGGTTTTATTGTTTTTCATAGTATTCTCCAGCATGATTTATACACTTTTGCATGCGCTCAAACCAGTTGTCGAAGCACTTTTTCCACTCCGATTGAGACACCTCTAAAACATGGTCTTTGAACACTTCAACAGCTTCTTCTGGCGACGAAAATCGTTGACCACGCATTTTTTTCATGATGTGCGGAAACAAGAAGAAGTAATTAGGTGCCAAGTCAGGGCTGTACGGCGAATGACCCATTAATTCGACGTTTTGGGCTGTTAAAAACGCTCTGGTTTGAGCCGATGTGTGAGAGCTCGCATTGTCATGGTGAACAATGATTCGTCTTCTCTTGTTGATTTTTCGAATTTCTCCGATGACTTCAGGCAAACAAATTCTAGTGTACCATTCAGAAATGACCGTCCTACGTTGCTCAAGCGGAACAGTCACCACATGACCAGTTTTTCCGAAGAAACAGGCGACATTTGCTTCGAAGTGCTTCTTCCACGAACAACTTTCGTTGGATTTTGCTCGTCTTTGAAGACCCACACGGTCGATTGTTGTTTCGTTTCGGGCTCATACGCATAGATCCATGATTCGTCACCTGTGACGATTTTATAAACGTCTTTTGAAGCACCGCAATCATATTTTTGCTACATTTCTTTGCACCAATCGACACGGGTCTTTTTTTGAGTGACTTTCAAGTTGTGTGGGATCCAACGATAACAAACCTTTTTTACCGCCAGGTGTTCATGCAGTATCGAATGCATGCTGGTGGAAGAAATGTCCAAGGATGTCTCTATCTCTCGGTATGTCGCATGTCGATCTTGCATTATGAGTACACGCACGGCATCAATGTTCTCTGGCACAACAGACGTTTTTGGACGACCTTAACGGAATTCGTCTTTGAACGAGCTTCGGCCACGATTAAATTCATTATACCAATTCTTCACAGTGCTATAGGATGGTGCTTCATCGCCATACAAAGATTTAAGTTCATCAATGCACTCTTGTCGTGATAATCCACGTCGAAAGTTGTGAAAAATGATGGCACGAAAATGTTCACGAGTTTATTCCATTTTTTTCTATATTAATTTTTTCAAGCCACTGTTAACAACACAAATAATGGTCGTACGTCAAAACGTTTTGAGTACGATTATGCTTAAAAATGACAAACTTTCCAATGGAAATGTCAAATTGCACTTGGCAGCACTCAGTGTTGCCAGGCCAGAAATATATATAGCAGCCCTCGTATTGTTATGTGTATGTGTTAGTAGAATTATATTTTAAAGCAGTTTATATAAAATATATTGCTAAGTTGTTGTTCATTGATGCGTTTCTTTACACAGCAACAACAAATACACCTACTCATTCACTTACAAAATGTAAACATACACCGCACACTCACACAAAACAAATACCCTTCCTTTAACATTTAGTGGCCTAAAGACCACTTTACCTCCATGTACATTATGTGTTTGGTTCTGTTATTATATATAGCTTACAAACACAGGGTAAAGGATGTATGTACAACAAACTAAAATCTATGGAATGTTCATGTCACTTTTGATATTAAACATTAAAATGCATTATAAGCTTATGGCAAAAATAAAAAAAAAAACAAATATAAAGACTTGAAAGAACACATACAAAAATAAATAAAGATTTGAAAACATTTATTTTAAATTATCGATCGTATTGACTTCAATAATATTGAAGCGATATCTGTCAGTTATGGTGTCGGTGTTATGGGCAAATTATTTATAATTGGATATTTTAATTTCAAGTGATTGACCAACGATAGAGGAAATAAGATAAGTGTGCGTAAGATAGTTTAACGCACGCCTCTACAATCAGTTGAGCATTTTTTCAATTAAAATTAGGGTAATATTTTTGAATAAGATACACACATGGTGGTAGAAATGTTTTTAATTAATTTAGGGTATTTGGTTGAGTAAGTGAATTTTTAATTTAAAGACACCAATCTAGTTTAATTAAGTAACTTCAACCAAAAAAAAAAAAAAAAAAAAATATGAAAAAAGTTTTGATACTGCTTATGCTTAATTTTACATAAACATGAATTCGGCTCTTAATGAGTTATGCATTGAAATAAAAATATTTTTTCCGTAAAGATCTCTTCAAAAGCTTTTAAATGATACGCATATTGATATCTTAAAAATAATGGTTGACGATCGTAATTTCTGTGAAAAGTTTAGAGGCCCATAACTCGGAAAATATGGCCCAACGCCAATCTTTTCGCTTGATTTTTTTTCTTATATTTTAATTCTCTGTTGCGTAATATTATTTTTTAGTTACTATAGTAAATTAGACTTGTTCCAAATGATGTGAAGGCAACACCACTCGTTTTACCCGCTGCCTCGAAGGAAACTGTATCTGATCGATTGGCGTATTTAAATTTTCTATAGCTCATCTGGTATCTTAGAAAATTTGATTTCAACCCGAATACGGACGGACATCGCTCACTCGACTTCGCTATGCATAAGAACTTAAAATATATATACTTTATTTGGTGGGAAGTGGATATTGCAGAAACTACACGCTTCCAGTTGCTGTGAAGGGTGCGATAAAACGAAGTTAGAAAATAAATTCTTCAAAGATCAAAAGTAATTCCAAATTTGGTAATTTAAAATATATTATATTTTCAGTAAAAAAAGAGGTAAGTGTACTAAATTCAGCCAAAAGTGATTGCAGTAATCCTGCATCATATTAGACTCCGCCATAAAGATTTTTTGATCTTGCAATTTTTTATTGCCGAAATTTTGTTACACTTGATAACAACAATTATTCTTAATACAAATTATTTATTGCAAATTGTTTAGAAATTAGCACATTAAAAAAAAAAACAAAATTTAATTATCGTTAGTGGGACCATCATTAACGTATGGAGACAACTTTTTGCGTAAATAACGGGAACCTTCTGGACAGCATTAAACTATTTTTCTGACCAATCCCATTAGTAAATTCATAATATTTTCTCTCTCAAAATGAATAAAAAAAGTGAGAAATTTACGCGCTCATTTTTCACTTATGTGCTGTTTCTGTATTACAAGCGAGCGACTCGTCTATACAATTTGTATAGGAATCACTCAAAAAATTGAGTGCTTTTCATACAAATTGTTTAGACGAGTCGCTCGCTTGTTATACAGAAACAGCACATTAATTTTTCTTAAATTTAAAAATTAATTACTTTTTGTATTTTACAAACGCAATTAATAATTATAGTAAGCACGATTTTATTAGACCAAGGGAAACAAAGGAAATAGCAAAAGTGCCGGCACAAAAATATCGGTGGCAATTTACATTTAATTTTAAATGGGATAAATAGAAAATAAAATTTTGCATAAGGCTTTACAATTGGACAATAAAAGTTTGCTAATCGGTGTTGAGCCTAAAGAGCTCAAAAGATGCACTTAAGATTTTTATTTAAGACTAGATGACCCCTGCGAATATTTCGCAGCGTTAGTTGTCATTTTTGTAAGATAAAATGAAAACAATTATTAGAAATTTTAGTAACTTCAATACATTTTAGTAAAAGTATAAAAATATTAGAAATCATACATACATATGTATAAATGCTTTTATAATATTTCTTTGAATACAATGTTAGAGGTAATGACATGATCATCGTTAACTTTTTGCCCGTACGAATCCTTAATAGAAACAAAAAAATATTTTTTAAGAAATGGCATTATAGTAAATAGCGGTTTTGCCAGAATGGATTTTAATACATGCTGTATTATGTAGAACTGCATTACTATTAAGCGACCCTGTATTACCACACTTGAACAAAAACATATAATCACTGTATTCATGCATTTCTATACAAAATATAATTTTTATCAATAAAAATATGAATTTTTAAATTTCTAATTATTTTTCGTCATTAGTGTTAGAAATAAGCTTTAAAATGAGATATCATTCATTTAATTTGATGCCGTGGTATGGGAGATATTTGCAACCGACAAAAAAAGTGCTTTAGAAATAATATATATGATAATTTTACACTTGTTGCTATAGCGTGTATAATAATATAGAATCTGTGTTTATTTTTTAAGTCTGTTTTTAACTGAGCAGCCTTTCTGCTGAATTTTTAAAAATCTGTGCAGTTTATACATAGACGTCTTATATGGCGAGTTCATTTTAGTTCATATTTGACATTCTTTTTAAAGCGGTTTTTAAATTAAAGCTTCATAGAAAAAATAACTACTCTGCATTAATGCTCGTAGAATGTTCACTTGGCGTTATAACTTTTTTTTGCTAGCAACAACACAAATTAAAATTGAAAATAATTATTTATTTTTATCTTCGGGCTTAAGGTCACTGTTTTTTTTTTGTATTTAAATAAAAGTCTTTTTATGTTTTATTAAATAACATTTGAAAATATTGCTTTCATTTATTTATTCAACATTTCGGACACCTTCGGTGCCCTTCTTTAGGAACAAGAAGTTCTTGATATCTCTTAAAAACTCTTAGTAAACATATCAAACTCTCAAAGTGATTGACGGCTTTACTCAATTTCCTGAAGAAGGGCACCAAAGGTGTCCGAAATATTGAATAAATAAAGCAATATTTTCAATTGTTATTTAATAAAACACAAAAGGAGTTTTATTTAAATAAAAAAACAGTAACCTTGAGCCCGAAGATAAAAATAAATAGTTATATAATAAAAGCTCGAATAAAATATACAAACATAAAATTGAAAATAATTTTTATTTTAACAAAAGGTTCTTTTTACTTGCTTCAATAAAAATAGTTGTTCTCTATGTTATCTTATGTTCGTTACTACGAAAATCAATTTTTTTAAATTAAATATATTAAACTTAATTTACAAATTCTGTGATTACGGTTTTAAATTGGTTCAATTATATATTTATACAAATTTGGAATAAAATATTTTTAGTTATATAAATAATTTAATCAATTATATATGTATAATAAATTTAAGAAAGAAGAAAATATAATTTAATAAAATGCAGAATTTCATTCATTAAATTTCAATATAAAGCTAAATAAAAATTTAAATAGATGAATAATATTTATTCTATGTATTTTTTGTTTATCTTTTTCTTTATAAATCTACACACACATGCACATCTGTACACAAGCGCCACAGAACCTAAATTAATAAAATTTATTATTGATAAAATATTTTTTATCATGCATGAGAGCATCCTTGCCTAGAGAGCTACATGCTTCTTCTACAATTCTCCATAGGTACATACATAACCTTTTAATAAATTCTAATACAGTTTTAATTTCAAATGTTTTCATAATTAATTTCCACAAATTCTGGCTTTTTATACTTTTCTGTAAAATAAAACAAAAACAACAAAACGAAGGTAAATAATAGTTTTTTCCTTCTATTTATTAGTATTTGTTTAACATAATTATATTAACAATAAACAAATTAGCGCACTTAATTTAATCAATATAGTAAATGTGAAATGAATGCTTGCAATGGTATGTGTTTATGCCCAACAAGCAAAATTGTGTTTTATTATTTAAGTCTGCTTTGAAAATAATAGATTTTTGAATTTTAACTCGAAAACCCTGGAAAAAATCGTGATAAGACATCGAAAAGATATAATTTCAGAAATTATTTCCTGGGGAAGAAGATCCACATTCTTGGTCTAAATTCTTGCATACATCACTGACGAAAGAAAACAAGAATCTTAAATAAAAGCGGTCTGCTTTAATATTGCATTTGTACGTCAATTTATCAATAACTAAAATTCGCCTTAAGTATTTTTATTCTTCATGTCTGTATTATAAAGAAAGACAGGTATCAAGAAAAATGTAGACACTAATGAATGTAATACACCATTTTTGGGTTCCCCACATTAGTCATCAGCATTCTTCGTAGTACCTTAAGAAAAAGAATACTGGAAAGTTCTTATTAAGGCCACTAAGTTAGTGAGCTATAATGCAACTTTGCCAAGGCACTAACCAGTTATAGTCAATTAATCAGTTATAGTTCCGAAAACTTTTTCTACTGAAAATCAGCAAGATTGATCGATGTCCTTCATATCAGCGGGCAAAACACCATTCTTCCCTCAAATTTTTTAATATCTCTTTTTAAAGTTTCGGTTGTATTTCTGTAGGTGGTTGTGTTTATGATAAAAAATTATCTAAAAAGTTAAGAAAAATTGGTGAGATCTTCCTCTGATACAGAGGAAGCACAACTCACAATTTTTGAAAAAAAGCGTTTTTTGAATAGAAAAACTTTATTTTAGCAAAGAATTTCTTATGCCTGTTTTTATTTAACTATACAATGGAAAATCTGCAGTATGGCACACGTATTTAAACATATTGATGAAGGGTATATAAGATTTATTCTTTTTCTTCTCCTCCTGTATCAGATTGATTTTAGAGAATTGTAAATTAACCATCTGTTAAGATTAAAAGAGAAGGCAGAACAATTCTTTACAAGAGGCAATGGAGCGATATCGAAATAAATAACATCAAATTATTGTTAACAATGTTTTGGTCAAATTTCAGTCTATTATTTGAATGCAGCTTGAATTTTTGCCTTTTTTCTCATCCTAGCGATATAATGTTTCTTATTGATTTTTTTGATATCTCACGTTAGGCATGTTTAAGAAAACTTTTTTGTGTAAGAAGAGCTCATTTTGTGTTTTTCTAAAAATATGGCTGCCAATTTACGATACGACAAGAGATAAGTGCTATTTATTAAAGTTGATTATATAATATTTTTTTTTTCAAAAATCCTAAAGAGTTAAGTAAGTGATAATGAAATGGCCATCGAGACGTGCCTTGACCCTCAATAATCAATATCGGTGACTTAAATAATTAATCTGGAAAATAGCACAAAAACAAGATTTTTTGAAAATCAATTAATATAATTAAAAAAAAAATAATTCCCGTTGTTGATTATAATTTAATATTTGCAAAGTGCCCGTGCATATAAATAAATTATCGTAGTGTTTTGTAATATTTTATTTTTCATCCTCTTTCAACTGTATAAAAGAGCCGAAAAAAATTCAGCCGCAATAGAGTGGAGAAAGAAAAATAGAATTACTGTTGGTTATTGTTGTTTTTGCTTAAACTTTGATTTTTGTCTTTGCTTTATTGCTTGGACAAAAATCTTTAGTTTATTTAAAATGTTTGTCAGAAGTTTCCTGAAGAGTTAAGTAAGTGTTAACGAAATTGCCATCGAGACGTGCTTTAACCCTTAATAATCAATATCGGTGATTCAAATAATCAATCAAGAAAATAGCACGAAAAAAAGATTTTTTGAAAATCAATATAATTTAAAAAAAATACCCGTTGTTGAATATAATTTAATATTTTTTTCGCTTCTTTAAAACATAAAAACTGATTGAAATAAAATGCGGTTATACTAAATTTATTAATCAATTAAAAAAATATATATCTACAATTTCTTTTCCATTTTGCTAATACTTACGTAACTCTTCAAGAAACTTCACACAAATAAACTAAAGATTCTGTCCAAGCAATAAAGTGAAGACAAAAATCAAAGTTAAAGCAAATATTTTTTTTTTTTGCTCTTTTATACAGTTAAAAAGTGATAAGAAGTAAAATATTAAGTAGTATTTTCAGTTATTTAATGAACTGGTAGTTTTAAAAAATTATTGGAATGTTTGCAGGGTTATTAAGTTAATGTACCTTGGTTATGTTTAATAAATCTAATCAAGATTTTTTTGTTTCTTGGTTAATAAAATTACAGCTTGTATAATTTGCTTCTATTTTTTCTGTTTTTTTTTTTTTTTGTCTCTTGTTAATTAGAAAAACACCATTAAATTACATATTTTATTTTTAAATATTTGTTTAGCTATCACAATAAAAAGCAATAGGTGTAATTGAGCTAGAATATACATTAAATGCATGATAATACAACCATATTGTATTATATTTGTTGGTATATTACAAAATATTTAAAATATTTACTTTAATCTACTATTTTCTGTAAAATTTATTTATGTTTTTACGCAATTTATGTGTCTAATTGGCGTATGACAAACACCTTTTTGCTTATAAATACAATTTTATAAATAGCCTCAAATAGTACAATTAACAAATTTAAATACTAAATGAAAATAATTAAATATTTTAGCACTAGCGATAGGCAAAAAGAAAAAAAAAGGAAAATAAAAATGAAGTTAAAAAAATGCGCATTTCACATAAATAAATAAAATGTAAATTAAATTAGAAATTTATTCCACCACACTGAACCAAATTTCATTGATAATAATAATGAAAAAATTTTTGTAAAACCACAAAATAATAAATTTGCCAAGTGTTGATCGAATAACACACAAACTTTTTTTTTACCATGTATGAGTCACTCTTTAATTTTTAATTTTATTTTTTTAAACTTTTTACAGCGGATATAGTAAAAAAATACTTTGGGTAAATATAAAATTAACACACTATGAAAAATCACGCAAATATTGGAAACCCCTTTAATTATAATTACTTGTTTTTTAGCCGTACATGCCCTAAGTAAATTTTTAGGCTCAGCCTATTACGGCTAAAAAAAAAATAAGGCCATACATATGAAAATCACGTTACTATCGGGATACTCCTCGATTAATTTAAGTTTTTTTTACTTATTTTTATAGAAGTAATCCACCGTAGTAATTTCAAGCGCCTTCTTGTAACTAATTAAAAGATAAGACCATATCTATTAAATCGATAGCCTTTGGCCAACACCCATTAATTTTAAAAATATATTCACCCTTATTCTATTTGGCGTCGGCAACATCGTCGTCGATTTTGCGGCAACAGCACTTCAACAGAACATCAATGCAATTTGGTATTCCCTAACAGCTTAATGATAACATTGTCTGTTTATCGATAATGTCAATAAAAAATAGCACACATATCTAATATTTGAGTCAGTTGATGTATTTGTTTACTATTTTGAATTGTGTTAAAAATAACAATTTTGTGAAAATTTGAAAAATGTACTTTCCTTTCGACGCTGACTGATGAAGAAAGTAAATAAATGGTGCAAAGATTACTTCTTAAACAGAAGTCTAAAAGTAAGTGATAAATTCAAAGTTATCCATTTCAGACTATTGATTTGTTTCTTCATTTAAGGTTCGAAAGTTATTTCCGGCTGAATAAAATAGAAATCAGCAATTGCGAGTGGACCTATTGGGCGAACATGGCTTACCATTTGAAATGATTTAACTTCGTTCAAATAGGCGTTGTCCATGACTTCAAGATGTTCCAGTTCACCCTTTGGGTTCACTTGCTTTTGGAGCTTTAAATGCGATAATGATTGTAACTGCCTTTAAACAGCATTTTGTCAAACATGAATTTGCCAAGCACTATGTACCATAAATTTTGCCATCCCATCTATCCATTTCCCAAAGTTCCTTAAAATTAGAAGAACAGTGGCTCTTCAAAAACCTCTGGAAAGAGATGGATTTAATTCTAACTCTTCAACAAATTCTTCAAATTGTTTCGATGGGGTTGGTAATCTTCAGTTTCTACATTTTCAATTTTATTTCTAAAATTTTTTAGTTTATTTTTTTAAGTACACGGCACCAAATTCATAGACTACAATTTTTCCTTACAAAATATCAATTTTATATTGCCAACCCATCGATAAATGGCGATATTAACAACGAAAATACCGGTTACGATTTTAATTGGGGTCGCCTTTTATTGTTGACGCCATACAGAATAATGGTGATTGCTCAAAATTTATTTTTATAGCAGAAATAATTATGCATACCCTGTTTGTGGTTTACATATTAAAGCCATATAAGTGATAATCACGACAATATTGTTTAATTGTCTACTTGTTGTTGACGTGTCTGCTTTCACCGTTCAAAAAATAACGATAGTTTTATCAATATCCCCTCACTTTCGGAACACCTTTTTATTTGCTGTTCCAGCAATACTCCTATATTATATATGAAAATTACAATAGTCTATTAACTACTGTTCCAGATATCGGGTGTTGTGACAGACGGAAAGACGCTCGAAAAGACGGACAGATATAGTAACGAAATCAAGAGGTTAGAACTTTACACTATACAATTTAATTTGCCATTCAACATTGCTTTAAGCCAAATTATAAATTTAGAATGTCTACAATGATAAATATAGAAAAATATTAATCGGGTGTTCCCATAAAAAAACTGCTATTAAAATGTATTGTTTTATCCCTTTCAAGCTGTAATAGACAGACACCTTAAACTTCAATAACAAATACCTGCGACATCCTTTGTGTGTGATTTTAACTACCATTTTAGCAATTTCTTCAGTAGTTTTGTCAAAAAGAAAAATATCTTTAATATTAATAATTATTAAACTATGCTCGGTGAAATACTTTTCACATCATATTTCTACTTAATTAAATTATTAAAAATATACTCCCAACTTTGGGAATTTAAATAACAACAACAGTTTTTAAATATATTTAAAAAAGTAATTTTTAAATTAAAATCTCACTAAATAATATTTTCTTAATTATCCAAGTAATATATTATAAAATAAATTGCAACTTTTTCTTGGTCTGGCGAATGATTTTATATCTGTACCTTTTCTTTTTTTTTTTTTTGTTTATGACAGCTTACCAGAACTCTTGTTGTTGGTAATTTTGTACGCCTCTTAGTGAACCCTTTCAATTAAATGCAAAGTGCTAATCCCCTTTTAAATTCATTTTTAACACAATTACTAAATTATACCATAAAATTATTTTTTTTGCAAAAAAAAAAATTAATTGAACTACACGCAATTTACACGCAAACAGACAAAAAAGAAAAGGGTCTACAAAACCAAATGAAGTGTCTGTTAATAGCAATGGTCAGTCAGCCAACACGTTGGAAAAAAAAGAAATTACATTTGTTCATCTTTGTCCACAACATCATTGTTATCCAAAAAATTAAGCAAACGGGCGGGTGGACATTTGAACACACAAAGGCAGACAGATAAAAGCCGAAACTAAACAGAGACATAAAAACCGTAAAGGTGCAAAATAGAGCAATGCCAGCTGAATAAAAAAAATAAAGTAAAAAGAGTATAAAATTAACTGGCACTGAAGGTAAACTTCTACCCAAAAAAAAAATGATAAATACACGCACACACACACGCAAACACACTGTGTTCTACTCATCCTCTTTTCAAAGTTTGTGTAAAGAAGTTTTATACACGAGCCCTTTATCATTAAATATACAAACAAACTAATATGTATTTTAAATATAATGATTGTATGTTTGCATTTAGTCAGAAAGCCAAACACACCGGCCTATGAACACAGGTTATAATTTTGAAAAAAATGGGCCACATGGCAAGTAGAGTGGTTTTGAAATTTGTTGTAGTTGTTCAAATATTCGTATAATGGAAACAACACCTTCTGCTTACATACGAGTACATACATACAACAAGTAAGCAAGCTGCTTAGAAGCCTGGTTGTAGGTGTGTGTGTACGTGTGCCTGTGTGTCCAAATGTAAACGTATGTTTTATAAAGTGTTCTTTATATGAATAAAGGAAGAGGCCAGTAGTCAGTCACTCCTTAACTTACTCATTCAGTTCGTAATATTTGTTCATTGTGTCAATGAAGAGACACTGTATTTATCTTCATGGACATGAATGTGTGTGTTCATTATTCACATACTTTTGACAGTTTATCTAAATCATGGTACCAACTAGATCCTGTTTGTGGAATATTTGTAAAACAGCACTATCGCGTTGTACCATTTCGCCTTTAAAATATCAGTTACATTACCACTGCTGTTCTTCATTTTGGATCAAATTGTTGGGCAAATTGTTATAAAGGGAGTGGCGAGTTGGATGAGAATATAGGGTAAGGATTCCCAAGGCTGTGATACATTTCTTGGAGAGTGTATATACCACATCAAAAGCTGGCGAAACATTCCAATCTAGTTCTGTTTTAAATATTGTTGCACTTGGGGATATAACTGAAAATAGATTTTCTTAGTCGGGGTTTATGGTGAAAGACGAGACAAGAAATAGCCTATTAGGTATGCCGCTTATTTCAGCAGAAACTCTTTAGAGCCGCACAGTCTAGATGGTCTGAAGAGGTCACCTGCACGGTCTCGAGGACATTATGGCCTCAGTATGATAGTGGGAGATCTGCAAATCTGCTGAGGTTTCCTCAAGGGAAGCTGGTTACACTGGTGGCTGTGCCGACAGGGGACTGTGTCATTGGCACCCATGCTAGGAAATTGAATCTTCGCATAATGACTACTGTAAAAGTTATCAAGATGAGAAGGAGGAGGAAATGGTGGAGCATCTGCTCTGCCATTGTCCAGCTCTTTCTGAGAATAGAGCGGCCATTTTCGGCAGTCGTAGACTGCATGGTCTTGCAGACTTATCGGTCTGCGATGTTGCTAGGATAAACTCGTTTATCCGGTCCTCGGGGTGGTTTGGATATGAATCTTTTATGGTACCGTAGGGAATCGGAATCTGATCCCAGCAAATCTTATTCCAGGTGACACAACGGGACCTTTAGGACCCAAGTTAGTCGGTCTCATTATGCCGACAGCCTGTGCAACCTAAACTAACCTAGGTGTGCCGCTTAATGGCTATAAGCGGAATAACTGGTAGATGCGCAAACTAGATGGTCGAACGAGGTTACCTTTATAGTATGCGCCTTATGGGTGCAGTATAACTGGGGAGAGCCGCAGATTCTTCGAAGGTAAATTAACAAGTTGGTGGCTGCACTGACACGGTGCTATACCATTGATTCTCATGCTACGAGAATAAATCTTTTTTGAAGGCTCTCCTCTGCCATTTTTAGGCTGTACGAGGCTGCAGAATCTTGTAAACCGTTAGGAATGTGATTTCAATGGGGTAAACTCGTTTAACCAGGCCACTGTGCCACTGCTTCTAGCGTGGTGTTAAGCGGAACCTAAGAAATTTCTCCCAAAACTTTACCTTCAGGCATCACAAATGAAACAGTAGAATCCTAGTGCAGCGGTCTAGCATATAGATACCGGCAATTGCGATTTAAAAACATACGCGAAAGGTCTTGTATTATGTGTCGAACACTCTTAAAATAAAACTTTGTACTTCTATTACTTGTCGTTAAATATTTAAAGTGTCCGGCTATAACGGTTTAAAGATAAAACAATATAGATCAACAATATGTTATTTTTTTTGCAATGTTTTTTTTTATTAATCTACGTTAATTGTGCTTAAATCCCTCAAATATAAATGTTTCATAATATTTTTATGTTATGACACATTTATTATTTAAAACAAAGAAATAAATTGTGTTTTAAAAATTTAGGAGTTTTATTTCTCAAGCCAAATTGATTAATTGAGAACTATATTAAACCAACAAGGCTTTGGCTTAAGATAAAAGTTGAGTTGAAATTTGACAGCTTTCCTCTTAGACGCATACGAATATACTCACATGATGCTTACACCACAAAGATATTCATGCTATTTTCAATGGTTAATATCTCAGTATACATCTTGACCGGCTTCTTACTTGTAAGATCCATATAAAATTTATTTTAACATAAATAAAACGAAATTCTACACCAAGTTAAGACTGTCAACCGCATATCAATATGGTGTCGTAGAACTCAATTATGGGGCGATGACTCTGCTTCTAATTTTGAAAAAGTACAAGGGCGGTAAAATTAAAAAAAAACTGCGAAGCACTTTAGCTGCCAATAGCAAAAGTTCAACAAAATTAAATTTAAAATTTAAATGGTATCCCCAGAGGTGATATAAATTGACCTATATGGGTCTATCTTTTGAATCGGTATAGATAAACGCTTGAAAATTGGAAAGAATATCGATTACCAAGACCGTTTTAATATCAAGCATAAATATTTAAAATTTTAGTCAAAGGGCGCCCCAATAGTTAATTTAATTTTATGTACATTGCCGTACTTCTGAGTAGTTGTAAACAAGCGGTTGTAGTTTTCAAAGAACTTGTATTGCTTAGTCCGCTATAATAACAAGAATACAATATCGGCAATATTTATAAAAATTAAAATAAATTTGAAATGTGCTTTATGACAAAATTTCCATACAAATTTGTCCTAAAATGCATTTCAAATCTATTTTAATATTTTACAAATATGGCCTTATAAGTTTAGAAATTAAGGGGTGTTCCCGTAATTGTTGTAATTTGAACTATATGGGCCTATCTTTTGAACCCTTATACACAAACATTTGAAAATTAGACAAAATGTCCAGTACTTTTTCTGGTATTATAAGAAGTGTAATTATTTAAAATTGTAAATCAAAGGATGTCCCAATATTTGATAAAATCTGATGTATATGGCCAAATTTTTAACCGCGATAGACAGCAAGCTAAACTGTGTTTTGAAGTCGATTTTTTTGGAAGAATTTTGTTTTCAGATCAATTAGTTATCGCTGCCCGTTTCTTTGGTGGTTGCACTAAGAACCAAGTTTAAGTGCCTAATCTACTGATAAGGCTTTGATCACACATTATGGGAAGACGTGTAAGCCCTTTCGTTGTGCCAAATACCAAGCAACATATAAAAAAAAAAAAAAACTTATTCAAGTCCAAAGCAAAGGTAAATTTTATTTACAATTTCTTTGAGACCACAAAATGAACATCCCTGTGTATTATGAATATGTGAACTCCTGTGCAGGTCTGTCTTAGCATTAAAATGGGATTCTTTTTTTTTCCTCTTTTCATTTTTTCAGTATTAGCAAAGAATGTACTCACTACAGGATTTCTTTCGGCACTGCTAAAAAGCAAAGATGGTAGAAAATTAATAACAGTATCTGAGAAAATAAAATCTGCATAAAGTAGATATTCGCGATATGTTCTTTAACATTCATAAACATTCCTTTCAGCCAAAATTATTACACACAAGTTTATTATTTTTCTTTTACATTTTTCAAATAAATAGCAAATCTCTATAAAGAAAAATGAAATAATTTATATGAAGCATCTGTTGTTAGAATTAACGTTTTTACGTTACTGTCCCAAAATTGTACGTGGGTGTGGATGTGTGTTTTTTTCTATTTGTTCCTTTTTTTGTATTCATTTACACGGTCCTTCATATGGCTGATCCTTGTGTAAATACTAACATACATATGGCTTTAAAAATACACATATACCTATGTATGTATTTACTTTGTGTGACATGTTGATTTATAATGACATTTGACGTGTGCTCTACTATCCTTGCTGCTTACCCACTGTTATCATTGATTACTCTTGTCATTTGTAAATTCATAAGCTTCTAATTTCATAAGTGTGAGTGTTAAATTCTAAATAGGAAGAAAATAAGAAATGAAAACACAACAGCATCTGCAACAACAACAACAACAACACTCACACTAACAGAACTCAAAGGAAATTTTCGTTTATTTATTGCGGTTACTTTTTGCTTAACTAGTTAGTTCTACCTTTTTTTCCTTAAATGTATTTCACTGGTTTTCATTTTTTTTATTTGCATGTTATTTGTGGTTTGTAATCAAAAACGGTACTTTTTAACTACTTTTCTTTTTTGCTTTTTATTATCTACTAATTTTGGTAGTACATTTTTTTCTTTTTTGTGGTTGGTATATTAAAATTTTTTATTGATATTTTCCTATGAGTCAAAGTGACTTTCAATTACAAACTGATAATGATTTTGGGAAATGATTGTAATAATAACATGGAATTTTTTAGTTGAGGTGTTTTTATTCAGGTCTTCTGAACTCTATGTTAAAAAGTTTAGGTTTTAAAAGGTTAAATAAAAGAAAAGAAAAAAGAAATGGCAATCCTTGTGTACAAAAATGAAAAAATAATAAAAATATTTACTGAATCCTTACTGTGTTTTTGCGTTTTGTTGGTTGAGTTTTTGTTCGATGAATATAATTCTCATTTAATCAATTTGGCTAGAGATATGAGTCTCTTTAACTTGCTATGCAATATTTGGGTAGAATCTACTGATGACGCAGCAATAATATATTTTATTATTTAGTTTTAAATAATAAATATTTCATAGATATCATGAAATATTCTCGTTTAAAGGAATAAAGCACTATTAACGTATTTAACACTACGAATATAAATTGTTTTTCTTTTTTTTTTAATAATTTAATCGGGATTAAAAAAATAGCACGACAATTTCAAAAATTATTAAATTTAATTAAATATTCCTAGCTTTTAACTAGCTCTAGTAATGGGATGCTAACATAACCTTAATATATGCACACAGAATATACAGGGAATATGTAGAAAAACGTCCGCTACAAAAATAGGTGTAAACAATGAATTTCAGGTATTTAAGGGGTTTTACATTTTGATCTTTTAAAACGCTATAGGCAGGCAACTTTAATATCAGAAGGGAGACACTTAATTTTTCGAACCATAACAGGACGATTCTTTCAATTTGTTTACAACAAATAACAACAACAAGAAATTAGGAGGTCACTCAAACAAGGTACATGTGAATTTTACTGATTTATTTGATTCTGTTATTATAGTTTAGTCAATATATTTCAATTTATCTAAAAATGTACGAAGAGTATTGTGAAAAGCTAGAAAACCGATAGCGAATTGTCTAACGCGACGTTCCTTTCCAGAATTCTAACACGTCATAAAGACTTTAGCCTCGATTTAACTTTAATTCATAGAATATTGTTTAGTCGTTAAAAATTGGAAAATCATACAAAAGGATTAACAAACATTTTAAGCTTGTTAATAAAAATGTAAAATAAATAAATAAAAACTTAAACCTAACTAAAAAAATATCATTTCATCTATACATATAATAAAACACTAACGGCGTCTTTTTTGTACATGAAATATTTTTTCAAAATTTTAATATTCGTGTAGAAAGTACACGTACAAGAGTATAAAACACCTACTTTTGGAATTTTTGTCTCCCTGTCTGTCCATTTATCTGCCTGTGTTCGCATCACGAAAAAATTACTGGATGTATATGAACAAAATTTTATGAGAAGATCCCTTAGAACCTAGGCTTCAATATAGAATTTTTTTTCGTAATATTAGGTCACTTTGTTAACAGATAAAACTGTTAAGGCACTCAATTTTATGGGTATAATGGTACTATAACAGTTGTCCGCACTTTTAACTTGTTCTTTTAAAACTGTTTACAGAACTTTGAAATATGTAGTTAAATGTGAATTTTAAGGCAACTAAAAATGACACGTAGACGAAACCGTGGGCGCTGCCAGTAATAAAATAAATAAAATAATAATTATTATAAACATAAATATTTAAATATTAATTATTATTTTTTTATAAAACACAACTAAACCACACGCGAAGAAAAAACATGGTTGAGGTAACCATAATCTAAGAGCAACATACTATGGTTGCATTATATAGTTGCTAGCAAAACACAGTATTTTTAAATTTAATAATAATATTGCTGATCTTGTAACCATATTGTTGTCTATGTTAACAATAACATGGTAAAGTGTAAACATAATCATGCTTAAATAAAAACATTAAATGGTTCAATATAAACATTAATCGTTTAATTAAAATATAAAATATGGTTGAAAATGTCATGCTATATAATTGAATGAAAAGATTTACTGTTATAAACGACTAATTATTATTTATTGTTTTGCTTTTATTTGTGTCATATTTTGTATATTATTTTTTATTTTATATTTTGTATATAAATTTCTAAAATTTTTATTGTGACTAACAATAAAAAACATTTTCAACTTTAAGCTAACAAAAAAAAAAAAAAAAAAAATACTAAACTGATAGAAAAGCATTCTGTCATAACATAGAACAAAATATTGTTAAACGCAAACATTATTTTGTTTGCTTTTTATCATTTTTTTTATTGTTAAACATATAATTTATTTTTATAAGTAAAAAAAACTTTGGTTGCGGTTTGAATTTTTTAAAGTTAAAATCAACCATGTTGCATAATGGTTATATGGTAACTAAAAAATTTTCGTAGTGACTGAAGTTTTGTTGAAAACAACAATAATTTATTATTCGTAACTATACATTTCTACCAAGAACATAATATGGTTATTGAGACCATACTACAACTATATTTTTTCTCTGCGTGCATTAGTAGTTAATACTAAAAATACTATAAATAACTAATTAAAACATCACTTAATAAAAAACAAATAAATAATAAAATTATATAAAATTAAATTAATGATTTGTTTATTTTTTACATTTCGTTGTTTTAAATTCATTCAATTTTTTTTATTTTTATTACTAAAATGCTGAATTCTTAAAGTGCTAAAAAATCCTAATTAAACCATATGCATCATAAGTATACTCCGTGTTTTTCCATTAATATTGTTATCATGACTTATTACATTTTTAAATAGCGACATTCAATTTAATTTTTTTTTGTAATTCCTTTTTAACTTTGTGTTTATTAAATATGATTAACAAACGGTCATTGGTCTTTTGCAGTATTTTTTTACTGGTTTTTAATTTTTTTGCTGGTCATTATTTAAGTTAAAAATTTTAAAATACAGCAGACACCAAAAAGCAAAGTGAACTTTAACCAGGAATTATGACTTCATTATTTAATGCAAACACTATTTTAAAACAAAACTATTTTTGTTTTTGTAACAACCCTAAAAGGAATGTTTAAAATGAATGTAGCTTTTTATACTACACACTGAGAACTCTTTGTACGATTGCTTTTTTTTAAGAAATGTTGTATTAACTCTTTCAGCTTTATACACCCTTCACCTTCCTTTTGTAATTTCTAAAATATATATTTTCGGTCCCATAAATTAAATACATTCGGAGTTATTCTAAAGAGCGAAGTCGTGTTCGAGTTGTAATCAACTTTGCCAAGGCACTAGATGAGTTAGAGAAAGTTTAAATGCGCTAATCGATAAGACACAATTTCCAAAATGCTATTAAAAATCAGCAATCCCGATCCATGCCCTTTGAGGCACCGGGCAAAGCACTACGCCTGGATTTAATTGTTCTCTTTTTGTCAACTTCCGTTTGTACTCCTGCAGCTGGTTGTGTTTACTATTTATTCACCTCTTACCACTTATTAACCACAATTAAACTAGGATCTGATAAAGCAAACTTTTTACTTAGCTAGGACAACAACCCTAAGCAAAACTTATAATTTCGACGATTAAATAAAAAAAACTTACTGGTAGGAAAGAATTTCTCTGCCGATTCATGTGTACATGTGGTTAAAAATACGTGGTGAAGCGTATGTGAGATTTGGCCGTGTATATCACTTTTGCTTATTTTCTTTGACGATATATATACCTCATTTCGTGCATCGTTTATCATTATAAACTTAAGTAATAGATAAATTGCCTTAAGGGCTATATAACTAAAGATTTTATGTAGCCTTCAAACAATATCATGAAGAGAATAATTATATCTTAAACCAAATAAATAATTAATAAATAAAATAAATAAAACGAAACGTTTGTTTTTTTTTTTGTTTGTTGTAAGCACAAGCCGTCAACTAAATTAAACGTATTCAGCCAAAAGAGCAAACAACGAGAACAGATTTAAAACCTTTTGCGAATTGATTTTCTCGTTGATGTAGAGCTTAAAGGGGACCCCCAAGCGAAAAATGAATAATCGTAAGAACTACATTGAATTGTTCTCTTTAAGCACTAAAGAAAGTATATCTTCGCCTTAAAGAGCCATTGTATGCTGTGGCTATCTGAAATGCAAAGCAGTGAAGTTATAACGAGAAGACATGATATGCGACTTTAAAGTTGGAAATCATGTTAATGTTTCGCGTGTTGTGATTTTTAGTGACTACAGAAAACAACTTTGAATGGCCCAAATGTTGTCACGATACAAGAAGTGCTAAAAATACATTTAGGACGAAAGACGAATTTTTCGTTGCGAAAATTCGTCGAAAAAAGTAAAATATATTTGTGTGTATGAAAATGCGTACAATCAATGCGTCAATAAAATTTATCGTGTGTAACGAACTCTGCGGCGAACCACGAATATTTTTGTGTAGACTGAACGTATTTTCTGTTTATTTTTTAAAGTGTTTTATATCTTTTTAATTACAAATTTATTTTCGTTCTATTTATAGCCCATATATAAAACTATACTATTTTTAATAATACGAGGGCTGCTATATATATTTCTGGCCTGGCAATACTGAGTGCTGCCAAGTGCAATCTGACATTTCTATTGGAAAGTTTATCATTTTTAAGCATAATCGTACTCAAAATATTTTGACGTACGACCATTACTTGTGTTGTTTACAGTGACTTAAAAAAATTAATATAGAAAACAATGGAATTAACTAGTGAACATTTTCGTGCCATCATTTTTCACAACTTTCGACGTGGATTATCACGACAAGATTGCATTGATGAACTTAAATCTTTGTATGGCTTCAAAAGACGTTTATAAGATCGTCACAGGTGACAAATCATGGACCTATGCGTATGAGCCCGAAACGAAACAACAATCGACCGTGTGGGTCTTCAAAGACGAGCAAAATCCAACGAAAGTTGTTCGTGGAAGAAGCACTTCGAAGCAAATGGTCGCCTGTTTCTTCGGCAAAACTGGTCATGTGGCGACTGTTCCGCTTGAGCAACGTAGGACGGCCACTTCTGAGTGGTACACTACAATTTGTTTGCCCGAAGTCATCGGAGAAATTCGAAAAACCAACAAGAGAAGACGAATCATTGTTCACCATGACAATGCGAGCTCTCACACATCGGCTCAAACCAGAGCGTTTTTGATCGGCCAAAACGTCGAATTAATGGTTCATCCGCCGTACAGCCCTGACTTGGCACCTAACGACTTCTTCTTGTTTCCGCACATCCAGAAAAAAATGCGTGGTCAACGATTTTCGTCGCCAGAAAAAGCTGTTGAAGTGTTCAAAAACCATGTTTTAGAGGTGTCTCAATCGGAGTGGAAAAAGTGCTTCGACAACTGGTTTGAGCGCATGCAAAAGTGTATAAATCATGCTGGAGAATACTATGAAAAACATTAAAATCATTTCTGATTATAAATATTCGCATTTTCACTATTAGGCCAGAAATTTATAGAACAGCCCTCGTATGTTTAACACTAAATTATTTTTTATTTTTATTATATTTAATTATTATTTTTATTTATTTCATTTTGGCTTGGGTTTGTTATTATTTGTGATAAATTCTAAAGATAACAATAAAACTTAAATATCAGCAGAATCAAATGCACTTTCTGGCTCGCTACAACCTTCGACAGTATTCTTTGTGTATATACAAGGTAGTTATTAATTGCAACTACTATGTAGATGAAGTGAAATGTGAGAAATTTTAATATTTTCATAATGTATTTTTGAAATACTTATTTCTGTACAGAGTCATTATTTATTACAAGTGTGGGTTGATAGCGATATATTTTCATTCACTAGCAAGAACTATCCTCTGCTTTCATAATTCTACATTTTCTACTAGCTATACAAAAACGGAAAAATAATATATTTATAAAAACCATATCAAAATAAATTTTTTTTTCAAATTCATGTTCACTCTAGCAAGTGGCATATGAATACAAAAATATTATACAGCATTTACACCACGCAAGTTTCATGAAATTAGCACGAAATTTTTATTTGGCGGTCAAGCAAGAGCGGTGAGCAATATAGCATAGCTTCAGTTTTGAGGGGATGTTTGTGTTGGTTGTGTTTTATTTAAAATAGCGAAAACTCGGTGTAACTTATAAAGAGAATTAAAACAAAGTTGTATCAAAAATGGCCTAGTGTAAACGTGAACTTAATTTGTTAGAAAATTTGGTCGTCCTAATTGAGTTTGAGTAGATGAATTTATGCAAATATATAAGTGAATGACGAATTCGTATTGCTTTGCGAAATTCGTCGTGCGTCCCAGTTGTGCTTATACGAAAAAAAGGAGCTATTTTTAAATCGCTATCGTTGTTTTATGCCATAGCATATTCCGGCGTAATTAATTTTGAGTTTCATAGTATAAAAACCCCAATAAACTTAGAAGACTCTATTTTTTTCTGATCAATTTTTTTAAATTAAGTCATTGAAGTTTTCTTTTAACAAAAATAAAAGCTTGAAATTTCATAAAAAAATATTTCCTTTTCCATTGGCCTCACTGTACGGCGTGCATTAAGGCCCCTATATAAATTACGCTAATTGCGTGACAAATACCAAATTCAGTATTAATTGTGTTAAAAATGTATTTCTGCCGCTAAAGTTACAAAAAAACGTTTTAATGGACATGAAATTCGCGTGTTCAATTTAATAAAAATTGAAAGTGAAATCGAAAAGAATGTGTTTTTATTCCTTTTTTTATTCTTTTTTTCACACAGAAAAAACATACATATTCAATAAAGAAATATCACTATGAAATAAAAAAAGTAATTTATGATCTTTAATACAGTTTAAAAGCCAGAGGGTGCATGACGTGGCATTTACGATTAATAAAATATGTTGGGGTTTTGACTATTAAAATGAATAAAATGTGAGAAGGTAGAATTGTTTGTTCTGTTTTTTATTATTAATAATAATACAAGCATGATTTTAATATTGAAAGGTTCAAGGGCATGACTTTTTAACCACGCAGGAAAGCTTAAGGTTAAATTGCAGGGGGACATTATTGTACACAATATGCGGACAAAGAAAATAAATTTTATGATTCATTCAAATTATTCAAATTGGAATGGTGGGAACGTAGGCCATCTTTTCATTTTATTAAAAAAAAGTAACGTTTCTTATTAATTTTATGGCCTTTTACGCCTTTGGTGAATTTTGTATCTGATCAGTGTCATTCATCTGATCATCACTGTTGAGTAAAAAACAGATCATTGTGCAAAAAAAAAAGTTTCTATCGTATTTGTAAAAAGAAAATGAAATAACTAAGCGAAAGTTTTGTCGGCAAATGTTAGCTGTAGCAAACAGTGTTGCCACTGACTTCTTTTACAAAAAAATTTAAAGGGATTAAATTTAAAAACAGTTTAATTTCATGTTGAAATTCGCTAATCAAATACAAATGTACATAAATTAGATTTTTTCCACAAAAAAAATGTTCTTCCAAGTTAGCAAGAAAATCACCACAATGGCAACGACCTTCAATTCAAAATTATTGCAAATAAGTCAGTGCAAACTACTGGTAACTATTAAATGAAGTTTAGTTATGAATTACGGTAGCCTTTAAGTCTTAAAACAGCTTCTTTTAAAAATATTTTAATCAAATAATATTTGTAAAATAAGTGCCGTCATAAGTTTCTACTCACAATCATTCATAACAAAGAAATTTTCTAACGTAGTTTTTTATAAGTTTCGCACCCTTTTCCGGTCGTTAATATTTTTTAGAAGCATTGCGTGTTTTTGAAATATATTGTTCAAAATTTAATTTTAAAATTTTATTGTTTTATCTAAGTAATAAAATTTAATTTAATTTTACGCTATTATTGTTTGTTTATCCAACCACTATCACTAATCAATAACAGTTTATAATTGAATTCTGTTTTTCATTTGACAAATGTGAACGTTATTGTCCATTGTCAAACAAACATTTGAAACGATTAATCATTAAATGTGTGTTCAAATTGAAACTAAGCAAGAACTAAAGAACTTAATTTATTCCTGGCAATTAATCAGTAATGATAATGAATATTCCTGAATTGTTTGGAAATCATCATTCAATGTCTGTCCTTTGTTCGCATATCACAAATATTAAACAAAAAAAAAAAATTCAATTGACAAAAAAAAGAAAAGGATAATGAAGAAGCAGAGTAAAAAGGACTTAGTGTATAAGTCCAAACATGAATACATTGTAATGTTATGTTAATTAATTTTTGTTTCAGACAACAAAAGTCACATTTGAAAAAAAGAACACCAGCATTCAGACTGTAAAATATAAAAATGCTAATGGTTTTTAGAGAGAAGCAAGAATATATTTACTTTTATGTTGAATATTTCTTAAATTCAAGCTTATTAAAATTGTCTTTTATGTCTTGGTTAAATAAATAGTCTAACAAATAAGCCGTTTTTTTTTTTTGAAAGTGGTACAAGTCCACTTATTCAAAAAACTAAGTTAACGGTAATTTTAATTAGCAATAGACTCTTTCTCTCTACGATCACAATTACAATAGAATTCTATCATGACATAAAATAAACAAAAACAATTTCGTTTTGCAAACCTGTCGTACACAAATTTCTTTTGAAAGTGGAATAAGTCCATTCCTAATTAGTAACTCCAATCAAAAAAATAAATATATGGGGCGATAGAGAATTAAAAAAAAAGTTAAGTAAAAAACTAGCACTTGCCCATATTTTCCGAGTTGCGGGGCTCTGAAACTTAAAAATTTTTTACAGTATCAATATGAGTATCACTTGAAAGCTTTTGAAGAGATCTTTAAGGAAATACTAAAAGTTTTTAAAAATGCGTAACCCATTAAGAGCCGGTTGTGTTTTTGTGTAAAATTTTATAAATGCAGTAAAATTTTTTTTTTTTTTTACATAGATGGTGAAGGGTATACGAGTTTCGAAATAGCCGAATATAGTACTCTTACTTGTTTTAAATATTTTTAGTAATTCTTGTTTTCTATTAAAATTTAAAAGGTGTATAGTGTAAAAGACATCACTCGAATTCATAAAGTTGACGAATATTTTTAAATTGATGCAAACTCTAACCATTTAATATCTCAATATACGAAAAAATAACTTTTACCACTTAAAAAAAAAACAGCTCAAAAACAAGTTTCAGATAATTAAAAATGTTTTTAATAATTTAAGACGACAGTTGTATGGATTTTTGATGAGCTCTTTTTGCTTTCCTATGACACCTAATTTAAAGGCTTGAGGTAGACTAACATCCAATTAGTAACATCAAGTGGAATCTGAAGTATCATTTTTAACCCTTGAGTTCCAAGGATTTTGCAAATAGTAAATTATACATGTTTTGTATTCTCATATTTGATTTATGACAAAATGCATCTAAAATACTAAAACTTGTGTGAAAGAAATTTCAAACAAATTCCTCATTCATTTCTACCACAATCACTCGAGAGCATAAGTAAAAATGTTAATGCTCTAAATGTTTAAATAGTTGTTGTAAACATTCATTAAATTCACATAAATACTTGTTTTTATCACTCAAGTTGTTTCAACCAACATCTTTCCACTTCACTAAAGTATTCAAAATCTTTTTATTTAATTTCCTGACATCGTTGAACATGTCATAAAAATTTTGTTGTCAATACAAAAATGCAACATTCATTCAAAAGCAGTTGAATGATGAAAAAAAAAATATTTATATTTCAATTCATAAAATTTCTTTTGTCCCAACAAGATCTTAAGTCAAGGGGTGCTTAATAGCGTTTAAAAACTCTAGACAGACAGCAATTACAGACGCTTCTATATCAGGAGCGTGAGCACAAGCACATGCCTTTTCAAAAAAGGTGCACAATGTTTCTTTTTTTTTTTGCTTTTGAACCTTTTGTTTTGTTTTGTTTTCTCAATTTTCAATAGCAGGTGCTTTTTATGGTTCCTTGTTTTTAAGAAGACAGGTTCTTTGTTTGCTTTGTTTAAAGATTAAACAAACAAACTTTAAAAGAGGTTTTAAATAAATTTGTTTAAAGAGGCCTAATAAAATCATTAAGGTGTTTAATTTAAAGGCAAATTATGTGAATGGGGAAAAAAAGGCAGCGCAATTGAAAAGGATGTTAGTTTCTTTCAAAATAAAAAAAAAACTGAAGAATAATCCATCCATTTCAGCAGGCTTTTGTAAATATTGTGGTGTGTTTAATTCTTTAGCAGCTATAGCAACGTATTTAGTGTAATTATCTTTCTGAAATTTTTACAATGTGCTTTTTTGATGTTTTAGGTAAGAGTGGTACTACTGAAAAAACATTTAATATTATAATGACAACAAATGGTTGAAACTTAAAGTTATAAACGGTTTATCAGAAAATAATGCGAATCGGTGAAATAGGTTGGGATTACAAAAGAGCAGGGATTTGCAATTGATTCTCTTAAAGGTTCAAAAATACAAAACGTATAGGCCCACTAGAGTGAGTATAATTGTGCACTTCTTGAGGCTTGCACCGATGCATTGAGGTTGGCAATTACTACTTGGCTTAGACCAGATCGTTGAATGACTCCACATGCAGAATTACGAAGCTGATCTTTCCTGGATTACATCATGGTCAAATAGGGAATCTTTTGAGATTCCATTACAATAATTTAATAATCATTGTGCCCACTGTAGGTTTGTGGTCAAGCCAAGAATATAATAACTAAGTAATTACTTTAGGAGTTAACGAGGAGAAGAAATAAATAAAATTCACGTTCCATGAGTTTCCAAGCCCTATAAGTTTTTTACAACATGTTAATTAAATCATGAATTCATCATTATCGCTGTATAGCTAGGCAGGGGTGAATGCTAAAAGTTGATAAGAATAACTTTTTTATAGAGAACTTTAATAGACAAAATCATCGAATTCCCTGTGTGGCTTAAAATAGTCAAAAGTTTGCGGTTTTAACACAGTGGGCGTTGCACTCTCTGTCGAAGCAAGTAGTTCTTGTGGTACAGCTGGAGAGTAACACTACATAGAGTCTTCAAGTTTTATTTGACATTTTTTTGTAGTGTGTGTAGTTAGACATACGACATTAGGATAGTGGGCGTGGCGTTTAATATAAATAATTGTAATATTTGCTTTGCTGTATCTAGAGAATCATAAAACAAATAACCCTGATAGTTTGGGAAAGTAGCTCTTATGCCGGGTAAACAATAAACGAGCAGTAGGCGTGGGTGGTTGCAACTATACAAAGTAGTGATTTATGGTGGTAGAACTACTTACACCTTCAAAATTATTTATTTAACATTGTACTATAGAGTGAGCTGTTTAGTTATTCCTGAAATAAATTAAATAAATAATAATAATAAAATAAATAAATAATTTAAAAAAAATAAAATAATTAAAATTATTAACAAAAATTTTTATACAAATGTTTAATTCAAGCCAAAGAAGAAAGCGAAGAAAAGCGCGATAGAGAATTAAAAAGTAAAAAAAAAACACATCTACTAAAAATTAGGGCTTGCGAATATTTTCTGAGTTCTGGCCTCTGAACTTTACAAATTTTTTAAAATATCTATATGGGTATCAGTTAAAAGCTTTTGCACAGATCTTAAGGGAAATACTTAAAATTTAAAAAAAAAAATGCTTAACCCATTAAAATCCGATGACATTTTTATTTAAAATTATATATAGTGGCAATAAAATTATATATACTGCTGCATTTATTTCTGTTACCGCGTATTTTTTCTTAATTTCTGCATACATTTGTAATTCATTTTCCTTTCTAAAAATGTCTAGAAATTAAGTGAAAAAATGAACCAAAGCCGAAAATAAATCAATTTTAATTCATTTATAAGACCCACGGTTCAAATCCTGATTGGAAAAAAGTTAAAAATTATAGTACTTATTTTTTCTAGTTTTTTAATTCCCTGTCACCCCAATATTTGCTTTTTTGATTATAGATTTACTTTACTAAAGGGTATATAAAATTCGCCATAGCCGAATATAGCACTCTTACTTGTTTTAATGTTGTTTTTAAACAATATATATAACTTCATTTTAATTTAGCTTATTTCCCTTTAACTAATCATTTCATTTTACTTCTAAAAGTCCTTTTTTCGTTTTTGTTCTTGTTAAAATTCATCTTTCCCTAATTACAGCTTCCTTAACTAACCTTAAATACCTTAATTTGAAAAAGTAAAGAAACTTTTACCAACATATTTCAATTTAATCAAAATTACATTTTCCTAACAAAGACTCATTTAGCAACCATTCTTTCTTTCATTACATCAGAAATGTTAAGAAGTTTTTCATTAAATTTTGTAATATATTCTTTTTATGGGTTTTGTCTGCAATCAAGCTTCTTCTTTTTCTTCTTATATCTCTAGCAATGAAACTTTTTATTTTTAATCTCTTTCCTTTTCAATAATCCTACAGAGCTTTAGCATATTTACTACAAGACTTTTATCAAGACTTGTATCAAGACAGACGACGACTCAGTGCGTTAACACACATTCTTCACCCACATTTCAGACGAACGTGCCTTGTTAATCATATGTATTTACATCCATTTATGCTGTTGTATAAGATGAGAAATGCATGAAAAAAAATGTATGAAGAAAAAAATTACAAGAACAAAAAGTCATTAACAACTGTTGCTACATACTTATGTATTTACTTTTAATGACTGACAAAATGCTGAGCTTTAGATTTTTATTATTTTTGTTTGTTTGTTTTATTTTGTCAAATAATTACAATAAAAGCAAAAAGACTGCAGGCAATTTACAACAAATATTTAGAAGAGTTTAATTTCTGGAGTGGAACTTACGAATCGATAATATTACTGTCCGCCCGTTCTCTGGAAAGAATTTATTTATAATTTTTTTTTTTTGGTCTTATGGTGACTAGAAAAAAAGTTTATTAAGTTTAAAAAGCAATTATTAAATTTGTTTGCATATTTAACCTTTTGTGTTTTTTTTTCCAAACTTTTTTAAGATAACGAGTAAAACACCATAATGCTTTTTTAGCGCCAGACACGCATACTTTTACTTAAAAAACAGACAACAAATTAATATAAAATATAAAACGGAAGAAACAATCAAAGACAACAGAAACAAAACAATAAAAAATTTTGTAAATAAATTGAAAACCACAAAAACTTACCATATGTGACTTATTCGCATTATTTTATGTATTAAGATTAAAAGTGAAACTCTGGATATTTGCTGGATTGAAGATTTCCTCTCAGTCCATAGAGTCCTCGTGTAAGGAAAAAATAAAACAAAATCTATAAAAACATAAACTAAAAAAACAAATAATAAAAAAATGGGAACTAAATTAAACAACAACCAAAAACAAGAACTTAGACAACAATAATTGCAAATAAACAGGCAGAGAAATATATCAGCAGGAACATGCTAGCGAAACATAAACCATAACTCAACCATACCAGATGTCTTTCTCTGAAAGACATACCAGACAGAGTATCCAACAAAAAATGTAGCAACAAACATGACACACAAACCTCTATAAACGTTCAAAATTTATACATACACTTAATGAGACCAACTAATCTTCGTTATCTTGCAATGAAAGATGAAGAATCTGAATTTAAAACCTTTTAATACAACTACAGCACAATTTTGGAAACTTGCAAAATAAAAACTAAAATAATTTTTTTAAAAAGGTACATTCTAAAAGGTTTTATTTGAATGGTACTTTTTTATTAAGGTACTACTCGTGGAAAACATTTTTTGGGGATTAATTTTTAAGGATACTATTTAAAAAGGCACTTATTCGATAGTACTTTTCGTAAGGCTACTTTTTAAAAACCATATTTCAGCACCAAGTTATAATATAAGTTACTTTTTTTTCATTGGTTCGATTCTTTTTTAAACAGTTAGACTTTGAAAAGGCTTCTTTATTTGTATAAGTTCTCTATAAAAAACCAAAGTACTATATTAACAGGAAAATAACCTGAATATTTCAATCATATGACCATTCACAGTTACCATTACGCCATTTTCTTTTTCATAGAAGTAAGGTCCAGTAATTCGCTCTCACCAAATTACACACAAAACTGTCACTTTTAATCGATGCAAAGGTGACTGATGAATAATTTGAGGGGTTTCCATTGCAAATCCATCGTAATTAAAATGTGCCTCGTCACTCATTATGATTCTTTCGTGTAAATCAGGGTTGTCATGACTAAGCTGTAAAATCCTATTGGCATATGGATGACGGCGTATACTACTTTGGAAGAGGTTCTTATATCAACTGAATTTCAAAAGAAACAAATGCAAACCCTTTCACAAAATTGTGACCAAGATTGTTCTTTAAAGTACCATTTCCTACGCACGGCGTCGAATTGAGGTTGATGGATTTTTCTGAACAGTAGTCATGCTTTCAGCAGATCTCGTAGTACATTATGGTCCACGCTGGTGCCTATCACCTACAGACCCTCTTTTTGAGGTAATTAAAATAAATAGTTCGTTTGGTTGGCACGTTGTTTCTCTCAAAAATTTCACGAAACTTTCTCATTGTCACAGAAATCGATTATTTATTATGGTAAAGACGTGGCAACAGCAAGGTAAACAGGCGAATAGGGAAAGTAGAGCTATTGGTTTACAATCAATAGGTTAGTACATGTAGAGGTTCTAGGATTACATCCTAGAAATATAGTCAGGGAAGTAAATCGAATTACATTAGATTATTAGTAAGAAATTCTTGATACATAATCTGTTGGATTATATCCATTAGGTTATTAGCAAGAAAGGACACTAGGGTTACATCCTAGAATTAGCAGTAGGGAAAGAGAATCGAGTTACATTCGATTGTAGACAGGAGCTAGTTTTACATAATCTGTTGGATTATATCCAATAGGTTATAAGCAAAGAAGGACCCTCGGATTACATCCTGGGACTAGAATCAGGGGAGATAGTCAATTTACAAGAGGAGCTGTTTGTTACCCAACCCTGCTGCTATCGTCTAGAAATTAATAAGAGTAAATAAAAAAAGTGTAAAAAGATAAGAACGAAATAAATAAAAATCAAATTTAAAATAAGCGGTGTGAGTTATTGGAGAACCTGTGACTGAGTATATCCCAGCTGAAAACCCGGAGTAACCGGAGTCGTTACTATTTTAACGACTAAAACGCGTTGGTTTATCGAATATTTTTCAATAATAAATTTGCCACGTGTCGACTTCCAAATATGAGCTCTCAAGCATAATGTTTACCAAAATGGTGGCAAAATACAGCAGTAGACCTTCCCGGTGGATACCCTTTAGTTCTATTACTATTCGTAAAATGGAATTAAGGTTTATCAGGAATTTTAGCTGAGATATTCGTAATGATATAAGAATCGATAGAAAAATCGAAGATTTTATTATGGCTTGGGTAGCAATATATAGGAAGGGGAATATAGTGGGACAGGAATTTGAAAATAATAATAAAAAAGTAGTCAAGCAGCATTATATACATCTGGGTTATTTTGAAATGCTTTCATACTATTAATTTACAGTACAGTGGACACAAAGTGTGACCCAAGGGACCAGTTGAAAAGAAGAAATTATCTATTTTCTGGCAGAAAAAGGTATATAAAATTAGAAGCATTTTATTAAAGACAAACACACCTAATTAAATACTTTTGAGCTACTGTAGTCATGGTAGTAGGCATGTTGACTACAAATCTGGTGGGCCAGGGTTCAATCCCTGCAGCAATTAAAAAAAAAAATTTTTTTTCTGTTTAATGGTATAAATACACATTCAGAAAATTAATTATAGCATTTCTTAGCGTATCCGTTAGTCAAGTAAAATAACTAATAAAATGGCTATTTGCTTCCTTAGCAACCGCCTAATCAACAGCATAAGGCGGACAGTGCTGATTTATAAATAAAGCACTTTCTCTATTATCTTTCTCCTTTTACCATTTATCTCTCATCTATTCCTTTCCTAACGAATGTAGCACGGTTATAAAAATAACTAAATAGGTATTGTTGCCTGAATTGTTACTTCTCCTTCAAAAAAAAAAAAAAAATCCTTTTCTTAAAGAAAAACTTGTATCCAACAATCATCCATAAAGTCTTACTCTGAACGCTTCGGACTATAATAGCAACAGCAAAAAAGGAAGAGTTTTAGTCTACAGCACACATTCCTCGTGAATGCCTTGTTTTTTATGGATGAAAGAAGATTTCTGAGTGAAGATCAATTGTATGTATATCAGCTCTGGATCCAACTTTTTTGCAAATGATGATGGAATGCAGAAATCTGTTCAGCCAGATTTACTTAAATAATTACGAGTTTTTTGTTAAATAAAAATATTTAAAATCTTTTCCGTTTTTTTTTTCAAGAAGATCTTTTTTATTTAGATTCCCTTTTTATTGTATTTTACAGTAGGTATTTTTAGATAAACTTGTCGTAAGGAAGTACCTCTCTTCAAAGCAATTTTAAAGCTACTTTTAAAATGGTACTTCCTTCTTTTAAAAGACAACTTTTGCAAAGTTATACTGAAATTTTCTTTATTGAATAAGTTTTAAATTGTTTTTAAATTACCGTTTAAAAAAAGATTTATTTGAAAATACTTTAAAAAACTCAATTTTTGAAAAGCGTTTTTCTGAAAAGTACTTTCTTAAACGGTTCTTTTTAGTGGTTGTTTTTTTTAAATGCTACTTTCCTCAAACGATACATTTTTAAATAGTTATTTTAATATAGAAAGATTTTTCTTGAATATCCCTCAAAATCGTTTTAAGGATTTAGAGTTTTTTCAGAAAGTACTTTTTCAACAGTCTTTCGTAAAGTTTTATTTATAAAAAAAATTTTTAATGTAAATGATTCTAGTTGGACTTATTAAACACCCACTTAAACTCTGTTGAAAAAGCACTACAATATTTATTTGTGTATTCTATGAGAAGAGAATCCTTTATTAAAATTACATTAAACCTCTTTATAAACCAGTATATTAAGACCAAAATACCAAAAGCCAAATTAAAAAAAAAAGGAAAAAACAAGGAAAACCAATTTTTGCTGGACAGCACCCAGCAACCAAAGCAAACAATGCTTAGTAGTTTGCAATACAGGTATTATCATCTGAAGTATACAGGCATCCTTTTTTCAAACAATAAAAAAAAATATATGATCTCTAAAATGAACGAGAATAAAATTTTAAAACGGAAAATATAAATTCAATACCTTGGTGTTTGTAAACAGTTGCCTCTGATGTTGATGGTTGAGTTGAGGGTTCTATGGCAGTTGTTTTTGTTAATGCTGTTGTCCTTGGTGTTGGAGTTTTTTATTTCTCTTGCTATCCTGCAGTTTTTTGATATTATGTCACATATGCTTGTTTTAATGTCCTTCAATTTAGTGGCTGCTTATTGGTGTAGTATTATTTTGTATTTGTTTTTTGTTGTGTTTTTACTTTACTTAGGTCGTCCTTGTTTGCTGCCTGTCTTGCAATGAAATCTAATAATGTTTCACAGGTTGTTTATTTGGACTGCTGCAAGCAGTTTTTATCTTTACATTTTTTATTTTTTTGTTTTTGGTAACTGCTGTTCGAGGGTATATTAAGTTAAGAGGACTTGTGAGAATATCCCTAATAAGTGCTCTAAACATGTATAAGTACAAGTTATTTTGAGTTTTTACTTTTACTTTTTGCATATTTTTTAGGCTGCCTCTTTTTTTTTAATTAATGGTTGATTAAACATGAAAAGGAAGAGTAGTAAAAATTAATTAAGCTATAAAATCGTAACAGCTGTTGGTTTAAGGTATAAAAAGATCGTTATCATCAATTACGGAGAAATTTGAAACGAAAGTATGTGAACATTAGAAATAGGTCACTTTTTTGATATTTTAAATGAGACAGAAGTTCATTAGAATATGAAGAAAATAAATAATTAAACAAAAATAAACAAACCGGCAAAAATAAATTTTATTACTTAATAAAACTTTTCGTAAAAAAGAGGACTTTTCACACATTATAAAACTGAGAATATAAAACGGAGAATATAAAATTTAATAAACGGGCAGTCGTTATGAGTTAATATTATCAGTCCTCTGTTTCAATATTTTGTATTATTTAATTCGTTAATCCGTTTAACTCTTCATATATAGCAAATGTTGCCATAAACTACACAATCAGTAAAATTATTATTATATTCGTTTCAAAAATATCATATAATTTGACGGTATATTTTAAACAGTGTTACCGACAATTCCTCCTAAATGTAAATTATCAGAAGATATGATAAAGAAAGAAAACAAAATCGAGTCGTTGTAACATATTTTGAATTTATTTGACTACTCAAAAACAAAGGCGTTCAACAAGACTCGTGTACCTGGCCCAGTGCCCTCAAATTAACCACTTTTGTGAAGTGTTGTTATATTTAATGAACTGCAAAATATCTTTTACATACATACATACATAAAATGCATACATACATACACACATACATACATACATTCATACATTCATACATATATACATACATACATATATACATACATACATACATACATACATACATACATACATACATACATACATACATACATACATATATACATACATATAAACATACATACATACATACAAACATACACACAGTTAAATTCTAATACATTGTGCAGTCCCAAGTTCGGATTTTAATACACTTTTTTTAGATTATGCGTACTAAAGGACTCTTTTAAAGACAATTTTATTACGTAAATTTTCATTTTAAGTCAGGAGGCCCTGAAAATGAATGTGGCCTTTTCTTATAAATTGCTAAAGGCAGACGCTTGAAATTTGTACAGAACTTATACTGCTACGTCTACAAGCAAAATGAGTACGTTAAATTAAAACTAAATGAAAGGTATCACGATAGCAATATGTTTTTCACACGTATGGACTTATCTTTTTTTAACCTTTATAGGCTGAGACCAGTGTTGCCGTTTAGTTACATTTTTTAAATTTGTTGTAATTTTTTACGGCTCCGCGTAGCATATATATTTTTTTTTTATTTGAGTTTTTCGTGACTTTTATTACAGATACGAAATAAAGTTATATTACTGAAAAAATACTATTTTCATTATTTAAGATGAGAAGCTTTCTGCTGATTAAGTTGTTCTCTATGCAATTAGTGAGAAATAAAGAAAAGTTATTTTCTTTATGTTTAAACACCAAGATGTTTTTGGCAACAATTTTTCCCAACTGTGAAATAATATGAGCTGCACTTATTTTTTATTTCGCTGTTTAAACTTGCGAAAATTGTTAGCATAATCCATATTGATATTCAGCATAATCCAAACTTTCGATATAGCGGGCAAAACACCAGGTCTTTTTTTGCCCTATCATTTGGAACAAATCTAGTTAAGTGAAGTAATTCCAATCAAAAAATATATGGGGCGATAGAGAATTAAAAAATAAGAAATACACATCAAGTAAAGAAATTGGCGCTCGCCAATATTTTCCGAGTTAAATATAATTTTATGATTTTGTAGCATATCAAAAATATTTGCACTATTTTTGTCTCCCATCGTGATAATAAATAATCAAAACAAACTTATATAATAAATACTTTATGTACATATATAATAAATAATCAAAAAAACTTATAGTTTTACCACAATATTTTACTAAAAGTTATGCTTAGAATTTATAAGAATTTTTTTTTTTTTTTTTTTTTTTTTTGAAGCAGAGGCAACACTCAAATGTTTTTGTTTTCCAGTACAAGCTATCTCTTTTCAGTACAAGCTACCTAGTAGTAGCAAAGATTTATTCACACTTTTTGTAGTTTATACTTTTCAGCCTTGCTAGTACTGAAAAGTTTAAGCTAGTGCTAGGTACTATGTAGTATAAACTGCCTATTTATTCACTCTACCCAATACCTCGATTTAGAAGAAAGTTGTCTTTTCATTGCTTGGAAGAAGTGCCGGAGATTATATTACGAAAAAATTTTCAATAAGTTGGATTAAATAAAGGCATTTTTAATACTATTAAGACAGTAGAAGAAAATAAGCTCAATCTTTCAAAGAACCTACGTTAACTAATTTTATGGACCGTCGAGATCATGCAGTTTTAAATCACGGAATATTAGTATGAAGTTCTGATTAAAATACTAATAAGAATAATCGGGCTGAATATATGTATCTTCATTATTTTTTTTATTTCAGTTTTTAGTTTTTTTTTTCTCGGTAACTGTATTTGGTTCATTGTTGTTTTCCCTGAATAATTAATAAAACTTTTTACTATATTTTATATAAATAAATTACATTATTTTACTATTTATTAAAGGAAAATATCAAAATCTAACTTCTAATGAAAAAGTGTAGTTTCCTATATTTTAATTTAAGGTAAAAATGTAACTTTCTAAAAGAAAAGCGTTAAAATTTTAATTTACCCTAATAGTAACATAATTTTCACAGGCCCTTATTTTAAATTTACCTGAAGTGTGTTTTACTATATCTGCTGTTCCGTTTCGTACGGAACCTCTTATGTATGAGCCACACTTACTCTACCTTCTCAATTGGCTCTAGTACGTCTTGCACTCCCGATTTTCTGTTGACTATTCAGCCTTTTTCACAAAACCTTTTTTATATTTTCTGAGGTTAATGAGGTTCTTCTCAAAGCTTTGGTGAGTTGTGATGACTAATTCTGCAGTTGCGACTAGGAGACAATTATTAGCTAAGTTTTATCATGTTTACCTAACATTTCTGATATACATATTTACTAAACTCTCTCTATATCAGACACAACCCACCTTTGCAGATTTGAATAATGTTTTCATAACGATATTTATATTTTTTAATGTCTTTTTTTAACTAAGCCTTGTGGTATACAATTTAGACTTAAAATATAAAAAAATTTAAATTGACATATATGTAACTAATGGCAATGTAAAACTAAGCATTGCTGTTAAACTCAGAATATTTAATTTTATTTGTTGATATTATTTTTTAAAGAGTGTGTGAATGAAAGGCATATGTTAACGCATTTAGATGACAATCTGTCACATCGTTTAGCAACCCAAGTCATAGGATCTAAAATCACTTGTTAATAAAAATAATGACATCTGTTTATTTTAACCCCTGACTTACATTGAATATTTCTCTTAAAATGTCATTTAAATGAATATTTTTTTTTTACAAAACACAAAACCAAAAATCAATGACAAATCACACAAAATGTGTAGAAATTGGTTTTTAAATTAAACAATCAAACAATCTGATATATATTGTCATTTGTAGGAAAAAAAATGTCATAAAACATGAAAAGTACCCGCTATGAGAATACACTTCAACCACTAGAAATTATAACAACAACATAAGAACATTGTCAAAGGCATAAAAACTAAGATTATTCTAGGACGATACTTGCATACATGAAAATAATACACAAGAGAGAAAGCAATCACAAGAAAACAATAAAATTCTTATTTTATATTGATTGTGTAAGAATTTGTGGGTTTATTTAAAGAATGCAAACCCTAGTGAGCCCAAGACATTGATAACGTACATATAAGAAAGTAGTGTCATAAAATATTTTTACGATAAATTCAACACCACACTAATCCATATTTAGGTGCCAAAACAGATATTCCTATTACAGACTAAAGCACTTGATTGTATTGTTTATTTTAAGTGGTTTTTCAGTTCAGAAGGTACAAATAAATGTACAATGCATTACACACATACTCAAACACTGATCTGTTTTTTTAACGGGAAAATCAACAAAATAAGTTAGTGGCTGAGGGAAGTATCGCTTAAGTTAAAGGCAAAGAAAGATTTTAAAGAAGATTTAATTTTCAAGTAAATTTTTTTTTTATAATTTTATTTTGATAGAGTAATTCTCCAAGATCTAATATCTCCGATTCTATTGTTTTGTATTAAATAGCAAAAAAGAATACACCTGTTTTTAGAATCCAAAATAAGGCTGGCTGGCTGGAAGCTTGTTCGTTTATTTAAAATCTATAAATCTGTCCTTATTCCCCTCATCTGCCCGTTACTAGTTTGAAATCAATTTTGTTAACGCCACAAAAGAATTAAGGAAAACGTAAGTCCACCAATTAGTCAGGCATAGTTTCGAAGAGAGGTGGTTTTCTGTTCTTACCATTACATTGTCAGACATTGTTTTCAACAAATTTTTGTAGGGTTTGATAACTGATCAGATTTTCACTAAAATATCACATTTCCACCAAAAGTTAAAGTGTTCCAAAAAATGTACTTGCAATCAAAAAATTTAATTTTATTCAAAACCAAAAATTTATTTATGAAAAATATTAAATATTCAAAAATTCATTAAAAAAATGCCCAATTAAAAATTTTCTAAAATACAACATTATTACCAATATCAAAAAAAAAATAATTGCCAAATATTTGTATTTAAAAGTAGAAAATTGAAAAATAATTAAAGATGGAAAAATAAAACTACAATTAACAAAAATTGGATTTTCAGTTAAGGATATTTTTACCATAATTTCAAAAAAGAAAAAAAATTAAAAAAGATTAAATTTTTAAAAAAATTGTACGTAGAAGCAACAACTTAAAATTTCATTAAAAACAGAAAATTAAAAAAAAAAAACTCTGAACTGCTAAGAAATTTATATTACACTAATTAGTCGAGATTTCGCTCAAATCTCACGTCTTTGCCAATTTACAAAAAAGTTTATTTTTATCAGTCACAGCTTTAGTTGTGTGAAATATTATTCTGAAATTTTACAGCATCTTAAAAAATTCATATTGTGATAAAGTTTCTTTTGTTGTCTGCCCTAACAAAAAATTTCCGCTTTAGTCAAAATTTCCACAGAGAAATAAATTGTTACTAAACTGACCCTAGTGTAATTAATCACGCTGTCAATTATGATACAAAGAAAGTGTATATTGTGCTCGCTTCGTCTCTCTCCTTTGATGCCCAAATTTACAAATGACAAAGAGAAACAAATTTTTAAATTTTTTATGTCATTACTCTATTCTAAAGGAGTCCAGTCAGTGAAATATATTATTTTCGGAAAAACTGCCCACCAATGTTAATAAATATTAATAAGGAAGACTGAAATCCTACTTTTTCTTAAGTTCGAATGTTACGAAATTTGTATTGTCGTTCTCAAACATAACGCCTGAATCAAAATATTGGAAGTAAAATATATTTATTTAATTTTTAAGCACTAGGTCTTTTTTATTTTTATATATATTCTCGATACTTCGCTACTCCATTGTGTAGCATCATCAGGAAAACAATTATTTATTGAATCAAAAAAAAAAAAAAAAAAAACAACAACATAATGTAATAAAATTTTTTTCAAACTAACATATTTCAACAAACAATAAATTATTTTGTCAAATAAAAAATTTTTTATAACAAATACAAATTTCAAAATTATTTCTTATTTACTAAATGTCTATAAATCTGAGCTACATTATCCGTGTCTGCCTTAAAATTAATTCTTTGTGTTGTTGGTGTATTAAAAATTTGTAACATTTCCAAAAATATAACGTCTTTTATAATTGTTTTCTATGTTTATTACTGAAATATTTTCAAAATTGGGATAGTGATTTAATTTGGCACAATGAGACGATAATGCAGTTGTTTGTGAATTAATATTTCTATATCTTTGATCAGATTTATGACCAGCAATTCTAATTTTTAATTTATTTTTCGTTGTTCCTATATATACTTTATTACAAATCTCATTACCGTTTCCGCTACATAGAATCTTATAGACTAAATTTGATAATTCTTGAATTGGTATTTTATCTTTAGTTTTGCTTAATAACCTTTTTAATGTGTTGAAATATGTTAGTTTGAAAAAAATTTTATTACATTTTGTTGTTATTTTTTGTTGATTCAATAAATAATTGTTTTCCTGATGATACTACACAATGGAGTAGCGCAATATCGAGAATATATATAAAAATAAAAAAGACCTAGTGCTTAAAAATTAAATAAATATATTAATTATTAAAAAGATCAAATAAAAACTTTATTAAAATATTGGAAGTAAAAAATATTCGAATATTTGTTTTTCGTATATTTATTTCTTTTTCCATTTTAGACAACATATTTGTCTTTTATTAAAGTTTCTTTTAGTACATTTTTTTACCTGTCTCCCATGGTCCAGTATTGGGTTAATTTCTGCTCTTCGCCGATTGCCTGGCCACTGCCTCCAAAGTCGTTTATAAATCTCCCAGACACTCAACTAGTGTAAGAAGCAGCACTGTTTACAAAAAATTTTTAAATAAACAGAACCATAAATGAGACTTTTAAAGATTGACTGTAAAATAACCATTTATTCGTCTATGGTAAAGAGGAATGAGGGAAAAGCTTTCAAGAGCTCTGCTTTCAACAGCTCTGCTGTATTTATAACCTTTGGTATTAGGTAGGTGTAGAGTTTCAATTTTATAGCCATTTCATTCAATACCTTACTTAGCCGATTATTTGATGATTTAAGCTTTGTACTCTTTTCAAAATTACTACACGCTAGAAAAATGAAAACCAGCTACGCTATAAGAAATAATTTTTTCTTTTTTTGGCACCAAGTAAGCAACATTGTTATCTGTTGCACGTGAAAAAAATTACGCCGGTAACACTTTGCAAGTATAAACGTACTGTCATAAACATTTGCTAACTTTTTACAAAATAAACAGAGTACAACATCGGCCGTGGACAAACAAACATACATACATACAAACAAACATACGAAACGCAGTAAAAAGCAATCAGGACATTAAGGCCGAGACGCATAGAATCCGTCATACGTTATACTTTGCCTTTTTCAGCTGACGAGTAAGTTAAAATACATGTTTTCTTATGAGTGTTGTCACAATCAATACGTCTCCGTCAACGTGAAGAACGAAAGTTGGGCAACTTTTGAAGTACGTTGTATATTTTGACAGCTATGATTAGCTGCAACTTCGTGTTTTGTTTTTGATCTTGCTGTATTTTAATGGTTTTTCGTCCGTCAACAAAGTAGTCATTGTGTCAAGCTCATCCATCGTTTCTTTATTTTTAGTTGTATAATGTATTCGACTGAGAAATTTTATATTTTGAGTTATGACTTTGCTGCAGCATGGTCTGAGGGTAATGTTTTACAATACCCAGTAAAACAACATTTCATGGTTTTGTTTTATTTTAAAACCTATTAAAAAAATGCTTTTTTGCATTTTCATTTAATAATTTTTGTTTGATCAATTGTTTACATAGGGAATACTTCCCCTCAGTGTTTGTATATTTTAAAATATATATTGATTGTTAAGTAGGGCGGGTTTAACACACATTACTTTGATTTTCTTGATATTCTTTTTTGTTTTTCAATATATTTTCACATGTGTGGCCCTCTACAATTTTTCTTTTCTAACAAGTCGAGAAAAAATATTTCTATAACACTCAAGTGCATGTTGCCATAAGACTAGGATAAATAGTTACAACTAACAAAAGGATAGTGTACTTAAGTGTTAAGTGTAAGAAATGCATTAACATTTTTAAAAGGGCAAACAAAATCTCTTAAAGAAAATTAAACAAATGTTTTATCAATTTTAAGAAATTATCAACTGCTTGCAATTAAATCCTTTTACGTTGTTAGATTTCTTTAAATGAAATATTACACTTACAATATAAAATTTAAACACTTGAGATTTTATTAGAAAGACATGAGTTTTGTTTACCAGAATCTGATTAAACTTGTGACAAACGCTGTTGTAATGCAGCAGATTAATTTTAAGAATCTCTAATTTTAGAGAAAAAATGGTTTCGTAAAATATTTTATTAACGTAAGGAAAATATTACAAATAATTGTAATACTGTCCCAAAAAAAAAATATTCATTTGATTATCTTTGAAGCAAGTACAAAATTATTTTGATGGTGTAAAAGATAAATTTGCACGTCTACTAAATGTGACATACATATTTTAGGTCATTATCCTTACACTAGTCTTTGTTCTTTTAAAGTCCATAATTAGGTTTACAAACAATACCCTTGTCGTAGCATTTTTGGCTCTCAATTGTGTGATTCTCATTGCGATACCTGTGCGTGAGTGCAGATGGTGTATCTATAAATTTAAACATTTAACACAGTTAAATGTGGGTATGTTAAGTTAATATATGACTTCCGTAACAGAGCACTGTTAAATAAAACACATTCAACGGGAAACATGTTGGATGTACATCAAGTTTGAACACAAGTTGTATCGAATTTTTGTGCTATAATATAAAACAACTAAAAGATGCTATAAATAATATAAACGAATAAACCCGCTAATGACTTTAGGAAAAAACACTCCTTTTAATTATTTGAATTTTTCTTTTCTTTTTAAATTTTAATTTAGGTAGATAGTTTTTTTAATCACTTTTCCTATGAGACCCGCAATAGCTCATTCCTCTATAAAATGGTCGAATGAAAGAGTATGCCCACACTACTTAATAAGTGTATCAATATTTTTAAGCAAAAATGGCGCAAAGTTTTTTTTTTGGCAATTCATATGCATGTGTTAAAAGTAAACAAAACCATTCACACAAAGCTATATTTTTTCACGTTATAAAATTATTTTTAAATAAAAATATTGATTAATTCAGCATTAAATAATTTAAATGAATTGAAATTATTTTGGCTTTAGTTCATTTATTTTAAATTTCTTAAAATCTTTTTTTAGAAAGAAAATTTATTTTACAAAGGTATGCATTATCTTCCCATTGTACTGGTTTTAAAAATTTTTCCTACAATGCATTAAAAATAGCAAACACTAGGATGTTTATAAATGTTTTGAATATTTTTTTATTTTTATTTTTGTTTTTAGTTTTTTGTTTATTATGGTTTTAAAAATTTTTTTAAAATGACTTGCATGTTTTTTGGGTTTAAAAATTTATGAGAATGTTAATGTTCAAATATTAACATTTTCTATCCTTTGCTTTTTTTTAATTATTTGTGTTGGTTTGACAAATTTTTTCAATCTATTGTTGTGTTAAAAAAATTATTAATATTTTTGTTTCCTGTTTTCAAAAGATGCCATCCACCGGCGAAATGTTCGAAAATAATAAACAATATTTTTCTATTTAAAATCTGATATAGTGCTTAAAAAATTATAAAAGAAAATTATTGTTAAACGTTAAATAAACAATAATATTTATACAAAAGCCAAATAATTTTTTTTTCAATTTATTGTTTTATATCAGGGGCCATACATATGTATATTAAAGTATAAAATATATTTTTTTTCTTGAACAGAGAATAAAAAATGCTACAAATATATTTCTTTTTTTTTATAAAATTATCTTCTTAAGCAGTAAAGATTTTTTATCGTACTTTTCAATATTCAATACATACACTATTGATAACACATATGTGCGTACATATAAAATAAAAACCATTAATTTTAGTAAAATATTTTATTTGAGTTGAATATACTGGTTCCGCAAGAATTTATATATTAACCCATAACTTCTATTTCATATAATAAATCTTTTTCATTTAAAAAAAATAATTTTCATCCCTACGATCGAATTTCATATTCCATTTCCACGCCAACTAAATGTACGACTGCATTAATTTCCTCGCTTGATGCTAGCAAAAGGAAAACATTGAAATTATTTACAGCTTTTAACAGAATTAAAATGCAACGTCTGAAGAAAAAGTGTCCTTAATTTATAACGCTCTCTTTGGATTTATAAGATAACAGTAAATATAGAAACACACATTCAACATTACGTTATGAAAACTAGAAAATATTCGTGGTAAAAATAATACTCTCACACATCGTTTACTTTCTCAACAGTGTGACCAGATGTTTAAAAATACATAGTGATTTATACAGAAATATGTACTTTTTCAAGGGTAAATTTATTTAGAAGAAATCGAAGTGTAAATAAATTGTAAATAATAAATTGCTAAGGAAACATTCTTAATATGATGTGAAAATAAAAAAAAAAAAATCATGAATTTTAATGATGAGGTACAGGTTAAACGTGATGGAATCGAATGTGGAGTTGTCTGTCGAACAAATATTTTCAAGGCCAGTCTTTTATGATCTTAAATTAAATTAAGAAAATTTATAAAAAATTAATTTTTGTAAACCTGTCACTTTTTTAAATCTGAATTTTAAGAAATAACAATCTGGTGAAGTTGGAAGTGCGATTTCATTTGCTTTTACATTCCTTCTAAATAAAGGTGTTGTCACAAGCGAAATAATTAAAGTTCCCAAGCAAATTTTTCGAACTAGAAAAAAATCACCAAACTGTAATGTGATTAACAACTATTCTGGTAACGCTGGTCCCACTAGTTTTCCTTTTAAGCCCTTTAAATGCAATAAGAGAGTCACATCCCATGCAGTTTACGAACAGCTCGTGCCCTCGTAAAATGTTTGTTTACATAATTTGGGTTACAGTTATGTACTGCTGTTGTAATTAAATGTAAAAACCAAAACTAAACAAACATTGAAAAAAAGGAACAACAAAAAGTGTGTATGGCAGCTGAATGATTAAAATTTCAGCTGTTTTTTATTTTTTTTTGTCGACTTCATACTCATGCTGATGCAGCAGCTGTATGGGTATGAAGTTGTTTGTTGTATTTTAGTTGTCGTTGTATTATCTAGAAATTCTGTTAATGCCTGCTGCGTGCTCTATTATTTACATTCGTTTTACTCACAAACCCGAAGTATATTATTCGGTGTATGTAGCGTTTGGCGATTACAAAAATTTACAGTTGTGAAATTTAGTCATTTTACTAGCGCTCATTGAAACGGTCTATTCGTAACGGATAATTGGCCGGTAAAAACTTCTCTTTGAAGTATTTTTAGTTAAGTGCTAGAGGAAAGAAAATAAGAATCTACATACATACATATGAACATATGTTCTTGATTTCCTTCCTTACGTTCTTATTAGAAAGGTGTAGTTGTATTTGTGTTACAAACAAATAAATATACCTACAGCAAAGACAACAAAATTTCTCGTAAATAAGCCAAACAAAAAATAAAAATTATTTTACAGAAAAATCTCAAAAAAATTGTGTTCTTATTTAATAGTTTTATACATTTAAAAAATTAATTCTTAAAGAATTTATTTAAAAAGTTTTTTAACCAAAAGTATTTTTTTTAATCAAATACCAAGATATATATAAAAAAATAACCAAAAATTTGAATTAAAACTTATACTGGTGTCTTGTGTGGGGCAATTAAAAGCACAATTAATTTCATTTTTAACGGTTCGTAAAAATTTAGAAAAATTGCTTTCAATAAAGTATGAGAAATATGCAAAATAATTGCCATAATCCTTAATTACTAATAAAAATAATTTATTAGTTGTTGATGTTTTACAAGCGTAAATATTTTGTGTAATATTTGTAATTAATTTTATGAAAATTCATACAACTAGCAAGCATTTAAATACAAATTAATTTATAAAAGAAAGTTTCAAACTGTATAAAACAACAGCAAATTATTCTAAAAGTTGTAAAACCACCACTTAATGAAAACTTTCTTAACAACGAATTGTGTAATGGATTAATTTTGTGTGTGTGTGTGTCTGTGTTTAATTGTGTATTAAAATCGTATTAAGGATAAGAGGAGTTATTGTCCCAATAGTAGACCAGTGTTGCTTGTTGCTGTTTTTTATAAAAAGCAATATCGAGAATTACTTGAAAGTTGTTAGACTTTTAATAAAAGGTAAAATATAAATAATTTATTTAATTTTTTTTTTGCTTTCTTTGGATATAATTTATTGTATGCTTGCAATACTGGGTGCGTTTCGGTACACCCGTCTATAAAAAATAAAAAATATATTTGTAAGAAAGTGTGTGTCTATTAAAAAACGAATGTTTTTCTCAGGGCAGCCTATATTAATTAAGAGTGTGCAACTGCTTTAGTTCAACAGATATAGGATAATTAATAAATACTTAGAGGGTGTCACTGGTGGTTCTGAAGAATTGGGCTGCTAACGCGATTTTCCTCGAAAACGTATCCTACTCCAGGAGAAAATGGTTATAATTAGATAGTTACTCTATGGCAGTTCTCTTATTATAGGAAAATAAATAATGTCATTGCAGGCGGAATATTGTTATTCCTTCAGCACGTCCCTGGCATATTTTAATTTTCGATAACCAAAAAAATAAAATACCAAATTTTCAGTTAATTGGTTTTGCAATTTCCCTTCAAATAAGACACAAACAAGCAAATATGCAATCAGAAAATAATTTGTATATATTTACTACCTACACCCAGTGTGCTTCGCTACTACGCTACAGTCTGTGTTACGTTAAACAATGTATCTTGATGTGACAAGTAGTAGTTCTCTAGCTGCACAGTTATAATTTTTCAATTTGTATAGGAGCTGCCATGCATATTTTTCCAAAAGCTAGTTGTTTCGCAAAACAAAATAAACTTCAAGGTGATGCCTACTACAGTTACCAAAAGACTCGATGGTAAATAATTACTTTGTAGTGCCATGCCCACGTGCAATATGAAAAAATCAGAACCCTATTTTACTACTCCTATATCTGATGGCAAACTGTAAAAATTGCAGAAAAGTCGCTAAACTGCTGTAGGCGGATATAACTTTCCAACAAACACAAAAAAGCATTTTGTGCTTTTTGAAAAAACTAAGTTAACGATTTCAATAGGATTCTATCTTGACATAAAATAAACAAAAAAAGTTTTCCTGTACAATTCCATCGCACAAATATTTCTTTTGAACGTGGTTCAAGTTTCATTAATTTCTTCTAAATGAAAAATATTTTGCGGTTGTGAAAACAGCATTTAAGAAATAATACCAATTATACACTGCCCAAGACTATTATAATGTTACAAAGGCTTGCTTGGAGAAATTGAAAAAAGAAGACTGTGGCGCAACAAAACCTCTAGAAGAGGCAATATAAAACAAAAAAAAAAAAAAAAAAAAAAAACAAAAAAAAAATACGGACAGGAAACAAAATATGTTGAACGAGGTTTAAAAAGAATGTACCTTACAAACATATTTATAAAATTATTGTGAAAGGAAAATGCTCCATTTAAAAAATTTTTTGTTAAAAAAGGGCAAGACAAAAAAACCTTAGCAAAATTACTTTGTTACTACTTATGGATTTTTACCATAAACAGTTCAAATAGCATTATTAACATTAGATAAAGAAAACTAAGTACAAAACAAATTTTTCTTATCTAAAAACGAAGTAATTTGTATTTTTATATATTTAACATGACTGAAATAAACTCTTAATAAATGTGGTTATTAGTGTATATAAATGTCTTCATTTTAACTGTTAATTTTTACATAAAAATTTATTTCAGTAAAGCTTATGTCTATTAATATATGGAACTAAATTTTCTCCTGTTTTTATTTCTTTTAAAATGTTAATTTTGAAAGTATATAAGTCCATGTGGAGCCAAAAAAAATATCGGTTATTTTTCAGTTAATTTTAGTAATTGTAATTACAAAATAAAAAAATAAAAAAAACCCAAACTCAATATATGAAAAAATATCTTAATATATAAAAAAATGGACTTATACCACTTTCAAAAAACAAAAAAAAACAGCTTTACTTAAAAATAAATACCCTTGGATTACTACGCAAAAAGCATGTAACAGGAAAAGAGCAAAAATAACAATTGATTAATTCAGGTATTTGAAATTAATGACATAGATTCATTAGATGGATTAAATTTCGTTCATTATATTTCATAAAATAGATTAACTTTCATTCATTATAATTTCATCCAAAGGCAAATTGTAAAGGAAGAATATTTAAATAAATAAAAAATTTATACTTCCCAAAATTCTCAGAGTTTCACATACATATCTTCAGTTGAACCTTGAAACCTCTTTGGTTTTATATCACGTATGACATATCATTATATTGCTTGATGTTTTTGGACTATAATATATCGTATGAAAAATATAGCCCTCTCTGAATGGAATATAACGTATTTATTATTTATTATTTATCGTTTATTTCTGTATCTGTAAAGTCTTACGACTTGCAAAATCCAAGGTAACATACATTTTATTTCTACATTATCACACTTCAAGTAGAATGAAAATTCCAGTAACCTTTAAGAATACGAAAGGAAACTTTACTAACTTATTTCTCGTAGCTTTTGCGTTCACAAGGAGTACTAAAAATAATGATTTACCATCCAAAAACTTGCAAAAATGAGGTATTTTTGTACTAAACTAATTCAACTTAATTTATTTCAGAAAAGACTACTTTTTATAGCCACTTAAAGAGCTCCTGAATTTATAGCTTTTTAGATACACATATTTAGTGTCATATAGGAGTCATAGAGTGAGCCATTTTAAGGCAGCTCAGAAATATCTCCTTTGGTGGGTTTTTCTAAGAGTCTTCTTTGGAGTGCTCATTTAATGGTTGGCTGGGTTATGAGCAGCAAAACAACCTTGATAAAATGAAAAATCATAGTGTTTAGAAAAATTTCTAAAAATGAATTTGTATTATGGGATGTCGAATTTCTTACCGTATTACTTTTAATACTTAGCTATTTGACAAATCTTTATGAAACTGTCTTAAATATGATTGTCATACATAATTGTAACTCACTGTAATTTTGGTGCCTAAGAACTTCCGGGTTTCCCTTTTCGAACTATATTGTTCTTGAATAAAAGGTACTTTGCATTTTTCTCACTACTGTCTGGTAGCACGAGAACCTATAAATTCCTGAAACGTTATAACTCTCAGGAGCTTACATCAATGAACTTCTTCTTGCCTAAGATTGAACTAACAAAAAATAGTTACAAGAGGATAAATTAGTTCCAGCACGTAAAACTGAATAAACGCCCGTATGCCAAGAAACGCTTATTGCTTAAAATTAACTATTTCTATTTGAAATGGCATCCCCTAAATCTAGACTCTAAATCGCAAGTTTATAATGCGTCAAATTGACTAAAATTGTGGCAAATGAAATTTAAGCAAAAATCTTTGAGAACATCTTCAAATAAGTTAAGATTAGTAAACACCCCTTTGTCAGAATATGGACATAATTATTTGTATAAGTTGTTTAGGTTTCCAATATTCTACGTCGTCGCTTATTAAATTTATTCAGTAGCGATGAATATATTAATCACAATTTTCGTCTTCAGTGCACACATACACATATACTTATACAGAATACAAGTACTTAGTTTTATGTAGTGTAAAAAGTTCTACGAGATTCTTTAGATTTGTTTACATTAGTGAAAATAAAAATCCTTTGTAACAAAAATAAAATTTGTCTATCAACACCATTGAGATCTTCTATCGGTCTTTGATTGTTTAGGATTTTTTTTCAAGTCTAATTTTCAATGAAATACGAAATTCTAATTTTTATAATTAATGCATGAATAAATCGTAAATAGAAAACGAGAAAGTTTAACGCATTTTACAAAATATCAAGATAAAAAAATTAAACTAGATAAGAAATAAAAAGAAATAAAGAGAGTTTTAAATAACACAGAATATTTCACATTTCAAAGGTTAAAAAGATAAAAATAAAATATTAAAAATATTATTTGTAAAAAATATTGATCTTTTTTTTTAAGCTATAAAAAAAAGAGTCCTTGTGTATAGCATTACCAATATGCTTTTATTAAAAGCAACCATTTGAAGTATTTTTCTAAGAAAGTAGTTTTTATCCGTATCCATGAATATTATAAAAACGCACGTTGGAACAACCCATTAATATAAATGTTTTTAAAAAATAAAGAAAAAAGTGTGTTGATCAATAAATAGAATTAAATTAAAATACATTTGAACGGAAGAATAAAATATTTTCGTATTTTATATAATTTTTTATTATATTTTTCCATAAGCCAAAAGGAAAAATTAAAACGATATTTAATTTAATATGAGAAATATAAATTATGATACATATACATAGGAATTGAAGGTTATCAATCATCTAGATGAATATCCATACAAATTTCAATTGCTTTTAAATAAGAGTCATATGAGGCAAATATTTTAAATAACATGCACTCGTATTCAATCACCATCATTTCTAATTAAATGAATAATTCTTTATTTTAATGTAAAGAATTAAGAAAATTTCGTTCATAACTCGTTCTTTCTTGTAACAATTTAATAAGTTTAGCTTGAAGCTTCAATTGAAGAAAAGCAAACTAAGTATTCGACACTTATTTGCCTTCTTAAATGAAATGATGATACTTAATTGTACTTTTTTAGATGTAAGAAAATTCTTTACAAGAACCGAAATTCTGATTATTGCAAGAACGTAAAGTTAAAACAAAAGCAACTAAGAGTGCTACATCCGGCTATGCCGAATCTGAAGTAACTCCAATCAAAAAAGCAAATATTGGGGTGACAGAAAATTAAAAAATTAAAAAAAATGTTGGTACTGCATATATACATATATTTTTAAATAAAAATGACATCGGCTGTTAAGGGGTTAAGCATTTTTTTAACAATTTTAGCACTTCCTTAAAGATCTCTTCAAAAACTTTAAAATGATACCCATATTGATATTTAAAAAAATTGAAAATTACTGGGCCTATCGCCCTATGTATTTATTTTGTTGATTGAAGTTACCTTTTTGTTCCAAATGACATGAAAAAATTAGAGGTAGGCGTGGTGTTTTGCGTGCTGTCTCGAAAGACATGGACCGATCATGCTGAATTCCAATAGCACCTCTTTCGAAACTATATCTAATCGATTGCCATATCTATTTTTTTTTACCTCGAAAAACTTGATTTCAACACTAGCACAGACGGACAGACGGACATCGCTTAATCGACTTCGATATTCATAAGAAGTCAGAATGTATACAAATTAAACACGGAATGACAAACTTACTTACATCCTTTATCCAATTTTTGTGGTGAAGGGTATTAAACAGAAAGCGAAAAGTTATTCTCTTTTTTAACAAGTTAATTCAGATTCGGCTTAAGTTCTTTTTTTTTTTGTAATTTTTAAAACTTTTTACTGAGAAAGAAAAATTATTGGTAAATATTTTCGCATGTTTTCCAAAGAAACCAAGAATGTAGTGCAGCATTTCGTGGATTGTTTTAGTTTAAAAAGTCTTGCATTAGAAAAAAAATCCAATTAACAAGGGGACTAGAATACATTGGTTTTTATAATTTAATAGAATTTTTTCCAAGGATTGCTTCTTTAACCAATTATTATTTACTTATTTTCAGTAAATTTTTAATTCTTAAATAAATTTCGTTTTTCACAATAAATTATCTCGATATTCAATTAATCGTAGTACAAATAATAAATATTCTATCGCAGTTATTTGTGAACACATAGGCAGGCAGGCTAATACAAAAAATTAAATTTAATTCGTAATAAATATAGATATCAAAATTACCTTTTTATTTTCTCCATATCTAATATCAGACGAAATAAAATTGTTATTAGAATCGAATTTATTTTACGAAATGGCCATGGAGACATGCTTTGACCCTCAATAAACAATATCGGTGATTTAAATAATTAATCGGGAATACAGCACGAAAAAAAATATTTATTGAAAATTAATTGACAAAATTAAAAAACTTCCCGTTGTTTAATGTACGACAGTTCAGTTCATATCTATTATGTATTGTTGTAATAGTTTTATTATTGTATTAAAATTAGCGAGAGCAAATAGTTAATCCATGGAACAATATGATTAACTAAACTGAAACAACTGTTGACTTCTAACAATAAACTAGAGAAATGAAATTCATGATTAATGATTGGTATTTCTACGAATAATCAATGTAATGTCAATGTCAGTGGTAATGATTTTGTTTTTTAACTAATTATCAATGAAACCTTATTAATAAGCATTACCCTTGATAAAAATAATGATAATGATAAAAAAATCATTAGCTTTATTTATCATCCAATGCTAATGCAGTCGTCAGTTAATTAGTTCAACTAATTAATTACTCCCATGTATGAAATATAGTATATAATAATAAAAAATTTTAATTTTTTTAAGTACCTACCATAAAACTTCAAATGTTAATTATCTTTCAACCACAAAATTATCCTAAGGCAAAATTATTATTTTGCAAAGAAAATGAAGTTTTATAAAAAACTAAAATTTATTTCGTAAATTTATTTATATTGGTAATGATTATTGCAGTCCCTGATTTCATCACAACCGTCTACTACTTCTATAAAAATTGATTGATGTTGGGAAGTAATCTGACCTAACAGACAAATAGATTAATATGTAATATTGGAAATTCTACCTTCTGTGTCTTATTTGCGTGGAGTTAAAGCAGCATCTGCACTACAAATATCTTCGCAGTGAAGACGTTATCTTTAGAATAAAAAACACAATTTTATTTTTACTGGCGAATCATAAATTAATGAAAATTATCAATTTATATCTCGATTAATAGAGAAATAATTTTTTATATAAATCATTACTGGAAATAAAAGTTATCGATAAATACTGGTTCTCAGATAATCGAACCATCTCTGCTTACGGAAACGGAAATTTATTTTTAGTGATTTTCGTTAACAATTTTATATGACTTAAATACTTATATGTTATATAAATGTTATATTCAAAGTCATGGTATCAATCTAGTTGTGACTGCGCATGCTTTTAAAGAAGAACAAAAAAAAAGGAAGAACATAAAATTTTATAAGTCTTACAAATCAAAATAGAAAATAACAGTAAAAATTTTTCTTAAAAATACAAATTGTTTGTTCCTCCTCTCTTATTATTATTTGACTTTCAACAACACAGTACTAAAGCGGCATAAAAATTACAAGGAAACTATAAATATAAACACTTGTGAATAAAAAATTATCATTTTTAATTTTCTTGTAGTTTTTCTGAACTCATATTGTATGATTACAAAAAATTTTACTTTGACTTATAAAACTTTTAGGGCATAAATTTTTCGTCGTAAAAATTTATTTTACAAGTAAATTTTAAAAGCTCTGCACTATTTTAATCACAAAAAAAAATTAATAAATAAAGCAAAATTTGTTCTTCCGCACCAAAACATGTTAAATTACAAACTGTTTTTATTAATAAGCTTTTTTTAGATTTTTTAAATATTTAATTGATGCAATTACATAAAGTGATTTTTATCATAGTTGGGATTTTTTCATTATAATCGATATTTCATTGGCATTGTTTCAAATGATGACAATTAAATAATACTAACTACTACTTGATGCTAATGATTGTATTTAAAGTATAATTGTTTTTACTAATGGTAATGGAATTTTTTTTGAAATCGTTTAATTGAATCAATAAAAAAAAATGTGTGTGAAGATAAATACGTCAGTTAAATACGTTTTTTAAAAAATGTAGCATGCGATAAATTTTTCTCATATACATACAGTACAATTTGCATAGTAAATTCCGCACTTTTTTCACAAATATAATTACAGCAACAAAACCCTACGGTATCGAAAAATCAAACCTATTGGGAAATCAAGGGCACATATAGGGCTATAAAACGGTGAGCACAGTTTATTGAAATTAAATTTGTGAAATTTTTTATAAGACGCGGAAAATTTACTTAGTGCAATTTTCTCATATAAGAAGAATTCTGTGAGGGATTTTGGTACTGTGACTAAAACCTTCGATTTCAGGGAATCAGACCTATGGGTAAATCAAATAAGTATAGAAGGAAAAATTTTCGTTAGTAGATAGCAGAACTAATATGTGAGATAACTATTAAAGAAAACAACGGTAAAGAGCTTTTTGGTAGGCGGATTTTATTTGATTGATCATGAGCATTACTGGTAAACAAGTTGGTTTATTAATTTTAATTAATTATTTTGTCTCCTTTAATACCGTAAATAAAAAAATTTGTACATTTTTTTTTTTAATAATTTAAAAATTTTTTAATCTTCTACTATTAATTAGTTTAATTGTGACCTAAAGTTTTAATAATATTGGTTGGGAAATACGACTTTTGTAGCCTTCGTTTCTTTTATAGGGTCAATTAAAGTTAAATTTATATGTGACCACAAATTAAGAGAGTAAATTTTAATTAATCGAATTGTGGTTATAGTTCTGTTATTCAACAATAAAAATAATTATAACTTAAATCTAAGGTAGATTAAGGGACACCCTACAAGAGAAAAAACTCTCTTGCTTATTTAAATATAAATTTTTAATATTTCCAATAATTTTCCTTATATTTTTTTTAATTTCCATTTAGTCCTACTAAAACTGTTGAACTCTGTAGATAAATGTTTGTTACGAAAAGAATTTAATAAAAACAGCTGCAGTGTTTATATTGTTATTTTCAATATATTTGTATTTTTGTACACCGTAAGCAGATCCTACAAACGACAACAGTTAAACCACATTAACCCTTTTCTTTTAAAAGTATTAAAAGTTAATAAAAAGACACAGAATAAAAATAAACAAATAAGAAAAATATACACTTTATCTACATGGATTAAACAACCGATGGTGGGGGTGTTGAAAGTGCTTGTTAAACCAAATGCACAAAGTAAATAGTTAATTAATCATAAAACTGATTCTACACCATTTGGACATTCTGTTTTTTTATTCTTTTTTTTTGTTTGTTTTCGTTACTTCGTTTGTGACTTTAAGCGATAAATAAATAGAATTGTTAATGAGACAGTCATAATGAATTTGTTAAATGTTGAAAAAAGATACCAAAAGGTTAACTAATTGGTAAAGTCTTCTTGTATTAATTAATTTGTATCAATTTCGGAGCTGGAATTCAAAAAAATATAAAAAATTTTTTAACAAAAAAAAAAAACCTTTTTGTAAGAAATATATTTTATTTATTTATTTAATTGAAGAACTAGACAAAAAAATGTAGACATTTTTTCCGCTCGTGGTTTTTTTCTGTTTATTGCTTAAATATTCAGGCATGTTCTGAATTCCACACGAAATTTTCACTTCAAGTTTTTCAAAGCATTATTGCTGCAAAACTATTTTTTACAAAAACAATGCCTAGAAAAATTTGAAGTGAAAATTTCTTGTGGAATTGAGAACATGCCTGATTATGTTTCAGTTTTGTACTAGTCAATTAAAAGGTTGCTGTATCAGCTTCAAGCTTTATAATATTACACTTTTCTGATTTTTACCCAATTAACACAACCAACTGCAGGAGTGCAAACTGAAGTTTAAAAAAAAAGTTATTGACAATTTAGAGGCAGGCGTGGTATTTTACATACTGCCTTAAAGGACATGGATCGATCTTGCGATTTTCAATAGCAAAATTTTCGGAAGCATGTCTGATCGATTGGCGCATTTAAATTTTAACTGCTTAAATTTCGAAGAATTACTGTTCAGTTACTCGCCCAGCTCGAATTCCTCTTAAGGCACTCAGAACCAAAAAATTTAACCTATTCAACAATACAATTGAGTTTTTTTCTCTTGAGCTGCTTAAAATTAATATTTTGCCTGCATTTTGGGATTCCATTTGTCTAAGAATTTTCAATTTACCTCTTGCCTGCTAATCATAAATTGTCTGTGAATCTATTAACACCAAAAATATTTTAATACATTTTAGTTATTAAAAGAAATTGGACAAACCTCTTTAAATTACTAAAGGGCACACATTTCATTCAAATGTTATCAGCAAATACATATTTCTTGACGGCCATAAAACTCAATTAACACTTTCTTTTTAATAACACGAAAAAAGCACTCAGTTTATACAGTGTTGTTGTTATTGTTATATTCACATTAATGACTAAAAATAGAACTGGCAATTTTGTATGAAATCGGTTGGCATTTAATATTAATGGTGCTTGTAGCTATTGTTATTATTGTTCCATATACATATATTTCCATCATTTACCGGTGCATGAATTAATCTTTTAGCAAAAGGGGGAAAAGTATATAAAAAAAAAATCTTTTAATGCTTAGAAGCCTTTAAGGCAACAATGACAGCAGAGCACTAGTAGTTCAGTCAGTTGAAGAAAGGCCTCAATTTGTTTTACATATTAGAATATAAAGACAGTCATACAAAACGACAGAAAGACAGACAGGCAGACAAACAGTAATCAATAGAACTATATACACAGTCAAGTAGAAAAAAACGATTATACGCTTAAACAATCATCTTGTCACACCCGCTTTCATTTTATTTTACACCCAAAAAAAATTTGAACAAAAAAAAATGCTTCTATGGCGTTAGTTCATTTCAATCTTATTCGAATTTCCATTAAAATGCATTCACCATGAATATTGCTGCAAGGTGTTGAGAGGGCAACACTTTGCTTCACTTAAAAATAGTGAATATTGTTTTTCTTTTATTCTTTTGCACTTCATGCTGTTTGATGATGACGATAATGGTGATAATGATGAAGATGTTGATGAAGACAACGACGAGGTAAGAAATTATCTTTGATTGTTTTTTAGATTCACATGTGGTGTTTCTTGAAAAGGTATGTGAGAGTGAGAGTGGAGAGAAGGGCGAATTTTGCATCAAACCGACAAATAGTTCTTAAAGATGTCAATAGAATCAAAAACAAATGAAACATATTTTTGTTTGTTTAAAAAAAAAATGCAAACAGTATTGCAAAATATTGTTCGTATACTTTAAATTAAATACAATATTTTTTTAATAATATTTAATAATAAGGGAATATTGAAATAAATCAATTAATTTTTTAAAGATATCGTTCATTTTTTATCCCGATTAAATTATTAAATCGCCGATATTGGTTACTGAGGGTGAAAGCACGTCTCGATGGTCTTTTCGCTACCGCTTACTTAGCTCTTCAGATAACTTCTTACAAACGTTTTAAATAAAGTAAAGATTTTTGTCCAAACAATAAAGTAAAAACCAAAATGAAAGTTTATGCAAATAACAACAAAAATCAACAGTGATTTTATTTTTATTTTCCTTCATTTATTTCTTTTTTATCACAAAATTTCTTAAAATATAAATTTTTTTTAATTTATATTTTCAATAATTATTTTATTTTTTTTTGTATTAACATATTTTTATTTTTGTTTAATTTATTTAATTGTAATAAATTAACAGAACTTTATTACAAAAAAAGACAGATTGTATTAGGTTCGCCATGTGCCTTTTCCTAATGGTTGAATTTCGGCTTTTTATCAACCCTAAGAACATAAATATTTGTGGGCGAACTATTAGGTTCATTTGGAAAACTCATAAATATACAGATCTGTGCGGGAAAAAAAAATTCAATCTGTTGTCGATAAGATTGTGAAATTATAGATTATCAAACTTGATAAATGAACAAATGTGAAATTAGTTTTAATTAATACTAAAAGAATTTTGAAAAAAATATAAATTTATAACAAATAAAAAAAAAAATAAATGCATAAATCTTTATTTAACATTTTTGCTAAATTGTCGTTTTAGGAAAATCATAGAGTAAACCAGTTAGAGTGCTATATTCGGCTCTGCTGAATCTTATATACCCTTTACCATATATGTAAATATAGTTTAGTGAAGTAACTCCAATCAGTGAAAGAGAATTAAAAAATAACAAAAAATAAATTAAGTTAATGGGTTAAACATTTTTAAAAAAATTTTCAAGCAATAGGTCTTTATCTTTTATTTATATTTTTTTTTAATATTTCATTACTCCTTCACGCAGAGAAAAATGTGGTTCTGATATGGTCACAATAACCATATTATGTTCTTTGTAACATTGTATAGTTGCTTTCAACTATACTTCAGTCACCATACACATTTTTCTGTTTTCATTTGACCATTATATAGTCACTGTGCATAAAAAATACAACATGGTTGATTTAATTTAAAAAAATTTACCTACAGCAACAGTTTTATAAATTATTGAAAATAATATAATATTTTTAACTATAATATATTTTTATTAATCAGAGTATGATTAAAAGCAAACAAAATATTGTTTGTATGTAAAGATATTTTGTTTTAGGTCTTGACAGGATGCTTTTCTATCTGTTTAGTAACTTTTGTTAGCTCAAAGTTGCAATAATTTTTATGTTAGAGAAAATGAAAAATATAAAAATGTACAAATAAATAATTAAAAATAACACTGGTTTGCAGTCAAAAAATAAAAGAACACCACATGGCTAGATAAGTTAATTAAGACCTCCTAAACACAAAAAGGCTGTAATTAATTTTTTCTAAGCACCGTTTTTTAGATAACGGTACTTTTGTTTTTTCGGTGTATGGTCCCACTCATACTCTTGTAGAGCCCAACCGAAAAGTCCGATCGAGATAAATGGCACACCGTTGAAAAGGTAATTGAATACCTTTTCCGTCGATATGCTGCAACTTTCTATCTGCCAAGCAATGGCTGAGTTATGGCACCGCAAAGTTCAAAATTTTCATATTTTTTAGGTTTTTTTCAAAATTTTTTATTTTCATTTGGTTTTTTCTACGTTATAGTAAAGATCTGGAATGTTTTATTCTTTTACCAAATAGTTTATTTTATTATTAATATTTTAAGCGTAATTTGAAAAAAAAAACGGATGAAAAATAAAGTTTTTATTAAGGATTTTGTGGAACGACAATGTACACATAATATGAAAACAAATAAAAAGGTAAGCAAAACATTTCAAAAATAGTTAAAATATACATATGTATGTACATGCCCAGCAAAAAGTTTTTGAAAAGGTAATCGAGAGACTTTTATAATCAATTACTGAGAATCGTTTACATTAACTATTGTAGAAATAAATGAGAACCATAAGTACGTATTTTAAGGTATTCTCTTTTCACATAAAGTACTAGTTCCATTACTACTTCCTTTTTTGGGAACTAATGTAATGTGTTTTGTAAGCGAGTAAAAAAATATGGCAAACACAAAAGCAAGTCATTATGTGGCAAGTACTTTTAAAGGTAGTGTCTAATTTTTTGCTGGGTGTATGTTAGAATATTAATCTTTATTATTGTATTTAAAGCACAATTGTGAAACTATTTACATATTTTTCGTTAAAAGTTGTCATATTATACATTAACAATAATTAGGATTATATGTATATAATAAGCAAATAATTAATTTTTTTGTAAATTTATGTTTTAAAAAAAAATTCTGAACAAATTAATAATAAATTAAACAACAAGTAACTAAGTCCTTATTACAGGAAATCCTTGCATTTACGTGACCATATTATAATACAATTATATAACATGGCACTTTCAACCATATTGTGATATTTTAATTTAAACATTTAATGTTTATATTTGAACATAATTGTCTTTATATTTTACCATGTTATTGTTATGCTAGATAACAATATGGTTGCAAGACCAGCTATATTAATATTAAATGTAACAATGCTATGTTTTGTTAATAACCATATAATACAACTATAATATGTTGCTCTTAGATTATGGTTACCTCAACCATATTTTTTCTTTTTTTGTTTGTCAGGAAAAACAAATATTTAAAATACACAAAGGAGTAGCAAAATATTCAAAAAATATATAAATAAAATATATAAAATATGATTAATATAAAGGTCAAATAAAAACTATATTAATATTTTATTATTTCCTTAAAGATCTCTTCAACAGCCTTTAAATGATATCTATATTAAGATTTAAAAAAAATTTGAAAAGTTCAGAGGGCCGTAACTCGGAAAATATGGGCGAGCGCCAATTTTTTTACTTTATAATTTTTTCTAATTTGTTTTATTCTCTATCGCCCCATATATATTTTTTGTTTTGATTGGAGTTACTTTATTGTTCCAAATGATGTGGAAAAATTAGAGGTAGGAGTGGGGCTTGGCCTGCTGTCTCAAAGGACATAGACTAATCTTGCTGATTTCCGACACTATGTCTGATCGACTGGCGTATTAAAATTTTCTCAAGCTAATCTAGTGCCTTGGCAAACTTGATATCAACACTAATAGAAGGAAATCGCTCAATTGACTTCGCTATGCATAAGAACTCATAAATTATATACTTTATGGCATCAGAAATTTATGTTGTAGAAATTACAAACGGAATGACAAACTTAGTTATACCCTTTTTCTACTTTTTGTGGTGAAGGGTATAAAACGAAAAATCATAAAAAAGAAATTGAAGAGCAAAGTTCTTGAAAAACCTTATATTATTAAAATTAATTTCCGTGTTCCTAACAAAATGAAAAAAAGTTTACCAAACAAGGACTAGTTGCCTTAGTTTTTCGACCGTAGTATGCAGGCACTAAGAAGTTTTACAGAGTGTGTACTCCACCAATATTAAATTTAAAAATTTATAGGAGAAATTTTGGAGAAACTCTACCCAAATTTTGTAAAGAAAACCTTAAAATCTTATATGAAAAGCCAAATTGATTAATCGACTTTTATATAAGACTCTGAGTTTTCTTTAAAAAATTTGGGTAGAATCCACAAATGAGCTATATGAGCAGTGGCGAAATGGCTATATGGATATGTTTTCCCCGTTGTAATACATTTCATTTCATAGTTAAAAATAATAAATATTTCATGACATTGAATGAGAATTGACTTATTTTCGGCTTTTAGGGTCATATTTAAATTTAATTTCTAAACATTTTTAGATAGAAAAATTATTTAAAAATGCATGCAGACGTTTTCCAAAGAAAACAAGAAAAATTAGACGCTAATAATTTTTCTCTAAAAGATCGACGATTCAAATCCTGATTGGAAAAAAAAATAAAAATTTCATGATATTTTAATTTTTCATGAGAATATCAGGAAATATTTTAATTTAATAAAAAAAATTAATATAAAAAAGATTCCAAATAAAAATTTTCGTGTTAAAGTGATTTCGAAATTTTCGCCTTAAGGATATATGATAAATGTATTAAAGTTTTTTTTTCCAAAGTGTCCAATAATTTTGGAAAAAAAAAGATGTTTTTAAGTTAAACCCCAATATATTCCTTATTGCACACACTTACTGAACATGAAAAATTTTCAATTATTAAATTGGTTTCAATTTATTAGCAATTTGAAAAGATACCATTGAATAGCAAAATAAAAATCTTTCTCAAAAATTCTTAGAAGTTATGTTAAGGATAAAACTTTTCCAAAAAAAAAAAAACAAACAAAACAAAACTAAAATTAGCTCCGATGAAAATTCAAAAAGAGAAATAAAATGCAAGGAAATTTTCCTTAAATTATTCACAATAATTGTATCCCAAAAGCCAATAAGAACAAAAAAAAAAACATTGTTGACTGTAACTACGCATACAATAACATTCTAAATTGAATTACTTTCGGCTTTCTTTTTCTATCCTCCGGCTTTATTTTCAATAAAATTTGTGTAGCTTGTCTAAACAGACACAAAAATAACCACAAGAAAAGTGGAAAATATTCAAACAAACTTTTCTCCCACTTGCGTTAAGAATTTCTTTTCGTTACAGGATTATTGTTGACTTGAAAAAGTCTTATCTAGAATATTTACAGAAAATCAATTTCGATAAAATACGGAAAGAACAAACAAAAAAACTTGTTTTTAGAAAATGTTAAAATTGAGAGTGATGATATTTGAAGATTAAGACAACAAAATAGTTTCCATAGCAATTTTTCATCGAAATGAAAGCCGCAAAGAAATTTATTTTTTAAAGTGAGAATAACATGACAGCGAATAAACGAAATTTTTTAATTCAATTCAAATTCTTAACAGTAAAATAAAAAAAAAAAAAAAACACAAAAACAGAATATAAAGCGGAAAAAAAGTTATTCATGATAAATTTTGTTGTTTGTTTTTGTTTTACATTATGAAAAGTTTAAAAAGCTTTTAACCACTTATGGGTGGCATGTTAGCAATTGTTTTAAGTTTTTTTTTTCTTTTTTCGACTTTTATGTTGTTTGTTTAAATTGACAGATTGATGGAATGTTTTTTATATTTATACGATGCAGTAATCCTGGCCTTTACAATTTATTAAGAATGTTTTTGTGTTTTGCATTTACATCTGAATTGTGCAATTGAACAACGGGAAAAGAATTAATTGCTTATATATCATTCTTACTTTTTTCGACTTCAACTATAATTTTTCACCAATATCATGGGCTTTGCCCTTTCCTAACGTAGACTCAAGTGTCTTGAATTTATAATCTATGTACATTAAATAAATTTTATTAAATTTTAATCGATGCATTTTTGGCATCCCTCAGGTAAAGTTTTTAAGATTGTTTCTGTTTTTAAAACAATGCAAATGCAATTAAATGCATTGCTCGCAATTTCTGTCCAATTCTGATTACTGGTTTCATTTATTAAATTTATATTTACAAACTCATATTCCATTTAATGATTCTAATGATAACAGAGGAAACAAAACCAAGCCTAGTCACATGATAGATTATTGTATGATGACCCATTTTACCCCTTACGTTACCATTTAAAAATCTAATATCAATAACCTATATAGAAACAGGCTTCAGTAAGTATGCAATGGAAAAAATTAACAAAATAATGCATTAATCAGTTGTACACAGCAGACTCCCTGGCGCCACAAATGCTGTTGTTAAAAGTTGTCAGGTAAAGTTTTTTTTTTTCAATATAGCTACTTTGTTAGATAGGGTCCGCTATCTAACGTTTTATTTTTAACTACTGCTTATTTCGAGAACGGCAACACTTAGCTCATATCTGCTTTGACAGATAATTAGTTTTTTCCTTCCGCTAAACGAATATGGTTGTGTATACGCTTGAATGACGTTGGGAAATATTGCGAAATTACTTTGAAAATTTTGCAAAAAAAAAAATCATCTTTTCAGATGAAGCTCATTTTAGTCATGGCGGGTATGTAAACAAGCAAAATTGTCTGATTTGGAGCACAGAAGCCTGCACGCACATATTGAAAAGCCTATGCATCCAAAACGAGTTCTGTTTAGTGCGTATTTTGGTGCAGAGGCATAATCGGGACATTTTTCTTTAAAAATGAGGAGTGGCAGTTACAGTCAATGGCGATCGTTATCGGGCAATGTTGAACGAATGTTTGTTTACAAAAATTGAAGAGGAGGTAGAAAAAAAATTTACGCCGAATATAGTGCGTGAGCAATGAAAATGAAAATATTGTCGTTCCACAAAATCCTTAATAAAAACTTTATTTTTCAAAGTACGCTTAAAATATTGGTAATAAAATAAACTATTTGCTAAAAGAATAAAACATTTCAGATCTTTACTATAACGTAGAAAAAACCAAATGAAAATAAAAAAAAATTAAAACAAAACCTAAAAAATATGAAAATTTTGAACTTTAAGGTGCCATAACTCAGCCATTTCTTGGCAGATAGAAACTTATAGCAGCATATCGACGGAAAAGGCGTTCAATTAGCTTTTCAACGGTGTGCCATTTATCTCGATCGGACTTTTCGGTTGGGCTCTACAAGGGTTTGAGTGGGACCATACACCGAAAAACACGAAAATACCGTTATCTAAAAAACAGTACTTGGAAAAAAATAATAACAACGTTTTTTGTGTTAAGGAGGTCCTAATTAACTTATCCAGTCATATTTGTTCTTCGTATTTTTCCAAATTAAAAATTTGTAAAGCTGTGTAATAGATCAGTGTACGAAAATAAATAAACGAAACTTTTTTCTTTTTAGTGAGTAAACGAAAAACAATTGTGCCATTTTTATGTATTTATTTTAGAAGTTTTTACTCGCGAACATAAACAAACGTTAAATTATTCATATGCAGCTAAAAGAAAAAATAATTAAAATAAAATTGAAGCGTTTTAAGGAGTTGAGTTTAAGTACAAAATGCACAACCCCTTAAAAAGTATTTGATATTATTTAGCTCATGTATAAAGTGATTGAAACTTTTTTTCAAGTTGATGCTTTTGGATTATTCGTTTGCGAAACGTTTTGACTGTTTTCACACCTGGTCCCATAGGATTAAATTGGGTCGCCTTGCTCACTAAAAAAAAACAAACTAACTCGATAAAATTATAACAAAGCCGCACCTGGGGCTTGCTAATTTTCATAACTTGTCGAAAGGCATAATTTATCAACAAAAATATATTCTTTAACAGAAACTACTCAGTGTATACCCCGTAACTAATGAGGGGTGTTTCAAACTATAATAAGAACAGTAGCAAATGATAAAATTAAATTAAAGCTTATAAAGAGACATTTACAAGGAAATTTGGAAAATTTAAATCAAATCATTTTTTTTATTTCAAGAAACAATTTAATTTAAAAAATTTTCATATTTTTGCAATTGTCTTTATATTTTTACTTGCAAAAAATTAATATCTTTTTTTTTTTTTTGTTTGTTTAATTTTGTTAAGTTTTTGTTTCACAAAAAAACTTTACATTTCTTTTTCTGCTGCTTTTTTAAGTCTTAAAATAAATATTAGTTAAAGCATTTAACCGTAGCAAAGCAAACAATTGTTATTTACATTCTACCTTGCATGCAGTGATTTAAGCATTTTTGTTTATGGTCTTAAGAGCCCCTTACAACTACTGGTTGCTACGTTTACCAACTCAGCTTTTGTTGTTTCTTGTAAGTACAACTGTTGTGTGTTGTATGACGTACATAAATCATAGGGTTATCTTACATAGTTACGCATAAGTGATTTAGTGTGAATTGATTTTTATTATTATTGTTTTTTTTTTTTATTGGATTTGATAAATAAGATTTACATAAATGATTTAGAAGATTGCAAACTTATTCAGCTTAAAGTGTAAAATATTATTGTTCTAGTGACTTAACGATTCCTTAATGTTGTCTGGGAGATATGATGTTGTGCAGCTTTAATTATTCAGGATTATTTTGCTATTTATGGCCGTTTATCTTAATTGGCCTTTAGCCTACGCGGCATTTGTTATCTTTTCGTTTGTATTTCTTTCCAGAACTGAGTGTTTGCTTAATTCTATAATTTTTTCAAATTTCATTTTTTTGTTTTATTTATGTTTCTTTTTAATTAATATTTTTAATTGATGTTAACTGTCTTATGTTTCCTTTTAATTGGAAGAATCATAGTTTTTTTCTAACAAAAAATTTCAAGATTCACCCATACACACAGCAATTTAAAAATATTTTTATAAACGTTGTTAATCCTTATTTATTAATATTTTATTTTTGTAATGAAAATGTAAATGAAACAGAATATTTGTTTGCAGGATTAAGATTTAGAGTCTTAATAAAAATACCTTTTTAGTGTAACTGGCTTTATTATTATATTAACATCTTAAATTGAATACTGAGAATTTCGGTTGTACAGAAAATATATTTTTTGTTCAAGTAATGTTGATTATAAAACTTGTAAGATAAATGGTGGAATAATTTCTTTTTTTTTATTCAATTTCTTAAAAAGAATAAATAATTGAATATTAAATAAAAACAGGCAAGAGTGCTAGATTCGGCTATGCCGAATCTTATATATCCTTCACCATCTATGTAAATCTAGTTTAGTAAAATAAAAAAGCAAATTTTGGGGTGACCGAAACTTCAAAAATAAAAAAAGGTGCTACTGCATATATATAATTTTACATAAAAATGCCATCGGCTCTTAATAGGTTAAGCATTTTTAAAAAATTTTAGTATTTCATTTAAAGATCTCTTCAAGAGCCTTAAAGTGATAACTACATTTATATTTTAAAAAATTTGAAAATTTTAGAGCCTCGTAACTCGGAAAATATGGGCGAGCGCCAATTTTTTTACTTGCTGTTGTGTTTTTATCTTTTAATTTTCTATCGCCCCATATATTTGTTTTTTTGATTGAAGATACTTTCGACGGACATGGACAATTCATGCTTATTTCCAATAACACCTCGTCGACATTATGTCTGACCGATTTACATATTTATTTTTTGTAGCTGATCTAGTACCTCGGCAAACTTGATTTCAACAATAACACAGACAAATTTCAAACGGAATGAAAAACTTAGTTATCCCCTTTTTATAAATTTTGTGGTGAAGTGTAGATTGCATATAAACCAGGGTACGAAAATAATTAAAACGAAACGTTTGCTTACGTTTTTTTTTTTTAGTAAGGAAAAAATAAAAACAATATTAATACTCGTATGAATAGTGTTATTTAATTTAATGTTAGCATAAATTATTATTTTGAACATTTGCAGCTGGATGAGAAAACCAAGAAAACAAAAATGAAGCGTTTTGAGAAGAAACAGTTCTGCAAATGTTTGTTGATTGATTTTCTCTTTTAAAAACATTAGCGCTTAAAAGGCGACATGCAAAAAAATTGTACGATTGCATCGGTTAATTAAAGCAATTAGATGCGCTCTTTGTCATGCAAATAGTATTTGATATTATTTGGCTGGTGAATTTATTTTAAACGCTAATGTATGATACGTTTGCGAAACATTTTTATCCATTGTAATCCATTGCTTTCAAAAGGTTATTGAAAAAAACATATTAACTGAATAATTCCATACCATGTGTTTAATAAAATAAAATTGTAATAAATTCCTATTTATATAACTTATTTAAAGGCTCAATGTATGAATTAATAGATATTCTTAAATAGGAGCTACTATGTGTATTCTCATGCAGTGTGTGCCTGAAATAAATAAGGATTCTTAATTTTTTTTTATAAAATCGCTCTAAAATTACTTATTTAAGCAGCCTCTATGCTTTTAAAATCTAAAAAATGAGTTTTCAAAGTAAAGTGAATTGATATAAAAGCCATTTGTAATTGAAATTACATTTGAAATAAATTCACAAGTGTTATAGTTTTTTTTTAAAGATTTTTTTTTTATAAAACTATTTTCTCAGTTTAGTTACTTTCTTTTCGCCGAAGTAATAAAAAACCTTCCGCTTGATATATTAAAAACAGAAAAAGTTAATTTAAAATTCACATAAAACACACTTGGAAATTTGTTCCTGCCAGTGTGATATTTAACAGATATTTATTATATCTAAGAAATATTTTTTATATTATATGTATTTTTAAGAAAAAAAAAACATTAAATGTGCATAAATGAATGCAATGCAAGTTTGTAGAATAAATAAGGCTGATTTTATAAACGTGTTTCTTCTAGTTTGTTTCTATCAAATAAAAACTTTATTTTCAAGAGAATAAAATTGAACAAAAAAATTGTTTGACAAGAACTGGCAGAACAAGTGTAATAAAATGCCAAAAGCGTGCCACATGTTACAGTTTTAAAAGTTATTTAAATGCAATGAGATTTATACAACGAACTAATAAAAACACAGTCATTCCCATAAACGCATGCTATGCCACATTATCTTCATCACACTCGAATGAAGCAACTATTGATCATTATGATTAGTATCATCTGCTTTGTGGGTGTTACATTCTTAGAAATCAAATAACATATTGTGACTATGTTGATGCTGATTATGAGATTGAGGCATTTTATGCCAAAGATAATAAATTTTAGTTTTATATTTTGTATTCAAAATTTTTTAAAGCAAATATCACTTGAAAAAAAATTTTTAACACATTTGTGTCAATTGTTAAAACATTTTTAAGCTTTAGAAGTTGTAATTCAGTCAGTCAGCCAGTGAATATATTGGTCCTCGAAAAAATATATATTTGCAAGTGAAATTTTACATGTTTGTTATGATCTCATAATAAAAAAAATATGTATGTATACGAAGTCTGTTTTCAACTTAGAAAGAAATCTACAAAGAATTTAGGGGAACAAATAAAACACATTTTTAAAGAAGAGGAGTTCAACATTTTCTTTGCCGCTGGCAAGCTGTGCAAAATCACGGTGGTTTTCGGTGGCCCTAACATTAAAATGGACCTTATGGGCTCCGTGTGAACTTGCTCCATACCCCTCTAATATAGACTAACATTTTTTATACATTTCGTATACGTATTTTAATTTGATTTTTGTCGACACTGTTTGCATTTATATTTTAATTTACGATTTTTCACCACTATTCGATTCTAAAGTTTATAAAGAAATTCTATTTTTATTAAGAATTATTTTTATAAAGAAGTGTCGCTATACCGTCAAGTAGGTAAATGCTTTTGAAACCGTTTTTGTTTTTTGACAACAAACTTGGAGCCATTTCTAGACACAGTTTTTCAAGCCAAAATATACTGCCAGCGTAACACAGGAGTCTTGAATTTATATAGTCATGACCAGCTTATCATTTAGTAAGTGCGGTTATCTCTTAATTTTGTCCTTCAAGAATTTTTTAATGATCACAAAAAAGTGAGCTGCTCTCAAGAAGAATTCTTCACGAATTTAATTTGGTAGCAACGAGATGACAAATCTTTTTATACCCTTTACCACAAAAAGTAGAAAAAGGGTATAACTAATTGTTTGTAATTTTATAAAAAATATATATTCTGAGCTTCTATGTATAGCAAAGTCGATTAAGCGATTTCCGTCTGTCCGTTCCGTCCGTTTTAAAATTAACTTTTCCAAACCTCCAGATGAACTAAAAAAAATTTTTAATACGCCAAGACATAGTTTCAAAAATGTTGTTATTGCAAATCAGCAAGATCGGTCCAAGTCCCTGTAGGCAGCGGGCAAAACACCACGCCTGCCTATAGTTTATTCAAATCGTTTAGAACATTCATTAAAAAGAAAAAAACAAATATATGGGTCGATAGAGAATTAAAAATTAAGAAAAAATAACAAGTGAAAAAATTGACGCTGGTCCATATTTTCCGAGTTATGGGTCTCTGAACTTTTTATAAAAAATAACCATATTTTTATGTAAAATTATATATAGTACTTAATTTTTTTTTCTTATATTTTAATTATTTTTTTACCCTAATATTTTTTTTACTGGAGTCACTTCACTAAACTAGATTTACATATATGGTGAAGGGTATAAAATTCGGCATAGCCCGATTTCTTTTTTGTTGCTATTTTTTTACTCTCATTCCAAGTATTGTCGCTTTTAACAGTTGCTGCACATTACTTTGATTTATTTTGGGATGACCTTCGTATAAATAAATTTATTGCCTTGCAGCCATTTGTTGAATATCTTTTTTATATTTGCAATTTTTATTTACAATTTCGATTGCTGCCATTCATTTCATTTTCAACTTCAAGTGATAAATTGTGATTTAAAATAAAAGGTACTGGGAAATATTGCAAATAAATTGCATTTAATTATTTTGCAACAGATTTGTTCAGGGATATAATTAATAAATGGAAATTTGTGGAAATTTTACTTTTCTTTATTGGTTATTTTTTTTTTTAACGAAAGTACAGTCATTATTTCTTTTTAATTTTGTTTTTTTTTTTTTTGTTTTTGCAGAAAATATTTATCAATATCTGTCAGAATAATTGAAGGCATATTATCATGTTCAATTAAATATTTACAAGTGACTTCAGGCACTTTAAAGAGTACAAATAGCAGTTAAAAAAACATATAAATATTTTTTTATTTATAAAAAACTTTAGTAAAAAGTTGTTTTACTGAAGACAATTTTTTTTAGTACAGGTGGTCATAAAAATATTAACCTGAATATAAAAACAATTTAATTAAAATTGTTTGCCATTAATGAGATTTCCCTAAAAAAAGCTTTTGTAAAATTAACTTTAAAGAGTTTCCTTTAAGTGTTCTCATTTAATATTTTGCAAAAAAAAAAATGGTTATAAAAAATTTTAACAGTTTTAATTTATAGCAAAAATATTTGTTAAATTATGTGAATTAATTTCGTTAAAAGAACACATTAAAAACTCTTAAAAGAAGAATAATTTTTTTCTTTAGTCCTAGATAGTGACCCTTATCTGTAATACCAGTGCTACTAACTAACATCGTGGTTGCTTAGCTTAGTTATCACCATTCACAAGTGTGATGTGTATCTGGTCAAACAGAATAATAAACAAGTAAGAGTGCTATGTTCGGTTATACCGAATCTTATATAACCTTCATCATCTATATAAATCGAGTTTAGTAATGTAATTTTAATCAAAAAAGCAAAGATTGGGATGACAGAGATCCAAAAAATAAAAAAAATGGTACCGCATAATTTTACATAAAAATGCAATCGGCTCTTAATGGGTTAAGCATTTCTTAAAAATTTTAGCATTTCCTTATTGATATATTCATTTTTTAAAAAAATTTAAAATTTCAGAGCCCTCTAACTCGGAAAATATGGACGAGCGCCAATTTTTTCACGTGACATTTTTTCCTATTTTTAAATTCTCTATCGCCTCATATATTAATTTTTTTGATTTGAGTTACTTTATTGTTCCAAGTGACATGAAAAAATTAGAGGTAGGAGTGGTGTTTTGCCTGCTACCTCAAAGGACATGGACCGATCATGCTCATTGCTAAGAGTATCTCTTTCGACACTATATGTGATCGATTGACATATTTTTTTCTGAAAAATAGAGTTATTTATTACTTCTTTAACAGTAGAAGAGGATGCGCTAACAGTGTTGTCTGCTTTTTTGTGAAACAGAAGATCTGTGTTCAAATCCAAACAAAAGTGTAAATTTAAAAAATAATAATTATTGTTAAGTAGGGGCAGTACATGAGTCGTTTTAATTACAAAAAAATGAAAAATATTAGGAGTACTCGATAAAAAAAAGAAAAAAATCATAATTGTTGTAGAGCTAAAGCAGATGATGAAATGAACTTTTCTATATCAAAACAACAGATAGCATATTTCAGGTGCCTGTATAAGGAAAACAGGAAAATCGTGATCCAAACCGTAACGAAGCCTTGGCTAGAAAGGATAGTAACAATATAATGCCTTTATATTAACGCTTAAAATTAAAACCAAAGCAATATTTTATCACATGTATTTTTCTAGTTTTCAAATAAGAAATAGCATGCAGGCTTGTTAAAAATTTCCCACAAATAAAACTTTTTTTTAGCAAAAAAACACATAAAAAATGTCTACCTCAAACGAGCACAAGAAATTTTTATTATTATTGTTATTAATATTATTATTATTAATGTTAATATTATAAACTTTATACTATTTTATGACATTTTACAACACTTTGAACGTAGAGAATTTTTATTTTTTTTCTTCCTATTTATCAGAATGGCTGTGATATAAAAGTGTTAAAAATTATGATCTTGTCATAAAAAACATATAAAACATTTATTTATACACTTTTAAATATTGAAATAAAACAGAAATAAAAGAAAAGTCTAAATGAAAAGTAATTCAAATTATAAGCAATAAAGAAGATGCCTGATTGAAATGTAGGTTGATGTGGCGCCACCACTTTAAATTACAATAAACATAACAAACTACAATAATAAAGAAGAAGCTACTACCACTTGTTGTTTCGAATAAACACTGATAGCGAATACATTTTGGTACTTAAACACAAGCCATTGTTTGTTCCAATGTATACGAGGGCATTCTAAATTTGATAGGTTCCCTTCCCATCTTGCGTATCAAAAAGTTAAACGTTACTCGTTTATTTTATATATTTTACGTAGAACATAAATTAGTGTGTATTAAAATCCAATAAAGAACTCTCAAATTTAAATGATTACTCCCTGTATTTTTCTTTCATTTAAATTTAAATTACTTCATAAATTTTAAGTAAATTTTTTTCAAAAAAGTATCCATCGTACTATGGAAATTTATAACAATTTCTATGATGAATTTTCTAATTGTTTATTATAAGAAATTACGTTTGTTTTCCTACTAGACTATAAAACAATTTTTTTATGTGTCTATTACTTTTCACTTTTTCTAGCTCTTTTTGTTGTTAATGAATTTGAAGGAAAACATTTTTAAAATAAAAAAACTGTCTGTTTGGGGTTGGCTGGCAACCATCATTTGAATTAAACAATTAATGGTTATTGTTTTTTATTATTATTATTAATATCAATTGCTTGTCAATCATTGTTATGTAAGAATATAACAAAAAAATATAAAAATAAATATTTAAAAAAAAAATGATTTTCATTTGAATAATTATTTGAAGTTAAAAATTTTTTAACAATATTTGCTTCAGCAAAGTGTTTAAAAAAAAACGTTAATACATTTAAATTGCTTAAAAATATATGTATATAAGTATATATTTTTTTGTATTGCTACACTGATACGAAGAGCTTTCTATGGAAAACACTCACTTAAAACCAAATTTCTGATCTGATCAACACCTAGAGGAAATGGTAGAACTTTATTCTCAAAACACATATTTCTTCAGGCAACGTTGCGATAGCTGTATATATTTCACATTATCCTTATTCTCTGTAAATAACCCAACTGAATAAGTCAGAGTTGAGCAGAAGTCAATAAGTGAAACTCTAGACCTAATTAATACCACGAGTAGACAAAAGGCCAATTAGTTGCAGTAATAAACCTGCATGCTATTGATGCGAAACGAAACACCATTGGTTTAAGAGTAATTTTATATTTTAAGCAAATTCCTCATAAATTAGCCACCAAGCTCAAGCAGTTTGAAACCGTTTTTATCAAAACTAAAGCTCCTCAAGCGTTGTCTATCCGTCAAAAGTTATACTGCTAGATACACACGTTACAACATCATGTAAAATATAGTTCAGAAACCAAGTTCATTTTTTAGTACAATCGGGGCATCCCAATAAGTAACATTAGTTCTTTGTGTAGTTGTTGGGTTGAACACATACCCAGAACAACGAATTAAATCTAATACAGGATGCCGCCATTTCGGTCAACATTAGTCTTGATAGTTCGTATTTGGCAATCGTGAAGTAGGCACGTGGAAAAATATTCGGTGGCACATCGCATACAGCTAGGATTACAACGGAATTGCTGCGGGACCTTTTCTTACAACAAGTTATTTCAAGAAATTGTGGTTTTGACTGGCCCCCACGGTCGCCTAATTTAAACGCTCCGGACTTCGTTTTACCAAGATATCTATAAATGGTGTTTATGAAAACAAACCAGAAGCTTTTGAACAACTCAAACAAAATATTCGTGAATTAATTAAATACCGCGTAAAATGTGTGAGAATGTAATGAAATATGCGCTCAAAAGGGTTTAAAGTTGGACATTTATAGCATATTGTATTCATTGCATAATTGCCTTCATTAAAAAAATATTTATTAATACAAGAATGGATATTGTATCTTTAATTAAAAATTATAAACAAAGGAGTATACCATCCTGGCGGACACCCTGTATATATTATAAATATCTTTGTAAGTTTGTTTGTTTGAAATTTGAAATAAGGTTAAGTATTTGAACTCATGGTGAAATAGGTGGTGTAAAAGTGGTATTTTTCTTAAATGATGTTTCCACAGCTGCAAAATACTCGTATCTGTTGTTTGGAACAAATTAAGGAAAGTTATTTTAATTAAACTTTTCAGAAATGGACTTATTCTACTTTTAAAAGAAATATTTGTGCAATAGAATTTTGCAACAAAACTGTTTTTGTTTATTTTATGTCAAGATAGAACTCTACTCTAATTCTGATGTAACTGTGGGGAGGAGTCAATAGCTCGTTCAAATAACCGTGAACTTAGTTTTTTGAAAAAGTGGACTTATACCACTTTCAAAAAAAGCTGCTCAAATTATTTTACTTGTATTGCAAGTTGTAATACTGAGGATATATTGTAAAATGAAGCAAATGATTGGTAAATCTAGAAAAAAAAATCCTACACCACGTCTGCTGTCAGTGAAGTAACACAAGAAAACTGTAAACAACTGTAGGAAACATGAAGTGTCAAATGTTTTATGCAACATAGAAGGAAACGTGAATTTCAATAAAAAACATTGACACACACGTGGGAGCATCAAGAGTAACATGCTCATATTTCATTCAATGATTCCTCATGCATAAGCAGCTAATGGTCATACAAAATATATGAAACAAACCTAAAATAGGTTATTAGATAAGGAAGTTGGCTGCTACGTTATTTGATTTCGTAAAAACAGGTTATTTATTGTTTAAAAGTAATGATAATTAAGATATTTTTAAGCAATCTACCGATTTTATATATTTTTAATTTTTTTTGTTTAGATTTTGTTAATGATACTGCTAGACAACTCCACGTTTAGGCTGACTGAAGATGGTCTTCTTGTTTTTTTTCATAATCAGCTATTTTAACACACAGTTTTGGCATCTTACAGTGAATATGAAAGTCGCAAACATTTTCTTTAATGATAAATGTTTAATATTAATTTACAGTTCTGAAATCTTTCTCAAAATCTAAATTGTTGTTTGCGAGATTTTGTATTCAGAACAAACTTAAAAATGAGAGTTTTAAAAATCGCAGTACATTATGTGTAGTATTCCTACTTCATAAATTTTGTTAAGTTTTATTTAAATCATTTTTTTAAATAGTGAATTTCTAATGTTTTTTTTTTAACTCAAATTAAAAAAGACACGGGAATGTCAAATTATACTAACCGAACTTTAAAAATTATCGTGCTACTTCCCGAACAAATTATTAAAATCAGATTGATTATTGAAGGTGACAGCACTTCTCAATGGGCCTTTTCGCTACCGCTCACTTTACTCTTCAGGAAACTTGTCACAAATATTTTAAATGGACTAAAGATTTTTGTTCAAACAATAAAGTAAAGAAACATATCAAAGTTGAAGCAAAAACAACAATAATCAACTGTGATTTTATTTTTTTTTTATTCACTATACACGGCTAACTTTTTTCGGCTTTTTTGTACAGTTTAAAGGAAATATTAATTAAAATTACTCGAATTTTAAAAATTATCGCACAAATTATTTAAATCACCGATAATGATTATTGAAGGTAAAAGCAGTTTTGTTAAATAAAAATTTTATTTTGTCTTGTGTACAGTTGAAATAGTAAGTACTACTAAATTTCAAAATTGAATAGCGAAGCAGATTTTATTATAATAGAAAATCTAGTTAAAAATAACTAAATTCGTTAAAAATCTCGCAAGCAGTAGACTGACAAATCATAAATATTAGCGAAAATATTGCCTATAAAAAATAAAACATGTATTTTAATTAAAAATAAAAGAATATATCATCTTTAAATAAATTTTCATTAACACTTCCACGTATAAAATAAAAGTGCAGTAAATTTAAAATTGAAATAAACACAAACAGAAAAAAAGAAACCAAAGAGAAAAACACTTTTTTTAAATTACTTCCCTTTTTTCAAAACCAACTAAACATTAAGAAGTAAAGTAACACAAAAATACAATTTTTTTTTTCACTGTTTACATGTATTTTTTATAAATCATGAACTTTTTACTTGACCCTTAAGTAGTCGTTGTTTAAGTATATGTGTGTCTCTTTGAGGGCTTGTGGCAGTATTTACTATGTCTGCTTCTAACATTATCTCCGCTCAAATGCATGTTAGTAATACATACAATATGAAAGAGATACTATTACTTTATATATTTGTTGTAAATGCTTCGTAGCATTTATTTGCTGTTTTTTATATAAATGTCCATAATAACATATGCATTTTATGTGCTAATATTGTCATTATTGAAGTAGTTGTGGGGCTTCCTGTTACACTATCTAAAAAAAGGGGTCACATACTGAATGACCAAAACGATATTTTACTTAAACTTATTTTCTATTTGTTAAAAATTTAACACTTTAGTATTTTATAAAGGGCCATAAATAAAGAACAAATGAAGCTTAAAAAAAGGTTTGTGACACAGAAAAATAAACCAGTAAATACTTATTATAATTAAATGAATTTAAACTTTAAAATATTGTATTGCTTCTTTTAAAGTTCGGTAAATTTATTTAATATTTTTAAATTTTATACTTCGCATCGTAAATTTTTTGTTTAATTGCATCTTGAATTTATGATTCAGGTATTTGGAAGGAAGCTTCTGAAAGATTTTTAATTGGATAATAATGTTATAAACTTCATATGGAAGTCATATTAAATAATATTGAACATTGTGATGAGAGTAACTTAGAATTTGATAAAAAAATAAACAAGAAATACATCTCCATGTTGTTTTGCCTTCAAAAACTAGTTTAAGCAAAAGTAAATAAGAAGAATTATATTGCGTTTAAAATGAAGTTTTGATCTCTAGGAGACCTATATAAATCAGTGTGAAAGGCTATCAATGTTGTGCAATGAACAGTGATGCTAACCTGCCTTGTTTAATAAAACCCACAAAAATTACCAAAAGAATTGAATCAAAATCGCTACATTGACCTAAAATAAGTAAATTATTATTATTTAGAAAAAATGTAGCAGCAAACTTCACTACCAAACTCTTTGTCAAAATCGAATTTTACAAACTTGATGCCGCCCTATTTGAGTTTTATTATATGAGATTTTTTGACAGGTAGAAGACATTCAAACTAGTGCTTTCGTTTGGTTGTAATGCTCCGGAAGTATTCCAAATTTATTTTCTACCAGGTCCAAGCTATTTTTTTAATAGAGATTATTAAAATAGTTTTTGTTAATATATTTGAAATAATAGGAAGAATAAAAATATAATTTATGCCCTTTTATTTTTGTTAGAATATAATTTTTTTCTAAGCACTCTTCATAATTTATCGCTTGGTTGTAGGTGCAGTCAGTCATCAGATTAAAATAAATAAATAAAATAAATATTTATAATATTTCATCAAAACGGATGAAAAAAAAGAATTTTTTTTAGAACAAAACTAACAATGTTACAGAAGAATTGTTGTTAATTTATAGATTAATTAGTGTTAAAAACTGCATACAAATACATTAATAAAAACATATATGCGTTTTAATTACTTAAAAAGCATTAACGTACTAAGCTTTCCTAAATTTCATTAGCACAAGTATGGCTTTTGAGGCTTAATTTATAAACTATTAAATTAATTCTTTTTTGGCTAAATCTTGCACTGTATCCTGCTCGTCATTTTGAAATGCTGTCAAAAATCCATATAACGAAATTAATGCGAGTTAAATAAAGAATAATGTTGCTGAAGTAAGCAACATTGATGGATATTTTTAAACATTCCGTACGAAATTAGTAGAGTTTATGTTTGTTTGCAGTTAGAGAAAATATTTTCAAGAAACATTCTGCTGTTAACAAGCATAAAGGCAGAAGAAGCATTTCATGCCTTTTTACAAAATAAACAGAGTACCGCTACAGCATTATTCTTTTATATTTATTTCTCACTAATTATTTCACATGGGCCTTTGACCGGTAATTAAAAAATGCTTGCCTATTTTCAATGCATATGTAGTTGCTTAACTGTTGCTGGGGAAAAATGTGCAGCAGAAGCAAAAAGCAAATGCAAAAAAAAAGAAAGAAGCGCACTTCCTTTAGCTGACTTTGTGTTTCTTTCTGCAGCAAAGCAGTTATTTTAAAAACATTTGCTCTTGCTAAAGCAATCAATTATTCTTTATTTGTATTTTTACTTTCGCTTAACTTTTTACTATGAAGTTGTGGGTGACTACTATTGCTTTATTTTGCTGTAACTCGCTGTTCTTCATCCCTTTCATTATTGGGAACGTATTTGTGTATTTATAACTAAAAATACGTAAGAAAATACTTTTTAAAAATTGCATTAAATAGTGTTTTTTTTTAGCAACAGCAAAAGAAGAAACAAACATCATCTTATTGCTTAAGCAATAGCAAACGTAAAATAAATGCTTTGCTACAGAAAGAAACAAATAGTCAGTTGAAGCAAATGCGTTTCTTTCTGTTTTTTTGCATTTGCTTTGTTCATAATTAAATGTTGAGACAAAATTGAATAATACTGGCTGCAATATTTTTATATTTGAAAATTTAACAATCAATAAAGGATTCTTCAGCTGTTGTAAAAAAATTAATGCGGTAAAAAGGGCAGTTCATATATTTTCACAATTTAGAATAAATGTTGCTTTCAGAAGTTTATCACAATGTTAACAGTGAATCACTTCTGCAATAATATTCCATTAATATTTCATGATATTTTTTTATATAAAATTTGGCAGCAGTTCTCTTTACATATGAACACAACACTACGCTTAAATAATTGATGTTGATATTTTAAACTAAAACATTTTCTTGATGAAGACAATTTCAATTATTAAAACAATCAGCCATTTTGTCAAAAACATTTTATAATCATCTCTATAATTAAAATATTTATTAATGTTGTCATTTGATTTTCGAAATCATTAATCAATTTGTCCATTGTTATGGTTCATTAAAGCAATTTATCTTCAATTCTCATGTGTCACACGATGGCGTTGATGGAAAGCTGTTTCGTAAGTTAAGCATTAAATAAACTAAAATGAAATTTATATTTAAGTATATTATTTATATTGTTTGGTTAATTAACCGCTGCCAATCATGCATAACAATGCACCTGTGTTTTTCCTTGTGTCTTTTATTATTGTTTTCAACTTGCACTTTCGAATTAAATGACAAACAAAGAAGCAATTTAATTTTAATTACATGCTAAATACATATAAAATAAAAATTTGATATTTGTTTTTAAGACAGATTTTGTAAAAGTAACTTAATAAAATACATAATGTATTTATTTTTGCGAATAGAGGTTTCATGTATTAAATTCAAATTTCTTTAATATTTAAATAAATCAGTTATTTTCTATTTCTTTATTACAGATGTCTAAATTTTTATGAGTATCTACATCCGCATTCGAATTCAGCCAAAACTAATGAACTTTAGTATAATACTTTAGGGAATATCTTTATCAAGAAATCTTATCAACATGTTCGACTATTTTGGGTTCTTCTTCTTAACATTTATGTTATTGCAAGGTAAGTCTCTTTAAACAATTTATTTTTAAGGTATGTTTACATTGGGTGCAATATTGCACGCAAACACGTGACCACGTAAGAATTACCCACTTTTCTTTTTCTTTGCCAGAAAGCCTCAAGAAAAATGTAGTAGAAGTTCAATGAAAAGGAAAAAGTCTTCATTATTTTATCGTGCATTTTACTGTTTGAAAAACAAATTCTTAATTTGTAGCCTTATGTAAACAATTATTAAACATAGTAATTCCTATTAAATGTATAATGTATAGCAGAGATGGAAAACTGCACACTATTGCACAATAACATTTAGGACAACTTTCAATTCCAAAAGGGTAATTTACTTATTTATTAGCCACAGTTAATAGCGATTTCTCGTATCTTATTAGCAAGAAAATATTTTTTAAATGCTTTCGACACATAATATTTGTTGCCGCCATTTTAAACCTTTAAAATAATTCTTTAAAATGCATATTTATTACATATACCTTTATTAATATGAGAAAGTACTATTCTGATAGTACACGGTGCACTCTGAAAAATTATACGACTTTGTTTGTTAATAATTTTTAATTGAATGAAAGAGATTGGATCGTAGATTGATAAATGTTTTATCTAATGTAGGCAATTATGCATTAAATACAGTATGAGATAAATGTCCGCCTCACAAATGCGAGCCCATTTGAGCCCATTTTTGTTTCATCCTCACACATTTCACGCGATATTTTATTAATTTCTTTACGAATATTTTGAGTTACTTGCTTTTCAGATATCCCCACAAAAAGAAGTTCGGAGCAGTCAAAACAGACGACCGTTGTAAAAAGAATTCTCAAAGCAATTCTATTGTAATCCTGGCTGAGGGTTTCCCATTGTCACCAATCAACTATTCTGTTTAATAAAATATTCATCCAAATGAAATTTTACCTTGTCACTCATTATGATTTTTTCATTAAAAATCGGGGATGTCATGGGCGAGCTGTAAAGCCCTAATTACATATGTGCAGCAGAGTAATTGGTCTTGTGGAAAAAGTTCTTGTGTCAACTGAATCGTAAAAATGCAAATCTTTGTGGAAAATTGTGGCCAAAGAAGCTCCTGAGCACGTCTTCGAATTGAGGTTGATATATTGTTTTAAACACATTCTTGAGCAGCAGTAATATTTAACTTTGTTTTGATGATGTTGAAAGTATATGTCAACAAACTAACAATCGCACTAAATCAATGAAATTCTGCTTATACTGATCTTATTGAATCAAGTGACCTTTCAACGACGAAATGAATTAGGTCACTCTCACAATAATTATATTGTAATCCATACTGTTACTTGTTACGAAAATGATAAAACACAACCGCCTCAAGTACATGACTCGACTTACTGTTTGGAAAATTTTCACGACAAGATGCAAAAATATTAAACTATAAATTATCGTCTCTATAAATGGAAAATATTTGTATTATAAATGATTAAGCTCAAAATTTGTTTAGTTTTTCTGCAATAAAAATAAAATCGTTTTAATAATAGAGAAACAGCCAATTTTGTTTTGTTTCAAATCTTCTTTTAAGCTATTTTATAAATAGAAAAAAATCCTTAGCAACTTTACCAATTATGCTTGAAGAACTGAACGATTCTATTAGCACCAATTCCATATTAAAGCGTTTGTTTGGAAAAATGCATAAACAATGTTGCAGAAGTAGTACTTTTCTTCTATTAGGAAAGAGAAAAAGTGAAGAAATGTTTTTTGGCATCATTTTTTCAAAGCTGTGAAAAGTTTTTATTGTTACTAAAGCAACATGGAATCTGCCAATAAATTTCAAGTATCAAAATAAAAATATTCAAATTATTGTTTAAATATAAAGAATGTAAATATTTCCAATAAAAAGTGATAGCTCCGATTACTTTGCTTGTGTTTGTAAAAAAGAATGTAGTTAATTAATCGCAAGATAGGCACCTCATTTCGAGTGCCAGATATTCCACCTAAAATAATCAATGTTGCTAAACAATTTCCACAAATACAAACAGAACACCAGAGCTTAAGAGAAAACTTTTGTTTTAATTTTTTAATTGGTCGAAAGTACACAACAGTGTTTGCTGCTGGTTATAATTCTACGTGAAATAAGTGCATGTTACATAATTTTACAATTAATAAAAATGTTGACGAAAACATTTTACAACTATAGAAACATGTTGACAAAGACATTTTACAACTGCAGAAATATGTTGCTAAAAACATGTCGGTATAAAGTAAGTAAAGCCTAATAATCTGTTCAATTTTGAAAAAAATGTAGAGCAACATGCATTATTTGGCTTGAAAAATTTTATTTTTTTTTTATAAGCTTCTAGTGCCAACACAGTGTTTTGGAAAATAATTATCGTTTTTATCGCCTTCTAGAATTCTGGAAAAAAATTAAAATTTACCGAAGTCGAAGAGAAATAAATACTCATTCACCTTATCCGAACTTATGCAATTTATCTCATACATACATATATATTTTTGTTTGTAATGAGCAAATGCTTTTCAGCGTCAATAAATTTATTTTTGTCTTTTTCTCTTTTTAAATGTCCACTTTTTTAATTTTTTTAAACACAAAAGATAAATCAAAACAGTTAGAAAAAATTGTTTTTAAAAAATTCCGTATGAAAAAAGTGCTGCTTATGTTATTTCATACTTGAAAAAAATGTTGCCGTGAACATTTCTTAGTTTGTAAACATGCTGCGAGAAACATTTTGTGACTATTTCACAAAATAACAGAGTAATACTTCAGCAACATTATATCTTATTTATTTCGCAGTAATTTTTTTATATGGACATTTGAATAGAGTACTATTCTTAAGCACAAACTTAGCAAATTTATTTTTATATTAATTTCGCACACACCTTTGTCAACATTTTGCATACTTTAACGATCACAGTATTTCTTTAAAAAAGAAAAATTTAATAATTAACAAAGCACCCTGCTTTAACGTTTACAATATTTTTTTGAAGAAGAAGAGAAGTTTTTGTTAAGAATAAATAAAATTAAAAAAAAAGATCAATTTTATTTGTTAACAACACTTTTTTATAGACTAATTGATAGAAGAGTAAAAAATATTTCCTTTAGAAGAATTAAATACTAGAAATTCTTGAATAAAGAAATGAAACATCGTTTACACTACGCAGTTTTTTGGGGAAATTTTTTCTTAATTTTCTATTTTAGTTACAGCGTTATGCGTTATGTAAACATTAGCAACAGTAACATCTCCTCAAAACTCCAGCAATACCATATTGCTTACTCCTCCTGCTTTACAAACAAACAAAAATTGCATGCTAGTTTTATGAAAAATTGCATAGTGTAAATGCCGTAAAACTCTGCCTGTAATATAGCACTTTTTTATATAATTTGAAAAAAATTCGTTCATTTATAATGAAACTGTAACTTTATTAAATTTTTTCTTCAGATTAAATATTTATATTTTCATAGAAATAAATAAATTAAATTCTTGACCTAAAAATTCTTAATAGATTATTTAAGCATTAAAAGGCAACATTTTCCATTTAGTTTTGATTTTATTATTAAAACTTGAATAAAATTTTGCTCCTCTATTCAACCTTTAAAAAAAACAAAAAAAAATCTTACATCCTTAAATAACATTATTTATGAAGTGCTAAAACTAAATAAAGATGTTCAATTTATTATTTATTTATTTATTTTTTTTCTTTTTTTTTTTTTTTTTTTTTTAAAATACCGGTAGTCATAAACATTTTAGCATCTTTTCATTATTATTATTAATCTTTGATATTGTTTATTTATTAAGTGAACCAGCGAAAACTGTATAAAATACACAAGCAAATTGAATCCTTATGTACGTATCCATAAAGCAGCCATGCGATGGCGCTCTTTTCAAGCTGCTTGCCTCCAGATTAAATATACATTTATTTATTTATTTAAAAGAAATCATCAGGCAATATATAATCATAATTGTATACTGTAAAATTTTTTGCAGTTTTGTTGTTAAAAATGAAATATTTTCTGTTTGAGAGTTTTTGCATTTCATGCAATTAAAAATAATTTCCGGTTTGCATCTTTATGCTAACTCGTACATCCGCACATACAGATAAGAGAGTAGAATGAATTTATGCAAAATATTTTTTATATTTATTATATCTTTCACTTATAGTTTTGAACTAATGCCACGTAAAATTTTTTAATTTATATGACTAAAAAAAAACTGTGCGGTTTAAATTAAAAACGCCAGCCAATAATATATCTTTCATTTTGGCGCTTCCTTCTTTTTTCACGTCGGCGTTCGTTGTTTGGAAAATGTTTGCTCTCTCTCGTTTTTAATTCAATTATTTATTTGTTTTGATCGCCCGTTTATTTGCCAGCGCAATTGTGGTATTGTAGTCATAACATGATGATTTCATTTGCTTAAGGCTGGTTTAACTGCAATACTCCTGTGTATACAAATTGTTTTAAAAGCAATAAACAATTAATATGCAAACAAAATAATAATAAATTGATTTGTTTTTTTGTCTCTACAAATTTTTATAAATAACCATAAACTATGTGAAATTAATTTAATAAAGCAATTTAAACATTTTATTGTTGATTATTTTTTGGTTTATAGTCTAAAACTTTCAAGCAGCTATTTTAACAAAAAACAAAAAGTCTAAAAAGGCAACCTATTTAAAAACAAACAACTTTTTCAAAGATTTGTTGTTATAGTAAGCCATCTTTTACTTTAGGCAGCCTGGTTTTCGATAATTTGTGAAAAATGTAAAGAAACTTAAGATAACTCACTTAATAATGAGGTGCCTATCTACTGAACACAAAGACTTTCTCGGTTTTATTGATTTATATACAACAACCAACAACTTTTTAACTTTGTGCTTTTATTATTAATATTATTTGTTTTTAATTCATTTAGTTTTTTTAATTATTTTATTTACTTTATTTTACGCCATTAACCTCCCTCACTTGACAATAGATCACAGTTTTGAGAAAACGTTTTCTGCAACATTTCATTTGTTTAGCAACATTTGCTATCAAAATATTGTCTTAAAAATAAAAAAGAAGCGAAATTGTTGTCTTAATAATTATAGCGAAAAAAACTGACTTTAAAATAGATTTCAAACATAATAGATCGGTTCAAAAATGACTGAGTTCTGCAGGCACAAACATTAAAAAAAGCAACATCCAGACGAATTGATAACCTCCTTCTTTTTTATGAAGAGGCAACATTTTCTATAGAAATGTCTGAAAATTGAGGCAACATTTTTTACAGAAATGATGTCTAAGAAAACAGGCAACATTTTCTGTAAAAATGTTGACCTTAGTAATTATTCTTGCAATATAAAAATGACTTCAAAGAAGATTTCATCTGTCATCATCAATTTACATTAACTATTGGACACCCTTATATTCCTTTTTCAACATTTATACTTGTTTAACTGTTCAACAGTTTGGCAACATACATAAAATTAGAGCAACTACAGAGTCACCTTTTAGTTAACAAATTCATAATTATTACTTCCTTTTGTAAATTTCAACCGTTTGCTTATAACGGTTTAACAGTTTGGCCATATACATCAAACTATTGTATTATTATTATTATTAATTTTCAAGTGTTTGTATATAACGGTTCAAAAATACGGCCATATAGTTCAAATTAGATTCATTTTGGAACACCCTTTAATTTCTAAATTCAAATCATAAATTTGTTGTTATGTCGGACCTAGCAATACAGCTCCCTTGTACGTTTTAGCTGTCTGTGTATAACGGTTCGAAAGTTTGGCCACATTCATCAGATCACATCAACTATTTGATCAACCTTTTATTTCCAAATCCAAATTTTATTCTTGCTGTAATAGCGGATTTAGATTTGTAAGTTTTAAGCGTTTGTCTACAAATTATGGCCATATACATAAAATTAAATGAACTAATGGGGCACCCTTTTATATATAAATTTATATATTAATACTTTTTACTGAAACGGTCATAGCAATCGACATTCTGTTTATTTTGCATGCATTTTTCTATAACAGTTCAAAAGATACGTCTATATAGGTCTATTTACGTTTAAGGGGGATGCCCTTTAATTTTTAGGTTTATTTTTGTAAAACTTTTTTGTTATTGGAAACTATAGCTATATGCATTATTTTAAAGCGGTGCCCAAGCGGTGGCTGAATACAGGGTATGTTGCATGGGGACACCCTTTAATTTTTAAAATTATAAACTGATTTTAAATCGGGAGCGATCTGTAATCAGTACCTTTAAATAAATAAAAATTTTACAAATGGGTTCAGAAATTACTGAGTATTGGAGTCACAAATATAAGAAAACGAACCTTCAGTCGAAATGATAACCGTCCTTCTGGTAAAAAGGTAAAATTTTCTTTAAAACTGTTGTCTAAAGAAATGTTGTCTTACATAAGACGCAATATTTTCTATAGAAAAGAAGGAACATTTTCTATGAAAAAAGCCATGAAACATTTGTGAAATTTTGTTTTGTTTTTTAATATATTTTTTTATTAAATTTTTTAATTCATATGCTAGATTAGGATTTTAACTTTCATATATTTTGCTTACATTTACATTTTGTTGGTCCTAAAAAAATATCTTTAATCTTTCCACAAGACCATTATAGTTTATATCAAACGCCTTTTTGGCTATAAAATAAAACTAATATTATCTTTGGCGGAAAAAATTAAAGCAATAACAAACTGAAAGTTCCAATGGGAAGACACCATAAAAAAAGAGAAAATCAATTTGAAAACATGTTGTATGAAGCAAAAGAATATTAAATTTTTTTGTTAATACTGTTTTGTAAGCAAAATAGTATTTATTGTTTATTGTTCTTTTTTCCTCTCTCTCTCTCTTTCTATTTCAGCAGCTCATTTTACATGCAAGGTGTAAATTCTATTTTGTTCTTTAGCCTTAGTTTTTCGGTATTTGTGCTGTGAATACGTTATGATTTTGCTGCTTTCGCACTATGGCTTATGGTGCTGTGTAGCAAATTTTACTTAAAGTATATTTTTACTTTAGGTGAAATGTGTGAATGGTTTTTACGTCCCCCGTCTGTCTGTTGGTGTTTTATGATTTTTTATTGTGTTTTTTTTTTCTTGTTCTCCGCCCATGAATCCCTTACCATTTGCAATAAACGATGGGTATAAGGGCATGTGGAAGCTGTTTTTTATTTTATTAAACAAATAAGAAGTACAAAAAAAATTGGCTTTCTGCTTTTGATTTATTGGCGTAAAAGCTGTAAAAACGAAAATGTTTTCTAAGCCTAGAATATTCGTATGTTTTTAAAGCAGAAATAAGTTTTGGATGTGCGTATGAATGAATATAGATTTGCTAAGATTTGTGCTGCTGAAATGAATTTCATAAATATTAAACATATTCATAGGTTTTTATAAATTGTTTAGCAATAGAAATAATAATAAAGAAGTAGCAGGCAGGGTTTATTGTTTTTTGTTTGTGTGTGCTGCTTACTTTCAGCGTGAGTATTGTGTTAAACATATAAATAAAATTTTTTTTTATATGCCTTAAGGATAAAATTTTACTGCATTAAAGGTGCCCTAAAATTCGTTAAGGAAAAAAGAAACGTTTTGTATGAAAATCATAACTTAAAATGCAAGTACTAATGAGTTTCCTCGACATAAAATTCGAAATATATCGAACTAGTTATAGTTAATTTTATAACTTGCTTTTATATTTAAATATATTTTAATAAAACTCCTTTTTATTTTTTCATAATAATTTAAAAGTATTAAGTGTTGCACATAAGTGGTGCGTTCATCATAATTTTTAATAACTTTATTAACACCTATTGATGACACTTGAATTTGAAAAGAAAAACATAAATAAAGTGTGTCTGCAAAATTCAATAATTTTGTATTCAATGACTATAAATCATGACACCAATCTATTGCACACACCACACACAGGCACAATGCATACATGCAGATAATAAATCCTAAGTCCTTTTTCAAATTGTAAAGCTAAGCAATTTTTTCATTTATTTACGGCCCTTAAATATTCACCCTTAAGAAATTTTGATTGGTATTTAAAAGAATTTGTTGATTTTTCTTTGTTTTTATCCATAAAAATTTTTTAAGAGTAGTCATTCTTCTGATTTCAAATACCAGCACGATAAATTTTATTAAACTCTTTTGTTGCACTTTTTATACCCATTGAGAAGTTTGTCATTCTGCGTGTAATTTCTACAATGTATATTTCCGACCCTATAAAGTATATATATTCTGACTCCTTATGCATAGCGAAGTCGATTGAGCGATGTCCGTCTGTTATTCCGTATTAGTGTTTCACGAAAAAAATATATGTCAATCGATCAGATATAGTGTCGAAAGAAGTGCTATTGGAAATCAACAGAATCGGTCCATGTCCTTCGAGGCAGCAGTCAAAACACCACGGGCATCTCAAATTTTTTTTATGTCATTTGGAACAATACAGTAACTTCAATCAAAAAATAAATATATCAGGCAATAAAGAAATGAAAAATAAAAAAAACATCATGTAAAAATATTGGCTCTCGCGCATATTTTCCGAGTTACGGGGATCTGAAATTTTCAAATTTTTTGAAATATCAATATGGGTATCTTTTTAAAGCTTTTGAAGAGATCTTTAAGGAAATACTAAAATAAGAGCCGATGGCATTATTTCTATTTTTTTATTCTCTGCAACCGCAATATTTTCTTTTTTGATTGGCTTTAATTCAATAAACTAGATTTACATAGATAGTGAAGGATATATAAGATTCAGCATAGCCGAATATAACACTATTACTTGTCTGTTCTGTCTTTGTTGTACAATACGCTATTTCTTTTACAAGACTATGAGTCACGAATTCTTGAACTACAACGCACAACCTCTAGGTATTTTGTTTACATTTGTGTGTGGCAGCTACTCATCAACAATAACTTTTCCTGAAGCTTATACTGCTGTTGGAATTTGTACACACTATTTCCTGTTTTACGAAGTGGAAACACATCTAACAACAGCGCAAAATATGGGTACGTTCATAAATGCTGCAAATTTGTGCATCACTGCAGCAGTTATGCCAAGTTTTGTTGCTGATGCGCGATCAGCTGTTGCAGATGCCTTGCAAATGTATGATAATTGCAAAGAGTTTGCTTTTTTGAACGTTTTGCAAAAGAAACACAAAATGTTAACCAAATTACTAATAGCAAATATTATCGAAAATGTTGATTCTAAAAGCGATAACTTTCTTCTAAAATATAACAAAAAACAATTAAAAGCAAGATGAAACGACTTCTGATTATAAGAAATAAAGTCAGACTTAAAAGAAAGGTGATTCCTTAAATAAAAAATTACTTTGGTGTAATTAAACGGTATCCAGATGATGTTTTCTATACCCATTTTCGAATGTCTCGTTCTACTTTTGATTCCATAATACTTAAGTAAAATTAATATTTTATCCATATTTTCTCAACAGAAATTACAAAACTCCTTAAAGCGTTTTTGGACAAGAATATTAGGTGGTCGGTTAGGAATTTCACTCGAAAAGTTTTTATATATTTCTGTTTGAAAGCTTTGTAATAGCGATGTGACTTTTATTTAAACTTATTTTTTTGCTCCTTTCCAGACAAAGGTATGAATATTGCACAATATTGCGTTTAAACTTTACTTTTGCCGTGTTTTATGTGAAAAAATTATATTAAATTTCTTTAAAAAAAAAAAAATTATAAAATTTACTTTTTGTGTAGTTTTAATCCAAACAAATTTGTACATTGCGCACTATTGCATCAGAAACCAAACTTTTGCATTATTTGCAGAAATTTGCGGCAGTACTGCCAATTGTTTGCAAAAATGAACTGTTGACGTAAAGCAGTGCTGCCAAGTGTTGCATTAATGAACGTTTTACTTTTAGTATGCTGCAGTAATGCGCAACTGTTGCAATTACGAACGTACCCTATTTTACTTTTCAAAACTCAGTCACTCAACTGCCCTAGAAAAAGAAGTTGTCATAGAATATTAATTTTGATCAATGTACTTTTATCAATTTATTTAATGAATAACTAAATGTTTTTAAATCAAGATATAAACTGCAATGCGGCAGGGAAACAGTAAAAAGTGATAAAAAATTTTATATAAAAAATATAATGAACTGTTGTCCTTAAGGTTAATTAAGGTATTAAGACTCAAAACGAAAGAGGTAATAACACAGAAAATATTTGACAACCTCAGCATTAATGAAAAATCTAATTAATGAAGAACTAGTTCAGAACGAGTAAACACACTACCATGAAGTTGTGCGAGTCTGTGCAATGTGAGTGGCTAATTTATCCTCTGAGAAATATAAAATTGATTTAAATGCAAAATATTTGTGAAAATTAATTTTCCTAAAATACTTTACATTTACTTATACATAATAAAGGACCTACTTCTAACTAACAGCTAATATTTTATTTTTAATTTGAAATTAAAGTCTTTGAGAGGAAAGTTTAGAATGGACAACGACCAAGAAAGCTTTTCATGATACAAAGGTAACAATATTATTCTAGCTTATTAGTAGAGCCTGTAGTTGTATTTTTATATTTTTACGTTTGCAGTAGTTAAAGAAATCTAGACACTGATTTTTAAAAATCCAATTGTTTTTTTAAAAAGTCTTTATTTTAAAAATCACACAAAATACAAAGTTTTAAGCGTTTTAGAACACTGCCTACGATTTAAGTGCAAATAAAGAATCAACATTTATTATTAAAAACAATAGGGTCACAACTTGAAATATATATTAAGTCATTTTGAACTTATATTGCCATTTGGGACTAAAACAAAAATCTAAACAACTAAACAAATAAAAAACTAAATCCAAAATTTATATATGAACACAAATCTCAGCCAGATGGATACGTACTAACGTACTAACACATAGAACTACTAAGCTGAAAAAGTGGGTGGCATAAACTAAACTTTACCAACATTCAAATAAAATAAGAAAAGTGTTCGACTGCTATATACAACAATAATATTATGACACTTTTGAAATCATAAGCAGACACTGCAGTTAATCATAGAATTATTTGGTTTGGAAATAATATGAAAAATAAAAAAAAAATTAGAAACTTAAAAAAATATTATTTAAAGCAATATGAATGTAAGACTAAGTTTACGACACACAGCAATTTTTTCGGATTTAAGGAAATAAATTTTATGTATAATTTATTACTTAAACCGTATTATAAAAGATTATGTTTTCGCAATTTTTATTTCATAAAACTTAAATAATATTGTGGGTTCATATACATAGCTTGGGTTAAGAAAGCAGTCACCGATGTGCTCGTTTAATGATTTAAAAAAATGATTTTAAAAATATTTCATTACGGAAGTTGTAAGAGTTTTGTATTTTATACTGTATAATCCTTTAAGTTTCTTTCAACACGCTACAAAAAAAATTGAATTTAATTAAAAGGATTAGATTTGCATTTTATAACTTATTTAAATCTAGATTGCCTTGTTGCAGTGTTTTTGTTTTGTTTTGTTGTCTACGAAAAATCTGTGTCTCCGAAGAATAAATTTTAAATGCTGTAATTTCAATGACTTTTTATGAAATTTAAATTAAAGAGAGCAGAAATATAAAAAGAATGTAACAAAAAAAAACTTATTAGCAACTAGCACATTAATTTGTCTGCGTGTCATTTAAATTTAACTATTTATTCCCGACTTCTGTAGACGGTGTTAGCAATTTTTCATCTACGAAAAAAGTACTGAAAACTGTTTTAGTACCATTGTACTGGTTGATTTGGATGCTTTAACAATTTTATCTCTATTTTGTCTACGAAATGACCTATTTGGAATTAAGGTTCTAAGCAACCTCATCACAAAATTTTGTTTAAATCCAGCCAGTAGTTTTTAGTGATGCGAACACAGACAGAGAAAAATTCCAAAAGTAGGTGTTTTGTATTCTATATCGATTACTGTCTACACCAACAACAAAATTTTCATTAAATATTTAATATACAGAAATGAACCCGCAACGTTTTTATTATTTGTATATATGTTCAAAGAATAAAGATGTTGCTGCTATTAAAGATTTAATTGATATCATATTGAAATTTAATTGACTTTTTAATTGATTCAGTTATTTATTTAATTAGAAATTGTTTCCTCTTTTTTGATTAAGTATTAATTAGAAAAAATTCTATTTCTTTTTTGATTAAATAATAATTGAACTGTTTAAATTTTAATTTAAATCCCAAATAAAAATTTAATAGGCACACTAACTTGCTTCTGTGTTAGACTAAATTATAAAAAGCTGAATTGTATTTACTTGATTCCTGGTTCAAATTGCTCTCAACTCTTTCTTACTAAGCGAATTCGAAAAAGCTGAAGGTTATCAATTCGCTAGTATTTTGTTTATATATTTGTTACTTAAGAACTCTGCAATTTCTGAACACGTTTTAATTTTTTTTCTCGTTTGTTTGATGGGCTATGTTTACAGATTAGTTCATTTAGACTTTTATAAATTCTAAAAATTAATAGTGTCGCCTTAAGACATAGGGGAAGAATTTCTAATTCTCACAAAAAGCGTAACGCTGTAGCTGCCAATAAAAAACCGCTATAAAGGCAAAACTTAAAAATTTCAACGATGACGATGTGTGTGGCTTTATTTATTGTATATGACCTTATCTCCTAAACGATCATAAATGGATATTTTAAATGCGATATCCTCGAGCTAAATTATAAATTAAGGGATGTCCCAATAGGAGATGTAAATTTGATGTATATAGCTATATCTTTTTAACTGTCGTTTGCAGACAAATTCACATAGAGTAAAAAAGAAACACTATAACAAAAATATAAGAACTCGGGCCGAATCGTTACATCTGTGATCGAATCGAATATTATATAAAAAAAATAACGTGATACGTTAATCGTATAAACTACAAGGTGGCATGACATACGATCGCAAACGGATCGTAATCTCTTGTTTGATTCACAATAGTTTTTAAATTAAAAAGTGCTAGAACTAGAGTATTCAGGCAAATCAGTATTTTAAGTTTCCGTGTTTTCAAAAGTCAACACCGATTTATTGCCAGTAACGCTTGATTGAAGGACGGCTGCTTCAATTAACAGGCAATTTTTTTTATATTTTAATTTATTTATTTAAAAAAATGTATCGAAGTTTTTGATCACTCTTAATCATAAAATTATTAATATATATTTTTTTCTTTCAAAATATAAATTACAAGTTACCTTCTTTCAAATCTTTACATCATTAACATGTTGTATTACAGCGTTCATACGCTTAGAAAGCTCATCCCATAGTCTGTTAGCAGTAGATTTTCCTTAAGCTCGATTAGAAAGCACGTTATTTTGCCACGTTTTTGTGTTCATTCCCGATATTCAATTTCTCGTAACTAGTCCTTGAAAAATAATTTTATAACAAAAACTCATTAACGAAACGTAATTTTGTTTAACTTACAATTTTTTTAAGAACTTGTAGCACTTTTAAATTTGGGCAAAATAAGTTTTGTTAATGGATGACAACGCGTAAAAAACATACGATAACGTATTTTATAATCCCCAGTACTTCGAACAACCATGTGTATATACATTCACGGATGGTGCGATTCCACCCCTGTTATCATATTTTTAAGATTATTGATTAAAGATATTGGCCCATCATAGTTATAGACTAAAGTCGAATCTTGCTAAAGTATATTCTAAAATAAAAGGCTCTTATTATCTTTTTTTCTTTTATAGTCGCGAATAAAGTATACTTTAAGTTTAGCCGACTTCCATTGGGTGTCAACTGTAATTTGATAAATGTTTTCATACAATATCTGAACAAGAAATTTATTTCGGTTACTTTGATATAAAAATCAGATATAGAGTATTGTGTTCTTAATACAAATAAAATAATTATGGAAAAATGTCTTATTATGTTGTATTTTGAGTTTACTTTAACGCCAAAAGTATATTTTATATTGTCTATGAATGACTTAAAGTCGACTGTAAAGTAAAACCGACTTAAAGTATACTTTAGTTATTATTATAACTATGAATATGGGCCACTATTTTTATACGAAAGGTCACGTTTATGATAAAAAACGGCTCCTAATAGTATAGTTCAGCAATCATCGCAATCTGAAGTGATTATTCTAATAGAAATTAAGTTTCTTTCTCAACCACATTCGTTGTTTTCATGAAAATTTTCTTCTTGAATGAAAATACAATATCTGTTGGCATGAAATTAATTTTTTTTTAACAAAAACTTATTTTGTTTTTCGCAAAAAGTTACTTTTGGCCTTGAACTGTTGCATTTGGCATTTCTCTGATTATCTGTGATTATTTTTTTGGATTTAAGAAATATATTAATTAATAAAGAAAACACTTTGTAAGACAAAGCCCCTCTCTCATATTTTTAATATGATAAATAAAATATTTTTTTTTTTGCAAGTTGATACACTTTTGCACACAACAAAAGCAACCCTAATTTCATAATAAAACCACTATTTCATAAGGAATCTTAAATTTCGTATTTTCCCAAAAAATCACTCCCACTGAAAATTTTCTGCTTCTTAAAATTCAAATTCTTAGTCATTTTTAAAGCGACACTTAAACAATGTTTTACTATTTTCAGATTTAAAACAAAATTTTATATTATTTTATTATAATGGGTGTTTTATTGAGCAAGAAAGTTTTTACGAAAAGGTTAACTATCAATTGAGCTGCCCCCATTTATGATTAGTTTACTTTGGCAAATCATCATGAGTAGCTTAACGCATAAACAACGCTAACAATTTATCCACATTTATTTTAAAAATCTATAAAACTATGTTCAGCGATGAGGCTCACTTTTGGCTAACGGGTATGATAGTAACACAAAAAAAAAAAAAAAATGGCCGCTTATAGAGTGAAACCAATTCACAACAGACTGCAATATATTCAGGAAAAGGCGACCTTATATCTTCCAAAATGATGCCGGATCTCCCGTTACGGTCAACGAAGTCGTTGCCACACTACAGTCGTTGATTGTTGTTTGAAAGTATGATGAAACGATATTATTTGAGCGAGATATGGTTTTAATAGTGTGATGCTGTGTTATAAGGCAACCGCAACCATCCACTTTTTGAAATAAACATTTGTCAATATGTTGGTTTTGAGAAATGGACAGGTGCGCTGGCTTCCAAGGATGTGCGAATTGACACCTATCGATTTTTTCTGAGAGGCCACGTGAAGCGTCTAGCTTATGCTAATAGTGCAGCTACAATTGATACCTTGTAGGCCAACAATGTTTCTGTCCCACGAATGTCCAAAATAAGCTTTATCGAGAACAGCCGCAGGGGCCGAATTCATATTAAAATATTGCAATAAATTGTTCTTCCTATGAATTCATCTTGCGAATATAAAACAAGTTTTGACATATTTTCTTTAATTTTCAAAATTTAAAGTTCTATCAGGGTTGAAAAAAGGAGCCAGTTTAAATTATCTCAATTTTTTTTTTTTTGGGCAAAAAGCTTTTTTATTTTTGTTTGTAACTATTTAAACTTTCTTTAATCAAAATACCGCAAGATTTCTAAGGAAAAACTTATAAGAAAAAATACAGATAAAACGAGTTGATATTTTGCTAAAACAAAATTAAAATTAAAAACAAAAGAGAAAACTTTTTTCTTGGCCAAACTTTGTTATTGTTTATGACTCCACTGAGAGAAAAACATCAATAAGAAAATACTTAAACGTGAGACGTTGCGTTTTTCTTGCTGCACAAACTATAGAATTAAATTAAGGTGGAAATCCTTAAAAAAAAAACTGGGAAAACGAAAAACAAAACTAGAAATGCCAATATAAGTTATAAGATAAAAAAAGCAATATATAACAAAACAACAGGGAAAGTATTTCTATTTTTGTAGAAATAAAATACATAAATTTTGTTAAGAGTCTTTTTGCAGTTTAGTTTAATTTTGTCATGTCAAACTCAACTTCCTAATGCACTTAAATGTTAAGGTTTTTTTGTACTTTAAAACTAGAACTCTGTTTGAACTTTAAATGTGATTCTTTTATTATTTACGAAATTCTTTCATTTTGCGTCCCTTTTTAAATAATTGAAAACTTTCAACTTTCAATTTATCTGCAATAATATTAAAAATATTTTTTTTACTTTTATTGTTTTAAGTTTCATTTATTTCTTTACTTTTTATCTGTCCTTTTTATCATATTTTTTGTTGTGTTTTTATTTGACTAATAAATCTTGTGTTTTTTTTTTTTTGTCCAAAAATAAAAAGATGAAAACAAAAGTTCAGATATTTTGTTATTTAAACAGTTAAATACATCTGCTTTTTCTGCTACTGAAACAACGACATACCATATAATTCCATACCAATTTATATAATTTTTATATCAATTTAAAGAAAAAAAATAAGTAATAAAATTTTTTTGGTAACTCCCTGTATTTGAAAGATGATATAATCATGAAATCATGAAAAAAAATAAAAATATTTAAAATTAAAAGTCTTTTATGCACATGTTGCAGTATACATAAATAATGGTGTTTGTTTCAACTTTAATTAAAAAATAAATGAAATCATATTTGCAAAAATTTTTGTTGTATCTTGTTTTAAAAGAAATTGAAATTAATTCTTTTGTGAAATAGTTTTATTAATCAAAAGGTTTTATTGGTTTTAATTTTTACTTGTCACAAAATATTTTTAATGGCAGAATGTTATTTAAATTATGTGCAACAACAAATTTCATTTTTTTTTTTCAGCACAATGTTTCCATTATTAGCGAAGGTCTGCTATTTTTCAAACTCTAAGTATGAAATCTTGTTTTTGAGTGCTGGTTTTTATTACATATTAATAGGCACCCTGCATTATATTTTTACTGAATTCGAAATTGGTTTAACCAGTGATAAGAAAAGTTAGTTTGCATTAGCAGTAAATTATGCTGATCACTGAAAACTTGAAGTAATCAGTAAATTTTTACTGCATTATCAGTAAATACTTACTGGTAAATTACTACTGCCATTTTTTTATGAACCTTTAAAAATTTAATACTTATTTTTTGGATAAAAAAAAAATTACTAATAATAAAAATTTAAATGCATTATTAAATAAAATTTCTGAATATTGTAGAGGTTCTTTATTATCTGTAGTTCGCCGGTAATGAAAAGAAGTATAGCACTATCAGTAAAATTTAATTTTCATTGGAATTTTACTAGTACTGCAAAGTACCCATGTATTGAGAGGGTGAGAGAGAGCAAGATTTTTTATGCCTTCTCAACAGGTGAAAAAAGTGTGTATCGAGATTTGTCATTCCGTTTGTATCCATATCAATATCCATTTCACCCCATAAAGTATATATATACCGAGTTGCTATGCATTGCGAAGACGATTGAGCGATGTCCATCTGTATGTTTGTCTATCCGTGTTGGGGTTGAAATCAACTTTGCCAAAGTACTAGATGAGCTAAAAATTCCAATACGCCAATCCATCAGATATAGTGTCGAAAGAGGTGCGGCAAAACCGGTCCATGCCCTTTGAGGCAGCGGGAAAAACACCACGTCTACTACAAAGTTTTCCATATCATTTGGACAATTAAAAAAAGCAAGAAAAAATTGGCCCTCGTTATTGAAAACCAGCAAAATCGGTCCATGCCCTTCGAGGCAGCGGGCAAAACACCTCGTCTACCTCAAAGTTCTCCATATTAATTGGAACAATAAATTAAAGCTAATCAAAGAAGAAAAAAATCAAGTGAAATAATTGGAGCTCGCCTATATTTTCCGAGTTACGGGGCTCTTCTGAAATTTTCAATTTTTTGAAATATTAATATGGGTATCATTTTGAAGCTTTTGAAGAGACCGTTTAAGCAATACTACAACTTTTAAAAAATGCTTAACCCATTAAGAGCCGATAGAATTTTTATGTCAAATTATAAATACATATGTAGTACTTAAAATTTGTTTTCTTATTTTTAATTCTCTGTCACACCAATATTTGCTTTTTTATATGGAGTTACTTCACTTAACTAGATTTACATAGAAAATGAAGGGTATATAAAATTCGGCCGATATAGCACTATTACTTATTTAAACTTAATTGCTTATTCTCTTTTTTAAAAAATCAATTAGGTATTTTTCTCCCCTTTACTTTTTTAATGCCTTATTACTGCACACTGTTTAATTGTAGTTTATATTTATATTTCTTATTGGTTCTTTTTTTACTTCTTTCCGTGTCTATAATAAGCTTTAGTTTAACAAACTAATTGATTTATAGTACGCTATAAAATGTGTCGTTTGTTCTGCATGTAATGCATCATATATAAACAGAAATGTGTGAACATATAAAAAAAAACACGCACACAAAGTCATAAACTCATAAAATTACAAATAAATTTAAAACAGGCAAGTTAACAGCATAAGGCAGACAAAGACTATGCAAAAAAAAAAAAAAAAAAAAAAAACAAGAAACAATAACAAACGAAAAACATAAAAATTGAAATGAAATTAAAAAAGAACAAAAAATATACATAAATTTACCATGTTGTAATTAAAACCATATGGTTTATTAATTCAATATTTAAGGCATAAGAAAATGATAATGGAGACCACGTACGAAAAGGGACATTTGAAAAAGAAATCGATAAACAGAATTAAATTTAAGTTAAACCTGAATATTTAAGCTTTTTAAAAGTAAAACAAAACACTGATAATCTGATAATCTTCAGCATATTCACTTTATAAGTTTTCAAACTAGGGACAAGAGTGTTTTCTAATTTTAGTTTGTTTTAGTTTATTTAATATATGTACATTCAGTTAATTTTAAAAATTGCTTTTTAATAATATTTTTTTTAATTTTTATTTATTGTTTATAAAGTAATTTTTTTTAAATTAACTAATGCTAGAAACGAAACTTAATTGAAGGACGAATTTTTGGTGGCGAATTATTATCGTCAAAAATAAAACACATTTGTGTATATAAATATGCACATAATCAGGACGTCGTACGAAATTCATCATACGCGGCGAACTTTTCAATAGATTTTTTTCTATTTCTTACACCGTCAAGCGACGAACAAAGCAGTAAGATGTGACCATGTTTGGTTTTAGTTGCGAAATACCTTATTAAAGAAATTTATTTTGCTTAGAAAATTTCTTTAGCTTTATTTTGCAGAATATTAATTATATGTGAAGTTTATTAGTTAAATATAAAAACCGTTTTTTGTTATGTTTTTGTTATTCATTAATTTTTTTTTTTTTTAATATTATTGCTTTATAAGGTCACCTTATCAGTTGTGACGGCCGAATTTACACAAAAAATAAAATAAAAAAATTGTTTTTGCTTTTTTATTTACAGCTCAGAAAATGGAAGTTGTTTTTTTTTTATTAGCACCAACACTCTGCGGATGACCACTACTTATGAAACGCATTTTGGCAGAACGGGAAATTAGGTTATGAGAAAGGGGATAGAGGGAGTAGTGCTTGTGGACATTTGGTTTATGTAAATCTTTGCACACTAAAAGCGAAAGAAAAGACTTCCGCAGGGAGTTCATTTTACATACGAACTGTTCGGATAAAAAATAAATTTTATCTGTTATGCCTAGTGCGATTCTATGCCCAATTGACAAAATGATGTGCTCTTGATGCAGAGCGCGTTTTCATAAGAGAACATTCTTTTCATATGAGATCATTTCTTTGCAGTAATGATAAAACAGTGAATTAAACACCGCATTGTGTCGATGCTCCAGTGAATGAATAGAGTTGGATACATTACTGCCACCGATGAGTTTCTTCGGTCGAGTAACTCCAAAATACTTTGACTTGCCGGTGCACGGGCCTATACATGAGAGTTGTATTCCAATTTCCGTCTGATAAAGGTGACATAGATAGCGAGGAGATCAGATAGAGTGAAGTGTTTCTTACATGGTTTCAGAAAACCAAGGCCCTTGAATGCTTCTTTCAGTTATGTTTTAGTTAAATATTAATATAATTTTTAAAATTTTTTTTACTTAAACATAAGAGCTAATTTTTAACCAAATTAAATTTTTAGCTCGCCTTAAGTTAACGTATATTTTAATTTCTAAACGTAGTAAATTATACAAATAGAAGCAAATATAATTTTAAAATTTTCTTTTTGGGTAAGAATATTAGGCCAAGTTTAGTCCAGGGCGAATCAATTACTAGTTGGCAGCGTAGGCGAATTCATAAATTTTCGCTGTGAACCCCACTACTATAAAGTTTAACAGTAATTTTTAACAGTCATTGTGATCTTCCAGTGTAATACAACAACAAAGATAACAACAACAAAAAAACAATCAGCAGTTTTGTCACCTGCTGAAATTAATTCTTCTTGACTCTAAACTTGACTCCAGAGTTTTGCAAATGGATTTTTAAAGTAAAAAAGCAAGGAGCTCATTTTATTCCAGCACCCTTTATGCTCATTATGAGTCGTCTTTGAAGGCCTTTTTAAATAAACTAAACCAAAATGAGATAAATCTTATGAAAATAAAAGTGAATTTTTTTTACACTTTTTTATAGCAACGATTTAACGCCAGCTTGCCGCTCTACTTATGAAATCTGAAAGTAAAGTTAAATGTTTTTGCCTACGCCTGCTACAATAACAACACTGTATATCATTAAAACTCCAAATATAAATCGCAAAGATATTTGTGAAAAATGAAAAAAAATTGTGCCAAGAGAATAATAAAATGACACCAATGTCACATACATTATAAAATGGCTTAAAACAAGATTTATGAGACATTTTTTTGTAATAAATTAAAAAAAAAAAATCTTAAAATTTTTAAGCATAAAGACACAGAATTTTTAAACAAAAATACTCTAGAAACAAATAAAATAATGTCACTTAAATAAAAACATAAACCAAGAGGAATAAGAAAAGAGAAAACCTAGGAATAATTGAATTTGTACAAGATTTGTTGAAACTAAAATAAAGAAAAATGTAAAGGAAAAAGGACAAAATATGTTTTTATCATTTGTTTTTTTTTCCTCATTTTTAATGGTTGGTCATATTTCAACCCGTCACTTCGAATGGATGTATTCATTTTACTCACTCTAGTAACGAGTACTTTAGTGCCATGGTTTCCATGTCTTTTTTTTTTTTTTTGTTCTTTTACTCAACTTTCAACATGTTTTATTACTCGCGTTAAACGATTAAGGGTTGACCATTTTAATTTTTTGCTCTCTATAGAATATATTTTTCTTTTTGTAATTTTATTTTATTCTTTTGCAATTCTTTTGAACGAGTGTGTGTGTGCGTGTGCAAGTTCTATATTGTTGGTTTATAAGCTTTTGAAATAATTTATCTTTTACAACGTTTGTTCATTCATGTTTTCATTAGTTTTTAATTCTTGTTTTTCTTTTTTCTCTGTATTTTTTTTCTATATGTATGTCTATGTATTTTCGTTAGAATTTTATGGCCAAAAATTTCTAATTTTTTATTACTGTTATTGTGTGTGAGAAATGATTTTAAGCTTGAGTAAATATTTAAAAATCCTTTAAATTGGTTTTGCTATATTTTCCATAAATAGTCTTTAGCCTTTATCGTTTAGGAATGGCAATTATTTTCATTTACGTTGGAAGCACTTTTTTTTCTTTTTTTATGTAGTATTTTAATATTTTGCCTGTTAACTGTTTTCGTTTTCTTTATCCTGTTGTTCGTTTTTTAACTGAATTTCAGTTTGTTTTCTGTATGTTTGTGAAATATCTGTGTTTTTGCTCTCATGCACTTGAATGCATTCATGACTTTTTCTTCAAATGCCTTAAAGGATTGGTTTTAGTTTTGTATTTTTCTCTTGAATTTCTGTTTTAATTAATCAAAAAAATTTTGCGCCAAATATTTGTTGTTATTTGTTATTCAATTCTTGCTTTAAGTTTTGCTTAATAGGAAAAGAGTAGCAGTTGTTAAACATTTTTTCTAACAAATTCATATTTTTCAAAAATATATCGTTTTAAGTAATGCAAAAACTAAAAACCAATTATTGTTTGTTGGAAATTTTTATTAAATCTTTAACATTATTTGAAATAATTCTCATATGGTTGATTAAGTTAATGTGTGTACCTAAGGAAAAATGTTTTAATCTTTTCTAAAAATTTGCATAAAATTTGTTTATAATTGCAATTTATTATTGTAATTTAATTAAATCACAATTTTAAAGCAGGTTTTAATCATAATTTTTAATATTACTTCCATAAATCGCTTGTATTTAAAACAAAAAAGAAATTTAAAACTCAATAACGTAATGAATTAACATAAAGATTCAATTAAAGTGAATACGCCTTCAACAAAAAAGCGTAAAATTTACAAAACACAAACATATAAAAAAACACAAAATAATTTTGTAAAATATTGCTGAACACAAAAAATAACTATTGACAAACAAAAACAAAAAATAAAAAAAAGTAAATAGAAAAATAGAAAAACAAACAGCGCAAAAATCTAGACCATGAAAACTGATTTCAAATACTCGCAAATAAAAATGAAACCACGGAAAGTAAAAACTAAAATTTTCACTGAACCGCAGAAATTTTAAAGCAAAAGGAAGAAAAAATTACATTTACAAGCCAATCACAGTTAGAGCTTAAAGTAAAAAAAAAAAAAAATAAACTAAAATAAATAAATACCAATACTCGGCTACAGGGGCGAATATCTAACACAAGAATTGTAAAAATGTTTAACGAAATAACTTTGTTATTGTTGTGAATAAAAAAGGAAGTGGAAGTGCCAGCACCAGAAAAATGCATTTATATGCTGACTGTGTGTAAAAATTTGAGAAATGCCAAAGAATTTCTTCTTTTTTAAGCCAAAGAGATCGTTATACAGATAAATAGTTTGGTGGTAGAATTTTTTTTTAAAGTTTGAAAACTTTTTATATTTCTGTAGAGACAAAGCTAATCTTATTCTTATACGTTCAAAATGTTGAATTGTGTGTGGCAAATAAAACCCTATAAGCTGTTACATACACCACTAATAGGTGTGGCGTGTGCAAAGAAGGTTAATAGCGCATTTATATTAGAAAAATAGATGAGATGTTTAAGAAGCCTATATAGTAAAACACGAAAATCCTGGTCCAGAATTCTTCAAAATCTTATGGAGAAAGAAAACGTAATAACATCATTGTTGATTGCTGAAAGAAGTGGATGGTAAACTGAGTAGAATGCGATTATAAGTATTACCAGCTGCAGTGAATTTAATATTGTTGAGATATGTGTAGCTCTTTAAGTATATTAGAGCACACGGTAATTAAACAAATTGTGTCAACGTCACGGAAATTAAATTTAGGTGCTTGAACCTGCAAACAAAAGAACTCCTTCATTTGGAAAAGTGAAAAAACATAACAACAAACAGTTGTTGTAGTCTTTATTACAAAACTAAAACTCAAAAACTAAACTTACTTTTTAAAACAATGACATAAAATAAAAATACAAAAAAATGAATGTTTGATTATTTTTAAATCTTATTTCTAAAGTAGAAATATGCACAGTATCACCACATCACTCCTCCTCCAGTGATAACGTCATATTTTGATGTTTACAGTTTTACCAGATCGGAGTGTACGTTGATGTGCTGGAGGATTAGAAGTTAAATCGGTGTTGGAATAATCATTATCATCATTCAAAATTATAGCAGGCTTTAATCGATCTATTGATATCTTTTTATGTTTACCATTAAAATTAACAACGTATGTTTTCTCACTTTTTGATATAACGTGATATGGTCCTTTATAAGGTGGTTGAAGAGGCGGACGAACAGTATCATCGCGAACAAAGACAAAAGTTGCTTGTTGCAGTTCTTTTGGAATATAAACCTGAGCTTGACCGTGTCTTGTTACCTTTTTAGCTTTCACAGTCTCCATGTTTTCCTTAAGTTGCTTAACCCATTCAGAACTAATGTTCTTCACTTTGATATTACTGAAAAATTCACCTGGTAATGTCAATTCCATACCATAAACCGATCCAGCTGGGGATACTTCTAAATCGTGGTTAATAGAAGATCTCAAGCCTAACATAACAATTGGTAAAACATCCAGCCAACGAGAGTTTGAATGACACATTATTGCTGTCTTAAGCGTTCGATGCCACCGTTCCACTTGCCCGTTCGCTTGAGGATGATAGGGTGTTGTATGTGTAACGTTAACTCCAAGAAGTTTAGCAAATTCTCTAAACAGAGAAGATTCGAATTGCCGACCTTGGTCAGTAACCACTTGAGCTGGTAATCCAAATCTCGATATCCAACCGCTAAGAAATGCTTTGGCGACAGATTCGGCTGTGATATCCTTCAATGGTATTGCTTCTGGCCAACGGGTGAATCTATCAATGCAGGTAAGGCAGTACCTATATTCATCTGACAAGGGAAGAGGTCCAATTAAATCTATGCTTACGACTTTAAATCTTTGATCGGGGACAACAAATTCACCAATTAAGCTTTTAGTGTGACGTTGAACTTTGCATTGTTGACATTTGATGCAGGACTTACACCAAGTTGAAATATCTTTCCGCATACTTGGCCAAACGAATCTATTAGCAATTAACTTGATGGAAGCTTTTGAGCCGGGATGAGATATATTGTGTAAAATATCAAAAACATTTTTACGAAAACGTTTTGTTATAAAAGGTCTTATCCTTGAGGTCGAAACATCGCAGAAAATTTGCATATTATTATTTGACAGTTGTGGCATTGCAAACAGTTTTAACACTAATCCAGATGTTGAAGAGTTTTGAAAGGATTTAAGCTCGGCATCTTCTTTTTGATCTTGAGCAAGGAGACCATAGTCTAAAATTGTCGGCATTGAAATAACCTCCACACGTGATAAAGCATCCGCAGGTACATTGTCTTTTCCAGATACGTGACGAATATCTACTGTATATTGGCTAATATAGTCTAGGTGTCGTAGTTGGCGTGGTGATGCTTTCTCTGGTCGTTGTTGGAAGGCAAAAATTAGTGGCTTGTGATCTGTATAGATGCAGAACTGACGACCTTCCAAAAAATGTTGAAAATATTTAAGACCGAAATAAGCAGCCAGCAATTCACGATCGTATGCACTATATCGCTTCTGTGTTTCAGACAACTTCTTCGAATAAAAACCTAGAGGTTGCCATGCTCCATCTCTACGTTGTTGAAGAACAGCACCCATTCCAATATCCGATGCGTCAACCCACAAAGAAATTTCTGCAAATTCGCTTGGATATGCAAGAAGAGCAGCATTTGCTAATTGATGCTTACACTCATCAAAAGCGATTCGGAGCTTATTTGTCCACATAATAGGTCTTTTATCATTTTTCTTTTGACCAGCTTTAAGAGAATTTAAGGTTGCTTGAGCCATTGCTGCTTTTGGTATAAAGCGGCGATAAAAATTCAACGTTCCGAGAAATCGACTTAAATCATTTATAGTTTTTGGTAAACTAAATTGTTGAATAGCAGCTACACGTTCTGGGTCAGGTCTAAGTCCTTCTTGAGTAATTAAATATCCCAAAAACTTAATAGAACTTTTACCAAAAACACATTTGTCACAATTTATTGTAACTCCGTACTCCCGTAATCTTAAGAAGATTTGTCGTAAATGTTTCTTATGCTCCTCATCATTTTCAGATGCTACAAGAATATCATCGATGTAAGCAAAACAGAAATTTAAGCCGTGAAGAACTTCATTAATGAAACGCTGAAATGTTTGCGCTGCATTACATAGTCCAAATGTCATCCGGGTAAACTCAAATAACCCGAATGGAGTAATAATGGCAGTCTTTGGAATGTCATCCTCCGCAACTGGTATCTGAAAGTATGCTTTAACCAAATCGATTTTTGAAAAAATCTTTTTACCCGAAAGCATATATGCGAAATCGTGGATGTGTGGTACAGGATAACGGTCGGGTACTGTTATTTTGTTAAGATTCCTATAATCTCCACATGGTCTCCACATATCATTACCCTTTGTTACCATGTGAAGCGGGCTCGCCCAACAGCTTTTTGATGGGCGACAAATACCGAGATTGAGCATATACTCGAACTCTTGTTTAGCTATTTTTAACTTCTCAGGAGAAAGTCTTCGTGGTTTTGCAAATACTTTCAAACCATTTGTTTCAATGCGATGTGACACTGAATGTTTTACTGGAGGTAGTTTATCAGATGGTATTGTGACATCAGAAAACTCCTTCAAAATTGATTGAAATTTATCAGCATCTTCCGAAATGCACTTAATAGTTAAACTTTCACTTGTTGAACAAGTTCCAAATGTTTTAAGGTTGGTTAATGAATCAACCAAGCAATTATTTTTTATGTCGACTACGAGCCCATAATGCTTAAGAAAATCTGATCCTATTATTGGCCGTGAAACATCTGCAATAATGAAGGGCCAGAGAAATTTTCTTCGCAGACCGATTTGGCAATTGATAACTTTTTTACCATATGTTAGTATCTTTGAATTGTTGGCAGCATAAAGGACAAATTTATTCGGAGGTTTTGATTTTTCTTTTTCTGTGGCGGGAAATACAGATAAATCTGCGCCGGTGTCAATAAGGTACCTGGACTTCAATTCAGCATCTTGAATGAACAGGCGACTTACTTCTTGGCTATCTTCACCCGTCACCGTAAGTGAAGTGCCTAATTGTTTTCCGAAGTCTTGAACGAACATGGTAAACGGCATTTGGTTGCTTTGGAACCAAACTTTTTGTGATACCAACAAAATGTTTTAGCAGATGGCGAACGAGTTCTTCTGCCTGGGAAATTTCTATTTGTGCTTCTATTTCGACGATAAGTTTTAGTAGATAAAGCGGCTATTTTCGATATTACTTCGGCAATTTTGTCTTCGATAGCAGCGATTCGTTCATCACTTCTCGTAGAGACGGCAGTGACACTAGTTGACTCGTCAGAATGGTCATGTATCTTATCAGCTATAAGAGACAGTTTGTCTACTGTATCTTCACTAACAGATAATATGGCTTTTGTTGTATTCGGGAGTCGCTGAATCCATAATGTTTTAAGTAAATCTTCAGAAACTTTTCGGCCAGCTAATGCACGCATTTCTCTTAATAGAGCGGATGGCTTTTTATCAGCAAGAGTAACGTTTTCTAAAAGGCGACGAAGTCTTTTTTCTTCGGATTCTACAAACTCATTCAACAATGCCAGTTTCAAAGTTTCATATTTGTTTTCTGCCGGAGGGTCTTCAACAATATGACCAACATAGTTCAAGATGCTGCTTTCAATTGATCCAACCAGAGTATGATACTTTGTTGTATCAGAAGTTATAGCAGAAGTAACAAATTGGGATTCCAACTGGCGAAACCACAATCTTGGGTTTTGACGCCAAAATGGTGGAACGCGTACAGTTACTCGCGATATTTCAGGTGAAATAAGCGATGAAGCTGAACCGAATTCTTCTGAAGTTGACATCGTGAATTTAATAATTTATAAATGTCGCGGGTCACCAATGTTGTAGTCTTTATTACAAAACTAAAACTCAAAAACTAAACTTACTTTTTAAAACAATGACATAAAATAAAAATACAAAAAAATGAATGTTTGATTATTTTTAAATCTTATTTCTAAAGTAGAAATATGCACAGTATCACCACACAGTTTTTTTTAAGTTGCCTTCAAATCAATCAGTCTTCAATTTGTAAAAGTTTTAACGCAAATTGTGTAACGGTTTAGTAATAATCAAAATTGCCGCATATGGTGTAAAGCAAATCTGAAGCTGACATTACATCCAAAGAAATGCACCGTTTTGTATGGTTTAGACTAGGGATGAGCAATCCCGTGATTTTTGAGGAACATCGTTACCAGTGAACGTGATTTTCAAATAACCGTTCTTTTAAATAGTTACCGTGATCACCGTTTGCAGTTCTTCTTATATTTAAACATACATATTTATATAGGAAGAATATTATATTTTTATATTTTATATTTTTTATACAAACTGTAATTATAATGGCAAATGTATTTTTATATCTACATTAAACAGCTGTAATTAAATTTGCCCAAAATTATAGAATTCGGTAACACTGATTGATTATAGGTTCAAATAAAAGAAGCACACAAGATTTTTTGTGATGCTTGGAAAAAAAATAGTCGTTGTTAATAAGTAGAAGCAAGAAAAACCAACACAGCAAAGAAGCTGCATTGATATACTTACCCGTACATATGAAAGAATGAAAGAGTCAAAAGTACTTGTATTTCTCTTTCACAAAGTAAAATTAAATTACAGTTTGTATGTGTGCAAATATAAAAGAACGTTCTTACGCGAAACTGTTATTTGATCAACTCAGTCACTGTAGTGACCAGTGATTTTTTAATCACAGTGATTTAATCACAGGTACTAAAATATCGCTCATCTCTAGTTTAGACGCTGGTGGTATTTGTGGACTTTATTTCTTCATAAATGAATTCGGAGACTGCAATTATCGAATTATTAAAAGCAATATAAAACGAAATAGTTTTAAGGGTTCTGTAAATAAGGCGTTTTCGTCACAAATATTATCCGTCTGTCACTGCCCTGTGGAACCGCAATAGTTACCCACATGAAAATTGTACAGGTTGTAATACTATAGCCGCTAAAAATTAAAGGATATTCCGAAAGTAACGTTATATTCCTAAAAACATTGTTATTTTTTAAGCTATGAAAGACAGATACGTCAAGGTGTCCAAATAGTGACTTGCATGTTTTTTAAACATAGTAGACAGAATTTTAAATGGTGGTATGTCATAGTCTCTAAGGACTTCATGTCACACTCAAAAGTCCATGGACATTACGTCGCTTTGTCCATGGATATTGTGCCATTCTTAAACACTTAAAACAACAACGGCTTTGCTTGCCAAAGATTTCCTGTGTAGCTGACCTTCGGCCGTGCGCAAGGCTTTTCTCATCTATGGTATAACCAACACCGTCTTCACTTACCAAAGATTTTATAAGCTAGTTTATAAAATGTTGCATCTTTCATACATACAATACCAAAAAATACAGACCATAAACAAACATATCCCTCATACAAGTAAATTGCAAACAAATAATTTAGATATTAAAAGGCGTTTCCAAAAGGATTTGAGGAATGCTTTATTTTTTAGGCAGACAATTGAAATTTATACAGAAAATGTAATGCTATACGAATAAGTAAAAAAAAAAATAATGAAATGTAGGTTCTACGGATAGAAACTTGATTATCCTTATTTTTTGAATGGTCAGCATGATACTACAAATTAATGCTAAAACGCTGTAAAGAAAATTATAATTAATTTTCAAAGGGGTTTATTTTAAATTAACCGAAAATATATTTTGCTATGTCCGACATTTCAAGTTTCAAAAATAAAATGGTGAATTCAAGGGTACATGGTATGGACCCCTTCGTGGGTGAGTGACTAAAACTCATACTTGGCGCATTTATTTTTTAATTATTACTATAAAAAGTCTTCAACGAGTTGATCGCTTGTACTCGTAACGCAGCAAAACTACACCATAAAAGTTCAAATTTTAGTTCAAATAAAAGCGATTAATAACTTTTTGTGTAGAGAGTTGTTTTTTATATCCTTAACCACTCGTAGAAAAGGATATATCTAAGTATGTCATTCTATTTGTAATAATCTACAATATTCTACAATATTCATTGCCGGCCACATAGAGGATATATATTTTGAGTTCTTATGCATAGCATTGATTGAGCGATGCCCGTCTGTCCGTCCGTGTAAGTGTTGAAATACACTTTGCCAAGGTACTAGATGAGCTAAAAAAACTTTGCTTTTGAAAATCAGCAAGATCGGTTCATGTTCTTCGAGGCAGCGAGCAAAACAGTAGTCTTGCCTCTTATTTTTCTAGTATCTTTTATGGAACTTTCATTTGAGTTCCTGCATGTGGTTGTATTTATGATAAAATTAAAGAAAATGGTAAGAAAAATATGTGAGATTTTCACTACAATTGAATTATACTAGAATCGGATACAAAAACCATTTTATTTACAATGCTGGGACAACAACCCTAAGCAAAACTTACAATGTTTAAAAAAGCTTTTTTGAAACGAAAAACTTTATGGTTGAAAATAGTTTCTTATGATGCTTTATGGTCAATGGCATATTAATTTCGTAATAGCCGAATATAGTACTTCAACTTGTTTGTTTCTTTGTTCGTGAATAACTAACCATTCAAACATTGTGACCAACAAACAAACAAAGAGAGAAAAATTTTGTTCTAAATTGAAGTGACTTCTTCTTATTTTTTGTTAAATTTCCAGAAACAATTATAAGTGAGGTTTATTAGAATACAACTCTAGAATATAACAATTAGGCTTGATTGAAGCTATAATTTCAAATAAAAAGTTTAATAGCTGCATCCAAAAGTCTAGAAATTTTGACTTTTTTTTTAAAGATCCACTTATATCGTACTATTGATAGAACTGCGTATTACCCTTTTCTCAGTTTTTAAGAAGTTCTTATACGAAAAAAAAAAACTTTTATGCCTTTTTGGTTTGAAATTAATAATTAAAAAAGTGTGTATTTTTTAATTAAATATATACTCGAGCAAATTACAAATTAAAATAAATTTTAATCGGACAACAAATAAGACTTTTCATAGGTTCAAAATGATTTTCTGTGTTCAGTAGATAACTTAACTTACCAGGTCTCTAAAAAACTTTTAAGATTTTTGGTATAAAAATATTAATAGACGCTAACAGTTTTGTTCTAGACCGCTTCATATATCTTTTTACTGATTGAAGATTTCGAAAATCGTTTTACCTATCTTTTGCATCGATTTTGTACTTTGTTTTGATTTTAAGAAGCTTCTAATTACTTTGATGTTTTTATTTTATTTTATTTTTTATTTTTTTTTTTGGTTGAAAAATACAAAATGTTGCGTTAATCCTCTACTTTACAGCATTATTTTAAGTAGTTGATACATTTTCTGCTTGTTAATTTTTTGCTTACAATTTTCTCTGCAACATAACTGATCCTTAATAATCCCTTACATCGGCAAAATCTAAAGTTGAAATCACACTCATTAAAAATTAAAAAGTTTTAATGATTTTGCAGTCTTCAAGGCAACAAAAAACCTTGACCAAATAACTGCATTGCAATATACACACATTCCAACACATTTATATCTATACATATAAACAACAACTTGCGCATTTCTACTTAAGTACGTTCTAGCATTTTAAACTAACAAGAAACTGTCATTAAAATGTAGTGCTTCACAGATTCTTTAAAAACATGACAGCAGTATGCGCTGGCAGGAAAAATTTTTTATATTAAAATATTTATAATAGTAACTGTGAAGGTGTAAAATATTACATCAAATCAATGTTAGCGAACTGCAAAATTTATGGTTTTTAATTTTAGTTTAAGTCAGGGATGGAAAATTCAATGCTAATGTTTTTTTTTTCAGTAGAAATAATAATAATTTAACCAAACTAATAAGGAAAAAAAATACAATATTTTTAACTAAATATTTTCACTGTAAATTTAACAAAATTTTGCAGGTACAACTGGAATTGGAACTTTTGTTTATAAATGTGTTCATTAAAATCTTTTAGAAGCTTTTATTTTAGTTCTTACATTTTAATACAATCTGCAATCTAATTAAAACTTGCCGTTTAAAAAATTCAACATTTACTTTTGTTAGAAAAGTAAATTAAGCGCCATAAAAGAACTAACAAAAGACAATGCGAGAGTTAACAATTGCAAATAAATTCTATTTAAACAGCATAGAAGTTTAGCAACTAAAATGCTGTGGCTGAGTTCCAGGCGTATATAAATGTAAGTGAAGAAAACTCAAAAAAAAAGCTTGCCAGATGTTTTCACATTAGCAGAATATCGTCGTTTTAACTCGCCTAAAAATATAAATCGTATTTGCGACATGTATTATTTGACAGCGTTAGTAACAAGGAAAATAATTGCTGCTGTATTTTCCTTTGCAATTAAAAGAACACGGCAAGTGATTTAAATGTCATATTCAAACACACATAAAAAGTATGATTATTTAAATATTTTAAAGCATTTTTTTAGAAATATTTTTATGGTTCTATAATCACTATTTTTTATTATTTATTTACGCATAGTTGTACTTGTTTGCTAGGATTAAAATAGATTCATAAATAAAATATTTGTTACGCATGGCAAAATCTCAGGATTTGCAATTAAGGAAACATCAATCTTTAAGTTTTGAAAAGTAATTAGAAACTATTAAAATTTTATTTAAATTAATCGTAATGTTTGCGTTAAATTAATAATTTTTTCTCTTTTTTATTTTAGGTAACTAAAATAAAACTTCTTGTCAATTGTTGTAGGAGGTAAGTATGTTTATCTTAAAATTTAAATTAACAGCGACATTTTGGTGGTACCTGGTGAAACACACATGATCACTTCATGGAATTTGGTGAAATACACATGATCAGTTTATATAGATGAATGAAAAAAGTGGAAAATAGTACAGTGGATAATTTTTCCGGATTAGTTTTATACCTTATACCACAAATAGTTGAAGAAGCGTATATTTAATTTTGTCATCCGCTTTGTTATTAAGGTATCAATATTAATATACTGTAGTTATAGTGTACACAGAAAAAAGACATGGTTGTGATATGTTCACAATAACCATATTGTGTTCTTTGTAACAATGTATAGTTGCAGAGAACCAATTATAGTTGTTTACACCAAAACTTAGTCACGATAAACATATTTTATTAACTTTTAACGATTCTATGGTTACTGTGCACAATTATGCAACATGGTTGGTTTTAACTTAAAAAAATTTCAAAGTTTTATAACTTATTAAAAATAATACAAAATATTCAACCATAATATATTATTATTAATCAAAGTATGATTAAAAACAATAAAATAATAAATAAAAAGTATTTTGTTCTAGCTCTTAACAGTTTAGTACTTTTTCTGGTAGGTAAAATTTTAAACTGTTTTTTATTATTAAAGAAAGTGAAAAATATAAAAAATTTTTCCATAAAATAAATAATTAGAAATAATATGAAAAATAAAAAGAGAACCAAAACATCAAAAAAAAAAAAAGTTGAAAGAAATATGTATGTATTGTAAGCATATAAATCTTTATTTTTGTGTTTGAAGCCCAACTATGAAATCACTTATTTGGGCTTATAAAGTATACATTTTTATATAACTAAGCGTTGTTATAGTAAGTATATGGTGAATGTATGTTTTTAAATAAGTTTTATGACAAATCTTTAATGAATAAAACAATAATAGGTTTTTTATATCAGGAAAATTTTTCACCTACGAGACTATATTATAATTTATTTATATAACATGACATTTTCAGCCATATTATTATATTTTAGTTTAACCATTTAATGTTTATATTTGAACATAATTATGTTTATACTTAGGACAACAATATGGTTGCAAATGTAACAATACTATGTTTTGTTAGCAACCATATAATGCAACCATAGTCTGTTGCTCTCAGATTATGGTTACCTCAACCATATTTTTTTTTGCGTGTGTGAAATCACTTATTTGGGCTTATAAAGTATACATTTTTATATAACTAAGCGTTGTTATAGTAAGTATATGGTGAATGTATGTTTTTAAATAAGTTTTATGACAAATTGTTAATGAATAAAAATAATAAGTCTTTTATATCAGGAAAATTTTGCATTTGCATTTTCAGCCATATTATTATATTTTAATTTAACCATTTAATGTATATATTTGAACATAATTATGTTTATACTTTACAAAGTTGTTGTTTTGCTAGAGAACAATATGGTTGCAAATGTAGCAATACTATGTTTTGTTAGCAACCCATATAATGCAACCATAATATGTTGCTCTTAAATTATGGTTACCTCAACCATGTCTTTTTTTTTGCGTGTATCGTGTAAAAGCTTTTGAAGTTATCCTCACCCGTTAAAAGCCGATGATATTTTTTTTATGTTATATATTGTGCTGATTTTTTTTTTGTTCTTTTTTTAATTCTCTGTCACCCCAATACTTGTCTTTTTGATTGGAGTTGGATTCACATATTAGGTTTGCATGTATAGTGAAGGGTATATAAGTATATAGTAAAGCGAAAAATCAAAGCTGAAGCAGAAACAACAATATCATAAATGATTTTATTTTGCTTTATCTACTCATTTATACAGTTAAAAGATGATGAAAAAAAAAATATCTCAAAACACTACCATAATTTATTTTTATGCACAGGCTCTTTGCAGATTATTAAATAAAATAACGGGATAGAAATCTTTAGTTTATTTAAAAAAAAATTGTGAAAAGTTTCCAGAAGAGCAACATCAATGATTTAGTGATATAATAGGGATAAAAAATAGCACGATAATTTTTGAAATAAATTAATTTAATAAAAGATTTTCCTGATTTAATTCAATTTAAAAAATGATAGTTATTATACATTTTTATTAACTTTTAATTTTAATAAAAATTTAAAGGAAAGTTATTTTTTATATAAAAATTCTTATTTCAGGAACTGACTATAAAGCAAATAAGTTTTAAAAAATTTTGCTTATTTGTAAATTCAGAAAATATTAAAAATATATCTTCTTCAGCATTTGTTATTTTCTAAATATCTATGAAAATTATGTAAAACCATGAACAAATTTAAGCAATTTGTTTAAAAAAAAAATAAAATTAAAATTTTTAAATTTTTCTCACTCTTGTACTACAGGTCATTAGTCAATTTCTAAATTGGTTGGAGTAAGAGGAAATAGTAGGAATTGTATCACTTTGTGGTGAATATTTTTCCAACGTTTAAATAGTTCTTTTTTTGGTTTTACTTAAATTTTTAACTACAATTTTTTAACGCCTTTATCCAACTTTTTGACAGACTATTATTGAGTTTGTGGAATTCTTAACTATCGCATCAACAGTTCCACTAACCATCATTCAACATAAATATTTCATCAGCATTAAACTTTTCACCAAAGTTTGCAAAAAAAAAATAATAATAAAATAAACAAATCACTTTGCAAGTGCGTTAAAATCATTTCGTAATACCAAAACTTGCGCAAATAACTAAAATGTCACTCAGAAATAATAATCAAACAATTTCAATTGACAACAATATTATCATGTTTATAAGTGAATATTGTTAAAGTCTTAATTAGTGAATAAGACAGAATGAGACAAATAACTGTAAAAAACCTTTTTAAGTATTAATTAAAAGTGTCTTAATATTATAAGTTACAATTACATGTGATGTCTGTCGTGTGTCACTTAAAACAAAAGATAAGGAAACTAAAAACAAAATAATAAAAGTTGAAACTTTTTTACGCCACCACACATGATATTTGGTTGTCAGAGTAATGGACAGACAAGGCTTTATTAATATGTTGCATGTGTGTTTGTTAATTTGTATGAGGGTTTTGTTGATTCACCCAAATGATCTTTAAGTAATAAAACTTTTTGCCTTTTGCTAAAGAAAAGTATGAAGAAAAAAAAGAGCAAAGAAAACCAAACAAGAAGAAAACTTCGTTGCAGCAGCATGTACAGTTATAAATTAAAAGTAAATGCCGCTAACTGGCAAGACCAAGAAAATACTTAAAAGAAAACAAATAAACACACAAACACGCACACGCACACATGGACGTATAACAAAGTTTTTCTTTTATGTATATGAATGTGTGCATTAAAAGTTAAAAGACAGGGAGCTGGTGATTTTTAACCTCCCCCAAACCATTCAAAATGAAGACAAGAAAAAGCAACGCACATTTATAAAGAGCTTTATTTTTCGCATGCAACGCCTTCTGTATACTAAAATATTTCTGTTGCTGTATAGAATAAGACAGGATGGAATTGAAATTGAAAATGTATTAGAAAACAGTTTGATTATCAGTTGTGTTTAAAAAACAAACATTATTTATTTATTCTAAGTCTTTAAAGAAAGTTGATTCGTAAAGAAGAAACTGGCACGTTGGTCGTCTTACTAACATGGCACTGTATCATTTGTGGTCATGCTAAGAGATTCAATCTTCTTTATAATGACTTCTGCAGCAGTTGACAAGCTAGACAGTATCTGCCATTGTCCTACCCCTTTGACTAATAGTGCGGATTTTCTATGCATTCCAAAAAAAATCTGGCAGAGTTGCGCTGTTAACGAGGCTAGTGTTGATTCTAAGCGGACCCAGAACCCCTTCTGCTCACCCACCAGCGGGTATCACAATTGAACTACTAAGACCCAAGTGAGACGCTATTACATGTAGCAAACCGCAGTCTATACAACCCTGTTTTAATCTTCTTCAATATTGAATAAAAAAACCATTAAATTGTTAATGTTAAAACTTAAAGGGTGTCCCAAAACAACATATATGGTTTTACGTATGTGATGAACCGTAAAGGGCACCACTTTAAAATAAAAAAACTGCGTATCATTATAGTTCTCAATGACAAAAATAATACAAATATTTATCCAATAATTAATGGATGTCCCAATAGGTGAAGTTAATTGACTTATATGGGCCTATTTTTTGAACCGTTTTAGACACACGCTTGAACATGGGATAAAGTGACTTTTGCTATTACCATTATAGTGACAAGTATTAATATTCAAATTTATAAATTAAAGGGTGCACCAAAAGTTCATTTAATTAATGTGTATGGCCATACTTTTGTAGACAAACGGTTGAAATTTACTAAGAACCTGTATTGATAACTTTGCTATAACAACAAGCATAAAATTTAGATTTGGATATTAAAGGGTGCCCAAATAGTTGATGTAATTTAATGAATGTGTCCAAACTTTTGAACAATTACACATAGACAGTTAAAACTTTCAAGGGACCTGTATCGCTAATTCTGTTATAACCATAAGTATACAATTTGAATTTAGAAATTAAAGGGTGTTCCCGAAATTAATGTAATTTTAACCGTTACATACAAATACTTGAAAATTAGAAAGAATGTTCCACTACTTTGTTTGGTGTAAAAAGAAGTACAAATATTTAAAATTATAAATTAAAGGGTGTTACAATAGTTGATGTAATTTGATGCATATGGCGAAACTGTTAAATCGTTATAAACAGACGCTGGAAATTTACAAAGAATCTGATTGCTAAGCCTACTACACCATCAAAGTATAAAATTTGAATTTCAAATTTAAAGGGTGCCCCTATAGTTGATGTCATTTGATGTATTTGACCAAACTCTTGAGCAGTTGCAGACAGACAGTTGAATTTAACACGGAGTTGTAGTGCTAAGTCCGCTTTGAAAAGTATATAGTTTATGGAATATAAAGGGGTCCCAATAGTTAATGTAATTTAATAAATGCAGCCGTACTTTTGAACGGTTATAGACAGACAGATGAAGTTGGCATTTTTGCCAACAACCATCGTAAAAGACAGTATGATCACTCCTATATTTAACTCCTTTTCCTTTGTCGATGCTTTAGAGTAGTGTATTCGAATTAATGTATCAGTACGATTTAACAAACTCTGGGGGATATTTAACCCGGGTGCGAACAATGCACTGACTAGTGAACTCGCTTAGCGGCCCCTATAAAATTAATTTTACCACTTTAGTTGGCACTACGCTTCCACTTGCTAAAAAGCTGGAGAATATCTTAACATCACTAGCTACACAGTTAAAGCCAAATAATTTTATCAAAAAGCAAAGATGTTGGTCCTTGTGAGCAACTAGTTGCCTGGAAACCAGTAGCTGTCCTATGATCTGACAAATGTAAAATTCTTTAAGTATCAGGCCCTTCAAGCCCAGGCGTCGCTTGTAACTTATAAGCCGTAAGCACGAGTGTCAAAGTCACCGGATCTCTAAAATAATACTCTTAATTTTTGTAATAGCTTAAAATACAGTTAAAGGTCTTTGTGTTTTTCAGAGCTATAATTGTTAAAAGTTGATTTACAATTATGTTGTAATGTTAGTACGAGTATTTGAGTAGAGTAAACAATAATAGTATTTCTACTTTTACATCACCTTAAATAATTCTATTTTATAAAGTTAATTGTTTTGCTTTAGATTATAAACTATTAATAGAAAATAATAATGTTGAAGCAGAAAAAAACAATATAACAGAGTTCCCCCATAAAATAAGAAAAAGCAAACATTTTCAGGAGAAAACTAAAAAAAAAACAAAAAACAGTAAACTAACAACAGTTTAGTTAAAAAACAACAAAAGGAATTTTTCAGCTTCTTTTTTTGTGTTGAGCCCCATTAAACTATCGCGTGAGGGGCACCACATCACATCACCCCCTCAACAAGAAGTCATTTTGTACATGAAATGTACATGTTCGTTTAAAAAACAAACAGTTTTTATTCTTAACTATCATCATTGTCAGGCCTTTGGCAAAAAAGTTTTAATGATTTATGGGATTTTATTCCCATTTATACATTTAGTTTCTTTTATTTTTTATTCATTCTTTTGACTGTTTCCTTGCCTTTTGTAATCAAACTAAAGTGGGCTTTAGAGTTTTGTCTGCATTTGCACATGATATTTGGTTTAACAAAGCAAGAAAAATTTGTTCATGTTCGTTATTTTTTTTTTTTTTTGTTTCTATTTAATTTTTCCGACTGAAAAATAATTTGTGTTTTAATCACCAGTGTAATAAACATTTATGTAGAAATTTTGTGTATATCGTACATATTTTGAATATAATACATATTTGCTTTTGCTGCTTTTTGTTTCTCTATAAAATTTTTTTTTTAATTTTTTAGTTTAATACCAAAAGCTAAACAAACACTATTTCTAAAGAATTTTTCGTTATCGATTCTTTATTTATTTTGCTAGTTTTTTTTCTTGTTGTTGTATTTTTGTCCGACATGTTATATGTTGGATTTTCCTTTCCATCTTGTTAGCAATATGTCAACTTCAGTTGTCATTTTATTTGTCAGTGTGCATTCAATGTACATTGCAACTAGCAAAACAGGATTTAGGTACACGTAATGGCTGGGGAATAATTTCCATTATTTTTTAAAAGGAACACAATGGCAGCATATTTGTTAACAAATAGGGAGTAGTTGTAAAACAACGAGGCGTATAATCGGTGCAATACACTTTACACATTCAACATCAAACATTTAAGAAACTGTATTGCATTTAATTGAAAATTTTAAGAACCAACCACACAAGGGCTACAAATAACAGAGGGTTTGGTAAATTTAGTTCGCTTGCCTAATACAAATCATTTTTAAGCTGTTTGAAATTGTTTTTATATTTAGCAAATCATTATTAAAAATTTAAGTTTTGAGAATACTAAATTTGTAATTTTTGGTATTTATACCTAAATATTTCAAAACGGAAATTTACAGTAATTCTTTTCTTCAATAGAATGCGAAGTTTCATCGTTTTTTTTTTCAAAAACCTAAAATCGAAATTCCACTAAATAAATTTAAAAAAGAAATAAACAAAGTCCGAGAAGAGTAAACAAAAATAAAAAATAAAAATTTCGAAACAAATTTTAAAAGACTGTAATTCGAAATTTAATAAAAACAATCGTATATTGTTGGTTATTATATAAAAAAAAAGTTACTCCACCAAATAGTGGTTTACAAAAAAGCATTAAGGCTGGGGCACATATAATCTGTCAGACGTAATACTTTGCCTTTTATTACTAACAAGTAAATTAAAAAAATATATATTTTTATGAGCTTTGTCATAATCAGTACGTCTCCGTCAACGTAAAGTATAAAAAACAAGTATTAGAGTGACAGAGAATTAAAAAATAAAAAAAATTTAAGTACTACATATTACAATTTTATATCAAAATGCCATTGGTTCTTAATAGGTTAAGCATTTTTCAAAAATTTTAGTGTAGCCTGAAAGATCTTTTTGAAAGCTTTTAAATGATACCCATATTGATATTTTAAAAAATTTTAAAATTTCAGAGGGCCGTTACTCGGAAGTTGTGGGCGAGCGCCAATTTTTTTCACTTGAAGTTTTTTTTTAATTCTTTTTGGTCTCATATATTTGTTTTCTTTATATTTGAATATACTACCTTGTTCTAAATAATATAAAAAATTAGAGGGTTTCCCCGCTGCCTCTAAGGAGGTGCGCTGATTTCTCCCCTCTTTCGACACTATGTCTGATTGATTTGCGTATTTAAATTTTCACTAGCTGGGACGGGCAGACAGACATCACTCAATCGTCTTTGCATAAGACGATGCATAAGGACTCAAAATATATATATTTTATGGGGTCGGAAATAATAGTTGTAGAAATTGCAAATGTAATGACAAACTGAGATATACCATACCTATGGTGTAGGATAAAAAACGTTAAAAAATTTATAGCTTAGATTTTTGTTCTTGTTTTAGTTAAAGCTTTATTATTATATTTTGATTTATTATTTTATTTGGGTTCTTAAAAAATCTCATTCTGTATTAAAAACAGGTTACGAAAATAAACAAAACGGAACGTTTGCTGTAATTTTGTTTTGTTCTTTAATGTGAGTTGAGCAAACACCAAATAGAAATAAGGAGAAGATTTTGTAATATATTTTCTTGTGACCACAAACTTCACATCAATTTAATCGTACACATCTAGTAAAGAGATAATGTTGGTAAAAGTTTATGTTTTGAGAAACACCGCCTGGAAACGTTTGCTGATTTCTTTATTTGTTATAGTAGAGAATGACATAGCACTTTATGAATGAACAAGTATTTCTTAGCAGACTATTTAGTGCAACTGAACGACTAAACTAGTATATCAAAGCAAGTAAAAGAATAAAGAGCCTATTGTTTGTTTGGGCTGTTTGTTATTTAATATTTATTTTTTATATACTATTCAGCGAAGTCCGTCTGCCCGTCCGAGTTGAAATCAAGTCTCTTTATCAGCTAAAGAAAATTTAAATACGCCAATCGATCAGACATAGTGTCAAAAAAAGTGCTACAAGCAATCAGCAAGATCAGTCCAAGTGCTTCGACATTGATGACAAAAAAACATCATATGAAAAAATTGGCGACATTTTCCAAGTTACAAGCCACCGAAATTTTCAAATTTTTTAAAATACTAATATGGGTATCATTTTAAAGTTTCTAAAGAGTTCTTTAAGAAAATACTGTTACGTTTTTCCCTTAGAACAAACGTACAGATTCTTTTGATTGCAAATACCACTGTGGCTTTCTCTGGCTATACTTATTGGTTGGTCTCGTATTTACTAAACATGCGTTATTACTACAAACGCAGCCCATCCACGCTACAGTACTGTCTTACTCCAGCGAGACATGAACTCCTCGATCCTTGTTTCGTAACCTTAACCATTCACAGATATCTCCACTTCTCCTTTTATCAAGCCAGTCATCACCTTTAATTCAGTAGCCACAACACACGTCTGCTATACACTGTTGTTATGCTGTTACACTTCCCAACGTTAACCGCTATCGTTCTTAATTTTTATTATAAAGGGACTTCTTGACAATTATCTGTTACTCTTATATTAAATTGGACGTCTCCACTAAATTATCTGCCATGGCTTCACACAATAATTGTCTTTTGCCTCTCGGGAGGTTTGTACTGCAGACTCTTAGTTTTTTTTAATTGCACTACAACAATTGTTACTTTCTTTTGTACGCATGTCCGAAGCCGGTATCGAACTCAAGACCCTCTGTTTTGCAGTACGCACCTCTACCAACGCACCCATTGAGGCTGCTCGGCTTTTGTTAGCTAAATTGTGGTTTGTATTCTATACACATACCATCGGTTGTTGAATCAACTTATTTACCACGCTCATGCGGAAACAACTACAGGGGTTGTCGGATTTTATTATTCGTAACAATAATTATTTATTTTTTTGGTTTTTCTTTTAAATGTAAATTGTATGTAGAAATTATCGTTACTAATCTGTTAGTAAAATAAGCCTTTGCTGAATATGGTTAACACCATCGTTAATCGTTCTAGTTGCCAATCATGGAAGGAATGGCCCCGTTGATGGAACACTCAAATAATTTATAGAAAATATTTTAAAGCTTTTTCAAGTATTTAAAATATGACTTGGAAAAATGGTTTAACAGTTTGTTATTCTAATACCTGGTTTTATTTAGGGACATTCCCAAATTTGTGGAATTTTAACAACCACAATTACTAATTACATTATTTTGTACATCCAAATTGACCTGATTTATCATAAAATTTAATTGCTTTTTCAAATTTGTTATTTTAAATGAAACATTTTCCTTTTAATGTTCAATTGAATTTTTTTTTATATTTACCTGTTTGTTTTTTTGGTCTATGGACATTCTCGAATTGGTTTTTTGTAAAACAGATTTTTTAAAACCACAATTATTATCCCTTTTCACACGTAATAAAATGTGGTTTATAAAAGGGCAGTAAGTAATAACAATTTTCGTAAGATAAAGGTAAAAGCATTCATTCGCTTATCGCTGAAATATGCTGGACATTGTATGATAATGAAGTGGAATTGCCTAGAGCTAAAAAAAATGTAATTAATGCTATCCAAATTTGATTTAAAACAAAATTCTTAATAAATGAGAAATTAACCCTAAGCTCTCTTTTGTTGCGTCTTATTTCTGACTTTATGGTTGAATTTTCCTTTTTGGTGTATTCAGGGACTTATAGTAAAATTTAACGGGTAACATTTTTGTGGAACATTTTAACCCTCTAAAACCCTGTTTTAATGGTGGTTTTTGCTATTTTTTGAAAGAAGGACAACAAAGACCCATATCTTGAGGAGTTAGAGGGTTAACATTTCTACAAAAATGTTCTCCGTAACATTTCACATAAATTTGCTGAACACATTTTTTACCTAAAATGTAAGGGTCACATGGCTTCTTATGCCGTTTAACAATAAGAATGTGCCAGAGCTGGGAAATTTTAACCCCCTCTCAAATGAAATCCAGATGTAAACTTTCAAAACGCCGATACACGTATATCTTTTTTTTGTCTCCTCTATCAGAATTTATAGCCCGGACCTTGTAATTTTTTGGTGTGTTGTACAGTGTAATAAGAGTTCATGACATTTTTATGTCAAATTATATATTTGTAGTACTTAATTTTATGTTTTTTGTTTTGTTTTTAATTCCCTGTCATCCAATAGTTGCTTTTTTAATTAGAGTTACTTCACTAAACTAGATTTACATAAAAGGTGAAAGGTATACAAGATTTAATATAGCCGAATAAAGTACTCTTTTTTTTCTCATTTACAAAACGAATTGAAGATTTAATAAGCATAAAACGATTATGAAACATTTTGCTTGTTTTCATTCCCTGTTAAAGAATGCATTATACTATCAAAATTTTTTTTTGCTTTTTTAAGAACGCAGATTAAAATTTGCTAATGCTTTTGCGATATGTAAATACAGCAACTTATCCTTCAACATATAAATTGCACTTTTATATGTTATGTGCGATTAACATGATATCATTTAAACTAAATTTCATATCTTACTTATTTTTTATAGTCAGTATTTAACAATAATTTTAATTTTATAAAAAATTGAAATAAAACATTATTTTTTTAATCACTACTGCTGTCTATAATAATGAAAATAATATAAATTTTTTTACATGAAAGCTTGAGATACAACTGAAATCAAATTTTTACAATTGTTTTAAATTAAATAAAAAAATATTCGTATTTATATTTACTTTACAGCATGCAAATCTTTTAATCTAGTTTAGAATTGTAATTTGTTTATTCTAATTATTTTTTTACTCAAACTCCTGAAAAAAAGTTTAACTCGAAACTCCTGGCGTCTAAATTTCCATACAACCGGCTTCTAGCTTTATTTTATTTCCTGAAGTTTGCTACCATTAATTTATTTCTTATACATGAATTTTACTTTAAACTAAATATCTTTTATTTATTTTCTTTGGTGCCAGTCGGCTTGTTAAACAATTGCTTCTACATTTATGTACAGAGCTGCGTGCCGCATGTTTTCCTTTAGTTGTGGGGGAAAACAATTCTTAATTTACTCTATTTGAAAGATATATAAGCTGCACTGCCACATCAAAAGCTAAACAGCAAATTAGCAACATCAGAAATGCAGTCTCATCTTTATTGAAATGGAGCATTGTAGCGAAAAGATATAAATTTGTTTGTATTTATTACTTTAATTTATTTATTTCAATGAAGTTTTATGTACTAAAAGGAGAAAATTGTAAATTATACATGATGCTACTAAATACGAGTTCAACAAATATTATGCATGTAATTGTGGTTTGGTTTTATGGTTTTTTATTTCTTGTCTTTTTTTTTTTTTTTGCAAAAACAACAACAATAATGTATGATTCATTTAAAATGAAACTTTTGCATTAATTTTAGAGGGTGTAATAATGCCTTTTTATGAACATTTTAATTGAGGGAAATAATTTTTAATTGCAAATTAAATGCCGTTTTATTTCAGTGCATTTTATACTTTTTGTTGTTCACTACTTTTGAAGTGCATTCGTAAAATTTATAGTTTTTTTTTATTCTATTAAAAAGCAATTGTGAACATAAATGAAAATGAAGAATTGTAGTGAAACGAATAGTTAATGTAAATTGTCAATAACAATTATGATTTCCAAGAAATTGTCAATAGGAAATTTTCTTAATTTTCTCTTCTTTTTTTAACGATATTTAGACTTTACGGGTTGAAAGAAATTTTAATAAAAAAATATAAATATTTAGTATTTTAAAGAATTCTTGTATAAATTTTTTATAGTTTTCCGCATACGAGTATTTTATTGTAGACCTAAAAGTTTTTCTTATAAAAACTATTTTAAGTTTTAGACAAAAAACTTTGCCAAAACTAAATTTCTGGAAACTATATACCATTGATTTTTTAGAAGTTTGGTAATATGTAGCGGATGTATGTAAGTTATTCGTCTATTTTATTCTAGAAAATAACTTTAAAATTAAAATAACTTTTGCCCAAAAACCCCGACATCAAAACAGATTTCATCTGTGTTTATAACGTTTCAAAATCATGGCCATATACATCAAATTAAATGAACTGTTGGGTCACTTTATACTCTCCCCATTTTGCAAGCATTTCTATATAACGGTTAAAAAGATAGGACCATAAAGATCAATTTGCATCAATTATTGAAACAACCTTTAATATCTAAATATAAATTACAAACTTGTTGAAAGTAAGTTTTACCTCTATGCGTTAGAAAAGGCAATTATGAGAGACTTGTTTTATTTAAAGAAATGTTGGAAGTCTAAAATCACTTAAGTCGAGGAAAAGGATGGTGTCAGTTTGAGGCTTAATAAAAATAACAAATCACTGGGGAATGAAGGAGGTCAAATAGGATACTACAAAAGGATAGGTCCACATTTTTTTAACTACTATTGGCGTCTTTGTAGTTTAAAAATATATATTTCACCTCTCTTCTAAAATATTCACTTTTCTTGTGACCATCTGTCAATAACCTTTTAAAATAAAATCAATTTTTAGAAATGATATCTTCTTTATTGACTTGTGCTTATAATTTTTAACATTTAGCAAATCCTTTGAGCTTGTTAATTTTATTCTTATTGTAAGTTGTGCAACAATGAAAATTTAAAATATTTTTTTACTTAACTTTTGTCAGTGATGTGTGTAGTTTTAAAACATAATGCACTCTCAATTTTATGATTTATTTAAATAAATTATATTAATCGGATTCCAATTTTATGTTGCTGTGTTAATCCATTCCTTTAATAACTTTTAATAAGCGAGTGCAAAAATAATAATTCATGTATCGATTTATTTCCAATATAATTCATACTTAACCAAGTATAAAAATAAAATATGAAGTGATTAAAACTGGCCGCTGATTTAAGTATAATGAATAGCAAAGTCGTTAATAAAATTTAAACAAAATTTTAAATAATTTACATGAAAATACAAGGTTGAGTACAAAGAATTACAGTATTGAAAATAAAAGTTATAAATTGTAACCTTAAGCTTAAATAATGAAATAATTTTATAATAATTAATTTGTGGCCATGAATGACAGTAGAAGGATTAACTTTATTATAATTAAATTTATTATAAATTTATCTTTAAAAATTTGTTAATTTTTTTTTTTTAATTAAAAAGCCAATAAATTTTTTTAAGGTTAATAAAACACGGAAATTTTTTATTATATTAAATTTCAAAATAAAATCTTTTTCGTGCTATTTTCTATTATCCCGATTAATTTTTTAAAGCACCGATATTAAACGACTCTTAATTTTTAATAACTTCAAAAAAAGATTTCATCTATCTTTCTCTAATGGTTCAAAATTATGGCCACTATAGCAAATAACATTTAATATTGGGAAACCGCTATATTCAATTTCCAAACTTTATACTTATTTTAGCGCACTTAGCAGTACAGCTTCGGTTAAACACTTTGGCCAAATCGAGCAAATTACTTCAACTATTGGAATACTCTTTAATTTTTAATATTAAATATTTATACTTCTTATTATACTAAACAAAATAGTGAACATTCTGTGTAATTTTCAGGTTCAAAATACATTAATTTTGCGAAGACCCTTTGATTTCATAATTCAAAATATTAACTTAGCAATAAAGGACTCTTGTCAGTCTCGTCTGTCTAAATATAAAAGTTTAGTCACATACATACAATTACACCAACTATTGGGACACCCTTTAATTTTCAAATCCCATGTATAAACTTGTTGTTATAGCGGAATTAGCAATACAGGACTCTAGTAAGTCTCAGCTGTCTATCTATAACGGTTCAAAAATTTGACCACATACATAAAATTATATCAACTATTGGAACACCCTCTAATTAAATTTAATTTTAATACTTATTATAATAGCGAAGTAAACAACGCAGAGTCTTAGTAAATTTCAAGGTCTGTCTACAACTGTTCAAAAGTAAGTCCATATACATAAATTTAAAATAACTATTGAGCCACCCTCTAATTAATAAATTTGAACATTAATACTTTTTACTATATCAGTCATAGCAATCGACATTCTATCCAATTGGCAGGCGTGTGTGTATATCGTTCAAGAGATAGCCCCACATAGGTCAATTTACAGCACCTATGGTGACACCCTTTAATTTTCAGTTTTATTTTTATTTTTTTTTTTTTTAATTTTAAAGTTGGCCCCTTTAGTTTTTATTATGCAATTATGTTATCTAATAGAGAAACGGCAAGAGGATTTGCCTGGTAGCTAAATCTTTGGAGATAGTTTTCGCTAAATCTTCGTATTTCTTCGTGGGCTGTTAATATTTGTAGATCGTTTTAATAATTTTGCTTGCCACCAACCAAGGAGCATGTGTTATCAGTTGTAAAGTTTTAGGCTGATATCTTTCCAGTATATCGATATTTGATTTGCTTGACGTACCCCATAGTTGAATTCCATACAACCAAATTGTGTTTAGGATGGGTTTATATATTCTTAACTTATTGTTTAAATTAAGTCCTGACTTTAGTCCTAGTCGCCAGTATAATTTACGAGTTTTTATTTTAAGTTGTTGGCGTTTAGCTTGTATATGTGGCTTCCACGTAAGTCGCCTATCTAACGACATTCCAAGATATTTTACTTTATTTTGTGTTGGGATTACTTCTCCATTTATATACAATGAGGGACAATCTTGTCTTCTTAATGTGAATATAATGTGGCTGGACTTACCAGAATTTAATTTTGTATTCTACTTTTTAAGTCATTTTTCAAGAAGGTTAATCTCAATCTGTACAAGGATCGATGCTTCCGTCGGACATTGGCTTGTTGCAACAAAAGCTGTGCCGTCTGCATATGTAGCTATAGTGACATCAATTGTTGACGGCATATCTGCTGTAAAAATGGTGTATAATATTGGCCCAATTACGCTGCCCTGTGGAATTCCAGCTTTTATTTCAAATAAATCTAATTTTTTTTTTAGCGTTAACTCTTAAAAAAAACTGTCTTTGAGAGAGATAGCTTCTAAAAAATAAATAATATGGAGCTGGTAAAACATTTTAAATTTTAAAAAGCAATCCATGGTGTCATACTCTGTCGAAAGCTTGTTGAATATCAGTAAAGAAGTAAATAATATTTAATCACAAATTCTGCTATAAATTGTTTCATAAAGAGTTTGTGTAAATTAAAATAATATAAATATTTTTATACTTTAAACATAAATATATGTAAATAACATGTAAATAAAATTGAAGTAAACAAAAACATTATTTATTTTGAAATTAAATTACTGATATTAATATTGACTTTCAAATATATCAGTTTTAATTTACATACAAATTAAACAAAAAAAAATTCATAAAAATCTTTTTTACATGACTTGCGACCAAACAGTTCTTTTTAATTATTTTTTTTTACTTTGTTGTCTGTATAATTTTTTTTCAGCCATTAATAATAAAAAGTCAACAAAAAAGTAATAAATGCAACAAAAAACAAAAAGAATTATGCTAAAAATAGCAAAATTTACATTTGTGATGCGAACCCAAGATAAAACATTGTGCTCGAGTATTCGAATAATGTGGTTTCTTACCCCACCACCAAGTGTTGATGTTGTATATTATTGTATAATAATATGATTTTAAACAGCATGATGCCATATGTTATTAAATGTAGTATTTTTTTGTTAATGCTGTTCTTTCTGTTGAAACCACCAGGTCCTTATGACTATAAGATAGATGGTTGGAAATTAATAAATTCGCACAATGAATTTTGACTGTCTGTTGTGTGAAAAAGTGTCGCATATATGTTCGTTGTTATATTTATAGTACTTAGTTGAATATATCTATATGCATATAAAAGTGTGCTTTAAAGATACTTAACATATTTTTTTAAGTACTGGAATTTTTTATAATGCACCATATGATAGGCAGCAGTCTGTTCGGTTTGTCCTTTAGTTTGGAGGTCATAAATTGAGACTTGCATTAAGCATCACTGCTGTATTCTGATTTGAAAAAAAATGTATGTGCTGCAAAGATACAAAAACCAATTGAATTCTTTTAACCAGTACAAAAAGCATAAGCTTGAATATATAGAACCCAAATTAAGCTGAGATTTCATCTAAATTTTTTGGATAATAAGATATTGGAAGTTTAGTTTTAACTTCAATTCTGTACTTTCAAAATAGATCCCTACCAAACATCAGATTGAAATGCACTCTAACTCACTGGCCCTTAACATCTTACTTATATAATGAAATCTCTAATAAAAGCCGCTGTCGTTAAAAAGAAATTGTTTCGCTAGCACGGGCTAACAAATTTTTTAAACCTGGACTACAAATACTGATTGTTAATTTTTGAAATAAAAAAAAAAACTGAAAAAAATATGTCTAAAATTGTTTGGGTTTATGTCTGCACATAAAATTTTTATCGATTTGTTTGATCATTAAATAAATTGTGGGTAATAAATATTACATTTATGTAAAAAAGTAACAAAAAAGCCATCTAAATTCAATACCTTTTTAACCTTCTTTATGAAAATAGGTAAAATTTTATGTTTTTCCTTTAATGTTTTTATTTGTATCTTTACAGTTGATTAAGCTAAAAGCAACAAAAAAATTCCAAAAAAAAAAGAACGTGAACAAGAACATGATAACTCACTCCTTTAAAATGATGATTTTATATCTTAAGTTTATTACGTTTTTATTTTAACTGTAAAATTATCATTAACTTATGAAGTTGTTAATTTATTTTTTGTTTTCTTGTTTTTTAGAAAATTGTAAAGATAAAGAAGAATTAAATCTTTATTATTATTTTAAACTTTTTTTCACTTGTAAAGATGAAATGGGTTTTAAGTTTTATGATATTCCTTTATTACAATTTTATTTGAAGTTTCAAATTCTTAGAGCAGATCTATGAAATTTGAAATGAAGAAAAGTATTTATTTTTAAATTAAAAATTTTATAATTAGAATTTGGTCTTTTGAGGTTTCATGTTAAAGCCATAAAAGTACAGTAATAGTTATTATTCAATAACTGCACTTTACAAGAAAAGTGTGGGTAATTTAATGGATTTCGTTAACAGAAACACCGGTCGTTGCGTAGAACACAGATTCTAAGAAACTAAAGACCGAGACTTGTGTACATGTGTTACCAATAGCAAATATATTTATATTTTATTTTTCGAAAAAGTTTCAAAATTCCTTGATGCCCATCAACTTTCCACAGACAATTGTACACCAGATTAATTTACAAAACATTTTATATGCTATATTTTGATTTTTTAATCAAGTAGTTATCAACACCAGATTAAATAAGATTAAGTCTACTTTAAAAAATAATCATTCCAATTTTGTACAAGGTCAAAAATTTTATACATTTCTTGCTGAGGTATTTTAGATTTAAAGTAAACGCCTCCTGTTTGAAAAAGATTGTTTAAAACAAAGCTACAAGAAGAGCCACTATTTCCTCACACGCCGTCTAATTAATTCGTTTTGAGATAAAAAACACGTTTTTAATTAAAAATTCAATTATGTCTTGTTAATATAAAAAAGAGACTGGAATTTGTTTCGCCAAATATTTTATTAGATTTAAAAGAAATTTTCTAATTAATTTTTTATACCCTTCATTACAAAAAGTGCAAAAAGAAAATATCTACGTTTGTTATTCCGTGTGTAATTTCTACAATATTCATTTCCGACCCCATAAAGTATATATATATATATATATATATATATATATATATATATATATATATATACATATATATATATATTCTGACTTATCTGTTGTCATTTAGAACAATAAAGTAACTCGAATAAAAAAAAAATAAATATATAGGGCGATAGGGAATTCAAATATAAGAAAAAAAATATCAGGTGCAAAAATCAGCGCTCGCCCATATTTACTGAGTTACGGGGCTCTCAAATTTAAAATTTTTTTTATATCAATATGGCTATCATATTAAAGCTTTTGAAGAGATCTTTAAGGAAATACTAAAATTTTTTAAAAATTCTTAAACCGTTAAGAGACGATGTGATTTTCATATAAAATTATATATATGCAGTACCAAAGTTTTTTTTTAATTCTCTGTTACCTCAATATTCGCTTTTTTAATTGGAGATACTTCATTAAACTACATGTATATAGATATTGAAGGGTATATAGGAATCGGCGTAGCCGAATATAACACTCTTTTTTTTTTTTTTTTTTTTGTTTTATTGCAATAAAATGTTCAATGACGCATCTCGCAACTGTAAACAATGTAAATAATTTTTTGCTAACTGCTTGTGCTATAAGATATGTGAGATATGATTATGAAGCTTAAAATTGCTACGATTACTTAAAGGAAATAATTTTCATACAATATTTTCGGGTTAAACTTAAGCATAATAAGAGAAGTAAAAATTTATTTCAACGTAATGAAAGATGAGATATTTTTTTCAGGATAAATAAAAAAAATAAAAAAAATATGATGTGACTTTCCATCAAAGAACATAGTTTGGTATTTATTGTAATTCCAATTTACAATTTTTACTCAAAAATAAATATTTTTTTCTACAAAAAAAAAAAAAAAAAAGTTCTTAGAGTAAAAATAGTTTCTCTTATAAGACGTGCTCATCAAAAAAAGATGTGTAGTCCTTTAGAAAAAAAACTTTGCTTATTAAAATCTAATAAAACAAGTTGTGTAAGCTTTAGCTTCACTTAAAAATTACCGAAGAATTTAGATCAACAGGGTTGCAAATTATGCTAAATGTGATAAAAATGTGTAGTGGGTGTTTGGTTTTGTAACATCTGCTCCGTCGTAGTGAGCAAAATGTTGGATCAAAGATATCCCGTTTCCTCTTCATCATCAAGTTTGGTATCACCCAAGATACATTTTGGCATCATAGAGTACCAAGTTGGGAGTGAATGGTATCTTGGTGCAAAATGTTATTGTTCGTTAGCAATATTCTAGTAGAAGCCAACGCTGGACATTTTAAAACTATATTCATTGCCATATCATTATTTTCCTGATACCTCTGATAAACATCCGCTTCCTCGAATTTCGCTGCACCTAAATATTGCCCAACCTGAGGACTTCTTAATTTTTTAAGCCATGTCTCTTATAGCATGAATTCCATGAGGCTGCTGCAGTAAAGGTGGTAAGCACACTCACTACAAATCTAGTTGGCCAGAGTTCAACCCCTGCGGTAATCAAAAAATAATAATTGTTTTTTCTGTTTATTTGTATAAAAACATATTCATAATTAACATAATAACATGCTCCCTTTTTCGTCAGTACTTTATAGCATATTCGACGGCGAAGTAAAAAAAACGGTTATATCTTTCTCCTTTCACCTTACCGCTTATTGCCTCATCGCTTATCTTCCCCTTTCCTAAAGAATGTAGCAAAGTTGCAGAAAAGCCTAAATAGGTAGTTAATATTGCCTGAAGGGGTTCTTCTCTTCCTTTAATTTAACTTAAAGTGTCTGCCATTTTGCAAAGTGGAAACAAAATGTGCTTGGTTGGCCATAATATCTGGGCATTTGCTTGTTAGTTTTGAACTGGGTGCAAATTTCCAGGCTTAGTAAATTTCAATTTCTTTATTCACTTTCGGAGTAAAAAAATCTTTAATCGCTTTAATTTATAGTCATCTGTACACCTCTTCTTTAGTCCCTTTTTCGGCTCTTTTTCACGACCTTAATTATGTTCAACTTTAACTGTGGGTTGCAGTTTCTGCTATTGAAATGCCGTCCTGGCTGCTAATCCCTGGTTTTTGTTATACCCCCACATTCTTTTCTGACTGCCACGCCAAGAAAATAAAAACGTTGCACTCCTGGCAAATGAAACCTAATAACCATGCGAGGAATACACAGAAACAACAAATCAATAATTTCTATTCTATTTTTTAGATTTTGAGCAATTTTAAATGTGAACTTATAAAGAAGATTTCTAGGGTGTGGTAAGTGTTTGCAAAAATGCAAAGTGTTTATACTCGTCTCAAATCTTTTTTTTACATTGACTCCTATATATTTATAGGGAATAGCTACCGCTTTGTAAGCTTTTTTTCATTATACTAAGAAAATATTCCAAGAACTACATTAATAGTTTCGGGTTAAATTCCATTCACCAACAACTGCTTAATATGAGTACAATTACTCTCCCAACACTGAATCAGAATCTGCTGAGAAGCAAAATCTCATTTATATTTAAAAAAAACCTTAACAAATTTCAAATGTCTTTATACTTTTTCATAAATTAAATAATTTTGTAACAGACTGTCATTAAGCACGTTTTGCAAATTTTCAAAAGTAATAAAAATTGTTTACAACTACAACTTTTAAAGTAGTTCCACTGAAAAGAAAAACAAAAATTAAATCAACAATTTAATTGTTATATATCAAATTTCTAAGAATTTTCTAACAAAATAGAAACAACAAGCAACCAAATACATTTTCATGTATAAAACTCTTACGAAAACCATACACCCTGCTGTGTTTAATTGAATTAAAACCAATAAAAGTCAAAATTGTTGAGAAATACAATTTCAAATAACATCTATAATACAAAAATTTATGAAAAATTAAAAATTCTTAACATCATTAAAATTAATATAGAAATCTAGAAAACAAATCAGATCTTAAACAACAAACACAACAACAAAACAATTTTAAATATTCCCCAGAGTAGGAAAACAAACAAAATTATGACATCACAAACGATTTATCAAAACAGTGGTGCTGATGCGAGTATAAAAACATTTGACTTCTGTTTGAAAAAATTTAACTGAATACAAATTAAAGAAATATTGAATTACAAAAATCATAGAGATGTGCAACAAACAAATTTCTAATAAAACACACGCTTTTTGATGCTGCTCTTGTTTTAATCTTTAAATTTTTTGTAATGTTTTTTTTATTTCATCAGTGTATTAGTTTTGTTTGTAACCCTGAAAATATTAAAGTCACAAAAAATTATCCCCTTTTATTTTTTAGCTGAACTGAACGGGAACAAAAAAAAGTCATAAATTTATCATTTTTCATTTATTTCATTTAATTTTGAGTATTTTTTCTTTTTTTTGTCTTCATTAAAGTTGGATGATCTCCACCGCACTTAAAATATAAAAATATTTAATAACTATTTTGTTCATTAAACAACAAGTTTTTTTGGTTCATGTAAAAAATAGAATAAAACATGTTTTTCATTTTATTTTGAGTTTTTTTTATATTTTTTTGTAACGTTGCATGCTGCATATTAAATAATCTTGATTTAACAACAGGTGCTTTATTTCAATGTGTTAAAAAGTGTTTATTAAAAATTATTTTTTTTCACGTTGTTGTTTTTCAATTTATTTTTTGTTTATAATACATGAGAGTTTTATTATGAAGCGTTTTTTAGTTTTTTTTTTGGGGAATATGTTACAGTTAAATAATCAGGTTTGTTTAACTTAACAAAACAACTGCAAAGTTTATATGAAATTAAATTAATAGTTTTTCAGATTGATAAGAATTTTCTTAATTAATTTTTTTATGACCTTTTAAATGGTTAAACCTTGCAATAATCAGAACTTTTTCTATTTACGTAACTGACCTTTAGCTTATAGAAAATAGTTTTACAAAGCAAAAACAAATTTCTTTTGAATTAAACTCACACACGGAGGGTTTCGGCCATTTATTTTATAAACTTAGGCGTTGTATTATTTACATTGGTTAAATTTAAAACACAGCCTTTAAAAAATCCCGTTAATATTGGAGACCCTTTAATTTTAAATTTTATACGTACTTTTACAGCGACCTAGTAATACTTACTCAGCGTAAATTTATAGTCTCAGCCTATTACATATATACACGCAGAAAAAAAACATGGTTGTGATATGGTCACAAGAACCATATTATGTTCTTTGTAGCAATGTATGATTGCGGAGAACCAATTATAGTTGTTTTCACCAAAACTTTAGTTACAATAAACATTTTTTGTTAACGTTTAACGATTATATGGTTACTGTGCACCAGAAATGCAACATGGTTGGTTTTATCTTAAAAAATTTCAACCACAACCAAAGTTTTATAACTTCTTAAAAATAATATAAAATATTTAACCATAAAATATTTTCATTAATCAAAGTATGGTTAAAAGCAACAGAATAATGTTTGCGCTAAAAAATATTTCTAGTACTTGACAGTTAAGTATTTTTTTGGTAGCTAAAATTTGAAATTGTTTTTTATTGTTAAAGAAAGTGAAAAAAATAAAAAAATTAAAAAATTACCGAAAATTATAACAACAAATTCAAAAAAGTTGAAATAAATAAATATGCTTATATGCATGTATGTATGCTTACAGCATTTAATGTTTATATTTGAACATAATTATGTTTATATTAGAGCAGAGTTTATATTTAGAACAACAATATGGTTGCAAATGTAACAATACTATGTTCTGTTAACAACCATATAATGCAACCATAGTATGTTGCTCTTATATTATGGTTACCACAACCACATTTTTTCTTTGCGTGTAAACGGAAAAATTGCGTTCTTATCGGGACACCCTTTATTTAAATTTATTTTAATTTTTCGCTTATACACTAACAGCACACGCAGCAGCATATACTTTGAATATATTTTAAGCGTTTGCCTGAAAGATTTCAAAAACAAGACCGTATTCGTCAAAACAGGCCGCTTTGGAAACATCCTTTAATTAAAAAAAAAATATTTTCCATAATTTTTAGCCGACAGTATTTTTTATACGACACTTTTTTATATAATTTATATAAATTTTAAATCTCTGCCCACTATATGTAAGGATCCAAAGCGTTGTGCTTTAAAACACTTCACTATAGGAACACCCTTTACATATTTTAGTTTTTACTTGTTCCTATAACGGACATAAAAATACTTAAACTAAACGTATCTGCCTACTGTGGTTTCAACCACGTCGGCAAAAGCCACATCATTGGGACACCCTTTAATTTAAAATTAACTTTTTTGCATTGATGCCATCAAGTACACTGTAATACAGTCACTGTACAAATTCAAAATGTCTATCACAGTTAAAATAATTTAACAAAATTTTCATTATCTGAACACTCTTTAATTTTTAATATTTGTTGTTGTAGCAGCTATAGTAATATGCCTGTAAAAATTTTAAGAGTCTACCTACTACGGTTCCGGGAATAGAAGGCTGTTACAGACGGATAGACAGACAGACAGACCTTGTAGAGAAAGAAATAGCGTTGCGTTATTCCTTTAAAAAAAACAAAATTTTCAATATTGAATAGAAACCAATCTATCCCACTCTTTTACGTCTTCTTGTCGATTTTTTTTTTATTTTTGTTAACATTTGATTGACTCATTATTAAATTACTTTGTTGCCAATTTAACAGTTTCACAAATTATTTTCACATTTCTGAAAAGTATGTTCAAGCTAATAAAAAATACAATGAAAATTCAATTCATGCTTATGGAAATTCTCAAGTACGAAAATAAAAACGACACATCAAAATTGTTAATAAAGAAAAAAACAAACTGAAACATGTTTTTTATGCAATAAAATGATATTGTTTCTATTATTTTTATAAATTTTTTTACAAATTACTTACACTGTACATTCCATATTTAATAAATAACTTTATAGTGTGACTTTTTAAAGTGTCAATATTTAAAGGCGACAATGAAAACGGCAGAGATTATTTTCTAGCCCAATCATGAACATGCTCGCGAAGTTTTACTTAATTGTGAGCCAAGATTTTGAAGCGATACAACTCATTTCACATAGATATTTTATTTTTTCCAGTTTTAGTGAAATTTAAAAACCTAAAACTTTTAAATTTTTAAACACTTTCTTGATACCGGAATTTTAAGATAATGCCAGCATAAGCGAAAAATAATTTTTTGCATTTATTCCTATGTTGCGCATTTTTCTCCATTTCGAATATCTGCAAAACTACAAGTGATAAAAGAAAACGAGTGCAGATTTGACCTTACCGTCAAGGAAGTGGCCAAAAATTTCTTTAACCTTTTTTGGTTTTACACTGCACGGGATTAACAGTCAGATAATTTTTAAAATTCTTATCATATTCGAAATTATTATCGGACTAGGTCTTTTAAGGGAGAAGCGATTATTACTCGAGCAAAATTTTATGCCTTCTGTTAGATATCAATTTTCAAAAAATCGTTAAGCAAAAGCTTTAATTTATACAAAGATGCTTATGAACTGAATGAGAATTAAAATATTTCAGTGTCGGAATCTTTATTACAAATTCAGGTGATTGGCAGATTAACTCTAATTAAAAGACAGGTCAAGAGTATTCTATAATTAAAATTGGTACAGTAAGGCGTTATGGCATTTAGTTTTTATTACACCCTGTAGATTATACAGGGTATCCACCGGAAAAGTACACTACTTCGTTTGTTTATAGTTTTTGAATAAATGAAAGAGAATGGACCTAATATTGATAAATGTTTTATTTAATATGGGCAATTATATATCAAATGGAATATCAGATAAATGTGCGACTCCGTTAGCCTTAAAAATGCGAGATCTTTTAAGTACATTTTTTATTACATTTTCACACATTTCCCGCGGTATTTTATTCATTTTATCACGCATATTTTGTTTGAGTTGCTTAAGCATTTCTGGTTTGTTTGCATAAACATTGCTTTTCAGATATCCCTGCAAAATGAAGTACGGAGCAGTCAAATCAGGCGACCATGGAGGCCACTCTACATAACCATTAATTGAAATAATTTGATGTGAAAAGAAGTCTCGCAGCAATTTTATTGAAATCGTAGCTGTAGGCAATGTGGTACGTGTCTACTTCACGACTGCCAAATATGAAGTGTCAAAACTAATTTTTACCAAAATGGCGGCAAAACAAAGTAGTATAACTTCTCGGCGGATTTTAGTTCCTACAGACTTTAAAAATTAATCTGATTATTTAATTCAAAAACTGAGTATAAAATGTAAAAATGTTCCCGTCAGCAAAATGTAATGATATTGAAACATTTTCTTTTAAACTTGTGAATACACTTAATAATGGCCTCGTTATATGAAAAACTTGAACACGTCTTTAGATTATTACTAAATTTACAAAGTCCAAAATTTTTTTACGTTTATTATTAAACCCTTCTCTTTTTAGTTTCGGCTATAAAATCTGCCTTTAAAACACATTTTACACGTCGAGAAAAAGTTTTATTGTTAAAACGTGTTGATTGAAACAATTAAGAAATGCCAATATATATTTTCTTAATATGTTTTTTTACTTTATCTTTATCTTAATGTCTTTTTTTTCGTACGCCAAATAATTTTAAATGTCTTAAACCTTTAAAAATCATTTTTCTCTTAACACTTTATGTAGCATCCATCCATTTATTTTTATTCATTGTATGTGCACAGAAGTATGATGAGTATGATGAGCATAGCATCAAGTCCTGCTTGTATGTAGAAAACACTAGCGTCTGGAAAGAGCCCTACATTCACGTTTGTATCAAATGATTTGTTAATGTTTTTTTTCAAGAATTTTTCTTTTTTGGTTTAGAATATTTTAAATGTATGAATAAGTTTGTATGGCAAATAATTTTTTGTCTAATTATTTTTATGCTACGCTTTTCATCAACATGCAACATTTGTCTTCATTATATTTTTCAACAAAGTTAAATTCTTTTTATTATTATTTTTTGTTAGTGCTTTCTTTTGCTGATAGTTTTTATATAACTATAGGGTATGTTCTTAACATTTTTGACTTTGAAATTAAAAAAAAAGTTATTTGAAAATATTTTTTTTTTTTTGGACTCCATAAAATTCATAAGAATTTTTGTTCTGCAAAACATAAAAAATTATGAATCTAAATTTTTATGATATTTTGTGGTTTAATTAGTGAGGGCACGATTAGTGGAAGTTAATTGCATCGGAAAATCGCTTTTAACTAATAGAGATTTAAATCAATTTTTTTAATGATAATTTTTCAATTTAATAATTGTTTTCTACTCCAGCTCTTGTGGTGTAATATTTAGTTGCATTATTATTCAAAAAAAGAAAAAGGTGTAATTCCCTCGAATATTATTTTGATCTGTTCTTCAGATTAATTTTATAAGTCGGCAAAGTTTTAATAAGCTTTTCTGAGTCACCACCCTAGACAAAATAAAGAGAACATTTTAGATAGTCTAGGTTTGTGAAGACACCTTATTAATACGAAGTTTCACATGTTTCGCGCGGTATTTTATTAGTTTCATCACAAAAGTTTTTCTCGAGTTACTTAAGCATTTTTGGTTTATTTGTATAAACTTTGCTTTTTAGATATCCCCACAAAAATAAGTCTGAAGCAGTCAAATTAGGCAACCGTGGAGTCCAATCAACATAACACATTTATTAAAATAACTTGTTGTGGAAAGATGTCTCGCAGCAATTCTATTGTAATCCTGGCTGTATGCGATGTAGCACTGTCTTGTTAATACCACATGCTAATCCAGCCCAAAGCATGCAGTTATGGCGTTAAAAAGTTTTCAATCATATCACGATATCGCTCCTAATTCATAGTTACCGTTATGCCATTTTTATTTTCAAAATTGCTCCTGACCAAATTGACTTTTAATGAATGCAAATGTGACTGATGAACAATTTGCGTATTTTCATTTGCCCAGAACCAACATATTAATCCAAATGAAAATGGGCCTCGCTACTCATTATGATTTTTTCATCATAATTAGGGTTGTCATGGGCGAGCTGTAATATCCTATTGGTATATATACGGTAGCCTAAATGGTCTTGTGGAAAAAGTTCTTATGTCAAATTAATTCTAAATGGACGCAAATGCAAATCCTTGCGCAAAATTGTGACCAAAGATTTTCTTTGAAGACCAAGCTAATGAGCACGTCGTCGCATTGAGACTGATGGATTGTTTTGAAAAATTTCTTAAGCAGCTGTTATGTTTTCAGCCCATCATGCAGTACGTTTTGGTCCATGCTCGGGCCTGTCATTAGGCCTCTCTATAGGCGCACCTTCTTGGAAATCATTCACTACACGAAAAATATTTCGTTTTGCTGGCACGTTACTTTCTCATCGTCGCAGTGATCGTTGATTTATTTTGATAAAATGATTTAACGATTAAAACACGTTGGTTTATCGAATACTTTTCCACAATAAATTTGCCACATATCTACTTTACGACTGCCAAATATGAACTGTAAAGCCAAATGTTTTATAAAATGGCGGCAAAAAAAGTTGTATACCTAACCGGCGGACAACCTTATAAAAAATTAGAGAATTAAAATTACTCATTATTACTCGTTCATATTACAGCACTGGGTGTGGAAGAGAACATTTTCTATTGATGATGCAGGTTTTAAGTATTGGGATTGTATTCCTTTCGTTTGGAAAAAAATTGGTTGTCTGCAGCTTTTATTGTAATTTTGTACTAATACCAACAACAAACGTTTAGAACCGTTAGAATTCTATTCATTCTATTTTATTCTTTTGCTGCAATTTGTTTAAGCTGTCAATATTGTGGTACCATCGCTGTTGATCATTACTCATTACAATACAACTCATTCAGTAATTTTGCCTTTTATTGCAGGCACTGAAATATTTCTTTTACCTCTTTAGTTTTCTTTGTCTTATGCCTCATTTAAAAAAATCATTAAATTTTTTAGATGTCACAAAAAAATTTTGTTTCTTTTTTGTGGCTTTTTTTACTGCATTTAAAATTTATTGTTTGGTTTAAAAAATGCAAAACTAAAAATATCTTTGAAAAATTTTATTTATAAATTCTTTGTGAAACAATAAAAATAATACAATGTCTCTGTGCAGAATTTTTATGAGACTGCCTTAATAGTTTTCGATGTTAAAAAATAATTTAATTTCTTTTTTAAACGTGTGTGTGTGTAGCTTAAGTTGTTATAAAAAAAAATTTTTAATTTATTGACGCATCTGCAATTCAGCAGACATTAATGATCTTAAAAGCTCATAACATTATTTTTTATTGTGTGTTCTAAAATAAACATTTTTTATTTATAATTTTTTTTTTGTGTTTTTTTTAATTTGTGTTTTATTCATTTTTTAAAGATTTTTATATCCAAGTTTTAACCATTTAACCCTTTATTAATATAAAAAAAACATATATATGAATGAATGGATTAGTTAATTTATTTTGTTAGTCATATGCAAACCGGACAACAGTGACACTTACACCCACACACTCTTAATAAACAATAAAATAACAGAAGTAAAGTGCAACATAAGGTAAAGTTAAGCGTGTGAAAATATATAATCATTTCTTCCTATGCCTTAAGATCTGACAACCACAACATAATTAAGTTATTATTATTTTTTTAATTTTTAGTTCGATATTTAAATATTTAAAAAATACTAAAAGACGCCAACTTTTGTAATAAAGATAAAATTAATGGCCAATTCAAGACTTAAAATAAACTTTAACCTCATATAGTAAGATCGACTACTAAATTTATAATATATAATATAATCTGTTTATGTGTTTAAGTCTTAAATCAGTCTAGAGTTCATATATCCCTGCATATTCCATCAACATTTTAAAAGAACGAACGACATGTAATTACATTAACTTGTAATTAATATAAGTGGCGCTGTATAAAATAGCAAGTAGGGCTATTTATAAATGCTATTACGAGTACATTATGAAGACATAATGGATAATTGTAACAGAACAACTCGACTTGATTCCAACTTGTTCAACATACTACAGACATTTGACTTTTAATTACATCTGGACGACTGGACTAATTTCTGATTATTTTTTTTCATTTGATCTTTTTAAATTTTTTTAAAGTTCTTACATGAAAAAAATTTAGTCACGCATGCGTTCGCACTCTCTCGAAAAAAATTTTGTTATTTCTAATCACTTTTTTCCATCAGAAATATTTTTTGCATGATCCCACGCGTACACTTATTCCTTTCAAGACTTAAAATTTTTTTTATTCACAAAAAATTTTTTTTCTTTGAACAGTATTTTATTTAAACCATTTTTTTTTTAAATTAAATTAAAAATGCGGAAATCTCTTATTAAATTATTTAATTAAAAAAAAAAGAAACTTGTGCAATTTTAAAAATACCCCGATTAAATTAATAAACTAATAAATCACCGGTATTGATTTTTCAAGATATAAGCATACCTCGATGGCCATTTTACTACAGCTTACTTAGCTCTTCAGGAAGCTTTTCACAAACGTTTCAAATAAACTAAAGAGTTTTGTGTAAACAACAGAGTAAAGACAAAATTCAAGATAAAGCAAAAACAACAATATTTTTCTTCCTTCACAGTATGCAGCTGACAAAAATTTTTAAAAACATTTTGTTTATGTTTCAACTTGTCCACTTAATTAAGATAATTATAAAAATGGCACTTCGAAGGCTTACATGTATATATGTAGCTAAAATAACAGGTGTTTTATTTTTAGCCTTATAGAACTAACAAAAGAGTTAACTGTCGCTCACTTTTTAACATTTATTAGCCGAATGCTCCTGCCAAACATTATGAATAGATTGATGTTTGAACAAACTTAACATGTCTTCCATATTCCATATTTTAAACTCGCGCAACACATAGCCAACGTTGTGTTTTTATAAATCACATAGTTGTCGAAGCCATCCGCCAAACTCCGAACATATATAATACCATAATATCTCTTATTCATCAAATAACATCAATATGTCAAAGATGTGTACTAAAGAGCATATCGCCGCTGTAAACAAAAGTGTGAAAAGAGATTCAAATTGATTGTTTCTTTACCGGGCGCAGGAATGAGGCCTCTATCCGTCCTCCATGTGTAATACTTAGCATAAGAATATAGTCTTACCCCCGTATAAGGTCCAGCTGGTTAAAGAAATAAAGCCAAGAAACCATCACATGCGTCGGTCTTTCGTCGAAAGTGCTGTAGTTAAGATTTAAAGAAATCTGGTGCTTTAAAAAAATCGCTACATATGTAGTAGAATCACTTTACTAAATACCCCATTAATTCCATTAACTTCAGGCAATTGCACCGTCTATTGACCCCCTGAGTTCTTATGCATAGCGAAGTCGATTGAGCGATGTCCCTCTGTTTGTCGATGTTAAATACGTCAATCGATCAGGCGTAGTTTTGAAAGGTTTGCTGTTAAAATCAGCAAGTTCGGGCCATGTCTTTCAAAGCTGCAGACAAACCACGACGCCTGCCTCTAATATTCCCAAATCATTTGGAACAATGAAGTAACTTCAACCACAAAAACAAATATATGGGGCGATACAGAATTAAAAAACAAAAAAAAAAGCAGCAATTGAAAAAATTTGCGCTCGCGCATATTTTCCAAATTATGGGCATTTTTATGTAAAATTATCTATATTTAGTACTAATTTTTTACTTTTTATTTCTCTGTCACCCAATATTTGCTTTTTCTTTTTTGATTAAGGTTACTTCGCTGAACAAGATTTACAAATATGGTCAGGGGCATGTAAGACTCGGCATAGAAATGAGCCTATTAATTGGCTTCCAAAGTCGGTTGATTTGACATCACACTATTATTTTCTGTAAGCTGTGCTTGAAAAAGTGGCCCAAAAAATAGACGTTTAGAAGGCTTATCGTCAAGAACAGCAGTAGTGGCCATATGCTCGTAACCATTTTTAGATATTGCTCCATGTTTTTTTCTGTTAATAATTAATTAATAATTTAAATGTCAAACGGCCATCGAGGGTTCTTATAACTAAATTTTTTTTTCAAGTCTTCCATGTAATATTAATATATTAAAACTTATCACTTCCCTTAACTATAAGTAAAATCCGAAAAAAAAACACAAAACATATTTAATGACATTTTTTATTTAATACAAGCAAAATACAGCTAAAAGAAATTAAAATGAAAAATATTCAAGAAAGAAGAAAAACAAAACAAATATATTTTTAAACTTTTAAACATTAATTTTGTCCCTTAAAATGTATGACACACTTTTATTTAGATTAAACCTCAATAACAACAACAATAGTAGCAAGTTAAAAACAAGAACAATAATTTCAAACTAAAAAAAACTTTTTTATGGTTTCACTTAGAGAGATTTGTTTTCTTGATTCCTTAAATCGTATTTTGAAGACACTTTTTACATACTGCTTATGTTACGCTTTCAAAACTATAGTTTTGAAAAAATATTGATAAGTCTACCTACACTCAGAATCATATACATACATGCATATGTATGTATGTATAGGAATTTCTTAGTTTTTTTAGAATAGTAAAGCTTGTTTATTGTATAGTTTTCTAAGCACCATTTAAAAAAGAAATATGTAAATATTTATGTTAGCAGTCCAATGCATAAGTTTTAGAATTCTTGTTTGCAGCATTGTTGGCATAACAAGAGAATTTAATTCTAATATATGTATGTATATTTTGTTACAATATTGACTTGACATCAATATTGAAATAATTTAAAATACAATAAAAACAACATTGAAATTTAAAGAGTAAATCGAATTGAATGTTACAATTTAAGGGTTGAATGCTTATTTTGTTTTGTATTTTATTTGAATACAACAAGAAAAATATTATTTACTAATATTCAATAGTTTGTGATATTTTCATTTCAATTGAATAAAATTAATATTCAATTGAAAAGTTTTTATTGACAAGCAGAAATCAAATTATTTATAATAATTTTAAGGGATTGAAAAAATTCGCAAAATATTTTCTACACATGGATAATTTATTTAAACAAAATTGGACCACGAATTGGCAATAATAAAAAAATCTAAATTTTATAAAAATAGGAAAGTTGGCAAAAATTAATATGTAGAAATGTTGCGCTTTAAAAGCTTACAAAATTAGTATCAAAATCTTAGCCAAGCTTTTTCGAAAACCATATTTTTTATTTTCTATAAAACACAAATACAAAAAAGTTTAAAAAAATATTTAAAAAAGTACCACACATGTACTTTCACCTAAAAATTTATAACTGAATGGCAATTGTGAATCTTTTTTAAAGTTAATTTTTAATAGTGACTCAATTTGTCCCCTTAAAAAATGTCTGCTTAATACTAAGCCAAATAAATAAAAAAGAAGCCTTAAGACAGACCGGCAGGCAGTGAGTCATCAAATGTGAAATAAAAATTTGCAATGCAAAAGTGAGGACCATATTTTTTAAATTACATCAACTATAGGGATACTCTTTGAATTATGATTTTAAATATTTTAACTTGATGTTACAGCGGTCATAGAAGTTCGTAGTTTGTGTACTTTTAGAGTGATGACCTGTAATGTTTTTAAAAATTGGGATATTTAAGTCGAATTACGTCGCCTATGAGGGCAACCTTTAATTTATGAGTTTATTTTTTTTTCTATTTCGTTCTGTTATTATGTCAACTTTGTAAAAATTTTTAGTAAAGATAAAAGCAAATATTTTGCTGTGAGAAAAATGATGTGTGAAAAATAGAATACTCGTAAGAGGAATATTGATTGGTACGGGTGTCTGCTTGTTGTAAAACAATCGATTAAGTGTCAATAGATCAACTCCCATTACATAAATAAAGAAAAAAAATATTGTTGGTATGTTTCCTTAATGGAAAAGTTATTTAAAAGGGGAATTAATGAACAACATTAGTCCAAACCTCTCGGATTCCGATGTAATAAATCAGATGTAATAACACATAAAATGGTTAAGGTACCTCAGTAGACCGATCATTGAAGGAGTATTGGTAAGTAAGAAAAATAACATCATAAAAAATCTTGACTGAGTTATTTAAAAGAACCTGCTGGGTAAAAAAACATCGTAAGTTCGAGTTTCGCTTGACCCACAGTATGCTTTGATCCAGATGTTGCATGTTTTCTAAATAAAACGTCAAGTATGCTTTAAGTTGTGTGTGAACTTCGTTCGCACTTCAGGCATCAATATACCTACTTAGTTCGCAACCGTGCTACATTCTTTTAGGAAAGGGATAGATGAGAGAGAAGAAAGGTGGTGAAAGGAGATAGATATAGCCATTTTATTAATTATTTTACTTCGCCGGCGAATATGCTATGAAGAAGTACCGACGAAGGATGAACCCAGGGCAGCTGGTTTGTAGTCAACGTGTTTACCACTTAGACTACGGCGTACATAACATAAGGTAGATAGATGCGAAGCATGCTGATGAAGGATGTGGCGGTCCAGAAAATGCTGCATTTCATTCTGCTAGCGTCTAATTTTTCTTGTTTTCTTTGGAAAACGTCCGCATACATTTGTAAATAATTTTTCTTTCTAAAGTGTTTAGAAATTAAATTAAAAAAGAATCAAAAAGCGGAAAATAAGTAAATTTTCAATAATTTATAAAACGTCAAGTAGTTTGGGTCTCTCCAGCGTACACTGTGTTGAAGAGTGAATTGCTGCATAAGTTTGTAAAAGGCACATATTTTAAGAGAACTAGGGATGGCGAAAACAAATCTATTCAGTGCCACAGAATAATTTTAATGCACCAGAACTAGTTAATTAAAAATAGGAAAATTTAATAATAATCACTCTTATTCTGTTTGGTGTCGGCAACATCGTCGATAATTTTTAATCAACATCACTTCAACACAACATCAATGCTTATTTGGTATTTCCTAACAATTGAATGATGACGTTGTCTATTTATCAATAAAAAATAACACACATATCTAATATTTGACCCAGTTGATTTATTTGTTTACTATTTTTGGTTGTGTTAAAAATTAAAAGTTTTTCGAAAATTTGAAAAAATTTACATTCTTTCGACACTGACTCCAATCACTCGTTCTATTAGGTGGGCCATGGACGTCCAGAGCAGTCGCAGTACTTTTCTTTTAATCCTCAAAATTAGAAGGAACTGTGGCTCTTGGAAAACATCAGGAAAGTGATGGATTTTTTTTTCAACTTTTCAAGTAATTTTTCAAACTGGTTGGGGTGGATTGGTAATCTTCAGTTTCTCAATTTGTCAGTTTATTTATACTATTTTTATAGTTTATTTGATTTTTTTACTTGTAAACGATACTTAAATCACAGAGGACAATATCAACGGCAATATCAACGTCACATTTCCTTACAAAATACCAAATTCATATTGCCAGTAATCGATAAATGGCACTATTGACAACGAGAATACCGATTTTTAAATAACGATTAAAGTTGGCTTCGGCAATACAAGGCGACGCCAATAATGCAAGTGAGTATATTGCTCTGCTTGATATTTTATTTACTTATTGAAAAATATTTAATTTACTTAACATGCATACGATCGAATAAGGGATGAAAAATTTTATTATTTACTTTGTTATAAACCAAAACCATATAATTCAAATTAGAGTTTTAAAATTGTGTATAATCTCAATAACTATTAAAAGCAGTTATTAAAAAAAATCACAAGTAATATGTTTATTACAATTTTCCACAACTACAGCTTCAATATTGTTTTTTTTTTACTTTCAAAAATAATAATTTATTTAATGAAAATTGTTGATAAACAAAATTGTTTGTGCGTAAACTCTTAACCTCAAATCATTCAAAAAATATTTTAAAATGATATTAGTAGCTCTGCAGGCAAAAATTATTATTAGCTAAATTTGAATAATATTAATGAAAAATTTATAACCCAAATAAAATATACTCTTCAATAACAATTTGTAGCTAAACACTTGTGAAACGTATGTGAATCCTTGTGGTTATTTTGTTTATATTATAAATATTAGATTAAATTACATAATATAAATTACATAATGTGAATATATTTAAATATTAAGTTTTATGTGAAAGTGAGGGTGATATACAATGTATTTAATAAAACTGCTTTGAATATGTTCAGTAAAATTTTCAATTGCTATAGAAGTGCAAAATCAGGAGGCTGTTTTCTGAGCATAAAATTAGGATTAAATTTTCACTAAACTTTTTAACTGTCAAAAACTGCAATGGAGTGACTGTCAATGTGTATAAAAAATTCAGAATCAAGAAAAAAGACATGTTTGGGATATGGTCACAATAACAATATTATTATTATTATTATTATTATTATTTGTAACAATGTATAGTTGCGGAGAACCAATTATAGTTGCCTTTACCAAAACTTTAGTCACGGTAAACATATTTTATTAACTTTTAATGGCAACCCAGTAACCATACTCTGCACAAAAAATTCAACATGGTTGGTTTTAACTTAAAATAATTTCAACCACAATCAAAATTTTATAACTTATTAAAAATAATATAAAATATTCAACCATAATATATTATCTATTATCAAAGTATAGTTAAAAGCAACAAAATAATGTTTGCGCTAAAAAGTTCCAGTTCTTGACAGTTTAGTAATTTTTCTGGTAGTAAAATTTGAAATTGTTTTTTATTTTTAGAGAAAGAGGAAAAAAATAAAAATTTATGTATAAAATAAATAATTAAAAATAATATGGAAAATATGAAAATAAATAAAAAGAGAACAAAAATAGTTTAAAAAAAAGTTAAAATAAATATGTATGTATTGTACGAGTAAGCTTATAAACATAAATCTTGCGCCAGCCATAATACTATATTTTAATTTAACCATTTAATGTTTATATTTGAACATAATTATGTTTATACTTTACAAAGGTATTGATTTGCTAGACAACAATATGGTTACAAATGTAACAATACTATGTTTTGTTAGCAACCATATAATGTTGCTCTTAAATTATGGTTACCTCAACCACGTTTTTTCTTTGCGTGTACAATGAGGTCTGTGTTTTAGCTTCGAAAACAGGTTTGTGTATTAAATAAAATTCTCATTTAATCAATTCAGCTTAAAAGAAGAAGTTTAAATGTTCATACCAAATGATGGGTAGATCCATTGATGATCATGCAAATATTATTTTCTTGCAGTAATACATTTAATATTAAATAGTTTTGAGAAATAAATATTTTTACGAGAATAAAACGAAATGCTTATATTGAGAGGAATATAGTAATATGAGAATTCGGTTATAATGCAGATGTATGGGTTTATTGCAAAATAAAAACAAATACTCAATATTTCGATTTATTTCGTTCGAGAAAAAATATTTGCGAACTATTTAATTCTTTCTTAATTTACTGATAACAAATGTTATTTTTGAATGATTAAAAGAAATTAAAATTAAATTAAATCTATTGAAAAATTATTTCTTTTTTTTCTAAATTGACAGGAATCTTTCTAAAACTTATACGTAGCTGGGGCTAAAACTGGCTGATCGCAGCAACCTCAAAATATTTACTTCTCCATATCGAAAATTTTTCTGATTAAGTGTGTTTTTTTTATAGTTCAATTAATTTCTTGCAAAAACCAAGTAAAAGTGCTATATTCGGCTATGCCAATTTCTATATACCTCTAACTATATATATAACATGTACATACACATAAATCGGAATAAAAAAATTCCTTCCTACCATTAAGTTTTTTTTTTTTTTTTTTTGTTCAACACACCCGGCAGAAACTGTAGTGGTGAACGGCCAATGCAAGCTGCATGCGGCAACAGTATTACATATTTGAAAAAAACTAGTTTGGTAGTCAAATAATCATTCAAGAGTTTTAATATGTTGAATTTAATTTAAGTTGGCAATGCCGTTAAAAGCGGCCGAGCGGCATTGTTAATTTTAATTAAACTTTTTGTTTTGCCGCTTTAACTAGTCAAATCATCCATTCTCTTCTTTTCGTTTTTCTTTTCTTCACTAAATCGTTCTTCATTTTATTTATTTTTCCTTTCAAAATTTTTAGCAATTAAATTTATTTATTTCTGCGTCAAAAAACTGAAAATATTTTATATATTTTAAACAAGCTTCTACTTTATTAAGCCGCGTTCATTTGCCTGTGTAAAATAAATTGAAGCGGCAAAAAGAACAGCTGATTGCCGCCCGCGTCCACATGCCGTTTACATTGGCCTTTTACTATAAGTGTTGCTTAGGGTTGTTGTCGCAACTAAATGTGGTAAATAAATTGTAGGAGGTGAATAAGTAGTAAACGCAATCTCTGCAAACGAAGCTTTGTGAAAGATATGGAAAAATTAGAGACCAGCGTGGCATTTTGACCGCTGCCTTAAAGAAAATGTACCGATCTCGTATTTAGATTTTCTCTAGCTCATCAAGTGCCTTGAGTATAAAAATATGCTCTTTAGTATAAAAATATGCAGTCTGAAAGCAGCTTAAAAAACACATTAATAATAAGAGTAGGCTGACGTCGATTAATGCCAGCGTTTCTTTTTTTTTTGCAGTTACGGGCTTGTTCTGTCTTATCCTTAAAGAAAATATTTTATAAAAAAAAAGTTTTTTACGCAAACCCTGCAGGCCCCTTCTATCCGTACAATTCATAGAATGCCTGTTGCAAATTTTCCGTAAGGAAATTAGCAAGACATTTTCTTTAATGTGTAATTATTTTTAAATCAAACTTATTAAAAAATTCCTTTATTTTGTAATTATAATCAACGGAAGACGCAGAAGTAACGGTTTTTATATATTTCAGCAAGTTTTTCATATTATTTTGCACTTCGATGTTATATAAACACTCCTGCGATTTGATAAATGCTTTTAAAACAATTTTACACATTTTTACACTGTTGTTTATATTAATAAGGAAATCTAAGATTTTTTATATATAATTATTCATATCTTACTCAATTTTAATTTTCTAAAAGCGCTTTGTAAACTTTTTTTTAATAAAAATTAGGCAACCCAAAATAAAGTGTCTTCATACAAATTAAAAAATAATATACAGTATCATTTTCATTGTACTGTAGAGTGTAATTAACACGCAATAAAGTAGTGTACACATGAGAGTGTAATTTTATCTTGGTACAGATGTATTTATGTATGCACAACTGTTTTTACTGGGTACGTGGGAAAACATACATATCACTAGAGAAGTAATTTTGTATTTTTATGCAACATAAAGTAACGCAAATATTATTATTGAAATATTTGCTCTTGTTAAAACAATATATGTTGCCAGCTTTTTGGAAGGAGGTTAGTTAACATTCAAAAGGACGTTTTGTGCATACAGTCCTTAAAAACATACAAGCACACATTTCAACACATTCACTTGTGTTTACCTTTGTAATGGGTTTTGTTTGCTTGTTCTTGTCGTTACTTTTTTTTTGCTTTTGCATGCAAAAATTATAAATTTATTTAGTTTTTGTACTTAAATGTTGCCGTTGTGCAGAAAGTACTTGTATGTTACATGTAATGATTTTGATGTTGTTAGTTTTCTATAACCAACCATCATGCAAAAATACATACGAGTATGTATATGAAAATAAATAAATTTATTGATTTTTAAACTCACTTGAACACACACGCACCCATACACACATAATTATTTGCTAGTAATAATATGTGTGTTTGGTTTTTTTTTTTTTTTTTTGTTTTCTATAGAGTGCCTGACATAATAAAAATTGTGAAAAACATTTTATCAACATTATTTTGTGGCATCTGACACTTTGGCAGGTTTCCATGGTAAAATTTCTATTAGAATGTATAGCACGAAATATTTATTTAAAAATTAATTACTACACAGTGTGATATTACTATTATTATGGATATTTTAAGGATATATTATGCAAAACTGGAATATTGGTAAATAAGTTGTCAAAATAAAAACAATATGGCAAAGCCTTAACGTCATCTGGCAGAGAATTTATCATATATAACATGGGCGTAGTACATTTTCCGAAAGTGTCCTCCATTTTTGGGTTATACCTTTGGTTTTTACCTTGATACACATCAAAATAAATGCAATAACCTAAGGGTGTATGGAGACACCAGACCTTATACCCAAAGCGGACGGGCTTTCCTTTTATAAATTGTTTACAGCCATGGCGGCCATAATATGCTATCATAGACTCATCATAAGATAAATGTTGCTCTGGGTGAAAATGTTTAGCAAAATTTTTGTTAAGCCTATCGGTTAATGGACGCAGTTTCCACATTTTATCATTTGCGTTATATAGGTCATCTGAAGCGAAATGAATATATTGGCCTATAGCTTTGAATCGGTTCAAAGACATCGCATTGGCAACTGCTCTTATATGAACATCATCATCTGCTTTCCATAAAAGACGACTCTCTGAGGGTTGCATATAACCACTGTTTATTAGGATTCCAATGTACACAAGAATATCTTTACTATTTATTTGAATGTCGGCCTGATTTTTTATTTGAGCATAGCTGTTCGACTCTGAGACTATCATATTTATAATATCGTCGTCGAAGAATTGGCGAAACAGCTCGATTGGTGTTTTGTTACAGTCATCATACTTTGTTTCAGGAAAAGCTGGAACTGTTGCGATGTCTGTTGCACACTTCCATTTAAATAAATTCCTTTTACTTTGCAAATTAGGTGGTATAACAAGGTCTTCGCAATATTTACCAGATATTTGAGCTCGTTTTCTTTTCCTTTCATTAGCAGAATTATTTTCTGATAGAACACTGTCATATGTAATCACGGGTAGTTCCAATTCCTGTCCCACTAAATGCTCTAGTTGATCTAAGCTGTTTACATTTATAATGCTATCGTGAAAAATATTGCTATTATGTGTAACAAATTCACAATCTTTGATTTGATTATGGTGAATATCAAGAACATTTCCCCCAGAGTCTTCATTGGCATCATCTTCTCCCGATGAGTAATCCGGTGAAGGTGGTTGTATTATTATTTCATCCACATTATTCTCTTCCGTCTCTATTTCTCTCAAATAGTCCAGTATTTGTTGTGGATTGAGTCTAAAAATACAAAACTTATTTGTTCAAAGTAGTGGCCAAGAGTGCCATATGGCACTTTGAATTTTAAAACTCAATTTTTTCTTGTAAATAACTAAAATATTTCACTAAAGCATAAGTATTTTAATACCTTATATTGTTAATTTTAGTAAAAGTAAACTATTTGTTGTATTTATCGTACACATAATAAATAATCAGCTCTTACCTTCGATTAGTCATTGCCCTGATAGACTTTAGGGAGAAAAAAAACACTACCTTTAATACAATGTGCTATTACACCAACAGCAGCCAAGCAACTGAGCTTTTCTGCTTATAAGTTGGTTGTCAACAAATGAAATTATAACGGTATATAAAAAACAGAAACAAAATGCTTAGTCATTTATTGTAGCAGCATTCTAAACTTAGCACAAATTTGAGTGCCATATGGCACTCTTGTCCTGTAATGGGTTAAGTTAAATATATTTTATTTAATATTATTTGCGTAGTTAAGAGTTTGAATATACAGGTTGTTGTTTTATTTATTCCTTGGAAAAAAAGAGGTTATTAAGGAGTTTATATGACGCAAAAAGCATTCCCTCTGGATTAATTGTGTAGTTATATTTAATCGTCAATTATAAGTCAATAAATTCATTTTTACCATACTATTTCCTCGGAGTTTTGCCGATTTACGTTTTATTTTATTTATTGTTACATAAGCGTTTAAATAGTTGTTATTTTATTTGTATGCTAAATGAATAAGTATGTATTTTAACGTCACCCTGTACTTCTCGTTTACTTTTCTGAAGGATTTTCGAAGCCCATCAGAAGCTTAAATTGTAAAAATAACTTTTTATAAGACTTTAAAGATTATTGCGGGCAAATAAAAGGGCAAGCGAGTATTACTGTTCGCATGGCACAAAGCCAGTAAATACGTTTAAGGCCAATTAACAGGTCTATATCTCGAAATTAACTTATTGCTAAATTTCCGATTGTTGCAGTCGCCGTAGGGAACGTATCACCATCCTGTTAAACTCACATCTCGGCCGGACCAATGATATATTTTTATTTAAATTAAAAAATCATGAATCATAGTGCCCTTGCTCTGGCTTCATTTTTGAAGAAAAAAAGTTGGACGTTAGTTAGTATGGCGCATCAAGCGAAAAAATTTTTTTGATATAGTGGAGCTTGTAGCCACTGCAGATTGGTTTCAGTGCATATATTGCAATTTTTTATATGAACTAACCAGTTAAGCCCAAAAAAAAAAAAAATAATGCTCATTGCTAAACACAATTTTGCTTCTGTAATTGCGTGAATTGATAAATGAATTTTAAAGTAGATCTGGTAAATTTTCTATTGCTCTCTAAGCATCTACTTATTAATGATTATTTTCTAGAGTATACTGATCACAATATGTCTAACAATGAACAGAGTAGGACAGTTTGTGTAAGTTCTATTGGGCTAACAAAATACCATTTTTAATTGAAAAATCCTTGATCTTTCTTATAAAAAATAAATTATTCTTTTAACAACATTTTGCAAGATTTATGTGTAGAGAACTGCTTAATTAAAATATTACATGCACCCTTTTTTGCTTGTAAATAAATCGATAATGCCATTGAAATATCTAAAAAAATACTAAAATGTAAATATAACAAAAACTTATTACTCTTCGCCAAGGTTACAATATAAATAAAAATGCTAGATTTATGCAGGTGTAAGCAATAATTTACAATTCAAAGGTTTTTATTAGCTGGAGCACAGTCAAATAACAAATGCTTACCAAACAATAACAAAATTGTTTATTTACTTATTTTGATTAATTTATTTTTTATTATTTTTTTTTTCTTTTTTTGCTTAGAGTTTTATTTCCCCTTTTTTTAATGGCTAAACTTGACCCAGTTTGTTTATTTTAGCAGTTATTTTTATTTTATTCTAACTTTTCAAATACATTTGAAACATTAAATCAATGTTACTTTATGGTTGTAAGCTTTCTATTTTTATAGTTTTTACTTTTTCTGCAAATTTTACGTGTAATTTCTAAAGCGAAAACAATGTTTTGTTATTTATTTGTTTTTTTCGTTAATATTGCTGCTACACTTGCACTCTTCGCTTACTATTTTCCTTAAAGGTTATGTTTGTGTTTATTATTGCTGTTACTTTTTCATCCAGCTTGGAGTTATTAATATTGTTGTATCAGAGCTTTTGCTTGTAGGGTGCAATAAATAGTTTAGTGCGGACGAAAAAAAAAAATAGTTGTAAACACGTAAACATTTAACCAGATCTTCTAAATAACCAAAGGGATAATAGCATTGTAAATATAAAAATATGACCAGTTTATATATTGCTTGGTGATAGTGTCCTTTATTACACTTAAAATAATTTATTATAACATTCTTTATGGTCTTTGCTTTTTAGCAAAGAAATCATGTATGTATTTCTAATACTTCGTTTTCAACTCAAACACATCTATTCTAATTTACAAATGTTATTTTATTGTTTTCTAGGATTATGTTTCAATGTCAGAGATTAAGTTTGTCATGTTTAGAAGACAGTTCGAAATTTACTTTAATAGACATAATACTTTCTTGTGAAGCAACTGCATGCAAAGAAATAACATGGTTGTGGTAACCATAATCTAAGAGCAACATATTGTGATTGTGTTATATGGCTGTCAACAAAACATAGTATTATTACATTTGCAACCATATTGTTGTCTAGCAAAACAATACCTTTGTAAAGTATAAACATAATTATGTTCAAATATAAACATTAAATGGTTTAATTAAAATATCAGTATTCATAAAATATTAAAATAAATTTGTAATTTTATAATTTTAGGAAAATTTTGTATGGAAAATTTTTCATAAAACACATTTCAAAGTTATTTTATTTTTTATGTATAACTGTCAGAATTAATTTGTTATTGATTTGTCACAAAGGTTAATTAAGAATATAAATTAACAAATAAGCAATTATTTTCTTATTATATATGAGTAATGAATTAAAGGCCTTGACACATAAGCCTTAAGAATCACTTATACAAAATTTATAATTTTTAAGCCAAAATAACGGCATCTTTGAATACATTCCTACGTAAACATCCATTTATGGAGTAAACGTTACATTTTTGTGTTAAAGATATTATCACAAAATTCAGTAATTCAGAACTGACCCCACATTATTCAAACATATTTTGGTACGTAAAAGCATTATTATTGATGTATAATATGACAGCTTTAAATAAAAAATATGTAAATAGTTTCACAAATGTGCTTAAAACACAAAAATAAATACTTATATGCTGACATATTATTTGTATATGATTTTAATTATTTTGTATTATTATCCCTAACAATACAAACAATTTCAACTTTAAACTTAAAAAAAAATTACTAAAGTGATAGAAAAACATTCTGTCAAGACCTGGAACAAAATATTTTTAAGCGCAAATATTATTTTGTTTGATTTTAATCATACTTCTTTGCCTAACATTAAATGCATTTTTTTATCTATTTAATAGTAAGGAATATATAGATAGAAAAGTAAAAAATATAAAGAATATTATTATTACAGTAACAGAAAAAATTAATTCGGCTTAAGTTTATTTCATTATATCCTTCACCATAGTTTGTCATTCCGTTTGTAAAAGTGTCTATATTCTGAGTTCTTATGCATAGCGAAGTTGATTAAGCGATTACCGTCTGCCCATCTGTGTTTGGGTTGAAATTATCTGTGGCAAGGCACTACATGTGCTAGAGAAAAATTGAATACACCTGTCGATTAGACATAGTTTCGAAAGCTATTGAATAAACAATGGGTCAAAAGCCACGCCTACCTTTAATTCTTCAATATCATTTGGAACAATGATGTAATTGAGGCGATAAAGATTAAAAATAAAAAAAATTAAGTGAAAAAATTGGCTCTCGTGTTATGGACCTCTAAAGATTTCATAGAAAACTTGTGGGTGTTTTTTTAAGCGCAATAGGGCATATGGCCACCGCTGCTACTCATGACAACGCACATTCTGGACGTTCACATTTTGGTTTACCTTCTAAAGTATAGTTGGCCGTATGTTACGAATAACACGAACAATGTTGGCCGCCAAAGCATTAATTGTTTCTGGATTATCTTTATAAACCTGTGACTTCACGTGGCCCCATAGGAAATAATCGAGAGGTGTCAAATCGCACTACCTTGGAGGCCAATTGATAGGTCCATTTCTCAGAATCAACTTATCGTCATTTTTTGACTTCAATACCTCGATGGTTGCGGTCGCCGTATTTCACGTACCGCCATGTTGTTGAAACTACATTTTGGCAGGGTCAATGTCATCCGTATGATCCCCATTGACCTTAACGTGAGATCCGACCTAATTTTTGAAAAAGTCAGGTCCGATGATGCCACCAGCGTATAAACCACACCAAGCGGATGCAATGAAGTCTGCAGGGCATGTTGTGCGCAACTTTGCTCATAAGCTAAACCTGTTAAACCAAAAATGAGTCTCATCGCTGAACACAAATTAGCTATAAAACAACATCTATAAGGTGCTCGAATTGATGACTGATTTTAAAAGTAAACTTGGATGATTTGATAGCGTTGTTCAAGCATGAATAACGCTTTGATTTGCCAGAGTTTACTAAAAATAATAAGAAAAATTTTTTTACCAAAATTTAATTTTTAGTGTTATTTTTTATAATTTTTGAGGCAGCGGGCAAAACACCAACAAATCTTGTTTAGTGAAATAACTCCAATCAAAAAACGAATATTAGTGCGACACGGAATTAATAATTAGAAAACAATTAAAAAATCTCGGCTCTTAATAGGTTAAACATTTTTAAAAATTTTAGTATTTCCTAAATATCTCTTCAAAAGTTGTAAACGTTACCCATATTGATATCCTCAAAAATATCGTGCACAATCGTTCTTTTATATGGAAAGTTCAGAGGCCTATAACTCGGAAAATATGGGCGAGCGCCAATTTTTTCACTTCACTTCTTCCAAGAACATAGACCGATATTGTTGATTTTCAATAGCATTATTTTCAAAACTATATGGTATATTTATATTTTCTCTAGCTTATGAAGTGCTGTAGCAAAGTTAATATCAACCCGAGCAGGGGCTGACATACTGATATCGCTCAGTCGACTTCACTATGCATAAGAAGTCGGAATATATATACTTTATCAGGTCGGAAATGGGTACTGTAGAAATTACAAACGCAATGACTAACTTAGTTATACCCCATTTTCACCTGCGGTGAAAAGAACTTCAAGAATCTTTACTGTTTTTAGTAAAACTCATTACGGAAGAAAAATCAATTTTCATACATATTTTTACGAAAATAATATCTGGCAACCCCTGTTTTTGTTATCCGTATGAGCGTGGTGAATAAGTTAATTCAACTGATGGTGTGTATAGAATAATACCACAATTAACTAATAAAAGCTCAGCAACCTTAATGGCTGCGTTGCTAGAGGTGCTTGCTGTAAAATAGAAGATCGTAAGTTCCAACCCACTTTCGGACATGCGTACAACAGAAAATAGGCAGCAGTACAATACGATAAAGGAAATGACTGGAATGGATAAAAGGCGTAGTGGAGTAGTCTATGGATAGTTAAGGTTACTTAACAAGGCGTCGAGTAGTTCGTGTCTCGTTGGAGTAACACAGTAGTGCAGCGTGAATGGCTGCGTTTGTAATAATAACGCATGTTAAGTAAATACGAGACCAAAGGATTCATAAGACCGTTGGATCAAGAAGTATAGCCAGATAAAAGCCACAAAGTAAGAATACAAAATTAATAATGAGCCACAGTGTGGTATTTGCAATCAAAAGAATCCGTACGGTTGTTAAAAAGGGGAAAAACCTAACAACATTTATAACGTAACGATATATTTTTTTTACCTGCTGCTGAAAACAAAGCTTTAAAAATATAGAAATAACATTGTGGTCTTTCCTAAAACCCAAATGAAGCTAACTAATCTCTCAGTATATTTAAGTAAAAGAAACTACCTTCAACAGCTTAACAATAACAAACAATATATAAATTTAGCTGAAACATGTTTGAAGCAGTTAAGTAAAAGAGAAGTTTTTGAATGCAAGGTAATAAATGCAAAAGGAAGAAACAGGAGTCGTGTTTGATAGTTATTGTTTAAGAAGTTTTTAGAACCACAAATCTTAGATGTTTATGAGCTTATATGATAATAAATTTACTTTTTATTGTTTTGTTTTCCTGTTCTTATACTCATACTTGTTGTATCTTTTATACATACATTCAAGCATCCATAACAATTAATAAAACAGGACAGGGATTTGTGTTCTTGATCGTAACTTTCTGTTGGAAAGGGCTTTCATAAACAAAATGTTGTTTTATGGTTTTCTAGAAGGTTTTTAATAATATTGTTTTTGGTGGGGGACAAGGGAGCAATTTATTGTGGGGCTTTGCAAGACACAACAAGAAAGAGAAAGTTCTATTTGTCTATTCAAACAAGTTCTTTTAGTTGTTTTAAATGTTTTCAGCTTGTTCTTGAGGTAAAAATAATTTGCTTAACTTTGTTACGAAATTTTGCTTCTTGTCTTAAGTTTTCTGCTTCTTTTTATTTGCGTAATAAAAAAAAGTTTTATTTGATGGTTTGTGGTTTGAGGAACAATAAAAACATGGCGTTGGTAAATAGTTGCGCTGCAAAGTTTTAACGCAAGTAGCAACTCTCAAGTTTGTATTCAAAAACACAGAAAATATTTATTACTACACCACCGTCAGCAATAAAGGTCAGCAAGTTTGATTATTACAAAGCAACAGAAAAGATTTGCTTAACTATTAGAAGCATTCTTAAAAAAATTTATTAATTAATCTTTAATTTTTTATTAAATAAAAGGTACATTTCTCTAATTGCAAAAATGTTAGTTTAGCATTTTTTAATAAATAAAATCGATATCAACTTCAACACCATAAAAAATCCTTTGCATTGTATCTCATTCAAAAGAAAGTTTTTTTGTGTTGTTCTATAACAAACTTGCAAACTAACTTTTGACAAACTACTTGCTAATGAGGTTTAAAGTCTAAACAAAAAGTTATCTCCAAAAGGAAACTTTTATTTGCAACAACAAAATAAAATCTACATACATACACTAACACCTACACACTTATTTATTTTTCTGGTAGCATGCTCAGGATTTTTATACTTTTGTAATGCCAACAAAAAATAATAGAAATGTAGACACACACATGCTCTCTTTTTTATACGTAATGTAAACAATAAGCAACAATTTGTCTTAAGGAAGAATGAGCTTGAATAGCAATTATCCTGGTAGAAGAAGAAACAAGGAAAAATGATGAAAAGAAGAAAAAAAAAGTAGTTAAAACAACATTTTTCTTGATGTGAAAAGTTCACTAATTCACAGATGAAACAAATTGAAATTTTATATTTGTATGTATGTATATAAATATGTATGTATATATGTATGTATATAAATACCGAAGCAATATTACACACATAAAGATATCTAATATAAATCCATTAAAAATTGAAATAGTTTCTACTTGCAGACCAAATTATATTTTAATCACTTTAAGAGTGTTGCGAACTAAACTTTTTTTGAACATTAAAAAACGTGATGTGTTGTGTTTTAGAAACTTCGAATGATTTCGTAGATGGAATTAAAAATAGACATCATTTATATATATTTTTTAATTTTCATTCTTTAGTGTTTTTCTTAGATAGTACCGTTTCTATTATCGTGATAAATGTAAACTCATTTGTTATTGATCAATATCTTCGTTCATTATAGAAGCTGCCCAGAATACCTGTAGAGCTTCAATACCCATCATATTCGTTGAACGGGCAAGCCAATTTAGACAATTCCTTGTCTTTTTGAACAAAAACATTTTTTTTTTTTTTCTTTATAAAGTAGTCTCCGGATATTCAAAATAACTGTAGTATTCATGATGGTCTTGCTATTTGACTTAAATATTTTAGTACTAGCCATTTATTTAGGCATTAGTCGAGGCTAAATCTAGAGAATTTGTGTGTTATATCCTAATTCTTGTAAATAGGCTCGTTGTCCTAAACGAAAAGAAATTTTTGGCAAAGGTGCAGTTTTCGCTTAAATCGATTTTTAGGCCAACATAAAAATATATAAAGGTTTGCTTTTCCTGGATTTGTGGGATACTGTTATGCGTTTAATACACTTTAAAATAAAGCCTATAAGCAGAAACGTTGTTATGTCCACAGTAGATAAATAACGGCCCGTATCTTTTCATATTCTAACAGACTCAGCCACCTGGTACAATTTCATTCTATTACGGATTTTATTTATCTTGGTATTAATTCAATTCAATTCTTCATTTATGAAATATTTTTTTGTAAACATAATTTATCAGTCTTTTACAAAGAGTTGAGGTTTAAGTCCCCTTCTGCTTAAATATAGTGGTAAAAATAATTTTATAATAGAAAGTCCTTTCAATATTATTAAAAAAAATTTTTTTGGTTTAAAATAAAAAGTAAACGTTTTATTTAAAATTATGATGAGACAAGCTCATTGATATGTACGAAATCTCAAAAAATATTGAACTTGACAAAATACGATTTAAGTTTTCAAGACATAAATCCTATGATCTAATTGCCACAATTGCATTCGCTATAACTTAGGTTCAGCTTGGGATATAAAATTAATTTTTTTTAACATGTACAGAAGGTCTAAAAGAGCAGTTTTGCTTAAGTAACTAAAAATTTTTGATTTTTTGACTTATAACTATTTTGCAATAAAGGAGCGATATCCGTTTTTTTTAATTTATTTCCAATCTGTCGATTCTATATTTAACAAGTTCAACGATGGCTGGTGTAATAGTCGTTGTGTAGAATAATGCCAAGGCAGATTGTAGATCATTCGTAGGAGTTTATTTTGCGAAATCTGTAGCTCTTTGATATGACAAAGTGCTGATGAAGACCAGGCTGGAGCAGCATAAAACATTATTGCCTTAAATATTGAAATTTTTTTGTTTATGTTCAATTTGGAGTTTCTGTTCATTAGCGGATACAATAACTTGATTAAACTGCTGACTTTGTCAAAAATAAATGGCACGTGATTCTTAAACCTAATTTTATAGTCCACTACGATACCTAATATTTTACCTTATCATCCATAGAATAAAAGGGTTATTAAATGAAGTAGGGTTCTGTGGATTTTGGTATTAATTTTTCTTATTTCTTATTTTATAATTTAAATTTCTTTAAATTGTCTGCTTTAAAGGAATGCTTCAGTGGTACTAGCATCAGTTTGCCAATACTTGTCTATCACTAAATAATAGTAATCAAGAGTATAATTGATTTTTTATTTACTTTATCGGAAGTTTTAAAAGTGACTGATCATTCAAATGTGAATATATATATTCTGCTCGCCTTTTACGAAAACTGGCATGAAAATAAAATAATATTTCAAAAATGTTTCTTATCCAAGTTGAGACTATAATCTACCACGAATAGTTAGGAAATATATATTTGGTTACCAGTAACACTGAGTTCTGCACCGTTGGATTTTTGGTGCCCTTTCTTATATATTAAATTTAATTGATATATCTACTATAATATATATATTGATTTATGTTCCTTTAGCAGAAGTTTTAATATATGAAATAGCAGAAATCAATGGAGATACTTATAAAGTTTAGAATATCCTAAGCTGACATGACAATGCGTCTTGAAGTATAAGACCAATTATTGTGAATCTCCTAGTTACTTTAATTTCTACTTTATTGAAATTAGTCTAAATGCTCTAGTGCTTAATGAATATCTGACCTTCAATACTTTTAAATAATCGCTAAGCTCAAAAAGAGAAGGTTATCAACACGTTTGTATTTGTATACCCTTCACCACAGCTATGAAAAGGTTAATAAATTTTGCTATTAAAAACTAGTAAGATCGGTACATGTCTTTCGAGGAAAAACACCATGTCTGCATTTAATATTTCCATATCATTTAGAACACATCTAGTTTAGTGAAGTAACTAAGCCTAAAAACACAAATATATGGGGCGATACAGAATTGGAAAATAAGACAAAAATATTAAGTGACAAAATTTCGGTTCGCCCATATTTTCAAAGAAAAGTACGATTATGCACCATATTCTATAAGATATTAATACGATGGGTATCATTTTAAAGCTCTTGAAGAAATCTTTAAGGATATACTAAATTTTTTTTAACTGCCTAACCCATTAAGATCCGATGACATTTTTTGTAAAAGTATATACCTATAGTACTTAATTTTTATTTTTTAATTCTGTCACCCTAATAATTGTTTTTTTTTATAGCAGTTACTTCAGTTAGCTACATTTAGATAGATGGTATAGGGTACAGAAGATTCGGTATAGCCGAATATAGCACTCTTACTTGTTTTTTTTTTTGTATGTTTTTGCCCGCAGAACTCAGCCAATTCAAAACTAATGTAAAATTTTGGTTTTTTTTTTAAGTAAAAGGTGATGCTTACAATTTGTACCATTTTAAAAAATTCTTAATTTTAAAATTTAAATGTTGTCCCCATAACACACTCATTATTTTTTACATGTCTGCACAACAGTAAAGGACTCCCATATAAAATTTTAACAAACTTGGCATCACTAAAGCTCTCAATAACTTAAAGGAATACATAATTTATAGAGGACGTTAAAAATTTAAATTGAAATTTAAGGGGTCTCACCCAGTCTTCTTCTGATTCGAAATTTACCTTCAATTGCTTCCAGATACGCATAATTTATAATATTACATCTAGTTAAAATATTGTCTACAACTCCTTATCCTATATGTCAAAATATCTTATAAAATTCTATTTATAATTAATCTTAAACTTCACGTACATCTTATTTCCGCTTACAAAATAAAACAAGAGAAATTTCCTTATAAAAACTTTCTTTATAAGTGTGAAACAAACAACAAAATTTTGTATAGAAATTATTGTAAAGAAATCTAATAATCTATTGTAACCATAACTTTTATTACAACAAAAACATAATATGAATTGAGCAATTAAATAACTTTACTAATGACTATAATTGAAAACGTGTCAGATTAATAAATAACAAAACCATTCAAAATGATTATACGCAAAAAGGAAATTTGACAGTCAACAAAATGATATAAATTAACACAAAAACACATGCGAATAAATGTTAATGATGATTCATACATAAATACGCAACATTTTGTTAACATATGAAAAGAGAATAAAGTAAATGTGTTGAATAAATCAAGTGTTAAAAAGTCAATAAATTTACACTAAAATAATGTTATGCCACATCCATATACAAACATCTATTTATGTTTACATAAATTTTGTTTAGATGTTTTTATTATTGTTGTTCAAATCGTTGTGGAATATTTTAATTTTAATATTATTTCTAAATAATTGTTAATTCAATTTTGCATTCAGGCACAAGCAGACACATTGCATGCAGGGATTGTTGAGTTTACTGATAATTATCATTATCGTTGCTATTTGTTGTGCATGTGTCGATATTTTTGAATGCTTTTAAAACGACCTTTTTTCACCTTTATCACAATAAATAATTTTCCGTAATTATTCTTGTTGCTGGTCATCTTAAGTTTTTCATTTTACTTCTTTGTGTTTGTAGTTAAAGTCACTAATACTGTATGTTAAGTGATTTCTATTAAATAAATTCAATTTACTCCTATTAAAAATAAAAAATCATAAAAATTCACGTAAAAAGTAGTGGTCACCCAAAGGAAACAATTATGTAAATAAATTATTTCTAATTTTGTACCAAAAGATATTTCTAGATGTTATTGTGTTTTTTTGGTATTTTATTCCAGATGAAAAATAAATTAAATGTGAATGAAAGTAAAAAAATAAGGTAAAAAAATAGTGGTCGGCCGAAAGAGAGAATTATGTTAATAATCATTTCTTATTTTGTACTGAAACAAATTTTTAAAAACTATTGCTTTTAGGTATTACGATATGTAATTTAGATGGAAATAAATCGTGAATAAAAATTAAAAATATATTAGGTAAAAAGTATTGGTCGGCCGAAAGAGAGTGAGAATTATATAAATAAATTATTTTTAATTTTGTATTAAAAGCTACTTTTATTTTTTTACATTAAACCAAAACTGAAATGGAAATATAATGTTAATGAAAAGTCATAAAAAGCAGTGATCGCCCGAAAGAAAAAATTATGTCAATAAATTACTTTTAGTTTTTTCTTAAAAGAAATTTCTAAATAAAATTGTTTGTTATTATATCATATATTAGAAAGAAGTAAAACGTGAATTAAAAGTATATAATTTACGTTAAAAACAGTGGTCGCCCTAAAGAGAGAAATTTATAAATAATTTTTTTCTAACTTTGTACAAAAAAATATTTCTATTTCTAATATTATATCACATCATGTGAATGAAAAGTCATAAAAATTAAAAAGAAGTGATCGCCCGAAAAAGCAAATTATGTAAAATAAATATTTTAGTTTTGCACTATAAGAAATTTTTAAATATAATTTTTTTTTGTTTGATCATAAATAAAGAAGAAATAAAATGTTCTAAAGTAATATAATTGCCAAAATGTTTAGCTACCCTTCTAAACGCATGTTGCTCTGCTTTGCAACAATGTCACATATACCTAAGCATAGCGTGATGTTTCAAGAGTCATATATTTCGCAGCTGAAAGGCAAATACACGCAACAAGTGCATAATTAAATTGGCATAGCTTTATATAAATGATGTTTAAATAGAATTTAGGAAAATATTTTAAATGAAATTAATTGCTTTAATAAAAAGCTGGAATTTTAAATAATGCAATTTTATTATATTTTGCTGCAATATGAAATGCACGTGTAAGAACAAAAGCAAAGCAAATTGCATTTTAGTATAGGTTTCATTATTTATTTGTGAATAAAATACAAAATTGTGCGTGGTTTTTAAGGGAATGTAGTTTATTTTATTCGTTTTATATCTACCCTTATAAAAAATGACAAGAACGGATAATTTTTGTTATTTGAAATTTAAATAAAAATGTTTAAAATAAAAATTTTTTTAATATTTTAGCTGGTGGCTTGTCATATCGTCCACGATATGATGTTCATGGAAATCGGTGTTGGTTATACAATAGAGGAGATAATCCTTAAAATCTTTGATAAGCGAAGCTGGTGTTGTTTTAAGTTCGGACACTACGACTCTTTCATAAGTAACACAATGTCCTTACTAAAAACGATACAATGTCCATAGATTTTCAGAGTGTCACAATGTTAATGGACATTATAACAATATTAACAGTGACACAATGTTCTTAGACATTATGACGTTTTTCAAAGCGACACAATATCCATTGACATTATTTCACTTTTGAGTGCAAAATTAAGTCTATGGACATTAGGAACGTGCACACTATGCATCTGAAAGCAGGACTGTACTAGTTCAACTATTTATAATTACATATACACAAAATCTTTTTCTTAGCCCTTTCAATTCTAGAAGCACAAATTATATGCGATTTTCAATATTGTTCTTAGCTTAGCCATGTGTCATTAATAAGTGTTTTTAATTTTCGCAGCAGTCCCAGTAAGCAAGTTTAACAAAAACGATAGTAATACCAATGCAATGCTGTAACAAACCACGCTCATATAAATATGCGAAACAGTATGTGTTTATTGGCTTAAAATTATTAAAAATAACGACAAAACTAAGTGTAAAATTCCAAAATGATTAACATATTGTTCCATTTTTCCCTTTTTAGAACAAACGTACGGATTCTTTCTATTGCAAATACCACTGTGGCTAAATTCTGTCTTCGAACTTTATGGCTTTCTCTTGCTATACTTCTTGATCCTACCGGTTTTGTGAACCCTTACTAAACATGCGTTATCACCACAAACGCAGCAATCCACGCTACACTACTGTGTTACTCCGGCGAGACATGAACTACTCGATGCCTTGTTTAGTAACCTTAACTATCCACAGACATCTCCACTACTCCTTTTATCCAAGCCAGTCATCTCCAATCCAGTAGCCACAACACACGTCTGACATACATTGTTGTTATGCTGTTACACTTCCCTGCGCAACCGCTATCGTTCTTACTTTTTATTATAAAGGGCTTTATTGACAATTATCTGTTGCTCTTATATTAAGTTGGACGTCTCCACTAAATTATCTGCCATGGCTTCACACAATAATTGCCTTTTGCCTCTCGGGAGGTTTTTACTGCTGTTTATTAATTTTAATTGAATTATAACAATTATTATTTTTTTCGTTGCACACATGTCCGAATGCGGTATTGAACTCGGACCCCCTGCTTTGCAGTACGCACCACTACCAACGCAGCCATTGGGGCTGCTCAGCTTTTGTTAGCTAACTTGTGGTTTTGTTATTCTATAAACACACCATTAGTTGAATTAGCTTATTCACCACGCTCATACGGAAACAAATACACGGGTTGCCAGATATTGTTATTCGTAACATTATAACTTTGTAGTCAAAGATATTATCTTAATATTAGAGAACACTTAAAAATTGAAAAGCTTAACTAGTATTCATAAGCTTAGTTTTCTTTCTAAAATCAATTTTCTTAACACATTTACGTTAAAAACATGTGAGTGAGTATCTATTAAATGATTAAAATCATTTAAAATTAAATTGTTAAGGCAATTTTTGTCATCAACATTTTTTATTTAATATACATATTTATACATATTTATACATATGTATATGTATGTATGCATATTAATAAAAAGTTGAAAAAAAAACTAACAAAAAACAAAAGTTATTTAATTCAAAAATTGTTAACTGATAAATCTTTGGGAATATTTTATGTAAATGTGTTTGCGTAAATTTAAAACTAAATTTACCATGATATCCAATAATATTTATTGAAAAATGATTACTCTCTTAGGGACTGTGAAGAACATTTTTCCATTTTTTGTTGGCATCTAAGAATAAATACCAAAAACTCTGTCGAATTCATGTATTTCATATTGAATAAAATATGTATATTTTATATGTGTTTGTATGTGTGTGCGGACGTACTGTGGATATCAAAGATGTTATATTAATGATAACCTTTTCTTTTCAATTTTTTTTTTTTTTTTTTTTTTTTTGTCTTAATACTTTAATGTTATATCAAATTTTTCTTAACACAAAATCTTTGTTTTTTTGTTGTTTGCGTTTTTGTTATACAGAAAACAAGACAAAATATACATTTATTATTATTATTTTTAATTTTGGAAGCGTAATACCCAGTAGCAGAGTAAACTTGCAGTATTGATATTATTGTTATGGGATACATGAATATATTATGATACGAATATTAATTTCGTTGCTTAGTTTAGTTTTGTTAGCAGGAAAACATTTGTATTATGCTCAATCGCTTTCTGAAGTGCAGTTAGAATAAAATGAACCCAGCAAACAAAAAGCTTTATATTAAAAAATGAATTAATATTTATTTTTAAATTTTTCTTTTGGAGAATCTTTTAAGTAGGTTTTATTTTTGGATCATTTGGCCTTACTTCTTTGAAAATGAAAACGGCATAACGGTAACTGTGAATAGGGAGAGTTATCATGATATGATTTAAAACCTTTTAGCACCACAACTACATGCTTGGGACTTGATTAATAGTGGTACCAAGACGGTGCCACATCGCACACAGCCAGAATTACATTGGAATCGCTGCGAGTGATATACCTTCCCAGCAGACACTCTGTATTTTGCCATAAGCTCGTTTAGAAGTTACAACTTATTTTTCTTTTATTTCGTTTGCTTAAAGTATAAATTTGGTAAATATAATTTCAGTAATTTTGTTTAAACAACTTCGTTACCGTTGATGAAGAACATACAAAATATTAGGAGAAAAATTCATATTTTTATCATCAGACAGCTTAAAAAAATGTTCTCAAAAAATAAAATAGCAATCGATCAGATATAGTTTCGACAGAGGTGCCATTAGAATACATCATGATCGGTCCATGTCTTTCGAGGCAGCAGGCAAAACACCACAACTACCTGTAATTTTTTCATTTCATTTGGAACAGTTAACTAACTCCAATCAAAAAAATAATATATAAGGCGATAGAGAATTCAAAAATAAAAATATAAAAACATCAAGTGAAAAAATTGGCGCTCGCCCATATTTTTCAAGTTACGGGGCTCTGAAATGTTCAAAACTTTTAAGATATCAATATGGGTTTCATTTTGAAGTCTTTGAAGAGATCTTTAAGGAAATATTAAAATTTTTTCAAAATGCTTAACCCATTAAGAGCCGATGATATCTAATCTAAACTAAAATTAGTTTGTAACCTTAGTTATTAAAATATATTAATATTTTAAGAGAAACGGCTGTCAGAGAAATTCTTACAATAAATAATGTAATGACAAAATTATATTTGTTACGTGGAACCCTTAAAAGTTTTTTTTTTTTTTTTTTTTTTTTTTTTTTTTTTTTTTTTTAAGAGAAGTAGCACTTCAGGCATGAATATGCCTACTTAGTTTTTTTAACCGTGCTACATTCTTTAGGAAAGGGATAGATGAGAGAGAAGACAGGTGGTGAAAGGAGATAGATATAGCCATTTTATTAATTATTTTACTTCGCCGGCGAATATGCTATGAAGAAGTACCGACGAAGGAGGCTGCATGTTTTTATGTTAATTCTGATTATGTATTTATACCATTAAACAGAAAAAAACATTTTTTATTTTTTTGACTGCCGCAAGGGTTGAACCCAGGTCAGCCAGATTTGTAGTCAACGTGCTTACCACCTAGACTACAGCAGCCTCAAAAGCACCCTTAAAAGTTACAAAAATATGAAAAAAAAATTTACCAAACGGCAACACTGGTTATAATTACCGTAAATAAATTTCTATAATAATCTTGAAATATTGACTTATGGACTCAATCAGTAAGCCTGGTTATCTTAATGTTCCATGTGGAAAAAACGACGTAGAATTTAGCAAAAGTGAGGTATGTGTCGGATAAACTCTCCTACTGACTATTTAAAACGGAATGGGAACTGAGAGGATAAATGCCCTTACACCCAGAAATTTTAGTGTTAAATAGTCGAATAATATTTTATTTCTTCTCCCATCAAGTTCAACGGCGCTAAATGCGGACTTACAACAAAAAATCAGAAATTTCTGTAAAAATTCAAATTCAGCTTTAAATTATTTTCTGGGTTATTAAACATTTTTACCATATTTATCTGTGTATAGTTGTATCTTACTATCTGTGCGTAAATATCTTTTGAAATACTCGTATCGAAGTGTATTGTTGTGAAGAAAAAGACAGATGTTTTTTAAATCGTTTTGTTGTTCACTTAGTATCGTTGGTGGGTTTAAACGATGTTTAAGTCTTTTTGCTGTTTTATTGTCAGATATTTTTCTCTTTCAAATTTTTTCCCCTTTTGCATATTATTGATATCAATCTGTTAACAATACATCTGAGAGGGTTTATTTTTCATTGATTTTCACACTTAACAAATGTCTATGGAAACTCGAGTATATTTTTCTTTAAGACATAAATGTTTGTCCGTCTTTTCTTTTTTTAAATCTTAACAATTTATATTTACTAAAAACTTGAAATAGTGATTCATAGATAGATATAATGTTATCATTTATACGGTTGTTGTATAGTTATGTTGTTGTTTTGAAGGTTTTCGTTGCCGCTTATCTTGTAAGCTATTAATTCTGTTTGTTGTCATTTAAGGTTTTTTTTATTTTTTTACATTGCTTAGAATGCTTCCGTATTTTTAAAAAAAATTTTTTATTAGAAAAAAAAAAAAATAAATATTTTAATTTAAAAAAATTTGTTTCATGATAAAGAGTTTTAGAAAATAACTTTGATAGTAGATAGACATTAACATATTTAGTTTCTCAAAAAATTTCTCTAGTTAAATCTTATTCTGTACATGTGTTTTTGATTAAAAATATATTACTAAATAAAGACTTTTCACAGCTTAAAATTTGAAACAAATGTCATAAATTTATTCCTCCCACGAATTGTGATAAGCCAAAAGGCACCAAGATCAGTGAGTCGTGATGGTTAAATTTATAAAGAAATAAAGTGTTTAGCACAGCTTTGGTTTTCGGTTACCAAATTTTTTTAAAGTTTTTAATTCGAAAAAACTTAATTATTCAAATGCTTAGGCAGCTGTTTGTATTTTTCAAAGCCTGATTTTATTTTTAACGATTCCTCTGATTAGTACCCGTGTATTCAAACAGATTTTTTTATGCCCAAATAATCTGTTCGTATATGTACATGTCTGAGAGGCCCTTTAAAAAATAATCTGAATGAAAATTAAAAAAGTCCTACTTTTGAAGTCGCAACACAATGGTATAAGAAATTTTGTCCAATAGAAAATTCAATTAAAAAGGAAAATGTGTATAACAACAACAACTTGAATAGAAACCCAAATATTTGTTATTTCGGTTTTCTCATAACCATTGAAATTTCATTGGCATTGTTTGAAATAATGGAAATAAAAGAAACTTAACAACCATTTAATGCTAATGATTTTATTTTAATTATAATTTTTTTACTAATGGTAATACAATTTTAATGAAATCATTTAAATATTAATTACAATTAAAGCAAAAGTAATTGCTTTTATGAAACAAAATTAAAAAAAAAAAACATTAAAAAAACTATAAAATAAATAGATCTTAAAATACTTGTAGATAGATCAATATTTGAAATTTTTAAAAAGTTATCAACTTTAAGTGGAAACGAAGTAAAACTTGTTGTCTTAGTTCTAAAGGCGTATAACACCCCAGCTAGCAGGAGTTATTACTTACGCGGAAACGTAAATATGTCCCCATAGTGTCTCATTCTTCCTAAGAAAGTTAAAAAATATATATATTTATTTTAAAAATTTTTTGTGATCAAACTGCCATTTTAAAATAATGTTTTGCTATACTTGAGGATGTGTATTTAGTGTACAAAGACAAAATATACATTCACTAATGATAATGATTTAAAACCATTTAATCATTAGTCAATGGTAATGATTTCGGGTTTTTAACTAATTATCAACGAAACGTTTTCCTTAAAAAGCATTTCCATTAGTGAAAATAATGATAATGCTAAAGAAAATTAATTTAATACCGAAAATTATTAGCATTATTTATCATTCAATGCTTATGAAATCGTCAATTAAGAAGTTCATCTACTTAATTACTTCCATGTATGCTTTTATTAAACAACTAATAATAAAATGTTTTCAAATAATTTAATAGTGTTTTTATCTACGAGGCGCACAATTGTAGCCAGGGTACGAATGTAAACAAAACGAAACGTTTGGTGTTTTTTTTTGTACTGAGGAAAACAAAAGCAAAACAGAAATAAAGAGTAGGATTTTGCCATTTAGATTTATATTATATTTTGTATTGCTCCTGAGCAAAAAATTTAAACTCCCAACACAAACAAAAAAAAAAAAAACATCCAACATTTTTGGCTCCTTTTTTCATTGAAGTCAGAGTTATAGAAACCTTCAGCGTCCTTTATGCGAAATCTTATTCCTATCAAGGTAACTGGTTAACTTCCAGCACAATGCTGGACTTAGATCCAGTTCTTATCAGTCAGCTGGCAAAGAAAATATATAAAAATTTACATTTCCAAAAATGCTTTATTCTTTCGAATCTGGTTTTTCTATATGATGATATTTTACAGAAAAAGTAAAAGCGAAAAAAAATTGACCACAGATTGCATCTAAATTTAGTATTAAATAACTTCTTTAAATGTTTAAGATTTTTTCATTCAGAAAGATATTTTTAATTCTTTTATTTAGTTGCTTAAATAATTTCATTAAAGAAAACAATTTTACTTATATACACCATTTTAATGTTCAATATATTAATACAAAGCTAAAAATGTTTTTGTTATTATTCAAAAATAGTTTGTTCAAAAATAACTTAAATTATAACTGAGATACGATAGTGATTTTATTTGTAAGAAAAACATTAATTCTAAAGGAAATTTTCCAACTAAATGCTTGTCATTTCTTTCATTTCATTTTATAAAATGTGTGTATATAAATGTATAAATAAATATATATTTATGTGTGTATGTAATTAGTCAGTGTGAAATCTAAATTTGTTTCAACTAATTAATTTTTATTAAATTTCGTTAATATCAAAATAATTTTTTAGTTAGTAAATAACAAAAATTATCTTTTTCATTTCATGTTTTTCTGTTCTTAATATTTTCTTATTATCAAAAACTGCGAAGTATTTAATTATAACCCTGGAGTTAATGTCGACGTCGTTGACGGCGTTTCAACGCCGAAAAAGTTGAAACATAATGAACTTTTACGGCGTTGCAACGCGTTGAGATTAACTGCTCTCATACAACTTTATACGATTCAACTTTTTTTTTGACATTTGACGCCGTCAACGACGTCGACATTAACTCCAGGGTAATAATAAAAAAGAAATAACACCAGAAGTGTGCATTTTATTTGCGAATTAAGGGAAAAGAACATCTCAACAAAATAAATAGTATAACGGCATCTTAACTCGTATTAACATTGTGCTAATCTGCTAACACACTCGTGAACAGCATTAACAAAAAAATTTAAAATCAAGAAGAAAAACACTTATTACAATATCAGTAGCAACAACTAAAATTTTTACATTAAAAGGAAGCAATGTGTCTTGCAACGTTAAGCAAAAAATTTTGATAGAAATTTCAAGATCAAAAAAATTCTTGGAAAATGTATCTAAAAAACTGAAGTGAAATTTAATTCTTACAATAAAAATAATATATAGTAATTTAGGGTGAATATTTGTTGTATGGACTGTCTGTGTGGAATATTTAATGGTTACTGTTTACTTTGTGACACGCGTCAAAGCGATCAGTTTATAAATCGTTCATCTAATAATGCTAACGCTTTATAGAATTTGTAAAATTTATTTATTATTTTTTAATTATTTTAATTAAAAACATAAACTCACAAAAAATTATTTATTTGTTTGTTATATGTGAGTAATAATTAAAAGGCTGTGAAGATTATGCTATAAGAATCATTTATACAAGAAATATATTAAGTTTATAAGCCTTAATAATGGCGCCTTATCTTGATACATTCGTATGTACACATCCATTTACGGAGAAAACCTTATATTCTCGTATTGAAGATATTTTAAAGGTAATTTAGAACTGACTCCCAAATTTATTGAAAACTTCTATCATCTACGGTGCTATATTTTGTTTTGCTTACCTTTTTATTTGTTTTTATATTTTATTTATAATACATACAATTTGAAAATACAAATTTTTTATTTTCTCTAACAGCAAAAAATATTCAACTTTAAGCTAACAAAAAAATTACTAAACTGTCAAGACCTAGAACAAAATATTTTTAAAAGCAAACATTATTTAAATTGCTTATTAATAATAATAGTAATGTTTAAATATTTTATATTATTTTTAATAATTAAAAAAACTTTGGTTTTGTTTCGAATTTTTTAAAAGTCAAAACCATCCGTGTTGCATTATTGTGCGCAGTAACCACATAATGGTTAAATGTTAACAAAAAAAAATGTACGTCGTGACTGGAGTTTTATTGAAAACAACTTTTATTTATTCTGAGCAACAATATATTGTTACAGATACCATTATGTGGTTACTAGGACCATATTATATTTTTTTTCTTTGCGTGCTTCACATTCCATGTAATTCTAGTTTAGTGATAGAAAATTAAAAATTAAAAAAATTTTGTAGTCCAATATATTATTTTGCATAGAAATAACAACAGCTCTTAATGGGTTAAGCATTTTTAAAAAAATTTAGTATTTCCTTAGGAACCTCTTCAAAAACTTTAAAATGATACACATATTGTTTTTTTTTTTTTTAATTTTAAAATTTCAGAGCCCCGGAAAATATGCGCGAGCGCCAATTTTTTCACTTGACGTTTTTTATTTTTAATTCTCTGTCGTCCCATATATTTAGTTTTTTGATAAGAGTTATTTTATTGCTTCCTATTTTGTGGTAAAGAACTGCTGTAGTCAAGGTGATAAGCGCGCTGACTACAAACTTGGTTGGACGGGGTTCAACCCTTGCGGCAATCAAATATTAAATTTTTTTTTTTTGTTTAATGGTATAAATACATATTCAGAATTAACATTAAATATGCAGCTAACCCCTAAAATGGTTATATATACCTTTCACCACTTGTCTTATCTGCTATCTATTCCTTTCCTAAAGAATGTATCACGGTTACGAAAATAACTAAATAGGCTATGCCTACATCTCTTTAAAAAAAGGGTATAACAAAAATACCATGGTGAAATAATAAAGATGGCCTCGATGGCGAATTTATAAGTTTTCGCCGTAAATACTAAATGTATAAAAAAAATTATACATATTTTTTATATATGGAGTTTGACATTTAGCTTTTACAGCCATGAATCAAGTTTTCAACAAAGGACAGAAAAATAAACATTAATAAAATGATTTTAGTAAAAATCCTTAATCTAAGAATACTTTCTGATTTAATTTACAATTATAAATAAAGCACCCTATATAACATATACGTATATGTATGTACACAATTAAGGACTTGGCAGTAAAATTGAGACACGAATTTTGTAGACATTTACTTGTGTTGTTTGTGAAGAAAAGAAAGTAAATACTAACAAGGATATGGCAAGTCAACAGTTTGTTTAATTCTCACTCCATTTAAATCTTACACTTGAAGGACTACTTATTAAGTTTAGTCATGTTACTTTACTTCAACAGATAGGAATAGGGGTGCTACACAGTGAAAATATTAAGTGAAAACAATATAAATAATAATTTAAAAGCTACAAAAATTTTATAAAAAAGAAATTTCTAATTTTTAACAATTAAATGAAAATGTTATAAATTGTGTGTTTATTGTGCGAGTTGTGGAACGAAACCCGTTTTAAATTTTAACAAATTTTAAAGTTTTTGTACAATTTGTTTCTCCTTTTTACAACAACTTCATTACCTTAATTATATTTTAAAATGTTTTGCTTCTAAGAGTTTATTTTTAATTCTCAGTGTATAAACTTTATGAACTCTAAACAGTAAAGTTTAGTCTTTTTGTTGTTGCTGTTATTTTAGGAGAAACAAGAAGTTAAAGTTTTTTGTTTTTATGTGCAGGAGATTTAAAATTTACATACACAAAAAAACAGTAGAAAAATGACATTTAAACAAAAATAAAATGTTTGCAGGCTTAAAAGAGAATTATTCACAACAAATAGAAAAAGCATATAAAAGATTTTTCTGATAGGATTTGTAAAGAAAAATGAAAATACTACTGGGACTTGTATTTATAATATAAAGATTTCTTTATTTTTTTTTTAATTTCAAAACACAGAATTCAAAAATTATTACTAACGTTTTTCGGGTCATTCGATAGTTTTACAAATGCTTTTAGTAACTTCAACTACAACTACAAATACCAAAATTTTTTCGAATGTTTACTAAAGTTCGTAGCAGGAAAGTAAAACACATTCTTATCTTTAAGGCAATTTTTTATACCCTTCACCACAAAAAGTGGAAAAACTGTATATATAAGTTTGTCATTCCGTGTGTAATTTCCACAATATCCATTTCCGACCCCATAAAGTACATATATTCTGACTTCTTATGCATGTCTCGGCAAACTTACTTTCACAAAAAAACGAAAATATATCAATCGATCAGATATAGTATCAAAAGAGGTGCTATTGGAAATCAGCATGATCGGTCCATGTCCTTCAAGGCAGTAGTCAAAACACCATGCCTACCTCTTATTTTTTCATGTCATTTGCAACAATAAAGTAACTCCAATCAAAAAAATAAATATATGGGTTGATAGAGAATTAAAAAAAAAATAAGAAAAAAAAATCAAGTGAAAAAATTGGCCTATATTTTCCGATTTATGAGGCTCTGAAGTTATCAAATTTCTTGAAATATCAATATGGGTATCATTTTAAAACTTTTGAAGAGATCTTTAAGGAGATACTAATTTTTTCTTTTAAATGCCTAACCCATTAAGATCCGATGTCATTTTTATGTTAAATTATATAAATGCAGTACCAAATTTGTTTTTATTTTTCAATTCTCTGTCACCCCAATATAATGGAGTAGAACTATTTCACTAACTAGATTTATGGTGAAGGGTAGATGAGAATATAATACCACTACTTGTTTTATTTCAATTTTTAATGAAATTTTTTTTATTGAGATTTTTAAAAGTTTAACAATAGAAACTACAAGAGCAACTTGAGGACTATTTGAAATTTATATGATACAATATACAATTTACAATGGGTTGTATATTGAACAATTGATTGAGATAGTGAGATTTTTAAAATACGTATTTTTATAAAACAACTTTTGGCTCTTTGTTTCATAATATACAATTGGGGGATGTACGAGTAATAATGATAAGAAAAAAAACGATGATAACAGCAACTGAAGGGCAGAAATCCTTTGAGAATCTGTCCCAAATACTAAAAAATTTGAGAAATGCAACAACAAAAATTAGTAAATAGTTGTAGTTCTAAAACTGTTTAGTCTCAAAATATTAAAGAAATTATTTTTCACAAATCAAAATGTAAACGTCATTTTAATTTAATTTTATTTGACTTAAGCAAGTCTTTGATTTCAAGCACTTCAAGAACACGTATTTCGTCAAATTACGAAAACTAAGTATAAATATTTAGAAGCCTGAAAGTGCTTACAAAAAAAATATGAATGAAATATTACAAAACAATGACTCCTTGAAAAAAGTACGTTTTCAGATAAAACACATAATTTTTCACAACTTTTTGAGAACTCCTCTATGAACACTATCAAAAATTTATATTTAAGCATTATAATGACAGTTCTAAATAATGTTTTTTTTCAATTCAATCAACCCTTCTGATTGTTAATTTAAATAAAGAAAGTTAATGTCATAACAAATACATTGAGATTTTTGCGTTGTTATAAAAATATGTTTGTAGGCATCAGCCCAGTTGTATTAGTAACAAAGGAATAAAGGTATAGAGGGATACTAAAAAAAAACATAAGGTTTCCAAGGCTTAATATATAAATTAAAATAGCCTTTCAGTATAGTTTACTTCTGCAGTGTTTAGTTCTTCTAAAACCGATAAAAGTACCGTAATACACAAAAAAAAAAAAAAATAAAAAACAAAATAAAAAAAAAAATTTTTTATAACTTTTTTGTTGTTGCTTTTTTGTGTTTAAATAAATATTTCTTTGTCCTGATGATGCTACACAAGGGAGTAGCGAAATATTGAGAAAATAAAAATAAAAATTAAAAAGACCTTGTGCTTAAATAATAAATTAAAAACTAAAAAAAAAACAATTAAAATAGTCCAATATATCTATTAGACCTCTTATGAGGGATTTTAAAGCTTCATTTATATGATTTTTTAAAGTAAAACTTAAAATACAGACAGACTTCAATGTTAATTTACTTTAATCGTCCTTGATTTTTTCAAAAATATAAATATTTCATGATATTCTCTTGACATATTTATTATTTAAAACTACATAATGAAATGTTTTACTGCGGGGAAAGCATATTCATATGGCCATTTCGCTACTGCTCATATAGTACATCAGTGAATTTTACCTAAATCCTGTACAGAAAATGCAAGGAGACTTCTAAATTTTAAAACATTTTAAAACATAAGGAAACATTTATTATTTCAAAATGTAACTGCGTTTTAAATAACGTAGATTTTTTTTTAAATAAAAATGTTAACTATGGCAACTACAATAACAATGCAAAAAAAAAAAAACAAATGAAAAATAACTTATTTACACACATAAATAAAAGTTTTAAAAACAACAAATGTTGAGAAAAAAGGAAAATAAAACAGATAAAAAAATACCATGTGCATTATTAATTAATTTTAATTAAAAATAAGAAGAAAAAATAAGAAAAGAAAATTGTGGTTAAAAGCAGGTCATATATTGTTGTTGTATGGTAAAAAAAACAAAAAAATCATTTTAAGGAATAATATTTTAAGTGTAAAAAAATCGTTTGGATTTATAAATTTAAAATTAAACTTAAAATTGTAATATTTAAGTTTACTTTTTGTTAAAATTTTAAATTTCTAAAAAAAAATATTTTTCTTTCTTTATTTACAGGTAAGTGTTGAAATGGGCATGATGCAAACACAGCTTTATTAACTCTCTAGCTTAAAAATAGGTCAGTATAATATTTATACTTCAACTTTCTCTCCCGAATATTGTATTGTTAAGCGTACGGCTTTTTAATGGATTAAACTTCTTACAGCATTGCTTCTTTTGCTTTTAATTTAAATATGTTAAAATAGAATATACATACTGTTAGAGAAACGAAGCAGATCAACTACAACCGTGTTACTTACTACTCATCCATGAATTGTTAAATGCCTTTTCATTATTCCTATTTTTTATTCTATTCTTTATTACATTCTTATATTTCAATAAATCCACATTTAAACTCAAGAACGCGTGTATAATTCGATAGGTTATGGGCCCAGGAAAAAGGCAAAGAGCTCAACGCTCGTGTATTATTAAAATAAAGTACTAAAAAGAATAAATTAAAAAGTGATCAAACAATAATAAAGATAACGTATGGCCGGTGTTGTGCTTATAGGACCGCTGAACGTGGAAAACTATGATACGTGGAAAATGCAAATGCGTGCCATTCTAATTAAAAATGATTTGGGATCGTATGATGATGAAAGTATTAAGTGTCCTACTGAAATTACATCAGAAAACGCTTGGAAAAAGCAAGATCAAAAGGCTGCTGCAGACATTATGCTTGCAATGAGCCCATCTGAATTAAGTTTAATAAAAGAGTGCATTACAGCAAGAGAGATATGGCTGAGGTTAGAACTGACATATCAATCAAAAGGTCCTGCCCGAAAAGCAACATTATAAAAACGAGTTGCGTTGTGGCGTATGCAGGAAACAGATAAAGTGCATTTACATTTAAATGATTTTTTTGACGCGGTTGCAAAATTAATAGAAATTGGTTTAGAAATAGGCGACGAACTTCTTGCCATTTTGCTTCTGTATAGCCTTCCTATGGGACTTTCCGGTGTGCGCTAGAAACACGTGACGAACTTTTAAAGCCAGAGATGCTTCGTGTGAAAATTCTAGAAGAATTCGAGTCGAGAAAATCAAAAGAAGATAAAAATGGAAACAATGCATTATATGCAGAACGTGAACAACAAAAACTGAAGCAAGTAAAATCAAAACATAATGGCGCGTGTTTTAAATGTGGCAAAATCAGATATTTTGGAAGAAATTGTAAATTTAAAAACAGACATTTTTAAAGTATTCCAAATGTTGAAGATAATAACAAAAAACAAAACGTATGTTTTACAGCCAAAAAATCGGAATTTTTGTTTCCGAGTGAAAATATGAAATGGTGCACATCACATACCATTATTTTATCAAGTTTCTAGTACCACCATAAGTATTTTCAAAAGTAGGGATGATGCCAATAATACAGATGTAAAGTTGATATCCATCATGTAAAAAAAGTTAAGGACTTGTAAGTGAAAAAATAAAATTAAAAAAGCACTGCCTTAAAGAAAAATAAAATAATTCTTACAAAACAATTGATATCAAAACAGACGTTGGGGCAGATAGTAATCGAATCTAAAAAAAATTATATATAGAGCCAATCCGTAAGCGTAATTAGATGTGTGTGTTAATTTCAAAAGGATAACTGCGGAAATCACGTTTTGTATAAATTGCCCTTTATATTGGAATTTTATATTTCGATTACTTATTTATGTAGCGGCTGTAGTCATACAGAAAATATATAAGGCCCCATACATACTTACATCAAAACTCACAAAAAAGATTTTATTTGTTTTCATATTAATTTTCAATTGTTTCATGCTTTTTAATTAAATAAATATTTAAAGCAATTGAAATATTATTTAATTTTCAATCTGAACCCCAATAAAAGTTTTAATAGGTTCAAAAAATTTTTCTTGTGAACATCTTCTATATCTATTACGGTTATAATTAAAATTACATATTCTTCGAAATCCTCTAATGTTTAAAAGAACTTTGTTGTGCCATCAATTAATACAGGTATAGTAGGCAGTGCCAATGGATGCGACAGTTCGTCAAACGCCAATTTAGTATGAGGTTTTTCTATTAACCATTGATATATTTTTCTTGGCAGAAGCTTTCAAATATAATAAATGTAAAAACTGTAGAACCACCTGTGGAACCACTTTTTAAAGTTATCTTATATACCTGTTGTAACATCCAGTAAAGTAATACAAAATCTATTGTAATTTTAAAATTATTGTTTAGGAAATAAGCCCCTACACACTTTGTATGGGGCACTTTTTAAATTTGATTTTAAATTAATGAAATTTTACTTTATTTTCGGCTTTTTGGTTCTTTTTAATTAATTTTCTAAACATTTTTAGAAAGAAAAATTATTTACAAATATATGCGGACGTTTTCCAAAGAAAACAAGAAAAATTAGACGCTAGCAGAATGAAACGCAGCATTTTCTGGACCGCCACATCCTTCATCAGCATTCTTTGCATCTATCTACCTTATGTTATGTACATCGTAAACATCATCTATTTAACCAACTAATCTTTATGTTAATTTGGTGATTTTATAGTTTTTATTACTTCCCGCCGTAGGGGCGTTTAAAAGATGATACTTTCATATATCTACACGAATACCCTTTAATTTATATTTTATATTATAGAAATACACGCTGTCTCAAAAGTCTTTATTTTTAAAGACTCACACTAATAATTATTATTATTATTTTTCGGTTAGGCCAAAGTTCGTTGTTATTGAATTAATAAACAAAATTTTAAAACGATATATGTATACTCTGTAAAAGCTTGTTTACAGAACACAATTTGCCGTTTAGACGCACAAAAATGTTACCGTTTCCCATGTTTGGGTTTTTAAAACGCGAATGTCATTTTGTTTTTGTAAAAAACGTAACAAATGCTTATTATTTCTGGTTTATGTATCGCCCATTTTAGTGTCAGATACGTCACAAATGAGCGGAGAAAAAAAAAACCATTCGTCAGGAGTTAATATTGTTGGGCAACTGCCTATCATAACACTTTCACTTATAAAAGCATTTATTACTATTATGTATATGTACATGTAATCATAATATCACAATTTAAAAATTAGTGTTCATTTTTATAAGAATTTCTTAAACTTTTTTATTTTCACAAAATTTTGTTTCACAGATTGATTGTTGGATAATTTTGTTTTGTTTATGTAACTCAGCTGTTTATTTTAAGGCGCCGTAGCAGGGTTACCATTATTTAAGGCAAAAACAAAAAATGTATAAGAAAAAAAGTAAATAAACAGGTATGTTCTAGATTTCGCCTCATTTTAAAAATCCAAAATATTTTGAATCCCCATAACTTCTAAAAAGATATTCTCAAATCCACACGTTTTTGTTTATTCGAATTTTTTGTTCGAAAAAAATTTTAATGACAAAAATCATAAAAAAACAATTTTTTTTAATTAGCTGTCGACAAAAAAATAAGTAAAAATAAATAAAAATTTAAGAAAAAACTTAAATTTTACTTAAAAATGCCAGGAGCGTTTATGTTATCATACATTTAATTAAGAAGACGTGAAATGAATTTTGAAAAAGTTAAAAGAAAGCGCTTAAGAGATGCATCCAACCCCATGACCATTCCAGATGAAGCGTATATATCATCAATATGTATTTGTTCGTTTTATCAACACTGCGGTTTTATTTCATTTAAGATTCAAAGCACTTTTCCGCTTGAATAAAGAGGCATTTTCCATGATTTTGGAAAAGATTGCTCCATCTATAAGAAGCAGTTCTATTCCAGAAACTATACAGTTAGCTTCAACGCTTAGATTTTTAGCTGTAGGCGCTTATTAAGGCGTTGTTGCTAATGATGTGAATATAAGCCTTGGTCGCAGTACTTTCTCAAAAGTTTTGTGGAAAGTCTTAGATGCGATAAAAAATAATTTATGTGCATCATGGATATCTCTTAAGTTAACTGAACAAGAACAAGGGTTTCCAAATCATATTTTTTGAGAAGACTGGAATTGGCTGTGTACGCTGTCTACGCATGTACGAATGGTGAAACCCGTGGAAGAAGATGCTCTATATTATAACCGAAAAGGTTACTTCAGTCTAAATATAATGGTAGTAAGTACCTAGTATACAGAAAATAGAGATGTCATAACACATATATAAAATTAAAGCCCATTCGTTTTACTTTCATCAACACTTTACTACTCGGATTAAAAACGAATAAAAAAATGTGGATGTGAAATACAGAACAAGAAAAATGCTGAAGTAATTCACTTTCGAGTGGATTCGGATTCTATAACAGATCTGAAAAAACAATAAAAAAAAACCGGAACGTGTTACACGAACGCTAATTATTACGTATTCGTCCATATGCCATCCGGTTTCTATTCGCTCTTGACGTGTTCTATAAACAGGCTATAAATTAAAACAAAGAACGTTGACAAAGATTTTAGGGGAATGAAAACGAAACTTCATTCTGCTCGTATAGATATATTGTTAAATTGTTCGCTGTATAATCAATAACAATTAATCATGAACTTTAGCCAATCTAAAAACTAAAAATTGACTTAAAAAAAATTCAGATAAAATACAACTTTAAAAAATTATCTAAATACACACCTCTATGATCTTGAATGAATTTAATAAAACTTTATATTCTTAAATCATAGCCAGCCAGTTTTAGTCCTTATGTTCTTAAATAATTAACATATATAAGCACAGTCCCTTTTGCAATAACAAACTGAGTTCATTTGCAAATTTTTGTTCATGCTACAGATGTACAAAGCAAAATGTAAATTATTAAAAAAAAAAGTTTAAATAAAAACGTACAATAAATTGTAACTTCCTAATTATGGAATACCAAGCATTTCTTCGTTTTATTCTATTTTTTGCATTCAAGCTGACTGTAAAAAAACAAATTACATTTTATGTAAATTACGGTTAAAATCCCGACTCTAATGCCCCAAAGAAAAAAAGCTTATTTTGTGTTCTTTATATTTATTTATTATTTTATGTACCGTTTTTATTACTACTTTTGCTTTATCTCTAAAACCTCAGTTGGAATGGGATACATGTTAGGAAAAATTAAAGATATTTTTAGCAAAGGAAAGGAGACGCATAAAAAGCTTATAAAAGAGCAAAAACATCTAGCAAAATGACCAGGTATGTTGAACTTTGTTAAAATTAAAAAAAGTATAAAATAGAATAAAATAAAGAACTTTATTCCCTAGCTCATTCAAGGTTTTGCTGTAATTCCAGCGATTAAAAGTAAAGTTTTAATGTTAAAGCATGAGAAAATTTAAGAAAATAACTGTATTAATCACTGAATATTTAAAATTTTATTAAATAAATTTTATTATTTTAAATTATATGTATTCGAACTTTAAAAATATAACATACACAGAGAAAAGAGATTCGTTGCGAAAACCGAATTTGTTTCCAATCGAATTTGGGCGGTTGTGAGTATTATTTGAAATTCGGTTATGATGACTGAATAAATATGGTACTCACAACTTTTTCAAAAATTCATTCGACAGTCGATATTAAATATTATTTAGTGGTGAAAAAAAAACAACTTTTACAACTTTCATATGTACTTTTATTTAAAAAAATAAGTTACAGAAATAATATAACGTAATATTTCATGATTCGAACCAACGCGTACTCTATGTTCTCCCGATTTCTTTCTTTCCAACTACTTTCTTTCATTTAACATTCTTTTTGCAAATACCGAAATTCTTGTCGCTACAAAGTAAATAAAACATTTTATTTCTATTTGCAAATGTCTCTTTAAGACAATTTAAAACTTACCTTTGAAGGATCTTGCGGAACTTTGCGTTATTTTCTTTAAATCTTTAAATTTTTTAAACCTAAATATCACTTACAATTTTTCTTATATTTTTTATTATAATTATTTTTTTTACTTATGTCAAAAACTTTTTTGAAGAAGTAAAGCAAACGATTTATATATCTCTGACTACCAAAATTCTGTTTTCAGTAGTAATGTGCTGAATTAGTTTGGTTGCCTCTCTCAATTAACAGAATTAATTTGAGTAAAGCCATAAATCAGTAAGGTGCACTTTCTAAACAGTTGTTGCAGCTAACCTTCAGTAATAAATATTATTTTCTAGTTTTTAGTATAAAAAGTATGTCATTATTATATTTTATTAATCACAAGAAATAAATTGTGATAATAGTAGTTAAATTTTGAATATATCAACCGAATATTTACAAATCATTTTTTTGTGTGTACAAATTTACTTTAGTTGTAGTTGTTCGTAATATGGTAACCTATAAATCTGGGTCTTGGAAACGTTTACAGTGTAGAATTGTTGTTTACAGAGTTGCAGAAGCTTAGAAAAATCCTGAAGAAATTAATCCAAAAAATTAATAAAAAAAATTAAAATTATTAATTTAAAAAAAAAATATTTTTTTCGTGCTATTTTTCCGATTAATTATTTTACACACCGATATTGATTATTGAGGTTCAAAGCACGTCTCGATAGCCATTTCATCACCGCTTAAAGTCGAAAAATATTATTTAAATTTTAATCAAAAGCTTTGTGATCTTTGCAGCTGCTAAACTAAATGCCTTAAATAACTATTTTTTCTCTTTGCTTTTCCAAAGTCTTGCTGTGCGGCTGGACAAGTCATAATATGATTTTTATATTTAAACATACGAAAATCTAGAAAAAGGTTATAACAGAAATTGGAGCCTAATTTTCTCGAGACTTATTTTAGTTTTGACTCGAATTTAGAATATTGTTGTAATTTAATAAATTTGACACCAGATGTATGACGAAAAAGTTTGACACGGCAAAAGTATGAATCCCATCGACATCATTATGGTAAACAATTTTAAACAAAATATAAACGGGATCATCCTCATTTTCTTTTAAATGATACCAATATTAATATCTGAAAAAATATAGTGCACAATCGTAATTTTCTAATAAATCTTCAGAGGCTTGTAACTCAGAAAAAATGGCCGATCACCAATTTTGCCCTTGATGTTTTTTCTTATTTTTTAGATCTCTATTATCCCATATATGTTTTTTTCTTATTGAAGTTACTTCATTAAACTAGATTTGTTGCAAAGGATATGGAAAAATTAGAGTAAGGCGTGGTATTTTATCTTCTACCTCAATAGACATGGGCCGATCTTGCTTGTTTTCAATATGGCATATTTAAATTTGATCTAGTTCATCTAGGGCCGTGGCAAAGTTGATTTCAATCTGAATACGGAAGGACAGGTGGACATCGCTCAATCGACTTCGATATGCATAAGAACTCAGAATATAAAGGGTCATCCAAATGTGACGCCTAGATATCAGCACTATATAATTTGTCACGATCTTTTCAGATGACATAAGCCATTTTGTTTTATTAGAAGGTAGTACAGTTTTAACCATGGACATTTACAACGTCATAATTTCGCTAGTTGGATTATTGAACAACGAACAACAGATTCATTGTTTTCAAGCAAAATTTTGTTTAGTGAAGAAGCTCATTTCAGAATGGATGAATTAGTCAATAAGCAAAATTGTCGTATCTGGGGTGATGAATATCCTCGTGTTATTCATGAAAAATCTCTACACCCACAAAAAGTTACTGTTTGGTGTGCATTTTGTGCAAATGGAATCATTGGGCCATTTTTCTTCGAAGATGATGCTGGAAAGGCTGTTACTGTGAATGCTGAGCGATACCAATCAATATTGAGAGACTTTTTATGGACACAGTTGAATCATATTGATGTGTCTGACGTCTATTTCCAGCAAGACGGTGCTACATGCCACACAACTCGAGAAAACATTACGCTTTTGCGTTCAAAATTTCCTCAACGTGTTATTATACCAAATGCAGATTTCAATTGGCCTCCAAGGTCATGTGATCTAACACCATTAGATTTTTTTGTGGGGTGTTTTGAAAAGTCGAGTGTATGCTAACAAGCTACAAACAATTAATGATCTAAAGAACAACATTCAAGTTGCAATTCATGAAATAACACCAGCAACATGTCAGAAAGTCATTGAACATTACGATATTCGGATTGATGTCTGCAGACGCAGTCATGGTGGACATTTGAATGATATTCTATTCCACTTATAATTGTGATGGATCATACTTTTAATAAAAAAAAAAACAGCTTGAAAAAATTGCAAATAGTTTGTGTTTTATTTCAAAGAAACACGTAGGCGCGTTTTTTTTTTATGACCCTTTATATAATTTATGGGACCGGAAATGGATTTTGTAGAAATTACACACGGAATAACAAACCCCTTTTCCACCACTGTTGAATAGTTTAAAATATTCTACAACATCGAAATGCAATGTATAAAATCCTACATTGTATATAATTATTGTATATAAACTTTTTTTCTCTTACTCTTTTATTTAAACCTCTTTGTGGTGGAATTTTTACTAATCACCCGTTATTTGATACCTGAAATAATTTAAGGTGTTACAAGTAAAAAACTAATTAAGTCAACTCATCTTCCTTTTATGTCTTCTTGTCAAAAATGTTCATTTCTACTCCAACTACACACAATTATAATTACAAGAAAAATATCCTTTGATAAAATAACAACCGACAGAAAGAAATATAATGACAAAAAAAAATTAATTAAATAAAAAGGTAATGCTATAAGCAATATAAAAAGCAAACAAACAGTTAACAACATCACAACAAAGGCAACAAAGATACTTATTGGGTTGTGGAGAAAGAACACAATGTAACAGAAGACAGGTACATTAAATTCTATCAACGAACAACAGTCATTTTATTTTCTACTAAAAGCAGGTCGTTTTTTGACAATCTTCTTAATCACTTTTTGTTTTGACAGTTTCTGTCTTAAATCTGTAGTTTTTAATTAGTCCCTAATGCTAAATATCAGTGTCAGTGTAATGAAATGACTAGCATGTCCACGTAATAAATGTTTAAGTTCTTCCTTGTTAACGTTACAATCAACAAATTATCTATCTTTAAAGATAAAGCGTAATTTTATACAAATTAACAATGTCGACTGATGCGAAGGGAAACCAGATGGCAAAGCAGAGCCACAGGTCTCTAGTTCTTCAAAAACAAAGTAAGTGAAGGCTTCCTTGTTAACGGCGACAGCTACAGATCAAACATAAGATGCCCAAGTAGATGTGGAATATAAAAAAATGTTCAATAAATTGTTGGAATGACATTAATATACGTTACAAAAAAAATGGCGTTAGATGACAAGCAAGATCTTGGAACTTTGAAAGAACTATAATTTTCTTGAAGTCTTAAGTGTGTGAAAATAAATTCAAGTAATCCGATATTTCTTAAGTTAGTATAGCCTGGAAAATTCCCTAAATAAAGACGCCAATATGCAGCAGAAACTTATAAAATTCTATATAAAAGATCTGTGCCATCATGACGTGCCAAGCCTTGGAATATGCTTGAACTTCAACATGATTCATAAATTTTGAATTAAAAGAAAAAAAAAAAAAAAGAAATTTTACCACAGACTCTAATTTTATTGAAACCCCGTTAAAAGAATTAAATTGAAAGACAGTAAAAAAACACCCATAAAAAACAAAAACTTTCAAAGCAATTGGAATCAGGCAACGAAAAGCTGAAAAACAAAATAACTGACTTAACCTTCATAAGGTCCTCAAATTTTACTTACGTTAACGTTCTTTGGGTCAAATTTGACCCAGTTAGAAAATTCGATATGAAAAAACTTGTTTTCTTTAATTAAGTTTGTTTTTAAAGTTAGTACTTTTTTTAGCTTTGTTTTTTTTTTTTTTTTTTTTTTTTTTATTTAGTTCAAGTTCTGTAATAATACAAGCCTTTATTCCGCCAAAATAATATATTACAATTGATTCTATAGTTTAATACCAAAAATAACCCTATGATAACATAAAATTTATAAACATAAATTTATATATATATATATATATATATATATATATGTGCTTTTTCCCCTTTCATTTACGGCATCAATTCATAACCATCAAAATTACAATAGCAACAGTGTGAAGAACTTAAGCCCAATGTTAACGACGTAATATATCGGAAAGCAATATTTAAGAAATATTAAAATACTCAAGCAGCTTTTTATAATAGACCGCAACAGAAAAATGAAATGATCTTAATGTAGCTGGTAATCGATTCCATGAACGGGCTGTTTGAACAATAAATGATTTTTCGAGGAAGGAGGTATATATTCCAGGTATGAAAATTTGTAAATTTCTTGACGAATGGATAAAGAGAATGCGTTGAGTTAAAAATGTGGGAGTTGAGTTTCTCATAATTTTATAATAGCATAAAAGGAGCTTTAAAGTTAGGAAATTAGAGAACGAGCACTTCAGAAATTGGTTAACATACATCGATATATGATCGCGATGTCGGAGTTGAAATACAAATCGTATGATTTTGTTTATTAAGAGTTCAATCCTTCTTATATTTGTATTAGATGTACGCGAGAAAATTTCCAAGCAATATGACAACTGAGACATAAGTAAAGCATGCGCTAGCTTAAATCTTACATTGTATGGTAAATATACGTTTAAGGAATATAATCGTCGGAGTGTAAAATTAATACTTGAATAGATCTTGTTTATATGAAAAGCGTAACTAAGTTTATCATCAATAACTACACCTAAAACTCTTATTCGGTCAACACAATCAATGCGTTCACCATTTAGGTGTACTATAAATTCTTGAGAAGCCAATCGACCAAATTTCATGACCTTCGTCTTTGATGAATTTATTGAAAGACTATTCGTCACCATCCATGTTTCTACTTTATTTAGAGTATTATTGACCACTTCTTGAAGTATGTTAAGTGAACGTTCTCCGAAAAACAACAGCTGAATGTCATCTGCAAAAGCAAAAGATTCGCACGATTCTAATCCACGTAAGCAAAATAAATCGTTCATGTACATTGAGAATAGAAATGGTCCAAGCACTGAGCCTTGAGCCACACCAGAATATATATGTCTCAAATTTGATTGACTTCCATTGAAATTGACAAATTGTTTACGTCCACATAAATATGATTGCATAAGTCGGCAAGATGATCGAGTAAATTTAAACTCTAGGTTTAGTTTACTTAACATTTTTACATGATCAATGCGATCAAATGCTTTTGACAAATCCAAGGAAACTAAAATACAAGATTCGTTTGCATCAATGCTATCTCTTATTGCTTCTGTAATGCCCAATAACGTCGAAGACGTACTGCAGTTCTTTCGGAAACCAGTTTGTCTATCATTTAATAATGAATGCTGAGAAATGTATTGATAAATTTGAAATTGTAAAATATGTTCAAAAACCCTAGATAGTGCAGGCAAGATACTTATCGGCCTCAGGTTTGATAAACTTATTTCTGATTCAGTTTTTGGAATTGGAATAACTTTCGCACATTTCCATCTATCTGGGAAAACTGATGTTGTTAAAATGGTATTGAATATATGCAAAATGTGAGTTGATATTAGGGGAAAAACCAATTTATAAAATTTGAATGGTATTCCGTCCACACCACATGCATTAGTTTTGATTTTCCCAAATGCCATATAAAGATCAGATATATAAATGCGCATAAAAGAAAAACCTCCTTGATGATTATCAAATAACGTACTGTTGACATCAAACTCCCTATTGAAATTCGAACTCAAATTTTCACAAAAGAAGTTATTAATTATATTAGCATTCAAATTTTTCGCTCCAGAATCAGAGGTTTTTAAGCCAGCATGTTTTAAATGGGTCCACATTTCTTTGGTGTTCATATTCTCAAATTTTTTCGAAAAATGCCTTTTATTTACTTTACGAATGATGGCTTTAGCTTTATTCCTGAGTTTACAAAAAATTTTCCAATTAACATCAGTTCTATTTTTCGTATAGGCTTTATACGCAATATCTCTTAGAGAGTTTGCATACTTTATCTCTCTTGATTTCATCCACTCTATCTTTTTTTGTTTTGTATTGAACGTGCAGATAGGTACAAAAGAAAACATGCTTGAAATCAACGATTCTAATTCTGAAACTTGATAGTTCACATCAGTAGAATTGTAGAATGATGAAATGTCATAATCCGCCAAATACGAAGTTATACCATCCATATCGGTTAGAGAGTAGTTGCGATATTGTACATAACTGTTGTCAGTTTCAGAGGTACGAACATGGCCAAAGTTAAACGAAGCAAAAATTAACGAGTGGTGGGAAAGAAATGAGCATTGAACCTGACCAGTTTTGCTTAACGTACATATGTTACTAACAAGAAAAAAATCTAAAAGCGATGTTGTGTTATGTTGAACATCAAAGTGAGTAGGCAAATTATTATGAGCAACAGATAAGTTGAGACGTTCGCATAAAGATCGAAATTTATTAGCGTTTGTGCTATTGAATAAGTTATTATTGAAATCCCCAACGACTATTATGTAATCATATTGATTTTAATATTAAAGCTGCACGTTTTATTTATTTATTACGAATTCATATATGTATATATTTATTTTAAATAAAGAAAGTTGTGTTCTTGGCAAGGAATTTTGCTGTTTTATATAGGGCGTGGCAAACTACAATCCTAAATATTCCAAAAAATGACGACGTTTGGCAAAACAGGTTTCTTTCCAACCATTACTAGCCGATGTAAACAATATAAAAGCATTCAAAGCTGATATATCTAAAATGTTGCAAAATACAACTTGAGGCCATCCATTGGTTTTCCTTTTGCAAGTGCAACATGAACAACTTTATCCCGAGTATCAACTCCTCCTTTACATTTATTACAGTCTAGTATCATTTGCGGCTTATGTCCTCACGATTGCTTATTTCTGGACTATGATGCAAAGTGCTAAGAAGATTCATAGACTTATTTTTCTTTGGAATATATGAAACGAGAGTAGTGTCCTTAGTGAACCAAAAAAATGATGAACATAACGGTCTTCCTTTAGTTGACAAAAGCTTAGGTGTCAATTCAATCCTTATTGTCAAATCTTATTACTCTAGAAAGACTTTTGAATCTTCTCAATGGCATAATTGCTCTAAAAATTGGTATTCCTTTCTCAGAGTCCCATACACATTCTGTACTTTCATTATTTGATCTTTACACTCCAGCTAACAAAAGTGTACCCATAAAGGTGTCGTCAACTTCAGTCCAATCCATATCAAAAACACGTTTACCTTTATTATTGGTATATTTCAAAATAATGTTTATTACAGGTGGCGGGAAAAACAATTGAAAAGTGGAAATTTATTCCCTTGTGATTATCGAACAAGAGAAGTGGGTGAGATGTGGTTTCACGCTAATAATGTTCTTGCTCCGGAATCTTCCTTGACTATTTGTAAGTGGTTGTCTGAAATATCTTATTCCACCTACTTTTGTTGTCATTGCTGCAGTTGTTGCTACATCAATTTCATTTCCACTAAAACTGTCAGTTGTCCCCGCGATTCTAAGTTATCTTCATATTCTAAACAAATCTCCTCTTCGTCCGATAGTGCATTTAGCAAATTTTCTATTTCACTAGTATTCATTTTCCGACAAGAAATACAGACTCGACACTTTATAACGTTGATACGTTAGATTAGTTCCGTGTTTATTATATGACTGAAAACAGTTTTGCATAAGAAAATAAGATTTGCTTTTTACATGGGGACCCGTTTTTCATACCAGTAATGTTCACCAAAAATGGAGAAAATAAAGGAGACAGATATATTGACTTTTAATTTTGGTGAAAAAAACATTTGCAATTTTTCTTTACAAATAAATTATTTCAACAAAACTGTGTAAAAACATAAAGATTTTGTTATGGGTCAAATTTGACCCGAAGGTCTTAAGTGCTAAAAACTGCATAATTTTTTTTTGGTACAATATTTTCTTATAAAAACCAAAAATAGTTATTAGTATTCAAAATTAAATAAAATTCATAAAATATCTAAAATCTAAACCCCCTACTTTCGGAAAAAAATTCAATTTTCTTGCAAAATGGGTCAAATTTGACCCGAAGACCTAATGAAGGTTAACTACAAATTAAGACAAAGACTTGCAGACACCCAACCACCCACTAAAAGAATCAACTGAAAATTCGTAAATTTATTTGTAACTGTATATGGCTGCTTTGTTGTGTTGTTGTAGAAAAAATAAACTTCAGATTTAATGAAAAGTGACAATGTATTTTTGTAGAGTAAAAATAACAAACCACATAGAAAATACACACACACACACACATATATATAAGAAAAATTATACAACTTGTTTTTTGTTTACCTTTAAGTAGAGTACAATTTCATTTTATACCCAACTCAAAATGAATGTTGAGCATGTCGAAAATTTTGAATATAAAATGTACTTTCACCTTGTTTACATTCTTCTGCTGAATTGTGTGATTTTTGTTTTTGTTTTTTTTTCTTGTATTTTTCTGACTTGTCATTGAGTATACGATCCCAGGAATTTGACTCTATTCATATTTCAAGTATTGCACAGTGGGTTAAAATGAAAAATATAATTGTTTTAAATCTATAACTTTTTGTTTTTTGCAAAACAGACTTTTTTTTTACTATTTAAAAAGTTATTTTGGATGCTATTTGTAATTTTCTAATTTTTTTGTGGGTAAAAGCGCTATAACTCTTTTACTCAAAATAAGGCATGTTGTATTTATTATTTATTGTATTTATATTTTTTAATAAATAACTATCGATAACTTTTCTGTCCTCGTAAAACAAATAAAACGTAAAAGATAATTATTTTTATTTTTAAAAACTAATTATTAATCGAATTTTTTTAGCATTATAACTGAATAAATTTTAATCCGATTTAAGGATAATCTATTTAAGCAAGTAATATAAGAAATTAATATGCGAATAATACTCAGAATCAATCAATATTAATTTGGTTAGACGAAATTCAGTCACAACCCAAATTGGTTTCTTTACTAGAGTCACGTTTAGCAGAACGCGATCTTAAGCCGATTTAAGATTCAATTTGGTTGTAAAATGAATAATTTTTATCTTCGTTAAATTTTTGTTATTTCTACCCAATTGCACTTTTTTGTGTGACAGTGGTGCATCTTAACTCACATATTCTTGCATTTCGTAACAAGTTACATATGTCTTTAATAAAGCCTAGTACTTTGTTCGGTTTTGCGAAAAATGTTGAGCGACATACATTATTTTGCTTGAAAATTTTACACTTAGCTTATGTCTTAACAGTGAAAAAAAAAAACATATGATTTAATTTTGTGTGCCTCGAAAAAATTTAAAAATATTCTAAGGCCGAAGAGAAATATTTATCCAACTCATCTAAGTTAAAAAATTTATCCCATATATGTTTTCTTAATTGCAGTAATGAACAAACGCTTTTCAGCGTAATTAAATTTATTTATATATATTTTTAAATTTACACTTTTTTAATTTTTTTACCTTTCTGAAAACAATAAAATTTAATCATAACAAACGGTGTGAAAAATGGTAGTCAAAAATTCTGTAGGAAAAAACAAGTGTTGTTTATATTATTTTGTAGTTAAAAAATGTTGCCATAAAAATTTTTTAGTTTATAAACATGTTGAGAGAAACATTTCCCGACTTGTTCACTAATAAACAGAGTATTACTTTAACAACATTATTTCGTATTAATTTCGTAGTAATTTTTTTATATCGACTCTTCACATCATTTCGCACAAACTGTTGTGTACTAAGCTTAAAACAATATAAAGAGAGCCAAATATTATTGAAAACTTAATTTTAACCCAAACTAAAATTATCATCTAAAATTTATTAGTTTCTTGGGTCAGGAATAATTCACAAACGGGTCTAGAATTTCTTCTTTTGACTTTCCATATCAAACTTTTTGTTAATCTTAAAAATTAAATGCTTAAAGTATGGTATTCCATTCACAATTTCTTGCGAAATGCCTCAATAAATAATGTTTCCGAAGTTGTGCTTTTTTGGTTTTGTTATATTATGAAATTTTTTTAGCAACATGTTTCCTTACTCAAGAATATTTCTGGCAATATTTTATTACAACTGCGAAATAATATAAGTATATCGCACACCTGGTTCAAAAGTGACTGAACTCAAAATTTAATTAAATTGTTCATTATAGAATGTATAAATATTGAACAAATAAAAAGAACTTTTTGTATCATAATCGATATGGATTTTCTACTAAATAGTCGAAAGTTTTTGTTTTTAACTATTTTTATTCAGGTCAAAAACAGTTTTTTTTTCATTTCTGAAAAGTTAAAACTTTGAGTAGATTCATTTTTGAACTAGGTGTATTATATGTTCTTGAAAACGCTGCGTTTTCAAATCGCTTAAGTTTTGAAAAACGCAAAACGAATCTCTGAATGTCCTGAAATCGCTACGATTTACTGGCGTTTTTCTTTTTTCGAAGTTGTGCTCGAACAATAAAAAGATATGTTTTTGTCATGAAAAAACAAAACAAAAAAATTAATTTTAAACAAAAATGCCATCAGTAGCTTTAACCCTTTCGGGACTACTGGGATAATACGTCCCAGCAATTTTCAAACTGTCTTTTTTTCTTTATTTTTAACGCAATCGCCAGGGAGGTAGAACTGCCAAACGTCCACAAACGGATAGCATCAATATTGGAGACCACTTGCCAGTAGAGCAAGAGAAGCGTTGTCGCTGTGTCCGCTGTTCTTCACTTGGCATAGAAAAGCGAACAAAGATGATATGCTCAGGTTGTAACAACGCCTTATGTTACAAGTGTTTTGGGCCATTCCACAAATAAATACCTAATTTCATTTCTAAAATGTTAAAAATAAATGTAAACTTTTATCTAAATCTAATAATATTTATAATTTAGTTATCTTTTTAATTTCGAATCGCTTTTTGAGAACACTGATTGGGATTTTATGTCCCATGAAAATATTTGTTGGGATTATATGTCCCAGGATAAAAGGACAAATTTAAAATGTTTAAGTACGGAGAACATAATACTTTTATCATACCTTTTAAAATATGAAAAAAATTTTACCATACATAATTTGGTTTTCAAAATAAAACTCCGTCCCGAAAGGGTTAAAGAACCTAAAATCAAAAGAAATTATGTTTGAATGAATCGCCAATTCAAATGAAAACAATCAAGAGAGACAGTTAAAAAACTCGTAAAGAAATTATTAAATTCCAAATTTTTTATTAAAATCGTAAAAAAAAGTTATCATTTTTTATTAAAATATAGAGAAAACACGTTCAATTTAATCTCTGCATTATTAAAATTTCTCTTCAAAGTGCAGTTTATACAAAATAAACCGGATCGCATCTGTATACATCAGCGGTTTGAATGCGCCAAATTTCTGTTATTGGGTTTTAAGCGATATGCGTTTTTCAGAACATGGACGATAAGTTAAACTTTTTTTTTGCGGAAATATAATTAACATCAAACTATGTTGCGTAAGCCAATGAAAACTATGATGTTTCTTCTTGAAAATTTAATTGGCACCACTAGCTGATTATCAAATTTTTTGTTTAACAATATCCGCAAGTTTGAACAAAGCACGTAGATTAATAAGAAAAATTTAATATTGAATTTGTAATCTTTTTGTTTTGTGAAGTTACGCAATGGTTTTTGGTATCATGTACTGCAAAATGTTTCGGGAACATTTTTGGACATGGGAAACAATTTTAGCTGTACCCTTGTAGCGTGTAATTTTTAGCAATATAGTAAATAATGTTGCATACTTAAGGGCAACAAGAGAACAATTTTCTTGATTGGTACCACTAGCCGCCTTTTAAAATTTACAAACGGAATAAGTTACGTTACTAACAATTTTCAAAAATTTAAGCCAGGAGGAGAGTAAAAGGGGAAGCAGGCATTTTTATGCATCTTAATCGATTTTAACAAAGTCACGACAAATCAATTTGAATGAAATTCGATCCTTATTGATCTTAACTTAATCAGATTTAAAAGATATTTGAAATACTGATATATCCTGGTCTATATGATCCTAAAAAATTTGATCGATTTCTTACGTGTTCGGAGTGGTTAAAAACTATCAAAAATTTAACACAGGCAATGCTGGAAACAATAAGAGTTAGCTAGTTTTTTATAAATATTTATTTCTTTAACCCACTGTTTATCGTATTCTAGGGCTAAGAGTCTGCTCTTTGAATTTATATTACAATTCGTTTTTGTTTTTTTTTAATTTTTTTCTCAAAGCTGCTAAGCATACCTGTCATTCTATTGTTTTTAAGTACATGGAGAAGTATTGCATGTCTTGTTACATTTTAATTTCGCTTAGTGGGGTTTCCATTACATTTTTGGGTGTATATCAGGTGAAACTTACTCCCAAAATATATTTCAATGTTTTTGCAGGAGATGAAATCTAAGACATAATACCTTTTGACGCATAACAAATGAAGAGACGAAAGTATACACGTATTATACATATATAGCTCAAGACCTAAATAAAGTTGAAAGGTATAGTATTTAAATTTGACACAAGGTAATTTTAAACTCCAGAAATCTGAAAAATATGACAAGTTCTTGGCAATCTTGCAAAAGGGGTCAAAATGTTTTTTTTTTATTTTAATTTTAAAATAATGTTCGTGTAGACGTATTTAATTATAATTATAAGGTTTCTAATGTGTCTCATTTTGCAATTATTTTTCTTTCGCAATATAAAAGACATAAAACAAAAGAAGTAAAGTGTAATTGTTTACTTCTACTTTTTATTTTGAGTGTTGAATGGCTCATAAAAATGGCAAACCGAGTATCATAATAACTATTTACCCAAAGGCTGGCTGGCTGGCTGTTTTAACTTACACAATTATATTACTTCTATATAAAGCCAGTGTACACTTGTGAACGTATATTCACAATTATGATGCATTTTTTGTTTTTAATTTAACGCAAAGTCATTTTGTGCTTGTATTAAATAGCACATGGCGTCAAAGTATCATTAAAACAATAAAAATTTCCGTTTTAGTATTTTGCATTTATAGTGCAGTACAAAGTACGTCTGCTTAACGTAGACCCTTTCAACTTTATATTACTTTGTTCCCAATTGTTTTTTGGGGAAAATTCCTCACGAAAGAGAAGTATTATTGTTAGGTGCAGCTTGCCAGCAGTGTTTGATTTTATGTCCTGTTAAAAAATTATTTTGTGAGATCTGTTAAATCAGGGATGACATATTTGCTTTTGTAAAGTTTCCTAATAAAAATTTAATTTATTTTCTTTGGTGCTCTATAACTTTATCAATAGTTGTTTAAGTCACTTTATTTTATTTTTCTTCCTTCATTTATCTAGATGCATTAACTAAATGTAAGAAAAATAAAAGTTTAGTTGGTATGTTGTTGTTTTAAACTTTTATGTAAGACTTTTATACATTTTATTGAGCTGCTAATTAAACTCTTATATTGATTTCGAAAGTTTAAGAAAATCTATTCATTTTTAATTAAATTAAACCACGGGAATATTAAATTTAATTAATTAATTAATTTTCAAAAAATATCGTGCTGCTTTTTAATCCCGAATTAACTATTAAATCACAGTTACAATGGCCATTTCGCTACCGCGTACTTAGCTATTTAGAAAACTTCTCACAAACATTTTAAGCAAACTAAAGCTTTTTGTCCAAACTATAAAGCGATGACAAAAATCAAAGTTTAAGCAAAAAACAAAACAACAATCTTTTGTTTTTGGCTTTTTTTTTGGCTCTTTTATACATAGACACAAATATTAAATATTTTTTTGTAATCAAAATTATTTGTAACATGGAAAAGAAAACACGAATTTCAATTTTGGGTCATACGTCCCTTTCTTTGAGAACAGAGTAGGCAACACGCTAACCATCTTGATGACCATTAGAGTTTAACACTGATAATACAACAACATTCTCTGAAGGCCATTAATTTTTATTATTTTTTTTTTTATTAAAAATAAAACATCTTAAAACCTAAACGCTCTGCAAATTTGGGAAAATAATTTTTACAATTTTTTTAAAACTTTTTATGACAAATTTTCGTACAATTTAAAGGAATTTTTTTTAGAATCTTTTATTTCTCATGCAGGAAAATCACATTCTTAACACCTTCCTAGAACTTCAATCAGGAAAATTTTTCATCACTTATAAAATATATAAAAATTTTATTTTAAGCCCGAAAAATGCAGTTTTAATAAAAAAAATCTTCCACGCATTTCTTTCTTTAAAGAACAAAAACTAAACTTTTTATAAAACAACTTTTTAATTGGATTATTTTCTAGTGAGTATCCAAATATATATCGGCTTTCATAAAATAAGAATTAAAATTATTTTTCTATTTCAAATCAGCAGAAAAAGTTCTGAAACTTGAATTTATCATAATTGTTACACCATCAGATTATTCTTAAAACTTGGCAAAAATTGCCGAGATCCTCATATGTAGAAAGTGGCTTAGGCGGCAAAAATTCAGAGCTAGTTCGAAAATAATAGGAAAACTGGAGAAATTAGTTTTACCTTATTTTATAATCTTTTAACTTTTTTTTATTTACTTATTTTTTTTCAATTTTACTCTCCAGTTAAAAGGAGCTTCTTGTTTTGCGTAAACAATTTAATGTGTTTAAGAAAAGAGATGTTAAAAAAATATAATATAAAAAGCAAATATAACAATAATATGCGGTTGAAAATGAGATTTTAACACTTTTCATAAAAATATTTTTACATATACAATTGAATGAAGGCAGAGGAAGAATGGGTACGAGAAAGTTTAAGAATGTTTTTTTTTTTTTGTAGTTCTTATGAATGTATTTGTTTGTGTTAAAGTGTGCTTGTTTTTATTTGAAAAGCTGGAAAAATATGAACAATATTACAGAATATGAGTAAATAAAAATAAAACAAAAAAGCATGCCCTTAAGCATCATTTTCACACTTTCAAAAAAAAAGTATGTTTTTATATCAACATCTTTTTTAATGCGACCATTATTGTCACAGGGGAAGGAATGCTCACAGAGAACTTTTAATGCCGAACTTATTTGAGGGGATTAAATTATTAAGAAATCTCATCAAAGTATGCAACACTTTAAATACCTTTTAGTTTTCAATACCAGGGGTGCAATGTTTTGATAGTCAGGAAAATGTTTTGAACAAAAAAGTAAAAATAATAAAATTTGATGTCACTGAACTGATTTGACTTTTTCCTTTTAAATTCGGAATGTATGAATCTTAAACACAATGGTGAAACAAAGTATGTGAAAAGATTGAAATTTACATGAATTTTAAATTTTATTTTCGATTAAAATATTTCTAATTTATATCGATATTTCTTTCTTCTTTTCAATTATAATTTAAGTAGTAATTTCATACTTTAAAATTGAAATTGTTAAAGAATCTTCAGGCCACCAATAGCTGCAGTCTTCCTACTTCTTTGGTATGAATATTTTTATTCTCAGATATTTAAATAAATTTGGATCCTCATTTGGCGACGTGGCGATTGTTTATCGACTTATAAAGTATTTGGTCATTTTTACATGAAAAGTATGTAATATGTCTTGACAAATGTCGATATAAAAAATTGGGTGAAACTAAGTTTCCATTTTTGTTTAAATTTTAACAGCAGAAAATGATAAATCAGTGCAAAACATTTACGATGAACTGTGTGTGGCCTTTAGTTATTGACGTAAATAATTTAAACTTAGAATTTCAGTCATATATTGTGGACGCCGGAAAGGCTGTATTCTTGTTTAATTTTATTTTTCTCAAAAATGTTTAGCCAACCGTCAATAAATAAAGCTCATAGTTTTAAACAATTTATTTACTGATATGCCAAACACATTCCTTCCACCACACGCCACTGACTATGAGTCGACATTTCAATCTAAATTAAGTAATATTTAAATGGATGATTAAATCGTTAGCACTATACGAGAAAATTGTTTTTCATATATAAGGATGCTTGTAAAGAAACAACTAAATAGGCATCCTGTAAATATGAATATTGTAATTCATTGCCACAAACACAATTCGTGGTTTTCAGAGATAAATGGTTATGAAAACTAATACACCGTTTGATGTGTTTGATTTAAAAGATTATTTTAATGATGGTATTCCCACTAATTTACGTAAATCGTGGCAGAGGTTAAAGAAATGTGAGAGTACTTCAGGTACGCACTATTTTAAGAAAATTGATCGGGCCGTAATTTATTTGCTTGTAATTCCAACTAATAATGCCGGCGTTGAAAGAGTATTTTCGATAATGAATTCTTATACTTTTTGAGGCATTATGATGCACTTCCTTTATACCTTCTCAAGAAACGCTTTGCATACCATGTATTCCAAGGAGGAGGACGCTGACGAATCTATTAAATATAACGTATGCAGGGTACTAGAAATATTATTAAAATATATAATTATTATTCCATACGAGGGCTGCTCTATATATTTCTGGCCTAATAGTGAAAATGCGAATATTTATAATTAAAAATGGTTTTATTGTTTTTCAAAGTATTCTCCAGCATGATTCATACACTTTTGCATGCGCTCAAACCAGTTGTCGAAGCACTCTTTCCACTCCGATTGAAACACCTCTAAAACATGGTTTTTGAACACTTCAACAGCTTCTTTTGGGGACGAAAATCGTTGATCACGCATTTTTTTCTTCATGTGCGGAAACAAGTCATTAGGTGCCAAGTCAGGGCTGTACGGCGGATGACCCATTATTTCGACGTTTTGGCCGGTCAAAAACGCTCTGGTTTGAGCCGATGTGTGAGAGCTCGCATTGTCATGGTGAACAATGATTCGTCTTCTCTTGTTGGTTTTTCGAATTTCTCCGATGACTTCAGACAAACAAATTGTAGTGTACCACTCAGAAGCGACGTCCTACGTTGCTCAAGTGGAACAGTCGCCACATGACCAGTTTTGCCCAAGAAACAGGCGACCATTTGCTTTGAAGTGCTTATTCCACGAACAACTTTGGTTGGATTTTGCTCGTCTTTGAAGACCCACACGGTCGATTGTTGTTTCGTTTCGGGCTCATACGCATAGATCCATGATTCGTCACCTGTAACGATCTTATAAACGTCTTTTGAAGCACCGCAATCGTATTCTTGCAACATTTCTTTGCACCAATCGACACGAGCCTTTTTTTGAGCGACTTTCAAATTGTGCGGGATCCAACGACAACAAACCTTTTTTACGGCCAGGTGTTAATGCAGTACCGAATGTATGCTGGTGGAAGAAATGTCCAAGGATGTCTCTATCTCTCGGTATGTCGCATGTCGATCTTGCATTATGAGTTCAAGCACGGCATCAATGTTCTCTGGCACAACAGCCGTTTTTGGACGACCTTCACGGAATTCGTCTTTGAGCGAGCTTCCGCCACGATTAAATTCATTATACCAATTCTTCACAGTGCTATAAGATGGTGCTTCATCGCCATACAAAGATTTAAGTTCATCAATGCACTCTTGTCGTGATAATCCACGTCGAAATTTCTGGAAAATGATGGCACGAAAATGTTCACGAGTTAATTCCATTTTTTTCTATATTAATTTTTTCAAGTCACTGTAAACAACACAAAAAATGGTCGTACGTCAAAACGTTTTGAGTACGATTATGCTTAAAACTGACAAACTTTCCAATGGAAATGTCAGATATATACAGCAGCCCTCGTATTATTTTATTAATCAGCAGTCTTACTCTGAGATTGTCGTAGCTAAATCTAAATCTCGATCGCAAAAAAGCTTAAAATAAAATTACCACAAATCTAGGAATAAGAATAACATTTGTAGCCAAAAATCGCTAAATTGTTTTTTTTTAGATTTTTAGCAATAGATATATTTTTTATGGATATAATTCAACTAGTTAATAGTAATCGTTGTACTCCTCACGTGTTAACATTTTTAATTTTTTAAATAGAACATAACTGGCATACGTATTTATTTCGGCGATTTTTTTTCAGTTTTTAGCGAGTTTTAGCCATTTCGATGAAATTATTTTTTTTAAGAAATATTTTTAATAAACAAGAATGTATATAAAAATTATTAACTAAAATATCAAAAAATCCATTTGGAGATTTTGGCGAATTTCTTTAAAAAGAATCTGACAACCCTATTTCCTGCACCCATAGATATTTTCATACAAGACTGGATATCGTATGGATACCCGATAGGCAGTGGATTGCACCCTGGCTGTCAGTAATTATGCGAATATTTGTTCAAAATTTCTGTGATGTCAAAGCCAATTATTGCTTTCTTTATTTTTTTTCTAATAATTCAGTCCGATTGTTTAGTAATTTTATTTATTAAGATTAGAATTAAAAATAAAAAATAATCATAAATAATCATAATATTCTCATGAAATATTTACTTTTTTAAACTAAACTAAAAAATGAAATGTATTACTGCGAGGAAAGCATATCCATGGATTCTACCCACTGATGAGCTATATATCAGCAGTAGCGAAATGGCCATATGCTTTCACCGCAGTAATACATTTCATTTTAGTTTATGAAATATTTATGTTTCAAGGAATCAAGCACAATTAAAGTAAATAATTATAACCAATAATGTTTATAAAAAAGCAATTTTAAGCTTAACTTAAATGGAATATAATAATTTGTAGAATATTTATTGCTAAGAGATTTGTACCGCTTGAACATTTTTTATATAAAATAATTTTTCTTAAAAATTAGAATTTAATTAAAGTTGCTTTTAAGGGTCGTTTAATTTGTTTTAAATTATAAAAATTATACAATATACCACAATGATCTTTATCAATAAGCAGTTCTTGCTTGCGGATTTTTTATATATGTAAAAGAAACTTTTAAAATATTGAATTAACGATTAGAGTCATAAATTCTGTTCTATATAATATTTCAAACGCCTGAAAGTATGCTTGCAGTAATATTTAATCTACTTCAGTCCATTTATGGCTAAGAATGCAGCAAAAATGTATTCTATATATATTAATCCGTGGAAAGATTTATGAATAATGTAATATCCTTTACAAACGTTTTTGTTGTTTAGGCGTGATTGAGCAATAAACATACAGGCATAGAAATTTTTTCATTTAAAATATTAGTTAAATCTAGAATTATTAAAAGTTGTTTTTAAAATACAGAATGGTAACTCTATGTTTTTTCCACCCTTTACAAAGTCTTAAATTATTATTCGTTTATTTTAAAATCAGTTCTACTCGGTGTGATGAGAACAAAATTTAATTTAAGTCAATTTTTACCGATGACGTTTTTTCTTCAGTTCGAATGCCCATTTAGGCTAATTTTTTTTAGCAGAATAATCAGAATGATCCAACCTCTAATAACTCACCTTAATTTGTACATTATTCTGGATTACGTTGACTTCAGAAGACATAAGTTTATTACTACTTTAGAGAATTGCTGAATAAAAAGGCCGAATGGAGACAAGGTTGGTTGAACCTTAAATTTTTCAATTTTAAAAAATTGAAACAAGAAATTGACAAGAACTCAGAACTCAGTATGATTGTGTTAAAAATAAATGCAATTTTTATTGACGTTGGCAATTTTTTTTAAGGCTCATTGGGAAAAATGTTAGATACTTTCATGACAACATTATAAATGTCACGCTCTGGGATAACGAAGAAAGAACAAACAACATCCATACAATTATCAAATTGGATTCAACACCTCAGACAAGAAAATCTCTCAAAAGTTAAGTTGGAAACTTCGGTGGCCAATTAACACAAAGTCCTCCAGACTTTGAAAAGAGAAAAACAAAACTAACAAAAATTATAGACAATCTTAATAATATATTTTCCACCTAGAAATGTTTTTAATAAAACTTCAACTACTGAAATAAGCTCTTGTCAGTTTTCACCTCTTGATATTTCAACATTTTGCCTTAATTTATCAAATATATATATTTTTTTTTACTTATTTAGAATTAATTTGAATATTTTTGTTCATAAAAAGCAAAGTACAAGAAAAAAATACTACTTGACATCGCAACTGTAAAAATTTGAATAAAGAAAGCAAACGATTGGACATAAATGAACTTCTTTTTTAATATTTATCAGTGACTTAAATTCTTTTTGAGTCTTTGTTAAGTTACAATTTGAGTGACAACAGAGGAGCACAATAACTGCGAAGCTAATAAATGTTTACAAATCAGTAAAAGAAACAAAGTACAAAGTGTTAATTTCAAAGGGTTAGACACAATGAACAACGAGATCTTAAAAGAGCAGCAGAAATGACAAGAAAGGAAAACATTTATTTTTTTTTTTTGATCAAAAAAAAAAAAAAAAGTCTTGTTAATGATGGTGGCAAACATTGTTAAGTTGTATTCGAAAAAGATTTGTTTTAAATTACAAAATATTTTTTATTTACAAACTTTAGTTTAAGAAGTGATTCAAAATGTTATGTTTTAAAATTGCATGACACCTAGTCCTTAACCTCAGCTTTAAAAACCTTTAATGTATTATTTTTACTCTTTCTGAGGAAACCACAAGTATAAAAAGGAGAATTAAGTTATTAAAATAAAAGGTATTTCTTATGCATCTTTTTATATTTATAACAAATTTTCAAAGATAACAAATATTTAATCACTTCTAGAGCTATCGGAAAGTAAAAAATTGTATAAAAAAATATAAAATTTTAACAGTAAATTTTCTCAGTGTAGGAGTGGAATCATCAAAAAAAAAACTTTTTATACCCTCTACCACAAAAAGTGGAAAAAGGGTATATCAGGGTGTGTTATTTCTACAATAACCATTTCTCATAAAGTATATATATTCTGACTTCTTATGCATACCGCATTGAGCGATGTCCGTCCGTAAAGCGTGAAAATAGTAAGTATGTCAATCGATCAAATATAATGCCGCAAGAGGTGCTATTGGAAAAAGGCATGATTGGTCCTTGTCCTTCGAAGCAGAAGGCGAAACACCACGCCTACTTTTAATTTTTTATGTCATTTCAAGCAAGAAAATATTTCTAACCAAAAAATAGACATATGGGGCGATAAAGCATTAAAACATGAAAAAACATCAAGTGAAAAAATTGGCGCTCGCCCATATTTTCCGAGTTAGGGGGCTCTGAAATTTTAAAATTTTTGAAAATATCAATATGGGTACCGTTTTAAAGCATTTAAAGAGATTTTCAAGGAAATACTAAAATTTTTTAACAATGCTTAACCTATTAACAGCCAATGTCATTTTTATGTAAAATTATATATATGCAGTCCCAAAATTTTTTTTTATTTTTTAATTGTCTGTTACCCCAAATTTTTCTTCACTTAACTAGATTTACATAGATGGTGAAGCGCATATAAAATTTTGCATAGCCGAATATAGCACTCTTACGTGTTTAATTTTTAGTTTTTATTTTTGATTGAATTTTATTTTAATTTTCACAGATTTAATTACTTGTTTAATCAAAAAATTGCGTTTGTTTTAAATATTTTATTAATTAAATTAACTACGTAATTGATTTAATTAACTATTTAATTGATTTAATTAATTATTTAATTGGATATATTTTTTTTTCAGTTAAATATTTAATTAAAATAATTAAAAATTCACTTAAATTTAATTTTTAAAACGAACTTACAGAAATGTAAATGTAATTCGTTAAATATAAAATATTGTGAAAAATATCGCTGATAAAAATTCAGGTTACCACATTGTGTTACATGAATTGACACTTATTTCTTTTAAAAGCTTTAAATTATTTTTAAACTATGCTGCACTTTTATAACATGACGTATTCCTACATTTACTTCTTAACAATACGTGATGGACACATGTCTTTCACGTACCTTAACTGGCAATTATCAATAAAAAACAACGTACACAGCTTTTGGTGCCGAACAGAACAACAAAAAAAAAAAAAAAATGAAAAAAAAAATGGAAAATAAAATAGGGAATTAAAAAAACCACAGTAAAAATCAAAAAGGGGCCACAGCATTTGAAACAAGTAAAAATGATACTCAGGCGAATTTTTCCGCTCGATTACACTGTACAACACACCAAAAAATTACAAGGTCCGGGCTATAAATTCTGGTAGAGGAGACAAAAAAAAGATATACGTGTATCGGCGTTTTGAAAGTTTACATCTGAATTTCATTTGAGAGGGGGTTAAAATTTCCCAGCTCTGGCACATTCTTATTGTTAAACAGCATAAGAAACCATGTGACCCTTACATTTTAGGTAAAAAATGTGTTCAGCATATTTATGTAAAATGTTACGAAGAACATTTTTGTAGAAATGTTAACCCTCTAACTCCTCAAGATATGGGTCTTTTTTGTCCTTCTTTTAAAAAATAGCAAAAAACACCATTAAAACAGGGTTTTAGAGGGTTAAAATGTTCCACAAAAATGTTACCCGTTAAATTTTACTATAAGTCCCTGAATACACCAAAAAGGAAAATTCAACCATAAAGTCAGAAATAAGACGCAACAAAAGAGAGCTTAGGGTTAATTTAGCATTTATTAAGAATTTTGTTTTAAAGCAAATTTGGATAGCATTAATTACATTTTTTTTAGCTCTAGGCAATTCCACTTCATTATCATACAATGTCCAGCATATTTCAGCGATAAGCGAATGAATGCTTTTACCTTTATAGCGTTCTTCAATGGCTGCGCATGTCTCATGAAATTTTTCACCATGCTCATCAGATTCTGTTGACAACTGGTTCTCAAAGTAATCCAATTTAATTTAAAAAATGAATTTTTGTTGACATATGAACGCAATAAAAGGTTCCTGTTTCAGCAATGGTTCCATCAACATAATGACTAGGACTTCGAAGTTGTAGCACAGGTACTGGGAGTTCGTCAGAATGCGGAAATGGCAGCATGGCTGATGGCACAGTTTTGTATACAAAACTCTTTCGCCTATATCTATTCAATTTTAATATGGAAATATTTTGGCACACGTAACATGTAGCATCATTAAGTTCACCTGGATCTAACCATCGCAAAGGAATACCAAACTGCATTTTTAAAAAATAAGAAAAAAAAACATCAAGTGAAAAAATTGGAGCTCGCCCATATCTTCCGAGGTACGGAGCTTAGAAATTTTCCAATTTTTTGAAATATCAATATGGATATCATTTTAAAGATTTTGAAAAGATCTTTAAGGAAATAGCATTAAGAGCTGATGAAATTTTTTTGTAAAATAATATATATGCAGTACCAATTTTTTTTTAAATCTCTGTCACCCCAATATTTGCTTTTTTATTGGAATTACTTCACTGAACTAGATTTACATATACTATATGGTGAAGGGTATATAAGATTCGGCATAGCCGAATATAGCGCTCTTACTTGTTATTTACAATCTTTAAGGGGAGAAATAATTTTGCGAAGTAATTGAAAATGTATTTATGGCCTCAATAAGGTGTTGTTTTATCATTATTCTGGCTGAAAACAATTATTTTATGATTATAAAAAATACAGATTCAAGGGGAATACTCATATAATAAATGCCTAGGACCACTACTTTATAGAATTAAGTATTCTTCACATAATTTATATCCAAAACGGGAACTGAAAACAAATTTTTTTGGTTTTTGTTTTAAATGTAAATTGTATTTAGAAATTATCGTTACTAATCTGTTAGTAAAATAAGCCTTTGCTGAATATGGTTAACACCATCGTTAATCGTTCTAGTTGCCAATCATGGAAGGAATGGCCCCGTTGATGGAACACTAAAATAATTTAAAGAAAATATTTTAAAGCTTTTTCAAGTATTTAAAATATCACTTGTAAAAATGGTTTAACAGTTTGTTATTCTAGTACCTGGTTTTATTTAGGGACATTCCCAAATTTGTGGAATTTTAACAACCACAATTACTAATTACATTATTTTGTACATCCAAATTGACTTGGGGTGGAATTGTTACATCCGTAAACGTACAACACGTATCGTAAAAATACGTTTTTCGGATTATGACATACGTTAACGGATGGTAATTAACAATAACGCAGATTATAACATACGTTATCGTATACATGAACGTACATTTTTTACGAACTGTCATACGTTAACAAAACTTAGTTCGAATAAGATGAAACATGCAACAAATTCGCTAAAAAAAGTGCGAATTAAACAAATTTAATTTTAGTTTATGATAAAGTTATTATTACAATAAGTTAAATCTAAGATTCATGAATGAACACAAAAATTTGGCAAAAAACATGCTTCCTAATTGGGCATATTAAAATCTAATGCTAACAGATTATGGGATGAGCTTTCCAAGTGTATGAACGCACTAGTACCACCAGTTAATGATGTTATAATTTTAAAATAGGAAATTCGCAATTTATATTTTTGCAAGAAAATATTTATATTTATAATTTTGGCTGATCAAAAATATGTATCAAGCAAAGAAAAAAGTTTTTTTTTTTTAATTGAAAAACCAGAATGAAGGAAGCCTTTATAAAGAAAAGCTGCTGGTGCCAAGTGAAGAAGTGCTAATTGAAGCAGCAGTCCTTGAATCGAGCGCTATAGGCAAAAATTTGGTTTTGACCTTTGCAAACAACAAAATTAAAAAAACTAACCAGCCTGAATACTCTTTCTTTAGCTTTAGAATATTTTAATTTCAAAACTATTGTGAATCATTCAAAAAATTACGATCCGTTTACAATCGTATGTCATAATGCCATTTAGTTCATACGATTAACGTATCATGTAATTTTTTTTCGTACGATTGTCGATGCGAACACGAATGTAACGATTCCACCCCTGATTTATCATAAAATTTAATTGCTTTTTCAAATTTGTTATTCTAAATGAAACATTTTCCTTTTAATTTTCAATTGAAATTTTTTTTATATTTACCTGTTTTTTTTGGTCTATGGACATTCTCGAATTGGTTTTTTCTAAAACAGATTTTTTAAAACCACAATTATTATCCCTTTTCACACGTAATAAAAGGTATATAAAAGGGCAGTACGTAATAACAATTTTCGTAAGATAACGGTAAAAGCATTCATTCGCTTATCGCTGAAATATGCTGGACTTTGTATGATAATGAAGTGGAATTGCCTAGAGATAAAAAAATGTAATTAATGCAATCCAAATTAGCTTTAAAACAAAATTCTTAATAAATTCGAAATTAACCCTAAGCTCTCTTTTGTTGCGTCTTATTTCTGACTTTATGGTTGAATTTTCCTTTTTGGTGTATTCAGGGACTTATAGTAAAATTTAACGGGTAACATTTTTGTGGAACATTTTAACCCTCTAAAACCCTGTTTTAATGGTGTTTTTTGCTATTTTTTAAAAGAAGGACAAAAAAGACCCATATCTTGAGGAGTTAGAGGTTTAACATTTCTACAAAAATGTTCTTCGTAACATTTTACATAAATATGCTGAACACATTTTTTACCTAAAATGTAAGGGTCACATGGTTTCTTATGCCGTTTAACAATAAGAATGTGCCAGAGCTGGGAAATTTTAACCCCCTCTCAAATGAAATTCAGATGTAAACTTTCAAAACGCCGATACACGTATATCTTTTTTTTGTCTCCTCTACCAGAATTTATAGCCCGGACCTTGTAATTTTTGAAAAAATTTGATTTTGTTGTACAGTGTTATTAATGAGACCATATGTTCCCTGTAGACTGACAAATACTCGTATTTATGTGAATGATATTAAATGAGTTTTAAACACATACGAAGAATACGTTTGCACACATTCAAAAAGCCATTGCAAGAAATAAAAGCAACAATAAACAGTTATTTAAGACAACAAAGTATAACTGAAATAATAAAAATAAAAAACAAAAAGGATATATTTTGTAACATATGTCCATGCATCCTTTGCCAAATTTATCACATTTAATATCAGGATTTTGTGCTTTTTTATTGTTTAGCATATTTTAAATTATACGCAAATAAGTCAAAAAATATGATTTGAAGTTTTGTTTTGTTTTCTTTTGAATGTCGATGTATTGTGTTGCTTATATTTTGAAGAAGGATACAATATATTCATGATATGAAAAATATTTATTTTTTATCACCTTTACCGCTGAGGGATTCCTTATTTCTCCATATAAATTCAAAAGTTTTTAGAAGTTTTGAATAAAGTATCTTTATTTTTATGTTTATTTTATTGAAGGCAATAAATTTAATATTCTTAATTTAAACATGTCCTCAAGGAATGTTCTCTTTCTTTTGTAGAGCATATTCCTAAGGTGCTTTAAAATTATTTGACTTTGGAGAGTTTATGAAAAATATTGCTAAATTGAAAAGAAAAACTTTGACGAACTGAACAAAAGGAGTTATTTTAATATACTTCCATCGTTTATAAATTTTAATAGTTTAAAAAAAATAAAACTGGGTCATTAAATTATGTTTTTCGTTTTATAAGATTTAAATTTAAAAAATTAATTTTTTAGACATTTTTTTATTGTTGTTTAAAAAACAAAATTGCGCAACAGCATAAATATGCTTGAAACGGGTTTCACAAATTTGTAATAGATTAATGATTATATGCAAAATTTTTTCTTAATTTATTACAGAAATTAAGAAGTCGAAACCCAGAATCGACAATCCACATTTTAAGCATTTGGCTGCAAAGTTGATTGTCTCCCTTGACTTGAAATAACTCAATGAAAAGAAATCCAGTTGACTTAAATCACTCTGTAAACGCCAGAACAAGAGTGTTAATGACGTAGTAATTAAATTGTTTTTTAGATCGTGTCTTATTAAAACCATACATACACTTTAATAATAATATAAGTCAGGCAGATGGGGGATTCCAGTTACCTATAAAATTGGTATTTTATAAGGTCAACTATACTCTCCTGGAGATTGAAATTCCGCGTTAATTTTTAGTGCACCTTTAATTTTAATTATAACAGACAACTTATTGGCAACAATATTTTTATGGATATTAAAAGACTTATTAGTTATAACAAGTATTTATACTGGATAAAAAATTGCTATTATTAATACTCAATTAGCTGCCAGTAGAACATTTTTTATACCTGACACTGCTTCATTTAGTTATTAATTTAGTATTTTAAAATACTATTTATAACTGTCCTAGATTTTATTTAATCTTAAGAAAAATGCCAAAAAAAAAAACAAAGCGCTAAAAGTCATATGATATTAATTTTCATCTTTTCGTTTTAACAATACCATTTTCGCTAGCGCTAAACTGCTCTTAAGATTCGGCTGCTAAAAGAAAAACATTTGTTTTAATTACTTATTTTATAACGTTTTTTGTTTGTCGTTTGTTATTCTTAAACGTTACAAGAACGACAAAACTGAATGTGTAATTGCAGTAAAAGTTAAATGAAATTTTTTCAGTGAAGAAAAAATTGATGTTAGAAAATGAAGAAAAAAAGTTGTTTACATTTTGAACAAATATTTCAAATGATAAGAAAGTTTAAGCAGGGATTATTCAATTAAAATTTCGCTAAGAGATGAAGCACATTGCGCCGTATTAATTTTTATAATAGTTAAAATTACATTGTTCGAAGCCTTAGAACTTATCAGACTTGTCAAAGAACTCAATTCCGATCGAAAGTGGTTTCAATTCCGCAAACTGATTCTTCAAAGAATTTCTCTTCGATAATTTATTTTTTCTTTTTTATTTAAATTAATAATAGTTAATTTATTATTTTTTAGATTTTTAATATGTTTTAAAGAAATGTATAATTAGGATAATTAATAATGAATCCAAATAGATTTTGGCTTAAGTTCATTAACTTAACATCCTTTATCAGCATTTTTCGCTTCCATCTACCTTAGCTGTGTAATTGTAAACATCATCTATTTAACCAAATTGCTTTATGAATAATAATACGAGTAGTATTAATATCAACATTAATTTCGTTAATCATTTTGGATTTCGAAATAATCATGGGACCACCGAACAGTGCTACAAAGCTATGTGTTAGAGGTCCAACAAAACTGCTATACAGTATTTCTTGATGTTGAACAAGCTTTTGACAGTGTCTGGCATAATGAACTCTTATAAATTCATACTTGAATGATCGTAGGTTTTATGTAAATATCAACGATGAAAACTTCGAAATTAGCTTAGTAAAATCAAGCGTTCCACAGGGAACCGTATTATATTCAATTCTTTTTACAATGTATACTGCAAACTAACCTCAAAGATCGATATTATGATAGCTAATGAATCAGCATTTAAAGCTTCGTCCCTTGTTTACTCTCAACTTGATTTAATAAACAAATGTTTAAAAAAATAGAACATAAAAGTCAATGGGGAAAATCAACACTTGTTACTGATACAATTAAACAAACGGAACTATTAAATTGTGTCAAATATCAAAGTAGGTGTGAATTTTTATAGACAATTAAATTGAAGAAATCATTTGCAGCTGAAGGTAAAACCGCTTGATATAAAAACAAGAACATATGGACGTATAGTATTCAGTTATGGGGAACTGCGTCATACTCTTATATTGACATTATCCAGAAATATCGGCCTAAAACCTGAAGACTCATAACAATAGCACCATTATTTGTAAGAAATAATAATATTCATAGTGACCTTGACATTCCTAAAGTAACAGAAGAAATTAAAAAACTAAGCTGCATGGTATCGTGAAATAACTCCTAATGAAATAAGTCCCAACAAAAATTAAATAACTCCCAATACAAATTATATTTGCACCCGGGCGCTGTTTAACTGTTTTAACCTCTATGGTATAATAGGTACCCCTAGGAGAAGTTAAAAAAAATAAAATAATAATAAAACAAATGAAGTAACTCCCAATAAAAATGAAATAACTCATAATTATCAAAATAAATGAAATAACTCACAACAGAATCTAGTTTGGAGTTATTTTATTTCAATGAAAAATTATGAAATAACCTCCAAAAAATTGGAAGCTATTTCATTATGAAATAACTCCCAGTTTGGTTGGGACTTTTAAATTTTTTTTTTTTTTTTTGAGTTATGTCATTTGGGAGTTATTTCACAGTACCTCCAATTATATGAACAGACTTAATAACCATAAAAATATCTTTGCCATAACTCTTCTTGACGATACTAATAAAGCGAGACGGCTACAAAGACGGCATATAATAAATCTTCCTTTTTCGACCTTAAACAAAATGATAAATATAGTTTTGAATAATTTTTGAGCTTGAAACTCAATACAATAACAGACATTAAATTAAACTAATTTTGTATTGTTTGCTTGGCGAAATATCGAAAAATAAAAATTTATGTTACAACAAAGGCCTTCAAGTTTAAAAATTATTTAAAACTATATAAGAATAAAAAAAAGTTCGACCAAAATTATTGAAAATTATATACAAAATGAATAAAGTAAATATAACTTTAATACTAAAATACTTTTACTTGTAAATTTATTCAAATCTATGTAATATAACAACATAATTATCTAGAGCTGTAAATTAATATATTGTTACGAAAAGATTTGGCAACCCCTGTTATTGTTAACAGAATGAGAGTGGTGTACAGAAGAATACCACATTTAGCTTACAAAAGCTGAGCAACCTCAATGGTTTCGTTGGTAGAGGTGAGTGCTGTAAAACAGAAGATCGTGGGTGCGATCCCGCCTTCGGACATGCGTACAACGGAAAATAATAAAAAAAAATGAACCTCCCAAGAGCAAAAGGCAATTATTGTGTGAAGCCATGGCAGATAATTTAGTGGAGATGTCTAATTTAATATAAGAGTAAAAGATAATTGTTAAGACGCCCTTTATAATAAAAAAGTAAGAACGGTATTGGTTAGCGCAGGGAAGTGTAACAGCATAACAACAGTGTATGGCAGACGTGTGTTGTGGCTTTTGGATTAAAGGGGATGCCTGGCTTTGATAAAAGGAGTAGTGGAGATGTCTGTGAATGGTTAAAGTTACTAAACATGGCATCGCGTAGTTCATGTCTCGCCGGAGTAACCGAGTAGTGTAGCGTGGATGGCTGCATTTGTAATAATAACGCATGCTTAGTAAATACGAGACCATGGGATTCACAAGACCGGTAGGATCCAGAAGTATAGCCAGAAAAAGCCATCAAGTTTGAATACAGAATTTATAATTAGCCACAGTGGTATTTGCAATCAATAGAAGACGAAAGTTTGCTTCCAAAAAGGGAAAAACGTAACAATATTGATCGAGTTTAATAGAACTTAACGCTCCTATAATTTTTAAGTGTTTATAAAATTTTTTTTTAAATGTGTTTAAATAGATTGCAGCTAAATTAATAATGATAAAAAAATTTATGTACGTCAAGGAATACTTTAATCTAAATTACGCAAACGATGGCCCAGAATTTATTAATAAGTGGGCAGCTAACTAATAGCAGTCGACAGAAAGGAAGGATTACACGAATAAAATATATACAATCGGAACAGTTATGGACTTCCTTTATAAGACCCCTACGCATGCAGTTTTATTTCTTGGCATTCCAAGTGAATTAAAACTTACAGGCCCATGCAACAGGAAAAGGAGAAAACTGCACGCAAACGCGACATTTGGAAAGAAACGGACAAAAATCGTTTAAGATTTTACAGGAGTATTTTTGCTTAGAAATCGTCATAAAAGTTTATCACTTGATAATATGATATTCTCTATGCTTCATTCTCTAATAAAACGGTCAATAGTATCTTTAAATATTTTCAGAATCTTCGCACTTCTTTGTTTTCCTTTTTTTCAAGGGATATTTTTATATATTTATTTTTGCAATAGATTTCGCCTGTTAGAAAACAGTATGACGTAGTTCGAAATAAGTTTGATATTTGATTTCCAGTTCCTAAAGTAAAATTCATTACAAAATAAAATTAAAAATTACTGCTATTTCAATTTTATCTTGAGAATTATGTTGCATGACTGACTTGGAGACTAGAAGGACTTTTTTTTGTTTTCCTTTTTTGCCGTCAACCACCATCAATTCTAGTTATTGGAATTGCAATATTTCTTAATTGACGCAATTCTTGTTGTTTACAGTTTTGCTACAATCATTCTCTGTAATTGTATTTTCTATACATGTGTGCATACTGCATACATATATACGCTATAAAATTGAAATGTAAAAAAAAAAAATGAAATAAAATAAAATGTGAAAAAAAGAAAGCAAGACAAACTAATGTGACATTCAACTCAATTGTACAACAAACATGAACAGCATTAAAAAACAACAGAAGAAAGTTAATAAAGACAAATTTAAGCTTTAAGTAAATTGCATATTGTAGCTGAATTTAGTTATGGACACGTACCAGTAACATGTAATACAACACACGAGTGCAGCATGAACTCTATACATTCATACAGATGCGGTTTAAAGTTACATGTATTTCACAAATTTTATACTGGGAAATGTACTAACAACAATAAGAAAAACTTAGTCAAATAAAAGCATGGTTGGTTGGATGGATAGAGACAATGGCCACTCATGTGTATTTGGCTACCGAACTAAAAGTAAACTGTCTGTCACGGGAATATGTTGCCCTTACACCAATAATATCAATAGCTTTTAATATAACGGTAGCATCTTTGCCTGGTTTATTGAGACAGCGACCAAAACCCAGTAGCATTATTGTCAGCTCTACTTTCTAGTTGCGTAAGCTGTGCTCTGTAATTGTAAGGGTTAGAGGTTTTGTTGCTAAAATACAAGTGAGTGTAGCTTCTACTACACATCTCTTGTATTGTTAAATTTTTCTTTTCTTTAATGGTACCTTGTATCAGACAGTTAAATAAAATGACATGATCTACTTCATTCCTGTTTATTTTTTATTCCAACTTGCAGAGACGTTCTTAGAAAATTTTGAAAATCCCATAAAGGTCTTACTATAGGAACAAATATCCTGTTAAGCAGGCAGCATACACAAATTTGTAAATTATTCACTAACCCACATGTAAACTTAAATGTCCTTTTTATTGAACTACTTTCTATTCCCAGCTGATGGGTAACTGTAAATTGATTTTTTTTCCACTTGTACGCTCATGCTTTTTTTTCAATTATTTATCTTTAAACTACTGTGCTTCAATTATATTGGCGCTATTTGAGTGAGTTAGACAAGCAACATAGTGATTATGTTTCAATTAAATAGTGGTTAAAGATAATTTAAATTTAGATCGTAATTGAATTGAAACCACTTAAAGGAGTTTTCAATACTATCAAACACTTTATCAGCAACGAATTTAAAAACTATTGCCAAAATACATGTACTCAATTTATATGTATGTTGAAAATGTATGTAAACCCTAAAATAGACCGTTCCCTAATTATAGCAACATTCACAATGTATAAAATGATGTAACTGATATTTTCCCCAAGTCGTTTTAAAAATGAGTTATTTCACAAAAACGGATAATTGTTAAATAGAGTTTGTTCTGTAAATAGCGCGATAAACTGAATTAGAAAAAATAATTAGAAATAATATTTAAAACGTAAAAATATACAAAGCGAATTAATATAAGATGGCAGCTAAAACAATACAACAATAGAAAAACAACAGGCATTTAAGTGTAAGGTAAACATCAAAACACAAACGATTATTTCACTTTTTTCTTATAGCATGTTTACACGGCAGATTGAAGCTTCGCTCTCTGAATCAGGGTTGCGAAGCATACCGTTTCCACATGCTTCGCATTGACTTCTGTTCTAAAATTTTATTTTTCGTCTAAATTTTTGTGTTTGTAATTATCTAAATTTTAAATTATAATATATTATTTGTTTTTTTTTTTTTTAAATTATAATATATTATTTGTTTTTATATTAACACATATTCACACAGCACTTTTAATATAGTTCTACTTTTTTTGTTTCCATTTATATACAGCTAGTTCAGATAATTTTGCGATAAAAATTAGAGAAGATATAAATTTTTCATGCTTCGCAAGTAGATTCAAACCAGTACACCGCAACCATGAGTACACCGCATACTTACTCTATATTTTTCATACTCGAGTATTTTAAACACCGCAATAAAAAGTTGCGGTGTTTAATTTACCCATTCTTGTAAGTGTTTTTTGTTGTGGGTATATTTAAAACAAAGAACCTAAAAACGAGTATCAAAAATATCGCAATCAGAATTTTAAGTATTTTTTATACTCGTACGCCAGAATTTTTTAATTGTCTTTATTTGTAAGCAGCGTTGCCACATTTTTGGCCTATAAAAGTTTTTTGCTGCCGTTTTATGAAATTATGCATTGTATGCAGATCTATTTATAAATAATAAAAAAAAACAAAATTTGATAAAATCTATTGCTTAAACATTATAAACAGAAAAACAGACAACAACCGTTTTCATAGGTATAAAATACAACCCATATTTAATGAATAAAATCAAATAAAAACCGCTTAAAGGCACAGCTTTTGTACACTATTTAAAGCAGGTATACTTATTTTGTTGCTGTTTTTTATGAACAAATATTTTCAGTTTATGCGCCTTGTTGTCATAAACGTTCTACTAACGGTATTTAGGAAAACAAAATGATAAAATGAATCCCTGAATAAAAGGAAAATTACTTAATTTTTTTAGTTTTAAACAAAACTGTATATACGCAGATGTAATATTGCATTGACTGAATGTCATTAGACCTCATAAATAATAAATTGCAATAAAGTATTTAGTTTACATATTTTGTATAATATAATTATTGCTTTTATACCTATTTATTAATTTTAAAAATCTATTTGCTTAACGAATAGAATTTTTAAATTTCTATCCTGTGTGACTTAAAAAAACTTAAACTCACCAATACTCAAATGGAATGGGTATAGTAAATACTCGCACAAAAGAAATGCGGTGGCGATCACACCGCAACCGCATTTAAGATGAGTATACTTAGAGTATTAAAAATATACACTCTTGTAGTTCTCTGATTCAAACTGAATCGTCTCAAAATAACATGCTTCGCTCTCAAAATTTTATATGGCGAAGTACGTTGATTCGGTCGTGATTGAGCTGTAAATCATGAATGAGAGAGCGAAGCAAGAATATTGGACTCCGTGAAAACATAGTATTACCCCTTTTAGTAACGTTTTTAATAAGCTTTTTTACATTAATTGATTTAAAACTTAATACAATTCTATTTTATAGAATATTAAAAAAAAACCAACTTTTCTATTGCAAAATTATACACTTTTAGCGGTTGATCTACTCATAACAAAGTTAAGCAAAAAATATTCAGCTGAAGCAACGATGCCTGATCAAATTAATTCGCCTTGAAAATATATAATAAATATAAAAAAAAATTAATATAAATTATAACTTAAAGCAGGTTAAAAGTACTTAATAACTAGTAAGAGTTCTACACTCGGGTAAGCTAAATGCTTTATACCCTTTACCATAAATATTAATCTAGTTTAGTAAAGTAACTCCAAAACAAATACCAGGGTGACCTAGAATTAAAATTAAATAAAAAAAAACTACTTAAAATTTTGGAACCACATAAAGACTCATGTTCAGGTATATCAATGTATCACATTTTAAGATTAGTCGCATTAAAATATTTTGTTGTATTTGTCAACTTTTTCCATTGTTTGCATTAAGTGATTCACTAACTCCAGCTTAACAATAATAGACACAAGTTAAAATTGAGTAGCATTTCCGTCAAGAATTAAAGGAAAAAAAAAAACAAAAGAAAAGAATTAAAGCATATGAATTCAAGCGAGCCACATGCATGTGTTTATTTCTCATAGACTTTTCACACTGACTAACATCTTCGCGAAATGCATGAAAGATGTAGAAAATGTGAAACATTCGTTTACATTGACAATATTTAACAACTAACATTTACCATCAACTTGGCTGTCAAAAACATATACATACATAATTAAACAAAGCACAAAATATATTAACTTATTTATATACAAATTTAAAAAAAAACTTACTTGTGCCGCATTTTTTTAGTGATGCCACCAGAATATCAAAATTACTGTCATTTTTCCAGTGATGACACTAAAATAATCGAAAGATGTAAAGTAGAACACAATGAGTCAACAACATCTTTTAGAGATGTTGATTGTTAGCAAATTATTAGTAGATGTTGGATGTTGATCAGTGTAATAGCATGTTTACACGGCAAAATGAAGCACTTGCCTCACTCTCTGAATCATGATTGCGAAGCATATCGTTTCCACGACACATTATACATGCTTTGCATTGACACCTGTTCTAAAATTATATTTTTCGTTTAAATTTTTGTATTTCTAATTAACTAAATTTTTAATTATAATATATTATTTGTTTTTATATTAACACATATTTACACAGCACTTTTAATATTGGTATACTTTTTTTGTTTACATTTATATACAGCTAGTTCAGATAAACTTGCGATAAAAATTAGGGAAGACAGAAATTATACATGCTTCGCAAATAGATTCAGACTGATTCGTCTCAAAATAACATGCTTCGCTCTTAAGATTTTATATGGCGAAGCACGTTGATTCGGTCGTGATTGAGCTGTGAATCATGAATGAGAGAGCGAAGCAAGAATATTGGGCTCCGTGGAAACATAGTATAAAAAGCTCATAGATGTCAATTAAAAAATTTTAAATTAAAACTATTTCATATTAAAAACTTAATGGTGGTCTTTATTTGGTAAGGAAATTAACATGTGTTTTTATACCCTTCACCACAAAAAAAAATATAACTAAGTTTGTCATTCCGTTTGTAAGTTCTACAATATCCATTTCCGACTCCATAAAGTATACATGTTCTGAGTTCTTACGCATAGCGAAGTCGATTGAGTGATGTCCGTCAATCCGTCCGCGTTATTGTTGAAATCAAGCTTGCCGAGCCAATTGATTTCACAAAAAAATATGTCAATCGATTATATATAGTGTGGAAAGAGGTGCATGTCCTTCGAGTCAGCAGGCAAAACATCACGCCTTTTTTCATGTCATTTGGAACAACTAAGTAACTCCAATCCAAAAAAATAAATATATGGGGCGATAAAGAATTAAAATATAAGAGAAAAATATCAAGTGAAAAAATTTCCGAGTTACGTGCCTCTGAAATTTTAAAATTTTTCAAAATATCAATATGGGTGTTATTTTAAAGCTTTTGAAGAGATCTTTAAGGAAATACTAAAATGATGACATTTTTATGTCAAATTATATATAGAACTTATGTTTTTATTTCTTATTTTTTAATTCTCTGTCACCCCGGTATTTGCTTTTTTGATTGGAGTTATTTCACTAAACTAAATTTACATATAAGCTTAAGGGTATATAAGATTCGACATAGCCGAATATAGCTCTCTTACAAGAAAAATTTTGAAAGAAAACAGAAAGAACCTCTGAAACTCTACAAAAAAAATAGAAATTTAATACGCTCTAACCATCTCACCATGTTAATTAATTTTATATAATTTTCTTAAAAAATATTTATTATGCAAAAAGCAGTAAATTGAATTAATGTGTGAAAAACATACATATGTATGAGTATGAGTGAACTTACTTAGAATTTTCCCAATTTTTGACAAGAAATCCAAATTCTCATGTCTTAAACTTAATTGACTAAATGAGAATTGCGTTATAAGATAAATGTTTTTATAATATTTTTTAACAAATTAAACAGGAATAAAGTCAAAAGAGTATTTATGAGATTGTATTTCTCTTCAAATTGATAAGAATCAACTATTTTTAATTTCTGTTATTTTTGCTATTTACTATATTTAATCATTTCCAAGAAAACAACGATCCTGTTATCTTTCAACAGCAATAGAATGAGTTTATAATAATAAAATTCAATGAAAATACAAGTTTCAGCTTGTTAAAACAATTTTAGATTACGAGAACATTTCATTGGAAAAAATTGATGCGTAATGAAAATCGAAAAGGAAAAAAAAATGAAATAAATAGAAAACTTTTTCAATTGTGTATTAAAAGCAACAATATATACAATTGCGTGTGACATAATGACTTATTAGATAACGTCTTCTTAATAAAAAGTAAAGGAATGACGGACATTGTGTTGAAATTTATTGAAGAAAAAAATTGTGGTCAATAATAAAAAATACACAGTTTTTTTTAGAAAGAAGAAGAATCTTAACGTTTGTGAAAGTGATAGAATTAAAATTGCTGTTTAAGGGAGACATAGGTTAGATGTGTTAAAGATTTTGTTTAGTTGAAATTGAAGGCAATTTGTTGCAGTGCAATTTAAAAAATAAGATAATAACGGCATATTAAAAGCTAAGAATTAAGGCTTTAAGTTTAATGACCCAGAAAAGTTTGACTTACAAGGAAACCTACGTGGCAAAAAAATACAGATGGTCTTGATGGTGAATTTATAAATTTTTGCCGTAAGCGCTAAATGTTAAACACCATATAAAAAAATTAAATTATACATATTTTTTATATATGGAGTTTGAAATTTAGCTTCTACGGCGAAAATAATGAATTCACCGTCGTGACGTAAACCTAAATTTTTCACTCTATTATATTCATAGAAAAAAAAGCTTGGCTTTTGTAAAGTATTTCTTTCTTTTTTTGACCCTCCACTAAGATTGTTTTTTATTACTTAAAAAAGTTTTTTTTTATATTTTTTAAATCATTAGTTTGAAATTTATTTTCATAAAAAAAACTCTTAAGAAAAATAAAAACTAATTTAATTTTAATTGAATTTCTAAATCTCTTTTTATTTTCTAATTTATCATTGTTAAAATAAAAGTTATATTATTAGAACTTTTCACTTGATTTCATTTCATATCCACAGTCTAGTTGTGCTCGTGTTCGCACTTCCACATAAAAAGTCTAAACCAATTTTCATATTCTGTACTTAATTTATTTGAATTTAAATGCTTTAACTTTTGACAGCCTAAAGTCATTAATTTAAATTCGAGTCAGTTGTAAAAATTACTGATTGTGGCAGTTATAGTTGTAACAGTAACAAAAACACCAGCAGCAACAACAACAACAATAACACCAACAATAATAGTAATAATGATAATCAAGACTAACAACTTGTATAGAATTGTTATAGTAGTAGTAGTGTTAGAATACAAAATAGTTTTTGCAAAAACAATTTTAAACACATAAAAACTTGAATATTTAGTCTTACATTCATCCAGTAACTTGGAATATGAATGGTCATTTATACCAATTGTTTAAACAATTTGGGTGGTCTAACCGCACTGACACTTGGAATCTATTTAAGAGGGATAATTTAGCTGAACTACAGGAAAACATTCCGACAAACATAAAGAAATTTAAATAGATAAAAGTTTGAAGTGATGAGTGTATGGACCCCTACAAATGAATGACCATGCAACATCATTAACATGTTTTAGAAGAAGAATAGTAAAACTAAATTAACACTGAAATTTACACAAATTATGTGGCAGAACTTTATTTAAGGTTCATTTTATGATTTCGTTTTTATTGCTGTTTATTAAGTACTACAAATCAAGTGTTTTTTTTTTTTTTTTTTTTTGTAACTTAAGGTTTATTGTCCTTGCGGGTGGGCCTTTACATGGTTTTTTCCTTTAAATAATACATCATTATCGATGTAGACAAAGTTGTTAAAAATAAAAGTTACTGCTGGTTGGCAAATGGCAAACAAAATGCTTTAAAGAAGGGAATAGCAAAAAGCCATGGAAAAAAGAAAAGTTAATAAAGATTAATGTTTTACCAGAGGGATAACTTTTGGGTTCCCAAAACAGTCTATAGAATTAATCCTTTATTTTACAAAACTCTTCCTATACAAATTGAAATAAACTTATTTAAAACTCATTATAAACAACAATAAACAAAACCTCTTGGATTTCAATAAGTGATGGTACGATTTGGCATCAAGTGACCAGTGTAGACAGGAAAGTAAGAGAAATAAATCAAAATTGATTATTGGTTTTTGTTAACTTTTATATAGAAGATATTTTTGACGAGGGCTTGCTGCTAAGCTTAAGAAAGGAATGAAAAAATTGGCTATGGGCAGTAGCTTAATCCTCTGCCACTTGCTTTCACGAATTCTACTTTAAATATAATTTGTTAAGAACAAAATAATAATATTTTTATAATCAATGAATATAATAAAATTGAAAAAAAGTTACTATTTTTTTTAATTTAATTTTTAAATTGATTACACTGTTCTGCACAAAAATCCTCCTTTAAACCAAAATATGCTTTCTTACTGTTTTCAAATGTGCTGAACACGAATTTGAAGTCAGATTCTGTCTATCACGCACAGTTTCTTGAAAAAAATTCAAAAGCCCGATGATTTTGAGCTCAATAAAGTATATTTGAACGAAAAAAAATTGATGGGAATATTACGAGTGGTTGAAGAAATATGGGTAAAAGTTTTTTTCCTGTATGTATAATCTTAAATTTTCTTCTAGGATTTGATCAGTACTCTCGAGGTTTTCGCTCCAAGTTTCTCTCAAAGTCAGAGGGCGATGGAATTTTTCTGAGTTTAGATTCGGATTGTTTAAGGGGGGGAGAAAAGTTTTTTTTTTTTTTTGCAGAACAGTGTTATTTTATTAGTCGAACTGCTTCATTACCGGAAAAATAATTTCTTTATTTCTGAATAAATTTGTAAATTAAAACTGGAGTGAATTTAGGACGGATTAAAATTATTCGTTTCTAATTTTCATCACAATAAGGCAACATGACTTAATTAAATTGCTAATTAAAATGTAAGTAATTATTGGCTGTGCCCTTGGGGTGACACACGTACCTAACTTTATAACTTTATGTCAAAATAGCTACTCATGTTTGTAGATCAAAAACTAAATTAAGAATATGTTTTTTTTTTTTTAATTTTAACTGAAGTGCATAATAATCCAGAGAGTATAAAATGGCCGAGCTAAAAAAACGAGTGATAAGATTTTTTATCTGATCTTTGACTGATACACTTGTTATTCTGTGATTTATTGTCCAGGTTCTTAAAGGGTGCTGTAGCTTGGATGGTTACCACGTTGACTACTAAGCTGTTATTGATTCGATGGCTTGTATTCGCAACCCAGCCACTGTAGATTTATAAAACTTTAATTATTCAAAATGTATACTAATATATAAAAACATCAACAGCTCGCTTCTTCGACGGTACTACTCTACAGCAAATCGTCGGGGAAGTAAAAAATATATAAATGACTTGCTGGACTGGCTTAAAAAAGTAATGCACCTCTTTACACCAGAGGCGCTGAACATTGTTCTAAAAATAAACATAACGTGCAATTACAGTGTTCTAAAAAGAAAATGAAGCATTATACCTAACACTCTTCCTCACCACCTATACTCTTTACACTCTTCCTTTCCAAAGAAGGTAACACAATTAATAAGCAGGAAAAAATCCCAAAGATGAAGTTGTAGAATATATTTCTTTTTTTTTTTAAAGGCACTAGATTTAATTTATATCTAATTAATACATTTAAGATAAAATATTAATTGATAATATTCTGAAGAATCGATACCAAAGGCAGAACTTTGATTTTATGTAAATGCTTCTGTTGCTCTTTACAATATGAATAAAAAACGTTCTTTTTTTAACCGACTTAAAGAAAGAATAAGTTATCAATTCATCTCTGTGTCTGTTATTTTAGAACTCCATCATTTTGAATATTTTTATGCACCTCACCACAAGCTGAGGTTGCTGTAGTCATGGTGGTAAGCCTATAAATCTCTTTGGCCAGGGTTCAACCCCGCTGCGGCAACAAAAAAAATTATTAATACAATTTTTTTTTTCTCTTTAATGGTATAAATTCATATTCAGAGTTCTTATGAATAGTGAAATTGATTTAGCGATGTCTGTCTGTCCTTCCGTGTTCGTATTGAAATCCAAGGCACTTAAAGAGCTATAGAAATTTTAAATACGCCATTAATTCAAAAATTGTGAAAATTAAAATGATCGTTGGATGTCCATTGAGTCAGAGGACAAAACGTCACAGCTGCCTATAATTTTTCCATATCTTTTTTTTTCAAATTTCGTCTATTTTCCTGCAGGTAATTGTTGTTTATGATAAAAAATTGATGAGCGTTAATCTGATACGGCAACCCTTTCATTAACCTAACTTAAAATATATGAAAAAAGATAGTTTTGGAACAGAAAAACTTAATGTTTGGACGGGGATTGACGATTTTTATTAAAACTATTTAAAGGGAAATCTGCACTATGGTACGTATACGGTGAAGGGTATATAAAATTCGCCGTAGCCGATCATAGCATATGAGTCACAGCGTAAAAAATTTCAATAATAAAGAGTGTCCTCATACAACACATAAATGTTTTACACATCTTCAAAAGTTAGGAATTAAAGGGTGTACGAATTATGAATATGAATGATTATTGTGAACGGTTATAGACGGTTTTCAACCGACTTCAAAAAAAGAAAGAGGTTATGAAATTGTCTGAAATTTCCTTTTTTTAGGTTTGTTCCCAAAAAACTCAGTTATTTGTAAACCAGTTTTAAAAATCTTTTCTTTGTTTAAAAGGTATTGCCTACAAACAGTTCATATATTTAAAAATGAAAGGGTGTCTCCGTACATGATTTTTTTACACACATAATTATTTTATGAATCCTATAGAGCACTATTATAATATTTACAAAAACTAAATGTCACTATAGCTCTCAATAGCACAAAGTAATACAAACATAAATCTAAAAATTAAAGGGTGCTTTTATAGGTGACGTAATTTGACCTACATGAGGATATCTTTCAAACCGTTGTATACAAGCACTTGATTAGTCAGAATGTCCACCACTTTGTCTGGTATAATATAAGGTATGAATATTTAAAATTATAGATTACAGAGTTCTTTGTAAGTTGATGTAATTTGATGTACTAGACAAAAATGTTGAACGGTTATAGACGGTTAATATTTACCAAGAACCTGTATTGCTAGGTCCACCACAACAGCAAGTATAAAATTTGAATTCGAAAATTAAAGGGTGTCCCTATTTTTACGTCTGCCTGCTTTGAATTCGAGTTTTTGCAAGAATTATTTGAAATTTTTCACTGCATGTATATTAAAATATTCGCTATAAAAACCTTTTTAGTAGAGGATATTCCCGTAGAGGCGTACCTTGACGTATATGAGCTTATAATTTGAATCGTAATAAGTCAGTAGTAAATAAAAAACATGAAATATAAATTTAAAGGGTCCACCTAGCATAACGTGAACCTGACTTATATTAGCATACCTTTTGAAGCGCAACAGTGCCTTTTGTTGTTGCCTTTTTGTGGCTGAAAGCAGTCATGTAAAAAGAAATAAGAAATGCTGTAGAAAAGTTAGCGGCCCGAAAAAGTGAAAAAAACTTAGACTTAAGCCTGAAAAACATTCTTTATATGATGTGTTTGTTCTTTAAAAATATTTGCGATTTTATACTCTTTAAAAATTAACAAAAAAAACCTTTTTAAATCTCTTGAAAACCACTTAAAAAACAAACAAAAAAATTAAAATGAAATCTTATAGCAATTTTGTTTTATTTTGATTAAAAAAAGGACAAATTTTTTTTGAGGCATTAACGTTAATCGTGCTTGAATCCTTAGAAAAATGTATTTTCTAAAAAAAATTTCTGAAGACAAATAAATTTCAAAATTTTCTTAGAAATATGTATTAACCGTATGATGGATATATTATAATCCTGATAAATACAAACAATAAATTTTTGCAAATCCTCTTAAGGTTGGCTAAATGAATGTCTTTTTGGTTTCCGATAACAAATTCCCTTTATATACAAAATGGTATTTTAAATGACCTTTGCAACGCTTGACCTCCTCAACTAATGTAAAAATTTGGTTTCTCATTTTCCTTTAATGTTTCATTGTAAACCAAATACATTCGACAGTATGACAGTAATTCTTTAAGGCACTTCATATCACATCAAATCCATCTAAATATTTAAACATATAAAAATGTTGACAGACGTTAACATGTACACATCGCCATCATTAAAGAGCAAAAAAGCAAACAAATAAAACAAACATAAATAAAAAAAAAAATAGAAATATAAAACTTATCTTTATTTTATTCGGCAGAATTTTAAACTAAACTTAACTAACGAAAAGTATTTATTCAATATTTTAAATTTTATTTTCTTTTAGCCCCTATTTCCGTAATATTTTTTGCGTGGCTGTTTGTTTGTTTTTTTTCTAAATTATTTTGTATATAAATTTTATCGTAAAAGTAATTATTTTATTTCACGCTCAATGAATTTTTCTAGGCCTTTTATTGCCAATGTGATAGAATAATTTAGTTTGTTTACGTTTTGTTTGCGTGTGTACGTTGCTTTTGGCCCCAGCCCTTCATAGTGTCAATGTGTTTGAATGACTGAATGACTGACTGACTTTACTCTGCCACATTCTAAACATTTGTTATTTTTGGTGGTTTTATGGTCGTTTTGTTTTGCTAAAATCACCCCTGTTTTAATGCAAAGGGTGCCTATTGTTGTATTTCATTTTGCTAAGGCCAGGGTGAAATATGACCTCTTCAAAAAGTTAAAGAAAAATGAAACAGTAGACTTTAATTCTATTAGAAATTACTTTAAAAAGTAATTCAATTAAAGCACCATTTTCAATTTGAGGGGAGGCTTAAAGGACTTAATAATGTAGTGCTTGAGATTAAGGTCACGACTATCGGTTTGGGACAAAGTTTGTTAAATCTTTTTAATAAATCAATGTCTTATTTATGTCAATTTAGTGAGAATGTTCTCACATGAAAATATTACATCAGTTTGTTTTACATAGGGCAAGCTACTAGATTTAATAATAAACTTTTTTCATTACTTTTTATAAAAAAAAACTCATGATACATCTTAGCTCACCCTGTGTAACACAAGATAACTATGAAATTTTCATGCGACAAATTTTTCACTTTAGTTACAGAAGCAACTTTAAGGTTTGGGAAAAAAGCATAAAGCATAAAAAGAATTAATGTAATCAATAATGGAAAACAAGACAAGCACATTGTTTTTAACACAAAAACTTTAAAAGTATTTTATTCTTATCAGCTGTCAAAACGTTTATAACGACTTCACTTAAGTAATCAGTTCAATATGTGATGCCATACGAAAAGATCTTAAAAAACCTGAAATAATAATACGGCAACGTTGTGCGTACCACTTAAATTGCAGTAGAACTATATTTTTACTGATAAGAAACTTTGCACAGGCTGCCGGTATGAGAAAACCGACTCACTTGGGTCCTAAATGATCTCATTGTATTGCCTGGAAAGGGATGTGCAAAGGATCAACTCAGGTCTCTATATTATCATCAAGATCCATCCCCAAACTACCCTGAAGACAGGATAAACGAGTTTATCCTAACATCATCACAGATCGATAGGTCTGCAAGACCATGCAGTCTCGAACTGCAAAAAAGAGCCGCTCTGTTCCCAGAAACAGCTGGACAATTAGAGAGCAAATGCTCCACCGTTTCTTTTTCTTTATCATCCTAGCAACTTCTACAGAAGTCATGTTAGGAAGATTCAGTCTCCTAGCGTGGGTGCCCTGTCAGCACAGCCACCAGTATGCCCAACTGTCCTCGCAGAAACCGCAGCAGATTTACAGATCTCCTACTATCATACTGAGGCCATAATGTCCTCAAAGACGTGCAGGGGCCCTCGTCAGACCATGTGGTCTCAGCGGCCCCAAGAAAATTCGCTAGAATAATGCTCTACAGCAGTTTAACGGGACTCCCGCCAGTGTATCTATCTCCCGGTCTCTCAGACGAGTTCCGTATCTAGCGATTTCGCCCGCAACTATGTTACAGGGTATGCCCGGGTGCGCCGGCACCCAAATTGGTTCCAGGTTGAAATGTCTCGCCATCTCATCTAGAGATGCCCTGCATTCACGCACCATTCTGGATGTCGTCTAGACACCCAATAAGGAGTTTATTGCGGCCTTGCTGTCAATACAAGTCCGAATATCCCCTCTGTATATCCTTTTGTGCATCATCCAACCAACCGCTGTTCAAATGATTGAGATCTTAGCCCGAATGACGCTACATTGGTCCCGTAGCCTAAACTTCATCCTGATATGAAATCTAGGTACAAAGACGCTTCCCCCGACCTCAGTGTCTGTTTTTGACCCGCCTTTATAGTTGTCAAGCATATCTCTCCTATGATCCATGTGCATTATATTTGACGTGATATTGTGTAGTTTTAAAGATACTGCAATTTAATTTTCATTACCAGTAAACTTTTACTGATTACTAAAACAAATCAGTAATTTTAATGAAATTTAATTTGCATTATTATAAAAAATCATTTCATTTTACATTCTTTTTAAAGATATATGTTCATAAATGGTCAATAATTGAAAGTAAATCTTTTTTTCGACTTATTAAATTTGTAAAAAAAATACTCCCAAATTTTTACTGATTGCTGGATTAATTTCAGTAAATAGTAAGATTTTAATAGCAATGCAATACGAATTTTAATAATCAGTAAAAATTAAGTGGTTATGAAAATTCAAAATAAAAATTTACTTATCAATACATTTTCTAAGTTATTAAAAAAAATTAAATATAATGCAAACCAATTTTCGTCGGCAGTAAAAATGTACTGACTACGGAAATTTAAAGTGTAAATAAAATATATTGCAGTGTACACAGGCATGCAAAAAGGCAAAAAGTAATACAAATTAAAATAATTTTTAAACTAAGTACAAAACTCTAAAGGCCTTTCTAACGCCCACCCTGTAAAACAAAGTTATTTTCGTAATACTTCACAACAAAATGTCATGATCATTTGGGAATTTAATTATTTGCAACAAATTCTACTTTTCCATTAACACTTGCACATAATGTCCATTTCCTTACACAAACACATTTAACTATTTGCCATCAACAGCAAACTTGGCAACATTTTAAAATTAAAATTGCATTATCTTCACTTCAATAACTGTATTATAAAGCAATTTTTATTTACGCTATTTTGGTTTTATTTAAAATGTTATGTTCTGACATGATTTTGTTTTTTTTTTTTTTTGTAGTTGCAGTTGATTTTCAACAATAATTGTGAACTGTGAAATTGTCGTTATCGTTGTTATTTGTATTTTTAAGCTTAATGGTCGATTGTCAATTTTATACATAAATAAAACACTCACACAAGAAGCACAATGTAAATGTTTATATTTTATTAAAGTGTTGTGTTCAAAGTCTTTTTTTTTTGTTTTTAATTTCCGAGGACATTGTTAGGGAGAGTATAAAATATAATAAAATAGGGTGAAGTATTAAAAGGTTTTATGTTGAAACTGGAAATTGCTATAATAAATTAAATGGTTTATTTTTTTTAAGAATATCGATGCGTTAGAAACGATTTTGAAGGATTCAGCTTGTCCTTCGAACATAACAATCAAAACATGTGTTGAATATAAAAACGAAGATATTGCACTTTTGATTTAATTTCAAAACTAATTCAAAAATAAACACACAATTTTTTAATACATTTAATCAATTAGATATTTAATTAAAAAAATAAGATAGTTTTTCAATTTAATAAAATATTAATCTGAAAGCAAGGATCAAACAACCTCTTTCTATTTAGTCATTCAAGATAGAATTAAGTATATTTAATTAACTGATTACGTTGTTACGAAATTAAGATCTGGCAACCCCTGCAGTTGTTGTTCGTATGCGCGTGGGGAAAAATAGTGGTGAATAAGTTATTTCCGGTAACGATGTGTGAATAGAATAATACAAAAATTAGCTAACAAATGTTAAGCAAAATCAATTACTGCGTTTTTAAAGGTGCGTGTAGTAAAACATAAGATGCTGAGTTGCAAGGCAAATTAATAACAGATGGCCTTGACAGACCAGGCTACTATTTTTTGCGCTTGTAATTTGTCCTTCTTCGAATGCCAAAAGTAATAATCTCCTAATGTACTTTTTTTGTTTTTGATAGCCAAAGACGATTTGTACAAAAACATCATGTACATATTTCTGTAGCAGTGTTGTATTTAATGTCGCGGTGAGTACACCTATAGCATGGATGGCTGCGTTTGTAATAAAACAAGTTTAAATAATACGAGACCGTAATATCAAGAAGTATAGCCAGATAAAAAAAGTAAAAGGAAATTTGTAATGTACCACAATAGTACAATCAAAAGAATCCATACGTTTGCCAAAAAAGGGCAAAAAGCTAATACGAGGGCTGCTCTATATATTTCTGGCCTAATAGTGAAAATGCGAATATTTATAATCAAAAATGTGATTATTGTTTTTCAAAGTATTCTCCAGCTTGATTTATACACTTTTGCATGCGCTCAAACCGGTTGTCGAAGAACTTTTTCCACTCCGTTTGAGACACCTCTAAAACATGGTTTTTGAACACTTCAACAGCTTCTTCTGACGACGAAAATCGTTGACCACGCATTTTTTTCTTGATGTGCGGAAACAAGAAGAAGTCATTAGGTGCCAAGTCAGGGCTGTACGGCGGATGACCCTTTAATTCGACGTTTTGGCCGGTCAAAAACGCTCTGGTTTGAGCCGATGTGTGAGAGCTCCCATTGTCATGGTGAACAATGATTCGTCTTCTCTTGTTGGTTTTTCGAATTTCTCCGATGACTTCAGGCAAATAAATTGTAGTGTACCACTCAGAAGTGACCGTCCTATGTTACTCAAGCGAAACAGTCGCCACATGACCAGCTTTCCCGAAGAAACAGGCGACCATTTGCTTCGAAGTGCTTCTTCCACGAACAACTTTCGTTGGATTTTGCTCGTCTTTGAAGACCCACACGGTCGATTGTTGTGTCGTTTCGGGCTCATACGCATAGATCCATGATTCGTCACCTGTAACGATCTTATAAACGCCTTTTGAAGCACCGCAATCGTATTTTTGCAACATTTCTTTGCACCAATCGACACGAGCCTTTTTTTGAGCGACTTTCAAATTGTGCGGGATCCAACGAGAAAAAACCTTTTTTACGGCCAGGTGTTCATGCAGTATCGAATGTATGCTGGTGGAAGAAATTTCCAAGGATGTCTCTATCTCTCGGTATGTCGCATGTCGATCTTGCATTATGAGTTCACGCACGGCATCAATGTTCTCTGGCACAACAGCCGTTTTTGGACGACCTTCACGGAATTCGTCTTTGAGCGAGCTTCGGCCACGATTAAATTCATTATACCAATTTTTCACAGTGCTATAGGATGGTGCTTCATCGCCATACAAAGATTTAAGTTCATCAATGCACTGTTGTCGTGATAATCCATGTCGAAGGTTGTGAAAAATGATGGCACGAAAATGTTCACGAGTTAATTCCATTTTTTTCTATATTAATTTTTCCAAGTCGCTGTAAACAACACAAATAATGGTCGTACGCCAAAACGTTTTGAGTACGATTATGCTTAAAAATTACAAACTTTCCAATGCAAATGTCAGATTGCACTTGGCAGCACTCAGTGTTGCCAGGCCAGAAATATATATAGCAGCCCTCGTAGTGTGTATATTTCTAACTATAATAAATCGGAGAATTCTCTTGCCATAAGCGATTTAAAGATTCGAGTTTTGCAAATGAAATAAAAAACTATTTTAAGCTCTAAGTGACACTCATGATTTCAATATTAACAACAATTTGAAGTATAATTTTTATTTAATTAACTAGGATTTGAACTGTGAATATTATAAATAAATCGAAATTATTTTTCTGTTTAAAAAGAAGAAAAAAATTTTACAAATGTATGCGGACGTTTTTCAAAGATAAAAAGAAAAATTAGACGCTAGCAGAATGTAATGTTGCACTTTCTGCTTGTATTTTTTTTTTGTATTTTTTAATTCTCTGTCATCCCAATATTTGCTTTTTTGATCAGATTTACTTCTTTAAACTAGATTTACATGCATGGTGAAGGGTATATAAGATTCGGCATAGCCGAATATAGCACTATCACTTGTTTATATAAATTTTGACAACACTTCACTTGAAATGTTGAACAGGGTAACAGGGTTTAATGTGAAAAAATATGAACGGCTTTTATTTCTCATGAAATATTCTACAGCAGTTGTGAATTAGAATTTTTCGTCTGTCCATTTGGCTAAAAAATTTTGTGTAAATTTTAATATTTTAATCATTTACTTATTGGTTAATTTAATAATTTGTCTTATTTTTTTTCAAACACTATTAGTGAGAGAAATAAAAACACTGCTTTGTTTTTATATAAAAAAAAAAATATTCTAATTAAATTTTAATTTATTTGTCAAGTACATGGTCTTTTGGCTTGATTAAAATATAATTAATTAAAAGGTCAAAAAAAAAAAACTATATTAAAAAAGTCTAATATTCAGAAAATCGCAAAATGCTGTTAAGCCACCTTTAGCATTTTTATATATTAAACTTACGAGTGCATTTCATATCCTGATACATGAGAATGAAAATATAACTGCAAGTAATTCAAAGTAAAAGGTCCAAAGCTTTTTTACTATAACATTTTTTATTAATTCTGAATTATTTTAAATTTATATAAATTTATATACGAAGCCAAATGTACTCTCTTAATTTATTCCTTATAAATATGTTTTACATGTATATATTAAGAAAGATAAAATATTCTATAGAAAAATTGAATATTTAATAAAATAGAACTTTAATTTAGTCCAAGTCTTGTCTTTCATATTGCTACGCATCAATATGGTTGTATGTTGTAGCCTTCTGTGAGCATCTGTTATAAACATAAGTACATTTTTACATGGGTATGTATATATTGAGGTAGATAGAGTTGTATATGCGTTTGTAACGGCACTAGCAAACGAACAGAATTGTATAACATTTATTGGTCAATATTATGCAAATAATAATCTTGTCAATAGCATGTACATGATATTAGTATTATTAGCCAAATGTTCATATATGTATGTGTGTTAACATACTAACTTGGGTACTTATACTATGAATGTATGCACAATTAACATATGTAGATGTACGTTGTCTAAAATATAGTTTAAACAACTTTCCTATTCCATTTGCCAAATACAATACAATATTGTCATGGCAATCAACAAGAACTAGCATACGCACACCCAAACAAACTTGTAAACATATTTTCCACTTAGATATGCATATGTTTTATTTTGTCTCTACAAGTATGAACATGTTATTCTGAATATTGGTTTTTATTAGATATACTTACATACACACACTCGTACATATTCATACATTATTTCTATTAAATATTTATTTTGTTTCATAGAGCACAAACAGAAAACAAAGGCAATGAAAGAAACATTTTCCAAAAATTAAGAAGCCAATCTTCCAAGCTCTTAAAAAAACAATTTTAAAAATATTATTTGAAAATATTATATATTTTTGCTCTATGTATTGCTCTTAGATATACGAATTTCTTGGAAAAATATGAAATTGGCATTTTTATTTATGCATGTAAATCACAGAAAAATGTATGTGTTTCTTTTTTTTTTTTTTTTTTTTGGAAAATAAAATATTCCTTTTATTTTAATAAAATAAAAATGAGAAATGAAAACAACAAAAATTTAATACAATTTTTGATACTGTTATAAGGATCTTAATACAAAGTTACCTGTTAACACAAAATAGAAAAATATTGAGGAAGATTGTAAAAACAAAAACAAACATCTTTTCAGTTAAGAATAAAAGTTTATATAGTTTAAAACTTGCCGACTTACTTTGACTTCTTATAAGCGACGTTGTAAAGTATCAACTTTAGTAATCTAAATGACATTTTGTTTCGTTACAAAATTAAATCTGAATTCTATTAACTATATAATATTTTGTAATGAACAAGTGTTCTTATTAATATTTGGAAGAAGGTGAATTATGTACTTCCCTGGTCCATTTAATAACTTTAAAAAACGCAACAATTAAAAAGGAATTACTCAAATTCTGTTTGTAGTAGCTTGATTACAAACAATAATTAAGCGTTAGATAATTATTCATCTACTAAAAGAAAAAGTTTGATTTAATATATAAAGTAAGGATATGTTGTTACATTTTCCCTTTAAGGTCAAACGTACGAATTCTTTTTGATTGCAACTACACATTATAAATTATATATTCTGTATTTCTTTCTTACTCTGTGGCTTTATCGGTCTAAATTACTTGATCCAATAGTCTATTTAAACATGCATTATTCTAAACTCAGCCATCCACGCTACACTTTTGAGTTACTCCGGCGATACACAAACCATTCGATGTCTCGTTTAATAACCTTAACCGTCTACAAACGCTTTATATCCAAGCGAGTCATTCCCTTTAATTCAAAAGCTACAACACACATCTGCTGCACACTGTTGTTATGCTCTTACTTCCGTGCGCTCTCAGCTAGAGTTTTTTTTTTGTGTATTATAAAGAGCTTCTTAACACTTATATCTGCTACTCTAATATTTAATAGACGTTTTCATTAAATTACCTGCCAAGGCTTCACACAATAATAGTCTTTTTCTTTCGGGAAGGTTTAAACTGCTGCTTCTCAATTTGCAGTTGCCTTAAGATTATGATTCTTTCTGTACACGAACGTGTCCGATGGTGGGCTCGAACTCATGAAGTTGGTTGTGATCTTCTATTTTAAGGCAAGCAGGCACCTCTACCAATGCACACATTGGGATTGCTCTACTTGTGTTTGCTTATTGTCGTATTATTTTATAAAATTTTTTAAAAATTCTTAACCCATTGAAAGCCGATGATATTTTGATGATATGTTTTCCCTATTTTTTAATTCTCCGCATCCCGATATTTTTTTTATACCCTTTACCACAAAAAGTGGAAAAAGGGTGCAACTAGGTTTGTCATTCCGTTTGTAATTTCTACAATATCGCTTTTCGACCCCATAAAGTGTTTATATTTTGAGTTCTTATGCATAACGAAGTCGACTGAGCGATGTCCGCCTGTCCGCCTATCCGCCAGTACTAGGGTTGAAATCAAATTTACCGAGACATTTACTTCTATTTTTTCATGTCATTTGGAACAATAAAGGTTCTCCAATCAATAAATATATGGGGCGATATAGAATTAGAAAATAAGAAAAAAAACATTAAGTGAAGTAATTGGGGCTCCCCATATTTTTCGAGTAACGGGGCTCTGAAATATGCAATTTTTTTAATATTAATATGAATATTATTTTAAAGCTTTTGAAAAGATCTTTAAGGAGACACTAAAATTTTACAAAAATGCATTAAGAGCCGATGGCATTTTTATGTAAAATTATATATATGCAGTACCACAATATTATTATTTTTTAATTCTCTGTCATTCCAATATTTTCTTTGTTGATTGGAGTTACGTCACCAAACTAGATTTACATAGATGGTGAAGGGTATATAAGATTCGGCATAGTCGAATATAGCACTCTTGCTTTTTTCTCATTAATAATTTAATTAGGTATGTGTATAAACAAATTTTGTTCCAAACTGATAAACACAAAAAGCAAAATCTCTTAAAGTAATAATTTGATCATTAATAAGTAACCTATGTCTAAAATACTAAGTTAAGATCGGCCATAATTTAAAAAAATTGTGTTAGCCAATTTTCTCATAAACTAAAAGAAAAAACCAATATTTGTAAGCACATGTTTACAGATATTTTCAGTCTAATTAAATTTAAAAAATCTTAACATTTAAATTAAAAATTAAATTTTTTATGACATTTCCAAAAACTATGTTGCCGGAAGTGCCAAAATTTAGGTGCCTACGCAGAAGCCCCCTTTTATCCTAGAGGGCCGACTGCTCTCTGCTCTACTCATGTATGTAAAAATTTTCACAGGCTGTGATATGAACCCAGGCAACCAAAATAAAAAATTAATCAAATTTAATGATCGTTGCTTTTTTTTGCAAGATTTATTATATTTTAAAAATAATAGATAATAACTAAATCAAGAGAAAAAATTTTCTTTATTCCAACAATAAATGGCTTAAGCTTGTTTAACTAAAATAGTGTGTTATTACAATCTTCTAACCAGCATGAATTAAATTAACGAAAGCAGAAAATAATTAGCCAGATGTTTCGTTACCACATATCAAAAGTTATTGTAAAGAGTAGCTTCAATTAATCAATCTATTATTTAAGTAACATTTTAAAAGCACTGTTAAGGTTTAACGCACATTAAAACTCAGTTTTTCTTTAAGAAAAACTTTAAAGTATAAAAGCAAATCTTGTTTCAGACTGAAACCAATAAAACTTATGAAATTCAATTACATTTTAACGTGGTAGAGTGTTAAAATTAAAGTTCTCTTTAAAGTCTATCTTATTATTAAGTTCAGGCACACATATCTACACATACCAAAGTACTTAAACAAGCCTTTTACAAAAAAAATTTTTTTTTTGTTTGTGTAATACACCTTATTATTTTTTTTAATGTATTAATAGTTAAGCCACTTTATAATCATTACTGCTAATTAAATTAAATGAATCTCTTAACTACTAAAATGGCACAAAAAGTACGAAGAAAAAACACTTTAAAGTTAAGACCAATTTAAAAAAAAATAAAAAATACATTCAACAGAAAAACAGACCACTATTAATCTAACATGGCTTTTGTAAACCAAAAGAATATAAAAAATTAAAAAAACTAAAACTCACACTACCTGCAATATTTAGCTAAACTTGTTTTCCTTTTATTTTCTTTAAAAAAAAAAAAAATATTGAATGTGAAAAAGCATTCAAAAAAAATTTACTACCAAAAACTTATTTATCTTTAGCTTTAGAAGCTCAACTTACTCAACAACGTTTTTTTCATATGTTTTTTTGATTTTCAATTTCATTTACAGATTTCAGCCATAGTCTGCGTTTGGTAGAAGTACGAATACCAAATTACGTTATTAAAGGTTCAGCAGCACAATTGGAATGTCTTTACGACTTAGATGGTGAAGCATTATACTCGGTGAAATGGTACAAGGATGGCAATGAATTTTATCGATATGTGCCGAGGGATATGCCGCCAGCACAGACCTTTTTACTACCAGGTGTTTCAGTTGATGTAAGTACATATATGCATAGAATATACACATATTTCTTTTTTTTTTGGAATTTGCACACTCATGCTTTAACTTTAACACACATGATCAAATATAGAGTATTGTAAAATTGATTAGAACGGTGGTGTCAGAATACAAAAAAAAAATTTTGCAATATTAGTTTTATTATTTCGGGAGGTTTTTTTTTAATTTACATTTGGAAATAATATTTTTTTTAACAAATTGTGAACTTAAGCCCAAAGAAAATTCTTTTATTTAGCTTAATCACATAAAAATGAATCTCAACTTAAATGTCAAAATTATTTTCTTTATTCAAAACCTTTTTAAACCATAATTTCACTGTGTTCACTTAAAAAATCAAACATATGGGCAATTCCATGAATATGTCAACTAGGCCACAAAAAATAAAATTATCCGAAATTAAAGTTCAAAGCAAAATACTTATGCATATATATCAGAAAAATTTGTCGCGTCCGATATGTCACGACCGATATTATTTTTTATTAAACGACTTCTAAAAAAGAATGAGGTTATCAACTAGTTTCAATGTTGTCTTTTTAAGTTTGTGCCCCCAGAACTCAGACACTTTTAAACTGATTTTGAACGTTTTTTATTTACTTGAAAGGTTATGCTTACAGATTTGTCCCGTAAAAAAAGTTCATAGTTTTAGAAACCAAAGGGTGTCTCTATACAACATATATATTTTTTACACGTGTAAGGATCATAATACGCGTATCACTTAACCTCCAAGTACAAAAAAATTTATATAAAAATAAATCTTAAACTTACAGGGTGTCCCCATAGATGTTGTTAATTGTTCTGTATGTGCCTATCTTTTGAACCGTGATAGACAAAAGGCCCTTAATTTGAACAGAATATAGATTACTATGACCGTTATAACAACAAAAATAAATATTCAAAAGGGTTCCCCAATAGTTTAATTAATTTTATGTACATGACCATACTTTTGAGCAGTTGAAGACGGACGCTTGAGATTTACACAAAACGTGTCCACTAAAATAACGGTTATAAGATTTAGATTTGGAAATTAAAGGGTGTCCCAATAGCTGATGTAATTTGACAGACAGACGGCCGAAAGCGAAAAGGAACATGTATTGTTAAGTACGCTATAACAACAAATACACAATTTGATTTTAGTAACTAAAGGGTGTTCCCATAATTGATGTAATTTGACCTATGTGGCCTATATCTTTTAAAACGGTGTAGACAGACAGTTGAAATTTCCAAAGAACTTTTATTGCTACGTCCGCTACAAAAACAAGTATTAAATTTTAATTTGGAAATTAAAGGGTGTCCCTATTTTTATGGATGTCTGTTTCGATGTATGTTTTTTGGAAGAATTATTTTATCATTAAATCATCCAAAAAGTGTTTTAATTTGAATATGATGGATTGTAAAGAAGAAGTATTTACTAATTTACTAAATTTGCAGATACTTTACTTATATCTCAAAATTACCTCCGTTTTATGCCACGCACGATATATCCTTAATTTGCTAGATATTTTGAACCGCAATATATTAAATGTTCTTAAATTATTTTTAAATAAAACATAATGTCTTAATTAAAGACACGGGAATATTTTTTAATTTATTTAATTTTTATAAGCTAAAGGTTTTTGTCCAAACAATAAAGCAAATACAAAATTCAAAGAATAACCAAAAACAACAATATCCAACAGTAATTCTATTTTTCTTTCTCCACTGTATACGGCTGACTTTTTTTCGGCTCTTTTATATAGTAGAAAGAGGATGAAAAATAAAATATAAAAAACACTTAGATAATTTATTTCTATGTACAGGCGCTTTGTGAATTATTTAATTAGATACACGGGAATATTTTTTAGTTTATTTAATTTTTATAAAAAACTTCGTGCTATTTCTAAATTATGTTTGTCAGAAGTTTCCTGAAGAGTTAAGTAAGCGGTAACGAAATGGCGTTGAGACGTGCGTTGACCCTCAATAATCAATATCGGTAATCAATTTTATCAGGATAATTTAAAAATAGCACGAAGTTTTTTATAAAAATTAAATAAAACATAATGTCCTTCGTATTTTCCGGGAACTTCTATATTAGCAAAATTTATTCAACTCTAAAAGCATTAAAATGCTACAAACGGTGCTATGGAAATACCCATATGCAGCTTAATACTTTACCATCTTGTGTTTGAAATTTAATATGTGAATTTTTGTATGACTTTGAAGTTCGAGCCTTGATTTTCTTCATTTGTCTATTCTCTCTAAACTCAATCGAATACGTGCTTTTTGTAGTTAAATATTGTAAATCGTAACCAAACTGCACGTATTTAAGGTTAGCCAACGTATAGCGAACTTACATAGAATAGTAAGTTAGTAGTTAGTGTTTAATGTTCATGAACATGATGCACAGAGTCATTCTACAGTTACAAAGTTCACTGCTATAATTCAAAGACATGTATCCGTTTTTTATTTTTTTTCCTCTATACTTTTTCGTTCCCTTGCAGTTTAAAGCCACATTTTTATTAGTGGAAGGCAGCAATATATGATGGTATGTTTAGCTGTCTATGCTTAAAATTGTTTCACTACCATAAGTAATACTAACAAGATAAAAAGTGTTAGTCATAAAAAATATGTTGACGTGTGTACAAGAATGGCACAAAGTTCTATAGAATATCTCCTCGTTATGGGTGAAAAAAATCTTTAGCAGTAAATTTAAATTTTTTAACCGCTGCTGTTAGTAATATAAATATATGAATTAACCCCCAGAGGAGAACATAAATGTGGAAATAGATTTTAAAGAATAATTTAAAAATTATTTTTTAATTCAACTAAAAATGTTAAATAAAAACAGGAAAAGTGTTTTTTTTTGTTTAGGAACAAATATTTATTTATTATGTTTTCCATTTTAAATTTCTTATTTTATTTATTTCAATCTTCATGGGTTAATAAAGGCTGTTCTTTTTTTCTCTTTAGTTGTCTATTGCAGTTTTAGTAAGTTTTTCCTTTTCAAATACATTATGATGGTATTTTTTCTTTGTACTTTAGATAACGAATTATCGTTTAAAACTGCTGGCTACTAGTTACACGTATTAAATATACACTAAATACAGTGATTTGTTGGTTGGTTGGTGTGCAATTTTTCTTACTCTAAAACATTATTTTGCTTGTTTTATATTCACCGAGCGATTCCTACAACTGTTGGCCCTTAAATGGATTGTTTGTATAGACAGAAATATCGTTACGAACATTTTTATTTTAAAACTTGTGTTTAAAGAAAAATACAGGCATAAGTAGTGAATATAAACCTTTTGCCAGTTCATTTAGTAGTATTTGTGAATTTGGTTGTTTTTCTTTGTACTGGATGCAATTTAAAATTAAATTGATTTCATGTGAGCTGTTAAGCAAATATTAGAAACGATTGATTTATGTACTTAATATGAAAGAAAAAAAGAACAGCAAAATGTTTGTAGCTAAATATTTTTTCTCTATAGTTAAGTTTTACAGTGTTAAAAATAAATTTAAGGTATTAAAATCAAATTTCATGCGGATATAATGAACAAGATTTGCCTTAATTTAAGCAAACTTTTTCGTGCTTAATTTTGACTTATTTTAAAATTTTGTGGCTAATTTAGAAGATATTTTTTAACTGATGTTATCAGCCTTTTATATAATAAAACGAATGGCCTCAACAAAATTTGCTTTAAAAATAAATATTTAAGAAAAAATACATATATATATATATATCTTCGAAAAAACGATCACAATTTAGCTTAAAATTCAATTTACCTTAAAAATACCATTAATAATTATTACAAAAAAAAAATAGTTATTCATCAAAATTAAAACAAAAATTATAATGGGACGAGGGTTATGTTATGTTAATAATAAACTTTCTATACTTTATTTTACAATGGCACCTTTTAAAATATTAAAACATTTGCAAAACTGGTCTAAACATTTTCCCTTTCTATAATTAATATATATTTATTATTAAATAATTTATTGTGGACAAAATAGAAGCCCCCAAAATTTTAATATTAATGTCACAAAAAAAAAATTTAACTTACTAAAAAAATTATGAACTCAACTTTATAATGGATATAATTAAATTAAATCACGAGAATATAGAAATAAATGAATTAATTTGAAAAAAAATCGTGCTATTTTTTATCTCGACTTAATTATTAAATCGCCAATATTAAGTGTTAAGTATTAAGAACGGGTTTTGAAGACCATTTTGCTACGGCTTACTTAGCTCTTCAATGAAAACTTCTCACAAATATTTTAAATAAACTAAAGATTTTTGCCCAACCAATAAGTCATATATTAATATAAATTTCCTTTTTTCAAGGTTCATAATTCCAGTGATGCCATTGTTACATTACGTGAAGTAAATCTACAATCTGCAGGACGATTTCGTTGTGAGGTATCTGGTGAAGCCCCATCATTTCAAACTGTTACAGAACATGGAGACATGGTTGTTGTGTGTAAGTATTGGCAACTTATTTATTTTAAACTATAAAACTTTTTCGTATAACAAGAGAAACTAAAATTGAAATTCATATTCAAAACGCAGCTGCAAGAAAAAATTTAATAAACTTTAAACCATACAAATTTGATTGATATTTACTCGATATCTGTTGAATTAAAATCCAGCAGGAAAATTATAACTTAAAATATAATAAAAACTTTTGTAATAGGAAAAAACATATTTCCAATGAAGGAGTCAATACTAAAAAATTTGGTTAGTAGCAAATAAAACAGACACTTTAATCTATAAAGCGAAATAAAAAAAAATGGTTGGAAGGCTTGTAGATATTACTTAAATAAATAAATTGTCAAAAATCTAACTTTATTTAATATTATTATTTTCTCTATTTTGCATATTTTCATTCTACCAGCTGTGTTTTTTTAATATAAATTAAAAAAAGTGTAGTTTCAATCTTTTATTTCCTGTTATGCCACATAAAGTAAATATAAAATCCATTCAGCCAAAACCCATCAGGTACAAGTACAAAGCTATTCATGTGTTTTAAAAGGCTTCGGTGTTTATATTTATTTGTGTACCAAATTCTTTTTGCGTTCCACAAGGCTCTAGGAAAAACAAAGCGGCAACTTTGATCAAGTAAACAAATAAATTTTACAAATAATTGCTAAGGAAAAAACAAAAGAAAAACAATTAAAGAATTTTACATTAAGCAATAGCAATCACTGAAATCACTTTGAAAGTAAAACATTTTTAGGAGTTGATATCAACTCTTTTTTCCAGTGATATTAACGTCCGAAACTGTTTTTATTCTTTTTGTATTCACCTCAATTTGTTGCAAAGTACTTGAAATGTTTGTCGGTTTACCCGAAAACAATTTTTTAAACCCTTCTTCACTTAGAATTTGCAATAGAATTCCTAAAATGAGTTTATGCGTTCCTAAGAGAAACAAAATGAATTTTTCTAATAATAGTGACTATTGTTGATATTTCAATTTGCCACAACCCTTTTTCTACCCTTCAGCACAAAAAGTGGAAAAAGGGTATAACTAAATCTGTCATTCCGTTTGTTTTTTCTACAGTATCAATTTCTGATATAAAGTATTAATATTTTGAGTTCTTATGTATAATAAAGTCAATCTGTCCGTCTTTCCGTCTATCTATCCATGTTCGTGTTGAAATCAACTTTGCCAAGACACCAGATGAGCCAGAAAAAATTCAAACCGATCACACACAATTTCAAAATTTTTCTATTAAAAATCAGGCAGATCGGTACATGTCCTCAGAGGCAACGGGGAAAACACTACGCCTGTCTCTTATTTTGCATATTTTTCTTTTAACTTTTGTTTGTGGTTGTGTTTATGATAAAAAATTATTGTAAAAGGTAAAAAATCGGTAAGCTTCTTACCACATACAACTTATTCATCAATGTTACAGGAATAAAAAAGTTATAAAAAAAATTAAATTGAAAATAAAAAAGACAAAAAAAAAAATAGAAAATTAAAAATCGTTTCCATCGAGAAGTGTTATTGACCTCAGAGAGAGAGCTACCTACTTTATACTAATATTATCATTACTGCAACAAGTAAAAAAAAGGAACTTTTTTAACGACAAGTAATGAAAAATATAAGGAAAATTTTAAAGTGTATTTTCATAAAAGATGTTATTTGAACGATATAACACCTGAACATGAAATACATGACAAAACCAATATCATCTTTGAATTAACACAATGTACTTACAAGTTTTTAAAAATATCCGAGGTTTTTTTAGACCAATAGAACTTACGAAAGGGTTAACTGTCAAAGTGACAGTCACCGGGCTCACTTTTTTACATTTATGATCTGCATAATTTGGTAAAGTATCATGAATAGATGGACGTTAAAACAATGCTTACAAATTATCCAAAATTACGTTAAAAGAGCAGTTGATAATTAAGTCGGTGTTTTATCGCAAAATTGTGATCAGCGATAAGGCCCGTTTTGGGCTTAACGGGTTTGTTAGTAAACAAAATTGCCACAGATTCCATTATATTTAGAAAAAGTGTAGCGTTAAGTGATGTTCACACACTGGTAGCATCTTTGGTCCTAATTTCTTCAAAATTTAAGCTGGACCGCTCTATAGTCGGTGAAGATTGTAGCCGGACCAGGATAACTGATTTTTCGCTTGAAAATATAGATAACGATGATTCGGGTGAGATGTGGTTTAACAAGACGGCGGTACGTACAATACGGCGACCGCAATCATCCATATATTAAAATCAAAATGTGGCGCATATTAGAATCAAAAGTTTGTTTACCCAAGTAGTGCGAATTAATACCTCTCGAACATTTTCTGTTGGGCCACGTGAAATCATTGGTTTATTCTGATAAACCAGCAACAATTTATGAATTCGCGCCCAACATTGTTTCTGTTGTTTATGATATGCAACGAGCAATGCTCGAAAAATTGTTAAAATTTAAAAATTAAAAAGCGCTTCGTTAAGAAGACCCAGTATGGCCATATGCCCGAAAATATTTTTCATTTTTAATTTCAAATATTAAATTTTTCAAATAAAAAAATTTCAGTTCCATCGGGGTGAAAAAAACCCATTTATTTCATAATAAATTTCAAATTTATTTGTTGAGGAAATAATAATTATTTTTTCTCAAAAATAATCTTACAAATAAAGCAATATAAACGTTATAAAAACTGTTTTCGCTTGATAGAATATCAAAACTTATTCAAGGATTTTTAATAAAATCCTTTTCCTGAAACATGTAAAGAATGACTTTTATTTACAGAATATTGCAAAAACATTTTAATTAAGTCATATATTTTTAATATTCTTTTGCAGCTCTACCAGATCAAGGTCCTCCGAAAATAAGCGGTGGTCGCCCTCGGTATCAAATTGGCGATTGGGTAAGAATTAATTGCACAGCAGGTCGTTCGAAACCAGCAGTCCAATTATCTTGGTTTATTAATGGTGAAGCGGCTGAACCTCATACGTTACGTAAATACGATACGATTATAACTGGCCGTGAGGGCTTAGAAACATCAGTGTTGGGTTTACAATTTCGTGCAGAACAGCATCATTTTCGCAATGGCGATATGAAGTTAAAGGTAACAGAATATTTTTTGCTTTAATTATTTTTATAAAATATCAAAATCTAACTTTTAAGCGTTGATAATTAAAAACTATTAAGAAAGAAAAAGATAGAACTTAAGTGAGGGATTTCGTCTTAAAATTAATAATTTAGGTGCGATAATGAAAAAGCAAACTTAAGAAAAATAAAAGCAGAAGGCTGTCTTCCAAAACTTATCAGTAAAAAGGTTGTATAGAGTTGTACTACCATATTTAAATACTAAACTTATGAAAACTAGCAAAAGTTTCATTCAGTTATCTTGATTACAAATTTAAATACTGAAGTTTAAGGTGTCAGACTATGATGTCATTTTTAAATTATTTTTTATAAAAAAGAAATCATAAGAAACTCTCCTTAAAATGTTTAAACCAGCAGCTCAAAATATTCTTTTTTAATTCACAGTGTGTGGCCTCGTTGTCAACATTCTATTGGCGCAGCAATGAAGAATCTGTCGAAGGTGATCGACCACAAAAAGCTCCCGTCCTAGAGTCACGCGAGACAGTGTATGCAAGCAATTCTCGTGCTGATCCCGCACAAGGTATGTCATTGCGGGAAAGTTTGGTTACCAACATTTTACAGTTTTTCATTCAACCAAATGCAGCCAATAAAACGGATTCAACTATAAATATCAAACCTGCAACAATTATATTTCTCATAGCAATGGCTCTGCTAACAACAACAGGTTGTTTGGAAGAATTTTACTTAAATAATGAATTACGTGTTGTGAAAAAACCATTAAGGAAACACTACAGCAACACAAATGCTGTTATAGCTGGGGATGAAGGTTGTGATAAAGTAAATAATAAAATGCTAAAACAAGATGAAAATAAAGAACAAAAATTGAAAAGAGTGCAGCATAATAAAATAGTGTTTAATTTTAATAAGGAAATGTCAAGTCGTCTGCCAGTAATGTTAACAGCAGCTAAAACAACTGAAGATATTAAAGTCACATCAATGTTTGCAAAACAACAACTAAATAAAACTTTCGAGACTTCCATTTCCTTTAAAACATCCACAACAATATCGTCCTCTTACTCACAATTATCAATAATAACTTGCTCGCCATCCTGCTTATGTTGTCCTTCCTTAACGTCAACAAGACACAATGTAAAGAGTCTTAGCACAAGGTAGCTATTTAATTAAATTGATGTTCTTAACTCTTATTTTATTTTATATTTATTTTTTTAATACATATTTTTTATTGAATGAAAACAAAATGTTTTGAATAATAAAAAACAAATATATTTAGATTTTTTTTTTCTTATAAATATTTTATTTAACAATTAAAAAAATGAGTAAAATACAAAAAAAAAAGAAAATATAAGTTTTCAACTTTAAGTTTTAAGTATTTCAGTACAGAAATATAAAAACAAATGTAAATAGTCCTTGTTAAAATAGAAGATTTTTTAAATACTTTTTAATAGCCATTTTAATTTATAGTTTTAACAAGATAACAAGAAAACTATTGTTTCGTTTAAATAACAAAAAAAAATTTAATTTTAAGCATTAAAAATGTGTGTAAATCAATTTAAATAATAAACATTCGTAAAATGGTCGATTTTCTCAACATGTTATAAGTCCTTGAAAGTAAAGTGAACAATTTTAATAGTTCTGTAAGTAACCTTTTAGGTAGTCGCACATTAAATAAATACTAAGGAATTTAAAGTTGAAATACAATATTAAACAAATTTAAAATATGGCAACTCATATCTTGTGCTCAACAAACGAGTAAGCGTTCTTGCAGTTAGTAAACTTTTACAAAAGTATCGGATATGACGTTGTATTAGTAAGAGAGTGGCTACACAATTAAAGGGGAGTTCGTAACTTCAAACAAAATTTAAACTTTTTGAAACACGATTTTTTGTGGCATTCTTGTACCTGGTACATGCAGTACCATTTTGCCATTTTCATTAAAACTTAATCTAAACTTTTATCCGATGTACCTAAATCTTTAAAGCTCACATCCATCCATCTACTTATGCCAACGACTCTGCTCGTTAATTTGACATCACACCTATTTGGACCATCCTCTGGTCTAAACAGAGTTATTCGAATCAAAACATAACACGAATCAAATGTATAGAATCAGTTTAACACTAAAAATAACGAATCATTTTTAATTCTATGAGTTGATTTTAATCAGCTTAAAAAGAACAATGCAATATTGATATTTTTTGCCTTATGTACTAATACGTTTTGTGTAAATTATTATTGGTAATTACATTAAAATATGTTTTTAAAGCTTTTATAAAGATTTGGAGCTTTTATTTTACATTTAAAAGAATATAGTTTTTAATTTTTATTTATGTATAGATACGAGTATGTACATAAACACATACATACATACATTCATTCATACGTACATACATATATTCATATATACATACATAAATTCACACATACATAAATTCATACATTCATAAAAACATGCATATATTCATGCATTCAACATACATAAATTCATATATACATAAATTAATATATTTACACATACATTAATTCATACATTCATACATACATACATAAATTTGTACATACATAAATTCATACAATCATAAATTCATATATTCATAAATACATAAATTCATACATTAAAACATACGTATATAAATTCATACATTCGTACGAACATAAATTAATACATTTATACATACAAAATTCATACATTGATACATACATGCATAAATTCATACATTCATACATATTTAAATTCATAAAAATTTGGTTATTTTTTACAAAAACCAGGAAATATTCATTTATTTTTTAAAATTATTTCAAAAATGTTATTGTCTTATTGTTACATTCGACGAGGTCGTAGTTTTTGGACTAGTAAGTCTGTCGGTAAACAGTTGCTTTACATTTACGAAATGCCACATTGAAAGATTTTTCATATTCCGGGTATGTTAGATGCGTACCTTTAAGTGCTTCTGCAAGAAAATTAAAGATAATATAACACGTAATATATTATTTAAAACATGATCGAAGCGCTGGGTTTAGTTTCCGGCGTAAATATTGGCTGCGTTTGGAATATGGTCGCCTTGAAACTCATGGTTCATGAATCAAATATGAAGCCGAATTGATCACTAGTTTTATTCCAGTTTAGTAATTTATTAAAAACTTATTTATATTTTTTTATAAAATATTCTTTTATTGAATTTCAAGTTTTTCTCTTAAAATTTTCTAATCAAAATTTATTTTACATAAAAACAAAGGTTGAACATGTCAAAAAAAAAAACCAAAAAACAACAGATACATCCCCCATTGATCCATTTGGAGTATTAAGCGAGGCATAAACAATAAAACAAACAAAAAAATCGATAGCTCGCTTATTACTCCAAATGGATGAACAAGTCATTATTCCTTTATTGCACGATTATGGATTAATCCATATATTTTTTACTGGGATGAATACATAAATTTATACATACATTAAATAAAAATAAATAAAATAAAATAAATAAATAAATATATAATATATATATATATTTAAATATATATAGTAAAATCAGAACTCTGAAGAATATATTGTTTAAAAATTAAAAACTAATATAAAAAAGAAACACATTTTTTTAAATGATGTTATTTGTAATTTATATTATTTGATATTATTATATAATATTATTTCTATAAATATAAATATGTATGTACATCCAAACATAAAATATAAAAATTCCCAGGTACCATTTGAAAGATTATTTTTACAAAAATCACCAAAGCGATTATTTAACGCAAGGAAAAAAATAGTGCATTTTTAGACCTTCTTGTAATCGCATTTCGTCATCAGTACAAAGTTTGTCCAAGAATATGATGTTCGCTTCTCAGCACCAAGTTTCGTGCCATCACCGGGTCCTTGAAAAACCTTGGGTCAATTCTGTTTTCTCTTAGTTTATGCTGCCTGTCACACTGTCTGCCGTTTTGCCCTGTAGTGACTGTTGGTTTCTTTTTGATCTCATGATTTGGATATTTGGTAGACGGCAAGGCAATTACCCTTATTTGTCAGATAGAACACTAGACTGAAAAGTAGCCGACACGGTTTCTCTTAAGCACATCTTAATTAAGGTCCCTCCCTTTAATCTCACAACAAAAGTAATAAACATTTTTTTACAAAAACAAATAACACACAACGATATTAACATGGTTGGTCTTCAATTCTCCTTTTGCATTAATTGTTACTCCTTCAGTGGTTGCATCGGGTTGTGAATTCCCATTGCTATTATCTATAAAGTTCTTCGCTGAATTATTCTTTCTTGCAGCAGTCCTGTAGCTAGTTAATTTTTTCAGTCATCTCTTTTCGATAGTTTACTGATTGTAACGGCGTTTTCTATTTCGTTTCTGATTTTTGCTCTTAGAATTATTGAGATTTCTTTTATTGGAAGTGCGAAGGCATTTCAAGTTAACATATGTTTCTTCTTACAGAAACATGAGACTAACTTTTTAAGTGGGCTAGAGAATTCTTTTAAAAATTAAAGTCAATAAATAAAGATGTGGCAAGGCTTTGTAATTTATCTCTACTAAATATAAAAATTGAAGGGTCTCCCCATAGGTGATCTAAATTGACGTATATGAAAATATTTTTTAACGGTATAGACAAACGCTTGCCAATTGGACAGAATGTCGATTTTTATGATCGTTATAATAACAAGTCTAAATTTTAAAAATTATAAATTAAAGGGTGCCCCAATAGTTCATTAAATTATATCTGTATGGCTATACTTATGAACAGTTGTAAAAAGACGCTTAAAATTTACAATTAACCTGTATTGCTAACTCCGCTATAACAAAAAGTTTACAATTTGGATTTGGACATTAAAGGGCGTCCCAACAGTTGATATAATTTGATAAATGTGGCCATACCGTTATGGAAAGAAAGCTTAAATTTCAAGGGAACTATACTGCTTAAACAAAAAGTTTATGATTTTAATTTAGAAATTAAAGGGTGTTCCCAAAATTAATGTTATTTTATCTATATGGCCATATCTTTTGAACCTTTATATACAAACACTTAAAAATTAGACAGAATGTCCACTACTTTGTTTAATATAAGAAAAAGTATAAATATTTTAAATTATAAATTAAAGGGTGTTACAATAGTTGATGTAATTTGCTGTATATGGCCAAACTGTTAAATCGGTATAAACAGACGATTGAAATTTACAAAGAATCTAATTGGTAAGTCTACTACAACAGCAAGTATAAAATTTGAATTTAGAAATTAAAGGGTGCCCCTATAGTTGCTCTGCCAAACTGTTGAACAGTTGTTGACAGACGGTTGAAATTATAAAGGAGCTGTAGTGATATGTCTGCTATAACAACTATAAAGTTTGTAGATGGAATATAAGGGTGTCCCAATAGTTAATGTAATTTGATGTATGTGGTCATACTTTTGATGCGTTTCAGACAGACGAAATCTGTTTTATAGTCGGGTTTGTTTGCAGGAGTTACTTATAAGCATTTATATATTTTAACTAATATTTGATTCTATTTAAAAGTGAAAAGAAGTGAACTCAACGCGACATATTAATATTGTTCAGCTAGATTTGGGATCCACCATACGGTACATCGTGTAAAAATAAATTATATTTTTTATTATTGAATCAACGTATAATTGCTTTCCTAAATTTATTATCAATATTTGCAGTAATATTGTAGTAAAAATTTGCCAATAGTTATCGAATACAAAAAAAGTTTTTTTGATTTTAATTTCAAATTAATTACTGGATTTAATGCAGTCAGCATAAAAATTATTTGTTTAATTATTTTTTTCTTGCTAAACTAAACTCTTCCATCTTGAAAAACTAATCAATAATAGTGAGTTTCAATGGATGGAAGAGATGAATGACAGAGTAAATAGATGGACTTAAGATTGCATGAGTAAACGGAAAACACACACACACACACATGTCAAAAAATAGCCACATATATGAGCTACTAGACCCTTCTACTTAATCACTCACAGAACATCACATAATTTACTTTTAAACAATTTTCTTTATCAAATACTTTTTTCTTTTTGTCTGAACTCTTTTAGCTCTTCAGTTAAATGGTGATGGGTATTAATGGCAAAAACAATTTAGATATCGATAGATTGACAACCATGTTGGAGGAAAATCGTACATTGTTAAAAGCCATGGCAACTAAAGAGTGTACGGATGGTGCAACTTTGTCAAAATTATTATTCGAATTAGAGGAGCAGGCAACAACAACAAGTGCTCAGAATGGCAGCAATAAAATAACAAAACTATTACAATTCAGTCACGCTGTCGTAGATAATGTAACTGAATATGAGACTGATAATGAAAATATGGCAGCAATAATTTCAAATTTTAAACAACAATTGCAACAAGATGAAATGCCATCAGAAGAAACAGCTTCATCGTTAGGTAATAATGTGTTGCCAACACATCAACCTTTTTCACGGATGTTTTGGCTAAAAGCTATGACGTAGAAGATGTAAATATTGTAACAACTAACACTAATGGAAGTGGTGCTATTGTGACAGCACAAAATAAAAACAAGAAACATCATCGCAAATAGGCTACAAATCATAAAAGGTCTTCTTTATCCTTGTCAGCTGGCTATTAAATAGTGCTGCTGTTGCTGCTGCCACAATGCAACAACTTTATGATGCAGATGTTATAAGTTAAGTAACATCAGCACAGGAAATTGCTGGTAATTTGCCGAAAGTTTGGCGTGTGTTAATGGAACTTTTAAGTCATCATAAAATTAATCCAGTGCAATTTAAAGGAAATGGCAAAAGTGAAGATTGCTACAAATCGGAGACCCCAAATGGTTCCAAAGCCGAACTAAGTGTTAGCAAAACGTATATAAAATTAAAGGTAGGTTTTGAAAGAAAAATAAGAAATAGTTTGCAGCAGTTTATTGTAGAAATAAATGTTAAGGAAAAGTAAATTAGCTTTTTAACAAAAGAATTAATTTAAATTGGCTTAAGTTCACGTTCTATTTTACTTTATAATTTTTTTAAAAGAGAAAATTGTTTACAAATTTTCGTGTTTGTTTTTAAGGAAAAACATCGAAACACTTCGTATTTTGCTATCTTTGGCTGCATTCGTTATAAACATTTTTTTATTTCCCAACTAATTTTATAAATAATAAGTACGAGTAAGAGTACTATATGCCGCACGCACGAATTTTATATACCCTTCACTATATACGTATAACGTTACCACACTGCAGGTTCCCATTGAATAACCCAGCAAAAAATTAGACATTACCTTAAAAAGTACTTGCCACATAATGACTTACTTTTGTGATTGCCATATTTTGTTACTCGCTTACAAAACACATTACATTACTTCCGAAAAAAGGAAGTAGTAATGGAACTAGTTCTTTAAGTTAGAAGAGACTACCTACTAATGGTACTCATTATTTTCTACAATAATTAATGTAATCGATTCTGAGTAATTGATTATAAAAGTCCCATGCCTTGGTAAAGTCATTAAGTTGGCAATCTTGTTGGTAACTACTTCCGCCAAAAATGTTTAATTCCACACTCGATTACCTTTTCAAAAATTTCTTGCTGGGAAGTTAAACTCCTAATTTCATAAAAAAGCCTCGGTACTTTTTCGGAGCAATGAGTCATCAGGTATATTTTACACTTTATCCAATTTAAGCTATAAGTCCTTAGGGGTTTCATAAGGTTAACATAGTGGGTAAACGATCAAAAAATATTGGAATAAATTTAAAAGCTAATCCCGAAGATACACATAGGTAACATTATTACACACATACAAAAACCAGTATAAAACAGTATAAAAATAATTAGACAAAAATTTACCAAAATATCATAGAAGAAAGTCACTTTGACATATTAAGTGATCAGTTTATTTCTTAAGTATGAATTCTTGAAGTATGTGACATTTTCATGTTTTTGTTTCCACTCATATTGTGACATCCTTCTCACATTAACTTTATTATTTTGCCAGCATCATGGCTGGTGTGTTTATATTTGTAAAGGTTTTGTAAATGTTATTATAAGATTAAATTTAACATTTTAGGTAGTTGCAAGTTGGTCTTAATTTATTGTTGTAAATTTTCCAAGTATTTTTATAGTTACGTTTCTACCTTTTTTTTTTTTTTTTTTAAAGAGAAGTAGCACTTTAGGCATCAATACCTACTTAGTTCGTAACCGTGCTACATTCTATAGGAAAGGGATAGATGAGAGAGAAGAAAGGTGGTGAAAGGAGATAGATATAGCCATTTTTTATTAATTATTTTACTTCGCCGGCGAATATGCTATAGAGAAGTACCGACGAAGGAGGCTGCATTTTTTAATTTTAGATCTGAATATGTATATATACCATTAAACAGAAAAAAAAAACATTTTTTTTATTTTTTGACTACCGTAAGGATTGAACCCAGGGCAGCTGGTTTGTAGTCAACGTGTTTACCACTTAGACTACGGCAGACTTTATTTGGTAATTGAATTTATTGTCTATTTCCGTTGATTTTTCACTACATTTTGGCAAGACAAGACCAGAAAGAATACTTTTATTTATTGAACAAAAAAAAAAAAAAAAAACTGAACATGAGAAAAAATAAAAACTTTTTGTTCATGTTTATGAAAATATTTGTTGTGGTGAAATAATAATAAAAAATTGTGGTTGCTTTTATTTCTTTCGATTAATATGTCAATAAAGTTGACTGGCAGAGGTAAAGAAATAATTTAGTAGTAATATGTTGAAGATTTTATTTAATATGAACTTGAAGGTTATGATGTTGAAGGCATGTTGGTTATTCCAGCGAGGAAATAAAAAATACATTTTATATATTTCAAAATTATTCTTAATTGTATTCTCTTAAGAATAATTTTTAAGTGGTTGAGTATCTATCGGTGTTTATGGCTATCAATAGTTAAGTTGTGGACTCCTATTTCCCACAGTGCTCTGTAATTAACATAATAATAATGCAGCACCGTGTAGATTATTTTCAACTGACTTCAAAAAAAGAAGGAGTTTATCAATTCGACTGAATGCTGCTTTTTTGTGTTTGTGCCTGGATAACCCAGTCGTTTCTGAACTGATTTTGAATTTTTTTTTCTTTTTATAAAAGGTTAAGCTTACATATCGGTCTAGTTTTAAAAATAGTTCATAATTTAAAACATTAAAGGGTGTCCCCATACAATATACAAGCTTTTCAAGTTTACTATGAAACGTTAAGGTCACCACTCTAAATTTAAAAAAAAACTTAGTGTCACTATAGCTCCCAATAGCAAAAAAAAAAATCTAAAAATTAAAGGGTATCCCCATAGATGATTCAAAAATACCTATGGGACTTACCTTTTGGACTGTTAAAGAAATACGCAGGAAAATTATCCTACTGTAACCGTTATAATAACAAGCATAATTCTTAAAAATTGTGAATTGAAGGGTGGCCCAATAGTTTTACTAATTTGATATATATGGCCATACTTTTGAACAATTGTATACAGACAGTTGAAATATATATAACAACAACTATAAAGTTTGGAGTTAAAAATTAAAGGGTGTGCCAATAGTTGATGTATTTTGATGTATTTGGCCAAACTTATAGACAGGCAGCTGTAATATACAAGGTACCTTTATTAATAAGTCCGCTATAACAAGTATAAAATAGGTTTTGGAAATTAAAGAGTACCCCTATAGTTTACGTAATTTATTGTATATGACAATACTATTGAACCATTGAAGACAGACGCTCGAAATTTACAAGGAGCTGTATTGATTTTGATATTAAAGGGTAACGCAATAGTTGATGTAATTTGATGCACGTTGCCAAACTTTTAAGCCGTTATAAATAAACAGCCATTAATATACTATAAATTTCAAGAAAACAAACTGATGTCAGAAACTTTTGGACTAATAAAGCTAGATTTACACGATTGAATGTATTTTGAAGTCTTATTAAAATTTTAAAAATTCATTTTTATGTCCTATTTACACCAATCAAAAATTTGATCAAAATATTCTTTTAATATTTATCAAAATATTTTGATACAAATTTGTTGAAGATAATTTACACTATTGGTAAACTTTTTATATTGAAAATATTGAATTTGAAAGCTGTTTTGTTTTTTGTAATGGTATGTATGTCTCTTTTAGAGAGCGATTGACCTATACAAAAATTTTGTGCGAATGTCACCAGACTTGTTTGCTTAATCTCGTCACTTCATCAATAGAGAAAGCCAATACAAATATGCGGGAACCTATATGCCCCGAAGAACGCTTGGAGATTGCCTTGGGATTTTTAGCGACTGGGGACAGTGACGCAGGTCTGATGTTCTTGTTCAAAAGAACAAGATCATCGATATGCAATATTGTGCCTAAGTCTGCAGATCGTACAGCATTAAATTGTGCTTTGCAGTCGGCTATGCAATGATTCGTTGCAGTAGCAATTTCTGACCAGCACTTCTCTTTTTCATTTCTGTTTCTGTACCCATCAATTCTAAAATTCCAAATCGGTTCGCGTACTTCAACCATTTCGATGAACAGTCTCAGTTCTATTGCTTGCGATTTTTGCGCAAATTATTATTTATGGTATCACTTTTAATAATATTGATATATTCCGGCATGTCACAGACGTCAATTCCGATCGAAAATGGTTTCAATTCCGTAAATTGTTTCTTTAGAAAACGAAAAACGAAAAATTTCTTCGGATTGAAATCACTTTTTAATTTTAAAGTGGAATTAAGATTCTTTGAAATTTCGTTACCAACGGGTTTCAAATTTTCTTTTATTATGTGCCCTAATTAGCTAATTTAAAGCTTTGTTGTTTACTTAGATGTGCGCAATATTGCAACATTTAAATAAAAAGGTGGAGCTTAAGAATTTTTTTAAATAAGCAAAATCGATCGGAATCTGAAGAAGGTAAAACAAAATCGATTGCAATTATTAATACGGAATTAAAATCATTCCGATCGGAATTTGTGTCATGCCTGAATATTCTACAAATATTTAGTTTTTAAAAATTTAAGACTTACAAACTCATATTAACAACAAACGTAAACAGCTTATGTATTGAATCAAAAGAATGAACATGCTGTCAAATTATTTATATTTTTCAATATTGCCAGAGACGATTTTGATGCTTATTTCCACGGTATCAATAATATGTTCAAAACTTTTATTTAATATTTTGATCAATAAATTTTAAACAAATTTTACTGTTTACACGAGTTAAAAGAATTTTGAAAAGCAATTTTGAAGAAAATTTCAATCGTGTGAATCGAGCATAAGAACTAAAATATATAAAAAACTAATATTAATATACTCATACGCCAAAAAATGATATCAAAATTAATCAATTGCTTTTTTCTTTTTCTCTTTTCATAATACTTTCAACAACCAATTTATCTCTACTTCCACCATGACGATAATTGACTCTTCAAAATAAAAAAAAAATAAAAAACTTTGATTTATGAATGTTTCTATAACCAATGAACAAACGCACTAACTTCGCAACACATTAGGACCTCATATTGGAGAAAAAGTCTTTAGTTAAGGAAACTAATCGCCTGAAAACCTTAAACAGCCATTTGTATTTGCGTCTAAACGAACAAAAAAACTCTTGAGTGCTGTTAGTTTGGTTTTGACATAAACTTGGCATTTGGTTGGTAAAATGCAACGTCAACATCGTCAACTACATACACAAGAGCAAATCTTACGTTATCAGTTGCAACAAAAGCGTCGCCTGCTTGGTGAACTCAAGGATGAATTGAAGTAGTGTCGCCACAAATGGGCAGATGCACGTGTCAAAAATAATGAAAGTCAAGAGCAATGCAATGATTTACGTCGTGAATTTGCCAGGCGCAAATTACAAGATGCCAATAATTCGGCTGAAAGTGGTTACAGTGCTTCGGGTGGTCTAGCATCTGATGAAGAAATTGCCATACCAGAAGATGGTATTGAAGGAACAGGGATCACTGATAACATTATTGAGGGTGATGATGATTTAGTTGATGAAACTTTGGCTGTTAGTACAGCAGCAGGTGGTTGTGTGAATTATCGAAGATAGTGGTATTGCGTTGGAATAGTGCACCACCCACTTGTAGTTGGAGGGATACAATTGGCTTGGCGGAGTCAGATGATACTGATAATGTGGATGGCCCGATAAACAATAATAATTCGGCTTCCGCTTCCTCTAATAGTTCTGCAGATAGGGGTGCTATGCCCAAGGCACCCATTCCTTCTAGACGTCTAAAACGGCGTTTTAATGAAAAAGGAGAAGCTATTATTGGTAAAGAGGTTGCAGGGAGTAAACTGGCTCCCTCTTCGGACGATAGAACGTGTATAATTCAACGTCTTGAGCAGCAATGTAAAACCTTGAAAAAAACAGGTTTTAGAAACCGATAACCGTTAACGTTTGGCAATACAACTTAAACGTTTTCAAGATGAAATGTCAACAGCTCAACATGCTGTTCCCCTGGAAGAAATAATAAACAAGAAACAGTTAGGGCGTATGACTCGTGCCAGTTCTGTGCCTGTAACATTTTCAGGCTGTCTTACACCCCGTGAAAAGGAACATACTTGTAAGCGTTCCGAACGTTTGGAAAGATTAGAAGAAGAAAGTTGCCAGTTACTGTCGCGCATTAAACATGCTTCCGATAGAGGTCATTATTTGCGCTGCTCTTTGGATCGTATAGGATGGGCTCCTCTAAGTCGTGAAAGCAGTATCGAAATTAATACTGAAGATGATACTCATAAGGTACCAGATGACGAGGAGGAAGAGGAAGAACGTTTGCTTACCACAGAAAATAATTCTCAAAATAATTCACAGTTTGAAAAAATTGAATTGTTTGACAATAGCAGAGCCTCCAAGACAAACGGGCAAACTGACTGTGGATCAAAGAATTGAAAATATTGAAAAAATTTCTTCAAATCGTGAAGAACATTTGCGCATTTTAAAAGAGGAAGGTCGGAGACCTCTGAAAGGGGTAAAAAAAATGATAAGTAGAATTGCTGAAAGACAGCTCAATCGACAAAAACGCTCCTGCTCTACTCCACCTAGAGATATATCTTTAGATAAGGATAACTCAAGCTCAGTTAACCAGAATGCTACCACGGACGAAACACCCATTGCGGGAGCTCTCTTACCCACACCAAAAAATGTCGCTTGCTCCAGCATTGTTTCTGAAGAGCTTAATGAACGAGTTACTACAACAACTATACCCAGATAAATAGCAGCCAATAAAGGTGCTATTCCAAAGTAGAAGCCAACCTTACAATTGTTAGCATCACGTCCCAAATCGGCGAGATTACAAAAATCTCAAAATATCAATGTGGATAATGCAAATGAAAGTTTAAAAGACATGATAAAACGTTTACAGTCTTAGCCTTTTCAGGGTGAAAAGTCATCAATCAAGATGACAACGAACAAATTAATTTAGAAGCTGAAAGTTTTAGAAAAGATATTGATAAATTGAAAACATCAGCTGTAGGAGACACAGTTAAAGATTTTGATGTAAGAGATTTATTGCAGCAACTTTTACCAACTCCTAATGCTGAATATCAAGCTGAAGCTATTGTAGTCCAGTCTGCAGAAGCCAACAATTTGCAACAGTATAGTGCTGAAAAAGATTGAATTTAAAACGATAAGACTTCTATTCTTCGTGTTTAATTATATTTAATATCAATAAGAATTGCTGATTTTTATACGATTTATTCATTACAAATGAATTTATTCACTTATAAATGTTCAGATATTATCGCTTTATTACTATTCATAACGATGTATATTTTCAGATTTATACATATATAGACTATATTTTTAGTACGATTTTTAAAGCAAGTTTAGCGATTTCCACTTATAATTGTAACTCGTAAGAAATAAAGTTTTCTTTGCTTTCAATAAAAAATATTTAGATATTTTTAATTAACTCAAACGAAATTTTTTTTTTTTGAAATTTAGTTAAAATAATGGTGAGTACAAAAGCAATTTATTTCTCTTTCTATTTTTTTGTAAAAATTTTATTTCATATGTGTTTATTTTTTTCTCAAATTTTTTCCAAAGACCTTTTTTAATTTTCTTCTAAGCCTCCACGTATAATAACAATGTAACGAGACAGTAACACCCATTAATTTGTTATCTTAAACATTTTAACTGCAAAACATAATGAACTAACGCACAGTGGAAATGTTTTAATTTTATTCTTTTAGGTTTTTAAAGAAGGTTTTCGAAAGAAGTGGCCCTTTAGCTTTAGTGCGCAAGGAACATGAAGCCATTTCGAGCAGAGTAAAAACTAGTAACATTATATCTAAGGCTCTTAAAATTAAAATAAAAAATGCTTTTTCTCTAAACTGCAACACGTTTAAATTTTTTTCTTCGATTTCGCTTTACTTTCTCAGCTTTGTATAATTTTGTTGATAACACTTTTAAACTGTACTACTAACTACTTTCTTCGAAGTTCATTTTATAGTCCCATACTGCTTGCAGCTGCAATTTATATTTTTAGGCGAGTTAAAACGTCTAGACGCTTTTAATATGGCAAAATGTTGCAACTTGTTTCTGTTCCCTTAGTACTTGTATTAACGTAATTGTATTACGTATTGTGTTGCAAGAACTTAAAGAAGCTAAAGCTGTTGCCAAATATTGAAGTAAGACCTTTGAATGTGAAGCTACAGGACTTTAATTGAGCAAATAATTTCATTCATTAAAATTAAATCACGGGAATTTTAAAATAATTAATCTTTAAGAAATTATCGCGATAATTATTCCGAATAAATTATTAAAATCATCGATTTTGATTTTTAAAGGTGAAATCACGTCTCAATGGCTATTTCGATACCGCTTTCTTAGCTCTTCAGAAAACTTCTCACAAACATTTTAAAAAAACTAATGATTTTTGTCCAAACAATAGAGTAAAGACAAAAATCAACGTTCAAGATAAAACAACAATAATCAAAACTGATTTTATTTTTCTTTATGCTGAAGAGCTAAGTCAGCTGTAGCGAAATGGCTATCGAGACGAGCTTTCACTTTCAATAATCAACATCGGTGATTTAAATAATATGTTCGGGATAATTAGAACGATAATTTTTTAAAGATTAATTTTATTTAATATTTTTTATTATTTTTCTTTAATGTTTAATCTGTAAGGAATAAAAAACAGGTAGAGAAAAATTTTTTGTAAATCCTTTAAATAATTGCGATAACCAATTACAACAAAAATTATATTGTTAAATTAATAAACTACAGCCATATTGTTTGAAGCTGCACTTTATATATATAAGCGTGTTAAAACGTCGAGATTCTAATAATATGAAAAAATATGGTAGCTTGTTTTAGTTCTTTCTTAGAAACGTACGTGTGAGCATGACACAATAAAAAAAAATGCTGCAACAACATCGAAGAGAAGACAAAGATATTGCCAGAACCCTAGAAAGAAGACATACACATGTTATGGATTCGTCTTAAATTTAACTTTGGATAGTAAGCTACGAAGCCTTAATTGAGCGATCAATTTAATTCATTATTTCTTTTTTGTTTGGTTTGATTAAAAGAAACAAAATAAATAGTAGAAACGCAAACACATTTTTTTGTTAAATATTAAAAAGAAATCTTCTCCACTTTTTTAGCGAGGACATTACAGTACAGCAGTTTTGGCGTACAAATATTTTACAACGCTTAAGTAACTTTTTTAACATTTTATCAAAATATGTACAACCATTTAACTTCAGTATTTTTGTAATTAGAAAACTTTTTGAAAAATAACTTTTATCATAAAAAAGGGTCTTAAAGCAATGATAAGATTTTTTCTGTGTGTGTAATTGCCGCCACAGTGACATTTAAAAATAATAAAAACGCAAACAAATGCCTTTAGAGAAACAGACAGAGAGATAGACAAACAAACAGATATGCCTGCTCGCAGTTAAACGGAGTTGACATGCTTGATGAAAAGAATATGAAAAGTGAAATAAAAACTTGTAGTTAGAACAAAATAAAAACCTTTAATATGTTTTTGAGTAGAATGAGCTTGTTAATCCTTTGTGTTGCCCTCATCATAACGGAATTTTTTAGAAGATTGAGACCAGATATTAAATTTTTAAAATTAAAGCGTAAAACTTAAGTTTGCTTTAATGTAATATAAGCACAATCCCTGCAAAGTGCTACAGATATTTATGTTTTGTAAAAATTTAATTAAAACCTCCATGAGTTGTAAAAATTCTACATGATAAAAAAATTTTTGTTTGTTATGTTACAAAATTTTAAGTTTTTGCTGAAATATAAATGAAGGGTGATAAAGATCACTTTACTTTAATTGTGCTTGATTGCTTAAAACATAAAATTAAAAAAAAAAATTAAATGTATTGCTGCGGGGAAAGCTTATCCATATGGCCATTTCGCTACTGCTCATATAGCTTATTAGTCTATTCTATCTAAATTGTGTAAGAGTTTTATGTCAAAAGCCAAATTGATCGAATAGGAACTTAATTAAATCAATAAAGCAAAAAGACAAAAATAAATAATAAAGTCAGAAATCTTTAATGCAAAACACAGTAACCACTAACAGCGTTGTAGAGTATACAAATTTTGTAATTCGCTAAAAGCTTTAAAAAATAGTTGGTTGCATTCCGAAATTTTTGTTTTTCTTAATAATTAATCAAGTTGCAGTGAATTATATTTTATTAACCGACTTCAAAATAAAAGGACTGAATGTTGCCTATTTTATATTTGTGCCTCCATAACTCAGTTATTTCTGGATCGATTTTTATTTTTTTATTTAATAGTTTAAGCTTACAACTTGGTCCCGTTTTAAAAACAGTTCCTAATATTTAGGCTCTTATTGTGAGTTGCATTCGTTTTTGATCTTCGCTGGCCTTGAAAATCGAATATCGATTGTCAAATTCGTATTACGAGTTGGTAGCACTGTCAAAAATTTCGTTGCGCAACGAACTTTTAATCGAACACAATTTTGCTTTCGATGGCTTGTATCAGTTAGTAAAACTTATTGAAAATGTAAGTATTTGTGATTTTTCTAGTTTTTTTTACAAATTACATGCCGTAGTCATTTTAAGTAATAATTATCTTAAGTTTTCGTTTATTAACTATAAATAAAACAATATTTCTTCGAGTGACAGCTAGTAAACATGTACTATTTAAAATAATCAAATTGAGTAAAATTCACAGTAGCACTGTTTTTATCGAATTTGCGCCATAATACCAAATGAAAACTCGTTCGATCAGCTCTTTTGACAATAGTCGAAGATCACATGTTGTTCATAATAGGCACCTTAAATTTAAGGGTTTCGCCAAACAACACACATGTTTTTACGTGTATTATGAACTGCAAAGAATGTCACTTTAAAATTAAAATAAACTGCGTATCACTATGGATCCCAATAGCACAAAGTAATAATTTATAAATAAAAGGGTGTCTCCATAGGCGATGTAAATAGACATTTATGGGCCTATCTTTTGAACCGTTAAAGAGAAACGCTTCAAAATTATACATAATGTCGGTTACTATGATCGTTATAATAAAAAGTATAAATATTCAAAATTATAAATCAAAGGGTGCCTCAATAACTCCTTTAATTTGATGTATATGGCAATACCTTTGAACAGTTGTAGAAAGACGCTTGAAATTTACAAATAACCTGTATTGCTTTGTCCGCCTTAACAACTAGAATAAAAATTAGATTTTAAAATCAAAGGGTGTTCCAATAGTGGATATGTGTGGCCAAACTTTCGAACCATTAAAGACAACTTAAATTTACAAGGAAACTGTATTGCAATGTTTGCTATAAGAATAAGTATACAATTTGAATTAAGAATTTAAAGAGTTACGGGCCTCTGAAATTTTAAAATTTTTTAAAATACCAATATGGGTATCACTTTAAAGTTTTAGAAGAGATCTTTTAGAAAATACTAAAATTTTAAAAAAATGCTTAACCCATTAAAAGCCGATGGCATTTTCATGTAAATTTTTTTTTTTTTTTTTTTTTTTGGTTCTCCAATATTCCAATATTTGCTTCTTTGATTGGAGTTACGTCTTAAACTAGATTTACATAGATGGTGAAGGGTATATAAGATTTGACATCGCCTAATATAGCACTCTTTTTTGTTTGTATTAAGACTTATTTTATGATATTTTGAGTTTTTGCAAAATATTTTTTAAGCTCAAGGCTCAATTGAATTTTTAAAAGTCGCAAATATTTTTTTTTTAAGTTTTATGCATATCTTTGTTTCTTTCTGGTACCAAAACTTTTTATATAATTTTTTATTTTTATGAATTTAAGTACTTTGTGAGATAATCTTTCTGCTACAATTTAAGTTTATTCATATTTAAGTTTTTCTGCTGGCAAAATTACAAATTTCATTTTACCGATTATTGATGATTTTACATTTTTTTTGGCTTTAGATGATTGTTATAATGCTTTTCGCATTTTTTTTATTTTTTTAAAGGATATTTATAAATTTCAAACTTCCTCTGTAACGATCAATTTGTTTTCTTTACACATTTTGGTTCCTTTTGCAATTTTGATCTTTAACTAAAGCGATTTTTAAAATATGTCAAAGAGGGTCTGTTTTTTATCTTAAATATTCACAGTATTGCAATCAAAAGATGTTCAACAGTAGTGCCTGCCGTATTTTTAAGGATTTTTATTCATTTTTTAAATTATTGTCAGCAGAAAATCATGATTTAAATGTTTTTTTTTTACAAAAATATTGGCAAAAATATTATTTAAGGTGTATATATTTTGGCTTCTCTAAAAATTTATTTAATAGGATTTTTGTTGTTAATTTTATGGGATATTTGTTGTTAATTTAAAAGAATATTTTTTCAAATTTATGACAATATTTTTTAAAAATTTTTATTTTTCGTAAATAATTTGGTTACATTTTTTACACTAAAACCATAATTTGTTTAAGAATTTATAGCAAAATTTTGTTTGCTGGCACAACTGTCGAGACAGTTCTGTGTGAAAATTAAAGTATGTTTATATGTGTATAATTTCGCTTTCATACACACAAAACTTGCCTGTGTACAAAAGAATTTGTAAATTCTATTGTCTTTTTCCCGTAGCATTATCATGTTAGTCTTTAAAGTTACCCTTTTGTTGTTATTAATGTTTGTTTTTAGTTGCTATTGTTGCTAATGCTGTTGTGTCTTTTGTATCACTTTAATTTGTTTTGTCATTTCATTTTCTTTTTTTTTTTTTTATTGTTGTTTAGTTTTTGTGTAGTTGTATAAATTGTTTGTGAAGTTGTTATTTTAAAGCCACCTTGATGTTGAGTGTAGTTTTTATATTTATGTTTAGACAAGTTGAATGTAAACACTTTTGAAAGTAACGGTAAGTAGAGGCTTCAAAAAAACACATTAAATCTCTTTTTAAATAGAGAAGATTTAAAAAATAAAAATTTTTAAAAAAAATGGTATACATGACCGAACGAAAAATACACATTTCTAAAAATTTAAATATTTTTCAAATTTTCTATGCACTGCAGGAAAATTGTCACGGCCTTTTAAATGAAATAAAATTTTTTTGCTAAGCCAAAAATAACAATAATTAACAATGCTTTTATTTTCTTTATCTACTGTATACTGCTTACTTTTTTCGGCTCTTTTATACAATTAAAAAATGATAAAAAATAAAATATCAAAAAACAGTACGATTGTTTATTTCTTTTAATAAAATAATTTTGTTTCAATTGTATAATGCCTTTTTATCTCGATTAAATTATTAAATCGCTGATATTGAAAATAAAATCGTTGTCTGTATTCTTAAAAAAGAGTAAAAATATATAATAAAACAAAAGAAAAAAAAACAGATCACAGGCTGGCGTCCAGCCGAATACATGAAATAAAAAAGCTAATAACGAAAAGCAGCGGAAAAACTAAAAACGATAAAAATTTTCTAAGAAAACTCAAAGCTTTCATAACATTTAAAAAAGATAGAATCCTTATAGATTTTCTTGAAAGCAAGGTGGTAAACTTTGGCCTTTGTATCTACTGCCGCGCTTAAGTTTTAAGGTTAACGGAATACGATTTATTAAGCCTTCATCCTTTTCCAAAAATTAGAAGTTCCAGATTTAATATTTATTTAATGAAAGTTCCCATGTTCTTATGACGTATGAGTAACATTCGTACATGTTTTCAAATGAATGTTGCGCATACGCCACCAATTTACATATCCTAACCACCCCTATTCTGCGTTTCGATTAAGTCTCCGCATTCAGTTCCGTTGCGATCGAAAATTGGTATTCGCAGAAAAACGGAATCGAAAGAAAAAGAAGAAGACAACAATGTTTACACAATTAATAACATCACTGTGGAATGTGGAAATGAAATGGCAAAATAAGCAAGTTTGCTATCATTTTAGTAAACAAACGTCAAATTTAATACAAAAAGTTGTATGTATTCCTAATTAAAAATAAATTCTTGATGAAATTTAATAAACAAATAATTAAATAAAATAAAAAATGTAAAAACAAAATAAAAATTAGTTGTTCATAAATATATTACAGTGCAAAGAATCTTGTGAAGATAAAGGTATATAATTAAAAAAACATAATAGTGTTGTTATTAAATATGGAGAGAAAAAGAGACAGTTGCAATCCATTTGAAATGAATTAATTGTAAGTTTTGTCAATTGTAATTTTTATTGTGAAAGTAAAATGTTAAAATATTGTAAAATAATTATATTTTACAGATTTAAAAAGAAATTTGGTTTAAACAAAGACGCGTTCACATATGTTTTAGACATTTTTGCTCATTAGGTGCAGTCAAATTCCTTGACTTCTTCTTCACCGCTTGATCGAGTTGTGGCCGCTTTAGGATTCTTTGCAGAAGGTAGCTACCGAAGCGGAGTTGGAGCAGATTTTCATTTTGGGATGTCTGATTTAGATGCCATTAAATTTGCCAGTTTTTAATACTGTTCTGGTGTTATTGTTTTTGACCTGCAATACAAAAAACAACCATTAAAAAAAATAATTTAATTAAATAAAATAATTGAAAATAATTTTAATTCTTTTTTAAATCGTGTCTGAACATTTAATCTCATTTTCTATTTACTTTTTTTTTGTTTTTCAATTTTTAACTTTTTAACTAAAAAATACAAATAAAAAAGCCCCTCCGTTAACAAAAAACAACGGTGAAAAACGGAGCTCCGATCGTAATGCAGAATACATACAATCGAAAGAAACTGAGCGGAATCGAAACGCAGAATACCAAAGATGCTAGACGGAGAAAATTTCGATTCGAATCGAAACGCAGAACAGGGGTGAACATTCCATCTTTAAAATATTTATATAATTATTAATCGATTCGAGTCTCATAATAATGCAATAATAAAAATATATTTTATATAACGTAGATTAACTAAATATAAAATTCTAGTTTTAGTGTACTCGCGAAATAAGAAAATTTAAAAAGTTTATAATATCTAATAAGTTAAGGCTGGCTGTCACTGTTATTGAACATTTAAAATTTTTTTAATGTTTCTAAAAATAGTTCAATAAACATACTCTGTGTGTTTAAATAGTTCACAATCGTCTAAATTCTTCCTCAGATGGCAATACTTTATCAAAATTCCGGCTTATTGCTTTTCGTAGTTTAGATAGGTACCAATGATCTTGTTACAGCGCTGATTAGGTTAGCTCGCTTCTTTTGGTTGCTTCATCAAATGTTAAAGCAACAATCACTTCGAAGTTGGCAGACTTCCAGTTTTAATAAAGAATAACAGGTTGCTAATGAAGACCTCTTTGCAGGCTAAGTATCTCTTACCAATGCCATGTACTGCAGAGATTATTCCATAGAGCAACTAGAACCAAAAGATGAATGAAAAGACAAATATAGAATTATAGAAAGTCTCTTAATCATGAGGGATAGATAAATAAGGGAATCATTTCTGCCTTTAATTTTCGGAAAAATAATTGAGTCGACTACTGGCAGCAGGTTTTTGGCTTTGACCCTATCAAAGTGAAATATTACTTTCTATAAGTTTATCCCTTTGGCATTGACAACATGACAGGGGACATGTTGCTCTTGGCTGATATAAATAAGCCGATATTGTGTTGACATCTTAGAATGTTATAAGAATGAGATGTAATTGGAAGTTTATTGTATCTTAACAGCTCTATCTGTTATAGGGCAAAAACGTGTGGCATAAGACTTAGGACTGCTGGAAGATATGCACTCACCAGCTAGAAAGAATACATGGATAAATCACTTGATGATATCAAGAATATATTAACCTTGTTCGCCTTTGTGTGGTTTAGCTTTTATTATAAACATGACTGCTTTTGTTACACTGCTGTTTTCCTGATTGTTTTAAATTATTTTTGAATTAGAGTTTTTTTTTAATTTTTGATATCAACTTAGTTTTTTATTATTTTTTTTTACTTTTATTTCTTTTAATACAGAGTTTTTATAAATTTTTATTTTCTTTGAAAATGCAAGATAAAAATACAAGCTGTCTATTCTGCTATAAATTTTTCTATGTTTTTTTTTAAATCTCTTGAAAATTTCTTTATGAAATATTTTGTTTTAATTTCATTTACTAAGTAGCATTTATACTTTCCTTTTGATGGTATTATTCTTAAGGATATAATTGTCCAACTAATTAAGGAATTTTATATTGTGAGTTCATTAAGATTCTGGGGTCAAAAGAGCCAAGACACATGATTAACTTAATAATTGTTTAGCTTCAAGCTGTGTAACAAAATGTAAAAAATTCGGGATTTAAATTAAACAAGAAGCTGTTTTTTTAAGCTCCAGGGTAAATGTTGCTTCATGTAGAATACATAATATAAGGACAATTAAAATTTTGGTTTTTATTTACCTTTAAGGACTTTTTTGTCCTAGCTTTATTTAATAATAATTTAAATTTAGAAAACAAAAAAAAAAAAAAAAAAAATATAATTACTCTGAAATAATATGTAATAAATTTTTGCTTACTCAAACCAAAGATAAGAAATAATATTTTATTGTGGTAAGAGTATTAAACCTTTGAAGTAACATATAAAATGGTTTTTTTTGCTAAAGTATTTATTATTCTCGTTCATAAAGTTTAAAATAAAACTTCTCCAAGGTGCAAATACATTTTGTTAAAATGTCTTTCTATAAAATGCTTTTGTACTTACCTTTTCTGAAGTAGAAATTGTATTTGAAATTCCACATTAGCACTTGCAACTTTATATTTAATTTGTCTTTCTAAGAAATTTAGATAACATGTAAAATATTTTATTATGCCAATATATTGGATATAATTTTTTATATGTTTCTACTGGATATGGTCAAAAAATCTCTCCCTCTTGGTTGTATTCCAAAAACCAAATATTCTTAAAAAGATGGAAATTTCCAAACAAATAATAAAAAAAATTAAATAGCAGTACAAATCGAAAAGACCATTATTTAAAATAAAAACTATATAAAAATTTTTCGCTTTAATTTAAAGATTTATAAAAATCTGAATTTAAGCAAAATGTGCAAGAAATGGGCAAAAATTCATAAAGAAATTTTAATATTTCGAAACAAAAACAAAATATTTCTACAATAAATCTGTATTTCAATATAAAATCGTTAATTTACCAAATATTTCCTAAAAAAATTAGCAATTAAAAAGAAAACTTTCGATAATCGATAATAACCGTAAATTTAAAGTTTCAATAGGAAAATGGGATTTTGTACAAATTGTTTTAAGGTACGGTCAAATTATACAAATATTTGACTAAAAACACAAAAATGTTTTTCGTCCTCAAATACTTATCAAGAAATATAAGATTCTACTCAATATAAAAGACATTTGCTTAATTCACAAAATCCCTTGTATCCGTGTATACTGTGTATTGTTCATTTAAAATACAATAGTGTATGCTTGTTGTTGGGAATTTTAATATAAAATTTCAATACACAAATACACTTTTATTTTGCATGTTTTTGAAAAGTTGTATTCGTAATCGTGTTATCAACTACATGTGGATTCCATATCACATTGAGAAGAAGAAAATAAACAAAAGACGATTGTATTGTTGATGTTAAAATTTTGTTAACATAAAAAGAAATGGAAATTAATTGCTTTTTTCAGTCCTACTGTTCATTTTCTTCCTGAAAACCTTCTTTTGAATACTTAATTTCTTTTTCTTTGTTGCTTTTGACGTTTAATATAAAAAATAAATTGATACACTGCATGTTCACAAGCATATAAAGAGAAAGCGTATTTAATACAAAATACACAACACAAGATTTTTTTAATTAAGCAATTATATTTCTTATATTAAAAAATCTTACTCATTTACTTCAAGAAAATCATAACTCAAAATTTCAAATTTTGGAGTTAATCATACAGAATTGTTCGCCATTTCATTTATATTTTGTAAAAGGTTTATCCTTATGTCTTTTATACTTTCCACGTTTTAAGAGAATAAGTCGTTATTTCATGTTTGGAAACTCTGTTTGTCAATAAGAACGATACATTGTCACATTTCGTTTTGTGACTGCATATATGAAAAAAATATATTTTCGCATAAAAAGTCGATTTTCGCATATAATGTATTATTTTCAATTATGGCTGAGTTGATAAAAAATATAAAGTTAAACTCCGTTTTACACAGTATCGGATACATTTTTACAGCAGTAATGTCATAATCGAAATATCCCACATAATTTGTCCAAGACCTCCCCTTTAATATATAATTGATGAAAGTTTTCTTAATTGAAGTGGGAACTTAAGCAGTCTGATTTTTGTTATCGACGATGGGAACGAGTAAAAAATTTAAACTGTGATTATCTCGAAATTTTTTTTGGATTTATGACGTTATTGAAGTAAATGAGCGATTTGTAAAAAAGTGGTTACCCTTTTTGGATAAATATTTAATTTATCAGACAGCACCTTTGCATATAGAATAGCTAAAAGCCCTTATTATACTTATTCGCTAAATTGATTGCTCAACATAGCTTATCATAAAGCTAGTGTTGCCAGATTAGGAGATTGATGACCAAAATGGGGATATTTATTTAAGAATTGTTAAACAGAATATTGTTTGGAATTCAAATTTTTTTGGAAACATTAAGTATTTTTGAAATTATTTCGGGATTTTACATAATTTTAAATATTATTGAGACTTGAAGATTATTATGGCAACAATAATATTGTTACGAAAATAGTATATCCTGTTGTTGTCCGTACGAGCGTAGTGAATAAGTTACTTCCACTCATGGTATGTGTATAGAATAATACCGCAACTAGCTAACAAAAGCAGAGCAACCTCAATGGCTGCGTTGATCTCGGGTTCAAGCCCACCTTCGGACATGCATACAGCGGAAAATAATAATTATTATAATGCAATTATAAGTTAAGAAGCAGCAGTATAAACCTCCTGAGAAGCAATAGACATTTATTGTGTAAAGTCGTGGCAGATAATTTAGTGGAGACGTCCATATTTGTTTGAAATTAAACACAAACTATTTGCAATTTTTTCAAGCTGTTTTTTTTTTTATTAAAAGTATGATCCATTACAATTATAAGTGGAATAGAATATCATTCAAATGTCCACCATGACTGAGTCTGCAGACATCAATCCGAATATCGAAATTTTCAATGACTTTCCGACATGTTGCTGGGTTATTTCAGGAATTGTAACTTGAATGTTGTTCTTTAGATCATTAATTGTTTGTGGCTTCTTAGCATGCACTCGACTTTTCAAAAAACCCCGCAACAAAATCTAATGGTGTTAGATCACGTAACCTTGGAGGCCAATTTAAATCTGCATTTCGTGAAATTACATGTTGAGGAAATTTTGATCGCAAAGCGTAATGTTTTCTCGAGTTGTGTGACATGTAGCACCGTCTTGATGGAAATAGACGTCAGACATATCAACATGATTCAACTATATCCACAAAAGTCTCTCAACATTGATTTGTATCGCTCAGCATTCACAGTAACAGCATTTCCAGCATCAACTTCGAAGAAAAATGGCCCAATGATTCCATTTGCCAAAAATGCACACCAAACACTAACTTTTTGTGGGTGTAGAGATTTTTCATGAATAACACGAGGATTTTCATCACCCCAGATACGACAATTTTGCTTATTGACGAATTCATCCATTCTGAAATGAGCTTCGTCACTAAAAAAAATTTTGCTTTGGTATTTTTCAAAGAACGCCCATTTTCATAATAATTTTGAATGATGTAAACGCGTTGTTGCAATGTGTACCTGTCCATGGTTAAAACTGTACTACCTTCTAATAAAACAAAATGGCTTATGTCATTTGAAAAGATGTCACGTGTAAAAATTATATAGTGCTGACATCTAGGCGTCACATTTGGATGACCCTTTATGAGAGTAACAGATAGTTCATAATTGGTAGCGGTTATCGGATTGAAGTGTAACAAAATAACAACAGTGTATGGCAGATGTGTGTTGTGGCTATTAGATAAAGGGGAAGATTGGCTTGGATAAAATGCGTAGTAGGTTTGTCTGTAGATGGTTAAGGTTACTAAACAAGGCATCGAGAAGTTCATGTCTCGACGGAGTATCTCAGTAGTGTAGCGTGGATGGCTGCATTTGCAATAATAACGCATGTTTAATAAATACGAGACCATAGGATTCGCAAGACCGTTGGATCAAGAGAATTTATATTGAGCCCCAGTGGTATTTGCAATCAAAAGAATCCGTACGTTTGTTTAAAAAAGAAAAATACGTAACAATATTAATAAGTCGTCGATCTTGCAATGGATTAAGATTATGATTGTGAATAATAAATAGAAAAGTTTCCTTCCCAAACGAAAATGTCATCAATATCGTTTGGCATTGAATTGGCTGAAGTATAAAGCTAAGTCAGGCATTTAAAAATTGCTTAAATTTCAGTGTTTTCAGTACATCAAAAAAAAATTATAATAATAATTAGAAGGCTATACAAATAATTATATTTATTGTCTTCCTTATTCAGTTTTTTGTATATTTTATTTTATTTCAATTTCAATGTCTTCTCTACTAACGAATTTAAGAATATAATTCTCTTCTTTTATAAAATTCCCTGCTTAAAATTTCATTAAATAATAAACTACTTAAATATTTTGAATTTTTCTCATAACTTGCTTAACACATCTGTTTTTTTTCTATTTTAATAAAATTTATCTTATGGTTGAAAAATTTTTAAGTTTTCATTAGAAAATAAGAAAATAAAAAAAGAAAAAAAAAACAATATGTAAAATTCTTTTATATTTCATGCAAATTAAAATACAAACCAGAAAAGTAGAAAATTTACTTAATTCTGCTTTTAAAAATATTGTCTAAAAAACAAAAATCTAGAAACGCTTTTTTTATAGCTGCTGTAACGGTAACCACTATCACTACCACAACCACTACCAAACAAAATACAATAACAACTACTGCTACTGCTACTAGATACTGGTAACAAGTACCAACTGCTGCTTTTTATATTACAATTTATTGTTGTGTTAAACAAGTGTGCATGAGCATACGAGTGCACCCAATTGACCATGGAATAAAAGATAATTGCATATACTTTAAAGAGAATGTAAGATTTTTAAAATAAAACCAAAGAATTTTTATAAAACAAGAATATTTGAAAGATCAATAAATAAAAATGACACGGGCATAATGCCATACTAGACATCGAATTTCGGGTCACTATTTTGAGCATTACTGGTCATATGTCACGAAAAACGCTAACAACTTTATGCTTCAAAGGCATCAATTGTTGCCTTTAAAACTACTAACATCACGTTTCGCCCAACTGAATGGGCCTTTCTTGAAATCAACGTATTACCATCCATTGACCGTAACGTTAACTTCGGCTGTCTATAACGCTTCAAAAGTTTGGCCACATACATCAAACTAAATTAACTATTGGGTCACCCTTTAATTTCCAAATTTAAATTTTATAATTGTAGAAGACGTTCTATCTAATCTTAAAAATGGACTTCTCTCTTGAGTTGTTATATACAAAACAACAGTTTAAGAGAGCCGGCCATATAGGTCAAATTACATTAGATATAAAAAGACCCTTTAATTTCTAAATTCAATTTGTATACTTGTTGATATAGCGGACATACCAATCAGATTAGATAAACTTTTGGGGCACCCTTTAATTTATAATTTTGAATATTTATACTTGTTATTATAATGATTATAGTAGTCAGCAGCTTGTCCAATATTCAAGGGTTTGCCTCTAACGGTTGCTAGATTAAACTCGTATATCCGGGTTTCGGGGTGGTTCGGATTCCTTATACATCCTATTTCAGTTAACACAACGGGACCTTTAGGACCCAAGTGAGTCGGTTTCCTCACGCCGAAAGCCTGTGCAAACCAATCTAACCTAACCGTGAGTTGCTACCTTTCCGCTTAGTAATACAAGTAAAAAACATGTACATATGTTGTATGGGGACACCCCCTGTTTTTAAAAGGTGACCAATCTATAAGTGTAACTTTTTAAATAAAAGAAAATAAAATTGGAATGGGTTAAAAAATTACTGAGCTCTGCAGGCACAAACATTAAAATAAAAAGCAACATTGGGATGAACCTCCTTCTTTTTCTAAAGTCAATAACAATACAATATATTTCTGAAGTATTGTTTAAAATCAAAAGTCTGTCGTAACACTACACATCAATAGATTATTGAATCACTAACTTCTTGGAAGTTTTAGAAAAGGGAAGGTTAATGTGCAGTGACAGTTAATTGCTAGTTATGCTGTGGTCTTCCTAACATGTTTTCTTTTTAAAACATTTAGCTTAACTTCAAGATCGATAGCTCTTCGTTTCTTTTTCTTTTCGAATGTTTACACTTGATTTTTGCAATAAATATTTTGATCAAATGGGTCTGTATGAAAATGTAGTATATGTCCGTCGGTCTATATGTTACTAACAGAGCATGAATAAATGTACCTTTAATGTTGCAGTGACTCATTTAAAATTCATAAATTTCTTTTTTATTCAAAAACTAAAACTAGATACTATAACTTTTTTCTATTGTTTTCCTGTTATTGTGGTAGCTGAATATACAAATAGAAAAAAAACAGTTTTGCGTTTAACAATTTTGTAAAATTAATTAAAAACAAGAAGAAGAAAAAAATTACACTAAAGAGATAGACCACCAACACAAATACACACAAAGGGAGTAACAGCAGACAATTATGGCGGAATATAATGTTGACAGTAAGACCAACTAATTTTAAAAAATTTCATAATAATTTGATTTGAATCAGAATTTGAAATGTAAAATAAATATACGATTGTTGTGGGTTTCACATTTGAAATTATTTAATGTTGGAATAATAAAATGAGACACTCATTTTATATATTTGTCATATAGAGCAACGAGGAATTTATTTAAATTATAATCATAATTATTAATTAACAAAGTCTTTTCAATTATACAATTTTGCACTTGTGATGAGATCAAATGCGGGACCAAGGTTAAGCGAAATTTGCCAATCAAACTATATAATTCCCATATTGTCTTAGAGATTCTCGGTTTCAATGATTAAATTGTATTTTCTTTTTTAAATCACCACCGTGATATTCAACTGCTTAAAAAATAATGAAAAATTTGTGATATATTATACCCAAAGGAGTGAGGTTGAAGGTACTGGAAGGTTCATGTAAGCAAATGTCCTCTTGCCAGCTTAGACTTTGGCATTAGACGGGAGAGCAGAAACAAGTTTTTGCTTTTAAATTTATATTTAATTTATTTAAATTGCCTTAATTATATATTTAACTGCAAAATACATACGGAATTTTTTTAATTAAATAATTAAGTGAACCAATTATATATTTAATTAAAAAAGGAAAGAAACTAATTTCTAATTAAGTAAATAATTGAATCAATCAAGTAAATAATTGAATCAATTAAAAATTAATTAAAACTTCAATCTAAAAATCATACATGGGGGTTATTAATTAGATGAATTAATTACAAATTTCATTATCATTAAATGATAAATAATGCCAATGATTTTTTAGCATTGTCATTATTTTCACTTATGGTAATGCTCTTTAATAAAAAGGTTTTATTGATAATTAGTTAGAAACAAAATCTTTACCAGTGACTCTTTATTAAATGGTTTCAATTCATTATAATTAATGATTGTATTCCTTGTTCTTGTATACTAAATACACATCTTAAAGTATAGAAGAGTATTTTTTTAAAATGGCATTTTGATCACAAAAATTTGCTGAAAATTAATAGCATTAAATGGTAGTTAAATTTCTTTTATTGTCATTATTTCAAACAGTGGCAATGAAATTTTAATGGTAATTAAAAATTCTAAGTATGATAAAAATAAATAAAATCTTAATAATTTAATTTGTATTAAATTATTAGTTGAACTCTTTTGATATAATAAATGCATTAAATTAATTTTTGCTCAAATTTAATTCCATTTTCTTTCTAAAAATTTTTTAAGAAAGAAAAATTATTTGCAAATGTATGCAAATATTTTTAATAGAAAACAGGAAAAATAAAATACCAGCAAATTTTAAGCTGCATTTTTGGGATCCTTCAACAGCATTCTTCTCATCTATTTACCTCACGCTTGTGCACATTGTGAGCATCAACTATTTGTCTAACTAACTTTGTTAATAAGAACACGAGGGGTATGCATATTAATATTAATTTGGTCAGACGAAGTCTACACACAAACCAAAGTATTAATTAATTTTAATAATTAGAAAATTTTTTTCTCTGTATAGGGAGCTAATCAAAGTTAAGCTTTGCTTGGCATAAGGCGCTCTCCTTGTCTAATTTTTATTTCTAGGAGACAAACTGAATTTGATCAGGTCTCGCCTGTTATCACCAAAGATCATCAGGGAACCTCAAAGTTAGATACCGCAGGTATGAAATTTTTTGGATATAAAAGAATTTGGGTCATTTTAAATAAAACAACTGGAATTTTCTTTTAAATTAATTAACTTTTAAAAAATATTTTATTCGTGCTATTTTCTATTATCCCGATTTAATAATTAAATCACTGGTTTTGCTTATGGAGGGTGAAAGCAGGTGTTAGTGGTCATTTCGCTACCGCCTACTAAGCTCTTCAGGGTTCGGGTTATTTCTTTAATACATCTGCTATAGCCTTAACGAAATTTAGAACAAACAGGTTTAAAGTTTTGTTCTGATAGCACTTTTCGTTAAAACTTTGCAAGCGTCTAAATTAAGAAAATGCAAAAAAGAATTTTTAAGGATTTTACCCAAAAAGATGGTATTTTTTTGCTTATATAATTAAAATTTACAGCGATAATAGCATATTTTTCAAACCATTCAAAAGACAACCTTTTCCAAACATGAAACAAAATTTATAAATTATTGTAAAATTCCTCGGAGTACAAAACACCGATTAAAAATACGTAAACCAATTAAGCGTCAGTAGTTTGGTACAAGAAATTGACAGCCCTGTGAATTTTAAAGGCAAGATAGCAACTTTTAGAAAAAAACATTTTTTTTTGACATTTTTTTTCTCAGTTCCGGAAATTTTTATGTTAAAATAAAAAATATTTATTTAATTTAAAAAAATGCTTTATGTTTTCAAATCATCTCTGGTTGGTTACATTTTACCTCCTTTTAAACAGAAATCGTTGTACGTCGGAGTATTAAATTTTATTGTACTTGGTATTACAGGTCTATCACAAGAAGTTGGAAATTTCAAATGAATTACATTTATTTTGCTGCTGTAAAAAAAGAGTCTGCTTCATTTAGCCACCAGTGGTTGTTATTTTTAAATAACATTTTCATGTGGTTATTTCTATTGCTGTCGAGATTTTTTTTTTTTTGCTGTTTAATGAAAAATTTATACTGTTTAAAAATTTTTTATTTAAGCATAAATTTGAAAAAAAGCACAAAAAAAAACCGTCTGAAAAAGGAAATGAAAATATCTTATGAATACGGGAGCACTAGATTTTGAGAAACTGCCATCTGCTATTATTTAACAAAACATTAATATTTAACAGCAGGCAAAATGCAAAACAGATCAAATTAATGTGAAATTAAAAAAATAAACAACAGAAAGGAAGGCGAAGGTTAAAGTTACTTTAACTCCAGAAACTTTTAATGTAAATTAAAGTTGTAATATATTGCTATTTATGAAAATTGCGTTTTAAATTTAATGAATAGAATGTGTTGAAGCATGTTGACTTTTTGAAAATGTGAATGAAATGTTTGCTAGAATTTGTTGATTCACTGTATTAGTTACGTCTTGAGTTCAACTCCCATCGGTAATAGAGAAAAATAGTTCATATTGTACGAGTTGCACAAAGGTGAATAAATGGAAAACAGCATTAACGATTTCTCGAAATATAGATAAGGAAGAGAACACGTTTAGTGTGTGTCTCTGAGGCAGGTAAGTTGGTGATGGCTTTTGTACATTAGAACAACAATGTATTTGAAAAAGAAGCTTTTACTAAGAAAACAGCAGCTGAGACCATAAAATCGCCTGTATAGAAAAGCAAGGAGATTATAAAAGAAAACCTTTCTTTTATTTCTGTGATAGATGGGCCAGTGAAGGTGCCTTTGTGAGATAACAAGATGGAGTCAAACTTTCAAAAGGAAGTATAAACAGAGCAACATTGTATGAAGGTTATGGCTCAGTTGATCAACAGTCTTGTTGGTTAACATGAAAGAAGAATGTAAGTTCGAGTTTCGCTGGCGCTACAACGTATTGTGGTCTGCATGTATGCAATTGTTAAAGCCGCATGTTTTCTAAACAAACCTTCGGGCAGTTCGAGTCTCACCAAAGTAACAAAGTGGTGTCGTGTGGGTGGCTGAGCAGGATTCTAAAATTTCATGTTTAGTAAATAAGAAGCTCTGGGAATAAAAATAGCCGAAGCAATAAAGTGCCACACTGGAATGAAATAAATCTTAAACGTGCTGTTTTTTATAATAAAAGAACTCATACGTTTGAGAAGGAAAAAGCTTAAATTGTTGAGCTAAAAATAAAACTACTTTTAAGTGAAATGTGTTTTGTCGATTATTAATAATATTATTTTTCATAAGTTATAACTTTATTAAATTGTTTTCGTTTTCATAACATAAGTATCATTAAAGTCGAGTTTTTTTTCCTATTTACTTTAAACCCAATAAAGTTATTTTTTATAACTCTAAGAAGATTTTTCTGTAGTGTTTTTATTTTAAACTTAATGCTGCTTTCGTGCTCTATTTTGGCAGTGGGTTTTTGTTACTGTTTTTTCTTTGGCATTTTATATCTGATCGTTGTGGTCAGTGAGTTTATGAAACAAAAATGTTTTTTAACGTTTTTCTGCATATTATTGAAGTGAATTTTACTTACGTAAGATCCTTACAGTGGTAAAAAACTTTTGTATTAAAAAAGTTAATAATTTACATTTTTAATAATCGCAAGAAACGTAAAAACGAACAATACTTTAAAGATTAAAAATAGGGGAATATTAAATTAAATTAATTAAACTTACATATTGTTGTTCTATTTTCCAAAAAAAAAAGAGAAATAATAAATTAATTACTACATTGCAAGTGCACGTGTATAATGCAAAAATAAAATATCGTAGGGTTTTTGTGATATTTTAGTTGTTGTTTTTACTTTATTTTTCAACACCTTTAAGCTATATAAGAGCCGAAAAAAATCAGCCGTATACAGTGGAAAAAAAATTTTAATCACAGTTAATTATTGTTTTTTTGGTAAAACTTTGATTTTTGTCTTTACTTTATTGTTAGAACAAAAATCTTTAGTTCATTTAAAATATTTGTGAGAAGTTGTCTTAAATGCTTTGTGAGCAGTAGAGTTCAATAATCAATACCATCGATATTTGATTAATTAATTCGGGAAATTAGCACGATAATTTTAATGTTTGACAAGACTTTAATTGGTGTAATTTTGATAGAATATACTGACAAGTTATGAAATAAAATCATAGGAACAGTCAAGTAAATATTATTTTGTAGCGTAAATCATTCAAGGGTAAAAGTTGCTTTGATAAATTTTCTTTCCCTTAAGAGAAGAATAACTTTTAAAAACAGGATTTCTAAATTTGAAAAAAGTAAGTTTTAAAAATACAATTAAAATTGTATACAAGAAACATTTTAAAAGCACTACTAAAAAGCACTTTTTCGATAAGTGTAATTAGATATGTCTTAAGGGTTTCTTAAAAAGTATCTTTTATCTCCTGGCCTTCCGTTAAAATTAATTGTAATAAATATCTTAATTTTTTTTTTTGATTATTTTTGATTTTTTTTAGGTTTAAGGTTTCTTTAAAGCTTTAGCATAAAGTACTTGTATATTTTGGATTAAAATTCTTTTAGTTAGCCACTACTATTAAAGTGTAATTGTACGTTATACACTTTATAAGAAGATAAATTTTGAGACAAAACCTTTTTTTAAAATAACCCTTAAATTGTTGTTCTTTCTCTTATGACAGCGTTTTTTAAAATAGTTCCGTTTAATAAGAAATTGGTTTTATAAAAAGATTTTTAATAAAGTACTTTCTAAGTGGTTACTTTTAATAATAATAACATAAATTTATAAATAACAAAATTTTAATTAAGGAAAAAACCGAAAAAGGACTTTTTTTAAAAAAGTACTTTTTCCAAAAAATAATTTTAAAAATCCCAATTTTAACTGTTTATACATTTTACGTAAACAATTTGCGAAAATAAGTAATTTTGGAAAAAGTACTTTTTAAAAATTACAACTATAGATAAAGGTACTTTTTTATCATGCATTTTTCTGAAAAATTCCTTTTTATGTTCAGCTTAAAAAGAGATCACTTAAATTTTTCAAGTATGTGCTTTTAATGTGCATTAAAAAAAATACATTTTAGAGGATATATTCTTAAAAAGTACCTTTTACAAAAATTTTGTTTTATAAAGTTTTTTTTTTTTTTTTTTTTTTTTTTTTTTTTTTTAATTTGACTTTATTTTCGGCTTTTTTTGGTTCTTTTTCATTTAATTTCTAAGCATTTTTAGAAAGAAAAATTATATACAAATGTATGCGGACGTTTTCCAAAGAAAACAAGAAAAATTAGATGATAGCAGAATGAAATGCAGCATTTTCTGGACCGCCTCATCCTTCATCAGCATTCTTTGCTTCAATCTACCTTATGTTATGTACGTCGTAAACATCATCTATTTAACATTCTGTTAGCGTATATAATTTTTCTTTCTAAAAATGTTTTGAAATTAAATTAAAAACAACCAAAAAAAAAAAAGCCAAAAATAAAGTCAAATTTCATTCATTTATAAGATCGATGATTCAAATCCTGGTTGTGTAAAATTAAAAAGTTTTTTTCTTCTTTTTTTTTGCAAAAATGTCTGAATATGCCGCTTTAAAGAAATAATATTTCAAAAGGTGGTCCATAAAAAAAGTACTCTTATAAAATGTGTATTCCAAAACAGAATATTTCGAAAAAAAAAGTTTTTTTTTTCTAGGCAGGGTCTTAAGAAAAAAACTATCGTCTAAAAAGTACGACTTTAATAAATTTTAATTTTCTTGTGTACGTTTGTTTATAGTGGTGTAGCTTATTACTAATAAAAATTTGCTAAAATATTTTCTATGTGTAGGAGTTTATTCTTTGTGAATAAAAATAACTGTTGGCTAAATTTAAAGAATGTGTTATTTTTATCATCACATGGGTGGGCGTGTGTTTGTGTTTATTAAAACGTAAGAGACAGTATTTCAAGTAGAACATGATGTCATTAATGTCGGTGTTTTTGTGTGCTTTTCTATTTTAGATATTGTCATCGTTTAGTTGCAATTTTTTAAAAATTTCTTCTGTTAAGGAATTCAACTTAAAGAAGAAAAAATAATAATAAAATAACAAAAGGAAAATATAAAATTACGGAAAGATAATTTTTACAATATTAAATGTGATTAAAAATTTACTTGAAAATAACAACGAAAACGAAAAAAATGATATTATATTAAATATTATTTCCATTCTTTGTAAAACAAATGCGACTTCATTTTTGTAAAATTCAATCGAATTCTCTTTTACCAAGAAATTGAAAAATTTATTCTTAAAAAAGCATTTTTTTAAGTAGAAAAAATATTTTCATTTATTAAGTAAATTTGTGTTGTACGAGAGTGGCCCTAGAAATAAGGGAAAAATGAAATTCTTAGTAATTAAAAGGACAAACCAAGCCTACATTTTAGATAGGAGAAGGGCATTTATGTGTTTCATAAAAGTTTGTCAAACCAGATAGAATAAATCAGCTGTGTGAGATCGATTTACACACAAAGGGTTCGGTACATTGTATGGGCCACCCTTTAATATTAAATAATTTTCTTTTATTTTTATTTTTTAGAAAATTTTACCTTAAACATAACCAACATACATAAAAATTAAATTTTCTATAGGGTCACCCTGTGGATTTTATTTTGTTTTAATGCTCTTTGTTTCATTGGCCGCAGATGCTGTGTAAATTTAAATTTCTGTTTAAGCGATTTAGAAGACAGAGACGTATATGTGAAAACATTTTATCACCCCTTATTAAACTTTATATGCTTGCTATCATAGCGGAAATTGTGTTTTATCCTCTATCTAAATTTCCAGTGTCAATGTATAGGAGTTAACAAGAAAAGAAAACACAAGTGAATATCACCTCTTTTTTGGGTCTCTCTATAATTTTTTATTTTCTTAATCTGGTTTTTATAGCGAATAAAAATCATAATATTTTCTGTATATATCAAATGTCTGCCTATAATTGATAAAAAAATTTCCTTAAACCTAAAAGTAATGTCTCTATAAGCACACCCTTTAACTTATAAATTCATTTTATCATTTATAAATAAAGCGGCAATGTGAAAATTTCCAGAGTACAGCAACACAGAATCTTGTAAAAGACGGACAAGTTGGGTAATTCTAGTACTGTCCTCGTACAAATTGTATTTTATTATACTTTCATCAAGTCATCAATTCATCGTTATTGACTTTGTGACATTTTATCATTTCTTTAGCATAAATGCATTTCAAATATAAAACTTTATTAAAATCGTACAATATAAAAAAGAAGAAGAGAAGGAATTCATCATTATTTGTTAGACTGTATTTAACAGAAATGCATATGAAATATCATAATATCTAACTGAAAACCGACAATGTAAAAAAAGAGGAAATCTAATAAAGTTTAAAGCATTCAAATCCATTGAAGTGTTAAATAAGCTGGCAATAAAACTAATATTGTTCACAACTGCTGCAGCAGCTAATGTTGCTAAGGTTTTTTTTACATTTTTATTCTAGCTGCTTCATAAAATATTTCCTTTTTTATACTGCATTGAAATTTAATATTGCGAAAAAGAAAGAATTTAAATGAATAAAATATATACTTTTGTATAAAGATATAACAATAAATTCTTAATGCAATTTATTGATAAAGAAATGGCATTCAAGACGGTTGATTTGAATTCTATTTCTTTTGTCGCAGAAAAAAATATAAAAAGCAAATCTTTATGAACAGAGATATATATAATAATGAAAATCAATTGAGATGTAAATTTTGTCAACCATTTTTAATAAAAATTTTCTAACTTATAAATAATAATTTTTATTAAATGCGAGTGGAAGTTCGTTAATTTCGCACGATAATTTACATAATTTTAATAATGGTTTAAGATAAAATGAAGTCTTTGTTTGAAATTTATTCAAGGCAACAAATGTTAGTTAAGCGATTTGGGTAAAATGATAACTCTGTAAAAGATAACTATTTTAATATTTTAAATTTCTCATGCGTGGCTGAGTCTTCTTTTATTATGATTTAAACTACAAAAATTATTTTTTTACTAGGATAATTTTTGATAACTGAACATAGGAATTAGAAACTCATTTTTTTTTTTTTTATTTTATAGCGAACAGCTAACACGCAGAAGAAAAGCATGATTATGGTATGATCTCCAAAAAAATTTATTATGTTCTGTTCAACAAAGTGTCGGTGTAGCGAACAAAATAAAGACATATTGAATAAAATTTTACCCGCAAAAATCCAGCATTTTTTAACATTTGATCATTAAACTGTGATACATTGTTAATTTGATTTTTAAATTTTTATAAAATTTTAATTTTTAACCAAAAAATGTTTTTTTGGTTTTTAAGGTTTTAATCAATATGAAACGTGTTTGCCCGAAGGTGTCAATTTATATTGTTGATATTATTATATTCCTCCAAAAAAAAAAAAAAAAAAAATAAAAAAATAAATAAATAAAAAAAATTACAAATTCGATAGAATAATATTCTTTTTAATAATATTTGCATTTATTAATAAGAAGTCATAAAAATTAATGTATAGCATGGAAAAAATTGTAATGTAAAGAAACCATAAGAGCTGCTTATACAAATTTGTAAACAGCAAAATAGATAAAATTAATAACAATTTTACATAATCTACAAAAGATGGAGGAGAAAAATGCGAAGAATAACAAAAGTGTTTGTGATTGTTTGTCTGTTGATGTTTTTGCCGGGGGCCACATATTCCGCTAGCTTTTAGTTTTTATCTTCTTATTGAATGAAGTTACACAAAGAATAATGAGACTCATACAATATAAAATTATTTTTAAGAATCGATTTGCAAATTAATGTAAAATTTAAAAATATGTGAAATAAAATAATGAGGAAAATATTTATAAAAAAAAAATTTAATTTCGTCTGCATTTTATTTTGAATGAAATAATTTTATGCTTTAGAATTTTCATAGGAAATGTCTTGAGGAAAATGTGGTGAGGGGTATAACACAGGTGGAAAAAAGTTATCTAAGTTTGTCATTCCGTGTGGAATTTCTACAATATCCATTTCTGACCCCATAAAGAATATATGTATATATATACCCAGCAAAATATAAGAAATTACCTTAAAAAGTTGGGAAGTACTTCTGCCAAAAATGCTTAATTCCACACTCGATTACATTCTCAAAAATTTTTTGCTGGGTATAGATATTCTGAGAAACTATGCATCATCAATCAACTTTGCTAAGGCACAAGATGAGCTAAAGAAAATTTAAAAATGATAATCGAAAATCAGGAAGATCGGTCCATGCCCTTCGAGGTAGCAAGCAAAACACCACATTCGCCTCTAAATTTTCCATTTCATTTAGAACAAATTTAGTTTAGTGAAGTAACTCCAATCGAAAAAACAAATATATGGGACGATAAGAATTAAAGAATAATAAAAAAAAATCAAACGAAAAAATTGGCGTTTTTCAAGACAGAAATATGGATACCATTTAAAATCTTTTCAAAAGATTTTGAGGATGCTCTAGCTTAGATGGTTAACACTTTGACAACTAAGCTGTTATTGATTCAATGGCATGGCTTCGTAACCAAGCGACGGTCAGTTTAATAATTTTAATTTTTCAAAAATATTTATTAACGTCTATATACTAATATATAAAAAAACACAGCTCCCTTCTTCACCGGTACTACTCTACAGCAAATCATCGGCGAAGTAAAAAATTATATAAAATCGCTGTATTGGCTCAAAAAAATGATGCGTCAGTTAACATCAAAGGCGCTGCTACACTATTCTATAACAAAAGTTAACTTGCAATTACAATGTTTCAAAAGATAATGCAGCATTTTATCTATCACTACTATTCACTACCTAAATTCTTTACACTATCCCTTTCCAAAGAATGTAACAAAATTAACACAATTAATACTCGTAAGTATTTAATATTTTATAAGTATTTGTTATTGTCTGAGTGTTACTTAAAAAAAAAATAAAAAAATTTTTTTTAAATGCTTAACCCATTAAAAGCCGTTAACATTTTTCTGTAAAATTATATGTATGTAGTACCTAATTTTTTTTTAACACTCTCTCACCCCAATATTTACTTTTTTTTGAGTTGAGTTACTGGGCGAAACTAGATTTATATATATAGCGAATCGGCATAGCCGATTAAAGTACTCTAACTTGTTCTAATTGTATTTTTGAAGCTTTGGAGCTTATACTTACAAATAATAAAACTTTTAGAAGTTTTTCTTATGAATTTAAAAAAAAATATAGATTCGCTGTGTATAACTCTGAACACGTACATTATTTTATTCTACAAATTTATTACAGGGACTTAATAGTGATTGAAGTCCTATATTTTCATGTATTTAATAGAAAAATGCGCCAATTTGTTCTTAAATTATGATAAAATTAGTAAAGTCATTCTTTAAAAAAAAACCAATTTAAAAAAAGATTAAATAAAAAGAGTTATCTAAAGAATTTTAAATAAATGTCAAGTCAAGAGTGTCATATTACATCAAGATTATTAAGCGGCTATTTTTGGTTTAATAGTGTATTAAGAAATTTTTTATAATAAATTTATTTTATTAATAATTTAAAGTATTTTTTAATATAAAAAAGCTATTCCGGTGCGTTTCGCTACCCCAATAAGAATAATCGTACCACGACCACTCTTCCAAGTAAGTTTTTTATTTGATCAATATGAAAGTATAAAAACTCCAATTAAGAAATGTTAAGGCTTTAACAAAAATTACCAACAAACAAACCACGTTTTTATTTTTGCTTACATTCCCTTCTGCATTAGGTTGGTTACATGCCGGCTCTTAGTGCAGACGTAAGGCGTATTAAAAATAAAAACAACAAAGTTATTTTTTTTTAATTTTTCAAGAGAAAGAAAAAATCAACAGTGCCAACAGTTTGCACAAGCAATTGCATATAAATTTTATTTTAAAAATTATTTTGGGAATTTTTATAATATCGGTGTCCGTTGTAATCTAACTCACGAACGCTTCGGTTTCGCCGTTCGTGAGTTATAAAGTTACAACATACATGCAACAATCTTATTTACATATATAACGATAATGTTCTCTCAAAATTGTTGTTCGTAAACGTTTATATTATATATTTGACGTGCTTAAATTGTTCATTTTCGTCTATTGCACGTACACTGGGGAAAACGAAATATTTTGAAATCAGCAATTTGAAACGGCTAAAATATAAATTTTTTCTGATTTTTTGCTTTTAAAGTGGCGCTAGGTGATGCGACTAGCAGTCACTAGCAGAAAACGGAAAGGAGAATGTTACCAAGCTCCTTGAATTCAGAGGATACGGTCAGCTATATTGAAGAAATTTTTATAATTATAAAATTATTTTTTATTCTTATTGTACTTGAAGCATTTTATATTTTTTTCGTTATTTAAAAGTTTCATAAATATTTTTTGATCCATTTCACACTGGGTAATTTCAGCTACTTTTAGTTAAAAATTGATTTCAGTTAATGTTTTGAACCGATAATGCTGAAATCTGGAAGTTAAGGGTGTTTCATGATTACGTACAGCTGGGTGTTTTGATTTTTGTAATAGTGTAAGTTTTTAGGCGCTGTCGCGATATGAAAAAAAATTGGAAAAGTAAATGTTTCAATAACGAAGGGATACTTTTTTTGAAGTTCGACACGTTGAAACAACTCAGTTCGAAAAATGAAGGAACGTGATAACCAATTTTGGTTTTGCTTGGAGACTGCGTTAATTTTTTCGTGGGTCTTATGCTACCGTAAAGAAAAATCTTTGAAGAAAGTTTTAACATTTTGCTTCGACGATAGTAAATCCTGTTTGGAGAAAAGATGCAACAGAGAAATGATTAGATTAATGTTTGTAGCTGACACGGGGCCCTTACTAGACTGTTGTCTTACCACTACAGAGACGCAATTTTAAGTCTATGGCTTGCAAGACCATGAAACTTTCCTTTGCTATAGCGTTGAAGTCTAGCCATACTGCGTCTCTTGACAGTGCAACAGCACACTTGCATCTGTTCCGCACCAGACCTGCAGATATAGACTTATTATTAGCACAGCCAACATGTATAATCGGAAGGGACCTCACCAATAACCGGCTACAGAGAGGGGAGGATCTCTGTATGGGCTATCGGTTCCTGTGGTGCCAGTTTATTTATTTACTATTATTCATTTATTTAATATTATCATTTAAGAACACTGGTGCATTCTTCGACGGTACCTCACTGGCTATCCCCGAGAACCATCGTCTGTGCCTAGTTTAGGTAAGCAGAGACTCTTGGTGCCCCGGGGGTCAAATGAATACAGCAGGCATTAGCCCGTCAAATAAAATAACGAGCTTTTCTACTGAACTTTTATTTTCTTATTATACGCTGACGCTGAAAAACTTTTTAGATAAATTAATTTAATTAAGACAAATGCAATATTACAACTAGATTTTTTTTGCTTCATATCCTTCGCTTGAACATAAATTATTTTAACTTAATTAATAAATAAGTCCATATTTTTGCGGTTTTTTTAAGTGAAACTTTAAAACGTTTTAATTTCGTTCTATTTTTGCTACAGATTTTTATATATATTTTTTTTACTATATTTTGTTGCCTGTATATCTTTCGAAATTTTTTACCTGTACGGCGGCTATTATTTTTCAAATTTTTTTTTACAGATCTTGCTCTCGATACATCTTGTCCAAGAAAACAATTTATTTTTTCTTTTATTGAAAAATCACATTTAAAGTCTCTCTTTTCTCAAAATGTTAAAGACATAAATAAATCCCACCTTAAAAGATTAAAAAGAATATAGTGCCTCTTAAAGTGTCTTAATATACATGCAAACGAACAGAATATTTTCTTGCTTTATTGCTTATAATCTCTAGGTGTTTGCTATTTTTGTACGAAGCAACCAATCAACACAGCATGAGTGACTGTGATGTTCAGAAATCGCTATTATGAACATCTTACTTTTAGGTATTTCTGTATAAACGTTTACACTTTATCATGCAGCGACATGACAATAAGACTCCCCATAAAATATACGCAAAATTGTGGCAAAAAAAGAAAATTATAGTTGAATGAAGACATTTTAAGGAAGAAAGAAAAATAAGTGTGGGTTTTATGTTCGTGACGGTTATTTAAGATTTACAACTTTATATCATTGTGTGCCATTGTGATTCTTAAGGCAAAGATATTATTAACATTATTTTTATTTTCTGTTTTTATATTCTTCTTTTGGTAACTTTATGTTGGCATTTAACCGAAATGAAGACATTTCATTTGGTTTTATTTGGATGATAATTTTTTCTTTTTTTTTTTGGTTTTAAATTGTCATGAATTCATACCAGCGAAATGTAATTCTGACATTGTTTTTACAATGTAGTTAAAGAATACAATGTATTAACGCGTGTTTAACAGCTGCTTAAATATTTCTGGAATTTTTTTAATTTTTGTAAATTTAATATTCTTTATACGCAACCACTTTCGCATGAGTATCGTGGCGTATCAGTAATATTATTTATTAATTTGTTTTATCTTAGTCATTGTTGTTTTTTTTTCATAAATTTTCTGCCTAAAATATGTTAATTAAACACCACATGAACGCCGTTGCGTATATTTCTTTAATGTCATAAATATATAAAAATTTTTAATAAATTTTTCTTGTGCTTTGCATAAATAATTTCTACACGGAGATAAGGAAAATATATTTTAATAGAATAAAAGAGTTTTAAGAATTTATTTAGTGTTTGTTTTTATTCTTAAATATATTAATAAACAAATACTTTTTTTCCTGAATATAAATATAAACACAGATCTCAAACTCATATAATTATTAAAAAAAAATGTAAACATATTATGATAAAATATATTCATAATATGATAAAAATTTAAGCCATTCTAGATGTCGCCTGACATTTGATATTGATTATTTCTTTAGTTACTTTTTCTTTTTCTTCTATTATTTAAAATAAATATGTAATACTTCTAAACTTTAAAGCCAATACTGGCTAAAAAAGCACTTCTTGTTCACTTTTAGCCATACTAACATTGCGTCGGCAATTAATTAAAATATTCTATTTCTTAATAATATAAACATACATACGGTTAAAATTTATATTGTTTAGGAATTTAAAAAAAAATTTGGTTGTGGTTAATATTTGAGCAAAAATTATTTATTTCAATTCCATAATGTAGCGTTTATTTAACGAGATTAAGCATTCTGTAGGCTAAACCTAAATTTATTTTAAAAATATTTTTCAATTATTTAAAATATGTAATTAAGTGTTTTTATTTAAAAGAATTATGAAAAATAGGATGACCGATCATACAAAAATTTTCAAAAACCGGTTTCGACAAAAAATTTAATATTTTATTGAAAAATAAAAGTGGTATTTAATTATTTATCTTAAAATAATTTCTTAGAAAAGAGATATTTTTAATGCTCTGAGATATTTTTCTTCTATTTTGATAAAATATTTCCTTGAAAATGTTCTTTTACATTAAAAATACTTGTTTGACTTCTTGTCACTGTTTTTATTATTAATTGTTTCATACGACCCGTGCTATAAATTTTTTTGTTCACCGTTTTATTTGAATTCTTAAACACTATTGTAGGATTTTTTTCCTCTGGAAAGACGAAGTCTTGTTAAATAATGAAAATCGATCTGTTTGACATTCGTAATATCAAAACAACTCTAGGCTGCTGTAGTCATGGTATTAAGCATGTTGACTACAAATGTGGTTGGCCAGGGTTCAACCCCTGCGGCAATCAAAAAATAAAATTAAATTTTTTTCTGTTGTAAGGAATGTAGTACAGTCACAAAAATAATTTAAAGGGTATAGTGGGTAGATCAGAAATAATCTAAATATTGGAAATAATTGCAACTTTAAATTTAAATTCGAAACATTTATTTCAATACAAACATTTTTGCTATCGTCCTTAAAATGAGTGTCAAACTCGAAATTCTTTAACATTTGCACAATACTTGTGTTCATATATTAATTTTGTTTTGTAATCTTTTAAAAGCATTTCATTGTTGGCTTGCTGTCTATTGTGCATAAATTCTATTGTCTAGAGTATGTCATTGTTAGTGTAAGATTTGGAATATTTACTTTTCTTTAGTAAAAATATAATTATTTTTCTTTTAGCAAAACTTTCACCTAAAGTAACGCAGTGCCTTTAAGCAGTGAAGTGTAAAGTGCATGTAGATACATAAACGAAGGGTTGAAATAGCTTTTTCCCTCTTGTCAAATTGTTTTATAAAGTTTATTTTCGGAAATAAAATATAAACCCTAAGAACATATTTTTTCTTAGTACTGAATGTCAGTAAGTCTTAATGTAAGAAGATGCTAAAGAAATTTATACAAAAATAATCACATTTTATTTATTTTTCAAAATTAAAATAAGCACTTACAGAATATAATTTCTGGACTTGCTAAAGCTTTTTTTTTAAGATTTAAACTTATTAATTATTATTATTGTTTTAATATTTATAAATTTATTTAATAATTATATATTTATTACAAAAATGTGTTACCAATCAAATCAGAACATAACATGAATGAAATGTGCAGGGTCAATTTTATACTTAAAAACAACGAGTAATTTTAAATTATACTAGATGAACCCGGTGTGCTTCGCTACCCCCCTTGTCCACTCCCAACTTTATACAGTCAAGAATATCCCACTTTTCTCCTGGTACGTATTCCTAATTATGCCAATACCATATGTACCAAATATTGTCGACGTAGGTCAAAAAATGGCCAAAATATGGCGATTGAACTTTTTGGGTTATATGGGCGGTGCCACGCCCCGTTGTCCAATTAAAACTTCATATAGCCTATTATTCCTTCTAGAGTTAATCAGCTTAAAAAGAACAATACAATATTGATAATTCTTAGATTTATATACTATTGCTTTTGTGTTAAAAATTGTTGGTAATAACATTAAAATATATTTTTTAAAGCTATAGAGCTGAATTAAAGAAAATTTGCATTGAAAAGAATTCCTTTTTAAAATTTGTATCTATTTGTGCAGATAGTGTTTATATTTAAAATATTTTTAATCAAAAACTCCTTGTACGATATTATTGATAATATGGCAACCTCAGACAATGTGTACGTTGTTATATTTTAAGTTGTTAGTTTTTATTTTTGAGCAGAGAAGCTTATTCTCATTTCTGTATTCATAGAGTTAAGACTTTAAAAACTTTCATTAATAAATAATTATATTTTAAGCACTGAATTTAAATAAAGTAAACTTAAAACCAATTTCTAACAGATATGGCATAACAGTCAATAAAAATTCCACATTACGATAATTTACACTGAATACGAAGGCAGTAGCATTAGGTATTTTGCAACTGTTTTATCTGACCGACACATGAAAACTTACACATGTGTTTAGTTTCTGTAATATTAACATTTCTTATAGTCTACGAGGTCAGGACTGTAAGGCCTTTTTGTAATTATTTTATATCATGGCTTCTTTCAAAACTACGTACATATTATATTGAGTTCCCGTTACAGTTACACATTACCATAATTTACACTTAATACGAGGGCAGCTACATAAGGGATTTTGCAACTATTTTTATTCGACAGAGGCATGAAAAATTACACATCTGTTACGTTTCTGTAATATGAAGTAGTAATATATCTTATAGTCTACGAGGTCAGACGTGTAAGGCCTTTTTGTAATTATTGTGTATCACCGATTCTTTCGAAACTTCGTAAATGTATTAAGTTCCCGTAAGAATGACACATTACGATAATTTACACTGAGTACGAGGGCAGTTGCATAAGGTATTTTGTAACTATTTTAATTTGACCGATGCATGGAAACTTACATATGCTCTTAGTTTCTGTAATACTAAGTAATAGTATTTCTTATAGTCTACGAGGTCAGGCGTGTAAGGCTTTTTAATAATAATTTTATTTAACCGATTCTTGCGAAACTTTTCACCTACAGGTACTAAGTTCCCGAAACAAGAGTACGATAATTTACACTGAAAACGTGGTCAGTTGCATAAGGTCTTTCACAGCTACGTTAATTGAAGTCTTGCCCAAGATAAATATATAAAAGCTAAAGAAGTCAAGAACATTATTTTACAAATGTACGCGGTTGTTTTGAAAAGAACAAAGAAAAATTAGACACCAGAATAATATAATGCTGGATTTTCTCGATCGCTACATCTTTTATCAGCATTCTTCGCATCTGTCTACCTTAGGTTGTATACATTGTAAACATCATCTATTCAACCAACTAACTTTTTAAATAAGAATACGAGGAGTATTCATATCGATAATTATTTTGTTAGAGGAAATCCACACACAAACCAAAGTATTTCTTCACTGTTCTCTCTGTAACTAATTTGTTTTTGTTTTATACCAACTATGGGTTGGTCACGAATGCAATTTTTATTTTTAATTAAATAAATAAATTAAATATTCTGACTAGTGGAATAATAAAAAGATCAACGTTCAGTTTGTGCTAAGACTCTTTAAGTCACAAATTGAATTTCAAGCAGACAAAATCCACTTATGTTTTTCTATTTTTATTTAATACTATTTTATGTTGGTTCATATTTATGTTGAAACATTAAAACCAAATCTTAATACTTATTTCTCTCTCTAAAACTCTACTAGATCATGTATTTAAGTTTGTTTGTACTTAATACAAAAGCCATCCCTACGTAACGTAAGTTTTTAAAGTATAAGTTGATGAATTAACTACTCCTACATATCAACACCAACATATTCACCCTTCTGCTTATTATCAAGCACCCACCCAGTTTTATCTTAATACTCTTAACCATTTTTGTACGAAGAACAAAGTCCATTACCTAACTAACGGTCTTATTGTTTAACTTGTGAGTGGAAAGGAAAAAACAACACAAAAAAGAATATATTGAAAAACTTTTAAAACGTGTTGGATTTTTCTATTTTTGATTCACATTGTAAAACACCATAATAAATATAATCCATTACACAGTGGAGATTTTAGTATGTCCCTAAAGACCGTTTTCAAAAGCTTAAAAATGATACCTATATTGACATTTTAAAAAATTTTAAAATTTTAGAGGCCCGTAACTCGAAAAATTTGGCCGTAGCCAATTTTTCACATGTTGTTTTTTCTTACTTTTTTGTCACCTTTCGCCACATATATTTGTTTATTTTATTGGATTTACTTCATTGTTCCAAATGATATAAAAAAATTAGAGGTAGGGGTGGTGTTTTGCCCGCTGGCTCAAAGGACATGGACCGATCTTGCTGATTCCTTAAGGCACTTCTTTTGACACTATGTATGATCGATTGGTGTATTTAAATTTTCTCAAGCTGATTTAGTTTCAACACTAACAAGGACCGACCGATTGACATCGCTCAATCTACTTTGCTATGCATAAAAAGTCAGAATATATATACTTTATGGGGTCGAAAATGGATATTGTAGAAATTTTAAACGGAATGACAAACTTAGTATACCCTTGTTTTCTACTTTTTGCGGTGAAGGGTATGAAAAAGCATTATTTTCTCCAAAGTCAAATATCTACTAAACCATGAGAGTTATAGTTAATATTTTCCCGAAAAACTGAAATAAGTTAAAACATAAAAAACGGATAACATATTATTAAGTTACAAGTCTTATTTTTGTGAACCTGATATGGTAAAATTTGCCTCACTGTAGCTTAGTTTAAGCTTAAGCTACAACGCTTCCAAGTTACCTTTTAGAAAGGCTGACTTTTCGTTTAAAAACATTCTCAGTTTCAAGTAAATCCATTAATCAATTTAGAAGTTCTAGATTTATTACAATTTATTTTGCAAAAGTCTCCACTGTGCGTTATTTTAAAACTATTAAGTATTAAGTTTATAAAACACTCACTCATACATATTAGAACAGGAAATCAAAAAAAAATATGAGAGGAAAATTTTTAATGAATTTTTTATTAAAATTTAAAGAAATATTTTAATTTTTATTTTATGAAAAAGGAAAACAGAGCAAAAGAATTCGATAGCTGGAATTAATGATTTTTTATTTTTTTCTTACTAACTTTCCCACGACAACTGGATTTTCGCTCTAGAACGACCCGAGTCAATCTTGGCCAAAGATTGTCAACTTAGAACCAGCTGTACAAACCGAAAGTTTTTTCTCAGGGAATACCTCTCTCGCAGCAGATATGCTACAACAATAATAATAACCAACTAACTGTTTTATCTTTTTTGAGTGGCACGTTTTAATTATTTTTATTTTAATTCGTTGAATTAAAATAAAAATTGAATGTTGTATGGCCACACCATTTAATTTAAAAATGCCGAAAATTTGTTTTGCAACGTCAAATTGAAGTAGAAAAAGAACTGACGCGTTTTCAGTGAATTGTTATTGAATAGGGGGATAGTATAATAAACGCAGTGTCCTTGAATAAATATGGGTGCGCAATTTACTCCTTTCCACTCTACGAGACGATAGCAATTATTACGCATGAACTAAAAGAAGATGTTGATATTCAGCAAACCTTACTGTTTTCATTAAATCTACTATTTAAAATGCAAAAATTAGCCATTTTCTTTTTGTTCCTTGTTTTATCTGGATCATCCTAATACCCATGCAATTAAAAGAAAAATAGTCCTTTTAGAACTATAAGTGTGTTAGTGGTTTTTATTTACTTTGCAAGAATGGAATGTTCTAGTGGTTTAAAAATACCAACTGCAGCACTTGCATGCACGAGGAATTAAATTAGCGCTGTCCGGTTTAAGAAGTAAAATCAATATGGATTATTTTTTTTTCATTTGCAAACTAATGTATTGAGTACACTTAGTTCGCTTCTTAGATTCTTAACTTTTCTTTAACTACGATACAAAAACTGGCTCTTGCTATGACTACATAAAGTGTTTCATCTGTAATTGAAAAAAATATAGTTGAGAGTAAAAGTGTGAAAGAGAAAGAGTATGAAAATTTTTCTTACATAGAAATTTTCTCAAGAACGCTTCCGCACAGGACGTGTCTAGACATTCGGAGAGAAATGAGACTCTTCTGCTAGAGTTTGATACAAAATATTACATTTAACCATGAATCAAGAAAACGAGATTGCGCATTCAGCCGTTCACAAAATATTTCTACTGCGCATCTACGTCACAATAGAATTATTACGTGTGTTTGTTGTAAAAAAATAAGAGTTTTTTGGCTCTCTTACTTTAGTTTTGTTACACTTTCCATACAAATAGTCTATTTCTACGTCACACAAAAGAGACAACAAACTAACGGACCTGCGCAATGCGCAATCTTGTTTTCTTGAATAATGACATTTAACTATAATTTCAATTTCTGTTTTTTTATAGAGCAAAAGTTTTCTTAAAAATATTTTTACATTAAAGGGATATCATTTTAACAATATTTTTAACGTTTACGAAGGAGTAGGAAAACTAACTGGAGAATAGGTTACAGAAAATTAATAAAAATTCTGTCCAATATTTACAAATGAACTGCATTAAAGTCTTTTAAAATTCAAAATTTTCAGTTTTCAAATCAAATACTCTGGATGGCATCATCAGGGATAATGAGTAACAAAAAACATAAATTTGCTTTTATATTCCATATTGCACGTGAATAGAAAATGTTTCGGTTAAACGATCAAGCGAGTTGTTCAATAAATAACGCCTTCAATTTTTCACCTTCAAAATCTTATGTCCGTCTTGCATCTTAAGTAAAATCACAGAAAAAAGTTCGCCACACTAAGAATAAACAAAATTAATGTAGTTTTCTTTATTAAATTACTGAAGCAGAAAATCCACCAGAAAAACATTTTTTCCCATTTTCAATATTATAAAAAAATGGTGCTGTTGTAAAAAATAAAATTCACAGAGAAGTGTTGACAGATGTCTAAACTTTTTGTTTAATAAAAATGGCTGCAATTTGACAAAAGTGCAGGCATCTGTTGTTAAACACACAGTGAGAACTTTTTTTATGCAACGAATAGATGATGCATTTCTTGGAAATAAAATAAATTTTTTAATTGAGAATAGTTTATTTAAAGATCTGAAGTCCTCAGTTCACAAGTTTGAAACTGACCCAATTCTTTCAATTTAATTAAAGATTTAAATGTGTTGTTTTTGAATAACTTAAAATTTTCTAAATCTTGCAGATTTTCTTTTTTTTGGCAAAATTTTCTTTAAAAAAGGATACGAAGAAAAAAAAACGATTTTTGAAATGTTTTTGTTTCTTTTTGATGTCGTATTGTTTTCCTTTCGTTTTCATTATAAATTACTTTTCATTGTTTATTTTCTTGCTTTGCAGGAAAAAAAGTCTTGAATTGATAAATGCAATTTTCTCAAAACTTTTTACTTTTTGTTTTTTATTTCTGCTTTAAAAAAGAAAGTTGGATATTTTTGGTTTTGTTTTAAGTTTTCAGTTTTCAGTTTTTTGTTTTTATTTGTTTTTTATATTTGAGCTAAAATTTTGTTGTCATTATAGTTGTAATTTGTTGTATAATATTGGTTTTTGTTGCCAAAAATGGGATGGGCAACATTTCTTCGTCTATAATGGTGATGGCAACATATTGATACTAACGTTTATTTAAAGAGCGGATATTAAGTACAATTTATAAAAGTTTGGTCAAAAGGAAGTTGCTAATATTATCCTTTTAATGGAAAAATTGTTTCAGGAAAAACAACAATAAAAATTTTTTTCTCTCAGTTTTGTTGGCTTAAATATATTGATAAATGCAAAAGTTATTGAAAGTTTAAAAATTGTAAAATATTTTAACAGAAAGAAATAGAAAAATATTGGAAAATAAAGGGCGTTTGAAGGAAAATTAAAGAATAAGAAATTGTTAAAAATAGTGAAATAAGTAATAGTAATATTTGTGAGAAGTTTCCCGATGAGCTAAGTAAGCGATAGCGAAATGGCCATCGAGACGTGCTTTCACCTTCAATAATCAATACCGGGAAAATAGCACGATAAATTTAAAGTTAAATTATATTATTAAATATTCCAGTGTTTTTAATTTTTAAAAAGTACAAGTTTTATTGACAGTAAATAGTTCATTGTTATTTATTTATTTATTTTATTTTTTCTGCCCATTTTTCTTCTTGTTAAAAATAAATTTTTTTCCATACACAGCAAAAATTTTTAATTTTTATTACATTTTGATAAATTCAATTATCTTTTTTATTAAATATATGATTGATTAAATTATTTATTTGTCTAGAAATTTTCTTATTTTTTTTTTATTTAAATAAACGTAAAAACAAGTTATTTTAAGTAAACATGTAATTGAGTCAATTAAAACTTTAATTAAATTTATATCTAAAAGCAAACAAAATTAAACATATAATTAAGCCAATTAAAATTTATTTAAATTTATATCTAAAGGCAAACAAAATTTAAAATGTTAGCAATCATTTTTTCCTTGTATTCGTTTTGCTTATATTACTATAAGTGTTTAAAAAATTACGATAAAAAATTTTTCCATACACAGGAAAAATCTTTGTACCTTTTAAAGGTTTTATTATTTTTAGATAAAATTTTTATTACATTTTTATTGATTCAGTTATATTTTTTAATGAAAATTCGTTTTTTTTTCGTTTTTAATTAAATATATGATTGATTGAATTACTTATTTAATTAGAAAATTTTTAATTTTTTTTTATCTAAATAAAGATAATAAACATTTTCCTCTATTTCAAAGAAAAAGCTTGGTGCTGACATACATTATTGTAAATTAAGATAATACATTATAGTCCTAAGTTATTCTTTTATTCTATGTTGGCCCTAATCCTCTTACTATCTTAAAAAAAGGCTAAACAATATTAAATTAATTTAATAAACATTTTATTTTATTTAAACAGGTAAGTGAGCCAATTAAAAATTTTATTGAATTTATATCTAAGAGCAAAAAAAAATTTTTAATAGATGCAAAAATTTTTTTGCATCATTTTTAAATGTTAATTAAAACAATTCGTTATGAGATAACAAAAATTTTAAATCTGTATACACACTTGAAATTAGACTTTAAAATTATGGGGGGACAACAATATTAAATATTTCTATTTTATTAAATTTGTTGACAAACTCTTCTACACTAAGTCGAATTTTGTAGGTTAAATTAACAAAAAAAAAAAAAATAAATAAATAAATAAAAAAAAATTTGTTAAAACTTTTGAGATAAAAGTAGTTAAATTATTTTACTTTAATGCAAATGTAAGCAAGATTTATTTAAAATAAAAATTTTATTTATATAAACAAACATTATTTGTAAAAAAATTAATTTAATAAAAAATTCTTATTTAACAAAAAAGATTTTTATTCTGAATTTCAGCTTATATTAAAAAAAGTATTTAACTTTTCATATTTCTCAAGAGAGAGACATACTTTCTGTATACATGTGTCTTTTCTGAAAATTAGTCATTAAGGATTTCATTTAAGTATTGGCTTATCACTGCCTTTAATGAGCAACCTTAACCAACCTAAGATTTCTGAAATGTCCATAAGCTCTATTCTCTTATGGATGCAAAAACGAATAAAATCTTTAGCAGAGGTTTCGCCATAAGGTCTTAATAAATTTTACAAAAGCTAAAAATGCATTGACAAACTTTAACCTGCTCCCCTGTGACTCTTGGTGAAGCATGCAAATATATAAAAGTAATATTTTAATAGAAGCAATGAAATAAGAGAATATAAACACTGAAATATATTTATTACTTTTATTCATAAATTTTCAAGGTAATTTTTCAAAACATTACAATAACGATTTGTATTCTCAAAACATAAAAAACATAAACTAAAGTACAAGCAAACGTTGGTCTTTTGGCAGTTTACAGTAAGTTGTAGAATATTTTTATGTTCCTAGAATATGGAAACATGAAATATGAATTTTTTCAACAAACCGCGAAATATGTTTTCATATGGATGGATGTACGTTTGTATTGCAAAAAGCCATTTAGTTTAACTTTAACATAAAACAAATGATATTGAATGTATGTATAAACGTATAAAAGGGAAAAATGAGAAAATATATAAAAAAATATATTTTTAAAAAATAAATTCAAGTAACATTTATAGTCCCTTTCAAAGAGAAAAAAAAATGTAACTAAAATAAATATTACTATTTTGAATGCAATATTATTTTTCATGCTAAGGAGGTGTTCTTTTAAAATTCGGACCTACTCCAAATTGAACTTCAGCGCTTCTAATGATAAAAGACAAATATATATATATATATATATATATATATATATATATTTATGTTATTGAAGGCAATACAAAATATAGCTTTCTTATTGAGATGCAATGTTGCATGATATCAGCTTTCTAACATCGTATTATGCTTCTTTATTAGGCCAGGATCTAAAGAAAAATCATTTTTGTGTCCTTATTAGTTCTATTGGCTTAAGTCAATAAATTTACATACCTCTATATAAAATTTTTGATAAGAATATTTAACAAGTCACATTTTAGTATTACATATACTCATCTTCTAAGCTCTTGTGTTTTGAATAATTTTGCTTTCTGGTTCGTAACTGCAATTAAATGTATAGGCGAGTTAAAACGTCTAGATTTTTTTCATACGAAAAGATCTGGCAGCTTTTTTAGTTGTTATTTTTATACTTATATTTAAATTTATAACAGTTAAAAAAATCCGAAGTAACAACTTAAATAATCTGACTGTGTTATTTGTTTAATGATTTTATGTGCGAGAATTGCATTCAGATATATGCAGAGTTCTGTTGTAAATCCTTCTAAAATTTATTTTTGTTTCAGTTCTGTAAAGGTATTTAATATACTTTCGAACTCATTTTCTCGTTTTAACTTCAATCTTTGCTTGAAACAAAACGGATTATGAAAAATGTGCGTGCAGACAAAGGGACCAAACGTGATTGTCCAGACAATCATAGGATTTTTGCGGCGTTAATTTGTCAACTTAAAGATCGATAATGAGAATGAAAGAAATGTGAAAACTTTAAGTCATCTGTCTTAACTCTTTCGGGTGAAATATTATTACTCACACAATAATTAAGTCGGTGTCTTAAAGCATCTTGTTTTGACATTCACAACAAATAACGTGGGCGTCACAAAACTGAAAAATTAAAAACAAGTAAGAGTTTAATATTCAACTATGCCCAATCGTATATACTTTCATCATATGTGTAACCATATGTGCATATAACTCGGCTTAAGAAATTCTTTCCTATCATTGAGTTTTTCGGTTGAAAAAAAAGCGTTGAAAATTGAGGTGTTGCTAAGGCTTGTTGTCCCAGATAATTGAAAAGGTTGCTATATGTGATCGTAGGGTAAATAAATACTAAGAGGTGAAGAGATAGCAAGCACAACTAAGTACGTGCAGGAATACAGGCGAAAGTTTAAAAAAATATATGGGAAAATTAGAGGCAGGTGTGGTATTTTTTCCGCTGCCTCGTAAGAAGAGACGTGATCAATATAATTTTGAATAGCAAAATTTTCGAAAAAATGACAGATCGATTGGCATGTTTAAATTTTCTCTAGCTCATTTAGTGCCTTGACAAAGTTGATTTAAGCATGAACATGGACGGACATATGGGAATTGACTTTGGATATTGTAGAAATTATAAGCGGAATGACAAACTTAGATATTCCATTTGGGACATGTGATAAAGGCTATAAAAACAGATAAAGTATCACTTGAAACATATCGCATAAACCGTAATAAACAAATAAAGCTGTATCCAAACTTATGCAACGCAGTGTATTTTATCGGTTTTAAATTAAAAATTGATTTTTTTTATTAAAATCCTTAATATTTTAAGCCGGACTAAAAAACATTTATTTCTCTTTATGCTGAAATAATTCATAAAGGTCATAAAAGACCCTCATTCACCCCAATATGCAAGGAACATCTCCTTAATAAATTTTACTGAAATGCATTGCTGGTACTTTTTTACGAATACATTAAATTTTACGCGTCCTTTAAAAAATGTGTATGAATAAAGAAAATGCTTTATAATAAGAAAAGTTTATACTTTCATATTTTTTACTTTATAAACAAATAGAAAAATATTATTAAATATTTATGAAGTTATAAAAGAAAAATACTATGCAAGTATAACACATTTTAGTTATGGTAAATATGAGTCAAATATGTATATTTCCTGTTGCTCATGTGCACACATACATATGTATGTCGATTAAAGGTCTTTCAAAAGGGATGGGTAGATTTTGAGTGGGTAATGGTTTATTATTTTTTGTAATTTTTAAGACATAACAATTTCTGAAAGTTACTGTGCAAATGTTTGAGAAAGGTTGTTGCGTTGCGTAGAAAAATATTTTCTCTGCTTAAAGACTAAAGAAATTCCCCAGGATGGAGGATATATTTCATCTGCATAATAAGGCCAGCTTTAAGAGGATTTTATGGACGATTTAGTCGATAACGCATAGTGAACCCAATTTCATAGGAAATATTAAGGAAAAAATGTAGTAAAATTTAATGATGTAAACAAATTTTTTTTTTAATTTACAGATATTTTTGTGTTAAAATATATTATTTGATAAAATCTGTCAATTTGTCAAAAAATAGTTAAATGTTCTGTTAAACTAGAAAAAATTGATTTCCAAAAATTTTTTTCGTGCTATTTTCTACTTTTCCGATTAGTTATTTAAATCACCGATATTGATTATTGTGGGTAAAATCACGTCTCGATGGCCATTTCGCTACCGCTTACTTAGCTCTTCAAGCAATTAATCGGAAATATAGAAAATAGCACGAAAAAGAGATTTTTTTTTGAAAATTTATTAACATAACAAAAAACTTCCCTTGTTTAATTAAAAAAAATTGTTCAAAATATAGTTAAATTTACAATCTAAAAGGATTTTAAAATGAATAAAAAATTTGTTGATTTGATTAAATTTTTATTTATTTGAAGAGTTTTTTTTTTTTTTAGTTTGGACAAAATTTTTGAAGAGGGTCTTCTGCAGCACGATTCAATCATTTCGAAAAAATTTGCCCGGACAAACAAAGCTACCATGTGAGTATAAAACACGCCGTCTTGACGAGCCATTAATTTGTTCAACCATGGAACAATTTCATGCGTTCATACACACAGAAAAAAGATTGGTAAAAATTTAGTTGATATGCTTAAAATTTAATTACTAATATAATTATTTGATTTTTAATATAAATAAATTATACTTTTGACTTAATTTTAACACTAAAAGCTAACAAATGATATTTGCGTCCAAATGTTGGTTGTAAAAGCTCTTAAAAAAGTGATCGTTACAGATTTGTGTATTTACTAAAATCTATTGCATTAAATGGAAGATACAACTAAAGTTATGCAGCATATTACTACTAAAAACCAAAGTTTTGTAGTTAGAATCATAAAAATCAATTGTGTGTTTTAAAATCGAAAAATGTTTGACATAATAAAAATGAATTTGTACATATTATACAAAAAAAAAATAATCAATATTCCAGTTTAAAAATACAAAGATACATATACTGTTAGTGGCGAAAAGTTTTCCAATATTGCAGAAAGGTAAGTCCAAAATCAATCTCACATTTGTAAATTAAAAACATTCTGAAATGTTAAATACACTTCGCAGCAGCAAAACTTGCGGTAAGGGATGAAAATGAAGAAGCGACATACATATGTCGTAAAAAAGGGTCGTGATGTAAAGGAAGGCTCTAAACATGAAACTTATAAAGTGTAATATTATTCCTGTAATTTATTTTTAAAATTAAAGTAAATATTAACATATTTTATTGTTTTATTTAATTCACAATAATTCTTTATAGCCACCCTAGAATGATTTTGTTAAAAAGTTGTGAGTGCCACATTCATTCAGTTCTTATAAACAAATTCCATATAATACACACAACCGACAAAATTCGATTGGCAACGAATTCGGTTCTCAGAACGAATTTCTGTTCTCTGTGTATTAAAATGTTTTATATAAACCATTCTTGTCGATGGCATATTCTTGTTCAAAAAACGTTGTCAGAAAATTTGTTTTTAACAACGATATCTGCCATCAAACGCTACTTTCATTTTGAAAAATCTAAAAATATTGAATTGATGCGATATTTAAACCAAAAAGCCTGTAAATCTTTCTAATTACACACATATAATTGTAGGTGAATTAACAAAAAACAATAATAAATAAATATTTATATAAAAAAATTATGAGCAAACGAAGCATTAACATGGCCACGCAGAAAAACATGAACAAATATTTGTTACCTATTCTGCCAACGTTTTGTTCATATGCGAACAAATCAATTGCAAGTCATATTAATTTTACAACGTGTCAACGTTGCTTGATGTGAAACTGTATATTCTTTATTATTTTGAAATTATGCTTATTAAAAACTGGATAATAAAAGAAAATTGCTTCTCTAAATGCCAAACATTATGTGATGTTGGAATTCAATTTAGCGTTTTTGAAAAAAAAATTTTTTTAGTGGCAACTCAGTTCAATTTTGTCCGAACAATAATTATTTTAAACCAAATCAAGCTGAGAGTTGTCTGAACAAAATTACTTCTTTCACTCTCGGAGAGAAATTTCAGACTGCATTATTTAACTATTTATTTTATTTTATTCAATTTAATTTAATTTTTCTCATATTTACAGCGAAGCGATAATATTCGTAATGAAGATTTTTTTCAATAAAACTAATTCACCAAAATTAATATTTTTTTGGAAAAAAAACATCTGTAAAATTAACAAAAAAGTTTTTAAGTTGTATTATAACCTACTGTTCTTCAATTTTGTACGCCGTTTAAGAACTCGATAGGTGGCAGTTCAGTTTTATCAGTTCCGTTTTTCTTTACTTGCAATTCTTCTGGAATCATGAAGCTTATAGAAGCATTCCAGAAGTCTGTTTTAATTTTCTTATATACTCTGATTTATTGAAAATTATTGTTATCTCCAAGAATCATGCCGTATTCCATTAGATCGGTTCACATTACATTACAACAAAATATTAACTTAAAATTAAAAATTTATTGGAGAAAAAACAAAAAAAAAACACAAATAAAAAATTTCCATTCACTTATTTATTTATTCACTCAACTCACTGTTAATTTCAAAAATGTATGCGAATGCTTTTCCACAAAAACAAAAAAAAAAAAATATCAATGGCAGGATGTGTGCCACTGCTTGTCCATATGATACGATATTTTATGGGGCCATCACATAAAATATGAAGCAATAAAGTGTTGAGAATACAAATTATGGTAAATGGAGTGTTTTTTTTTTTGTTTGTTTGTATGTACATTATTTATAGACAAATATACTTAACAACCACTCAACAAAATAAATGCATTAAAATATGAAAGGAAAAAAGTAAACAAAAATCCCTATTGGTATTACACATACAGGCACACACCAACCACTGCTTCTTTTTTTACATATACATATACAACACACACAGAAAATTCTTGTTTACAAAACGAAATTTTGCTATTCTTTAAAGAAGATCTATTTTCAAACAAATTCCAAAGGCAACAAACGCGTACAAAAACCATAAAGAATGATAAATAATGAAAACACCAAACACGAATAAATAAAAAAAACAAAGAACCATCCATAGGGTCAGCTAAGTACTTGTTAAAAAAAATCCCTGCCATACTTAAACCCTCAATTGAATATAACAAATAAAAATATTCCAAAAAAAAACTGCTTTAAATTTTTATAAAAAATAAAATGGTTTGCAGTTATTTTTTTAATGCGTTTTTATAGTTACTTTTTTGAAAAGATTTTGTAAATCTCAATAAAAGCATTAAAAAAGGCATTAAAATAGAAAGAATGTAAATTTAAGCAATTTACACCCAAAATACTGGCAGACATTTACTTTTATTTATTTGTTTCGTTTCGTTTTTGTATTGTATAAATTTATATTTTGTTTACTTTATTTTGAACTTAAAATATTTGTATTTTCCAATGAACAAAATATGCCCAAGTATCAAACTTACATAAATATTTATGCGGCAAAATAAAGAGATAATACTGCGGCAAGTTCAAATCGGGTTTAATGTAAAAAATTTTATAAACGAAATCACTTCATAGAAAAATTTTTAATTAGTCCACTTGCAGATATAACATATACAAATATATACATATATAAACACATGTATATATAAACGAGTATGTACATAAGAATTGAAATAAACTGTTAAGAGCTCTATATTTGCCTATGCACATATCGGGGTGACCGAGATTTAAAAAATAAAAAAAATTTGGTACTGCATATATGTATATAATTTTCCATAAAATGCTCTTAACAGGTCAAGTATTCAAGCTTTAAAATAATATCCATATTGATAATTTAAATAATTTGAAAATATCAGAGGCCCGTAACTCGGAAAATATGGGGTCGGTAATGGATATTGTAGAAATTACGTACGGAATGACAAAAATCGGCGCTTAATGGGTTAATCATTTTTAAAAACTTAGAGTTGTTTCTTAAAGATCTCTTCCACAGCTCAAAAATGACACTTTCATTAATATTTTAAAAAAATTGGATAATTTGATAGCCCCGTAACTCGGAAAATATGGGCGAGCGCCAATTTTTTCACTGGATGTTTTTTTCTTTTGTTTTAATTCTCTATCGCCCCGTGTATTTGTTTTTTTTTTAATTGGAGTTACTTCATTGATCCAAATGATATAAAAAAAAAAATTGAGATAGGCGTGGTGTTTTGCCTGCTGCGTCTGAGGAGTTCGACCGATATTGCTGATTTCCAATAGCACCTCTTTCATTATTTTTTGCATAAACGGTTATATATAAAGGATGTTTTTACGCGTGGGATTTGGCTACAGAGGAGAATGATTAATTTTAGTTTTTATATTAGTTTGTTCTTGAGCTCCTGTGAATGCTTCAGTATACCATTATTTCAACACTTTGAACGATAATATTATTTGAAGAACGTATGGCTGGCTTCCAAAACGTCAGTTACTTTGTATTCGAACAATGTATTGTGTTTCTAAATGCCGTGGTCCTAAATGTTTACAATTCATAATAATTCATAATCTCGCAGACAAGTATTAGAAACGTTGCATCAGTTTCTAAATTGATGCCATGTGTCGCAACTTTGTATATATACAAGAATTAAATACGGCAGCAAATCTGTATACAAAGTTCGTATTAATACATTTTGGAAGTCAGCCTATATTATGACAATTAATGAATACCTCTATACGCAAGTAAAACTATTTTTTAATTTTAAATAATAAAATTTAAAAAAAAAATTATTCGTGTCCAGTTTTTACAGCAAAATCATTATTAGCTATGAATCATATATTATTCCTGACGGTCACCTCAATCATTAAAATTCATAAATAGAAGCTTAAGAAACCCACATTCTGTTTTCACAAACCCTAAGCATTCACAACGTGTGGCTAAATATTCTTTATTTCCATGGCTAATTATTTACTTTATTAATAATTAAACGAAAGATTTGCCATCATGACATTGGTGACTATGACAACCTTTGTTAAACTACTCACTTGTCTATTTAAACTCAATCCATTTCGTTTCTTTTTATTTAATTAGTACTTATCTTTAATTAATGTTAAAACAAAGAAAATATAATTGGCATTTCTTAAAATAATTTAATTTTACGCAATGAAATACAAACATCAATGAAAAAAAAAAAGAAGAAAAAAAAACAGTGTGGGAATAACTTCAAGAATAAATACAAAATAAACACAAGACATAACATATGGGCGATTCCCTGAACATAATAACCACGACTGGGTATACAAATATGTTTGAATAAGTCATAGAGGAAAAATATACTAAAATTTGACTGTGGGGAAGTTCTTATTTTATTAGGAATAGGCTAAATGTACGCGACGTTGCCTACGTATTATATTAGCGCCTTTTTATTGAGAATATTGCAACCTCAGACAATAGTTTAAGTTGTTAGTTTTTATTTTTGAGCAGAGAAGCTCATTCTCATTTCTGTATTCATTCTGTTAAGACGATAAAAACTTTCATTAATAAATAATTATATTTTTATTGTAAGCACTGAATTTAAATAAAGTAAACTTAAAACCAATTTCAAACACTGTTTATTCACTGTTTAATATGATATATGTAGCCTTGTTTGCTTTGGTTCTCTACTCGGAGTACATGAGAAACCTACAAATCAATTTTAGTGTTAGAGAGCAGGAGATATTTCAAGAATTTAGAATCTGATTATGGTAAAATCGGTTAAGCTCCATAAAACTGGCGTTTCTTCTCTTCGCCAACTCCCTATCCTTATCATGTTTTTAACATAGAATATTCTACCTTTTACATAAATATTTATGTTTAAAATTTTATTGTAATCGGCACTGATATAAATGCCCATTTTTTCCTTTTTGCTTTCATCTACGTTCTAGTCTTGGAAACAGATATAGATTGGGATCTATATATATAAATATATTGGGATCTAATTGCAATAAAATCGTTTAGCCGAGACTTTGTTAAAATTGATTTAGTCTCATAAAAATTCACGCTTCTATTTTTGATACCCACGGTCCTCTATTCCAAAACCAAAATATACTGTTTTAGAACGAAGACACATATCTACCCGAGTTTTAAATTTCATTAAAATCGGTTTGGCCGTTAAGCTGTAATTAACGCACAAACAAGCAAATAAACTTACAAAGAGATTTATAAGAAATATTAGATTACGGATTTTAATGGAAAAATATTTACATTCACAGAAAATCAGGGTTATCAGATTAGGGAATTCAGCCCCAAATCGGGGATTTTTTTTTTCAAAATGGGGATACAATTTATGTAATTGAGAATACTACTCGAAAATAAGGAGCCCTGCAGAAAATTTAGTTGTACATCAAAATGGGTTAGACCATTGTGTAACAAATGAGCCGAACTTGTTTTAAAATATAGTACCCTCTGAATAGAACTTAGTATATTTTAAGTTTTCGGTTAAATTTCATTTTTAAAGAAAGAAATAATAAAATTTCTAGGCGGGAGTATAAAAAGAATTAAGAAGTACCGCCACGTTTCGTTCTTGCTCTTATTTTTTTAACGACCTTCCATTTTAAACTACCATTCCTATCTATTATTTCGTAGATGATAGTAGCATATGCCTTTCATATAAACTTCGCGATGGGCCAAGACTTTTGCAAATTGAGGCTGTGTGACTGCATAGCCACCGAATAGGGTCTTGCAAACATAATTTTAAATATCACTCGGAAAACTTAGTGCTGTGTGCTTTCCCACAGGCGACTTTTGAATGTGCTACCTCATCGGTAATAATCGATGTTCTTGTTATAAAAATTCAATATTATATTCGGTGGAACATACATATTTTTTAGGTCGCAAAAGAATTCTTAAAATGGCTTGGTTTTCTAAAACGCTGCAAGGGATACTTTGCTTTATCTGATCTACTCGCTATTTGTGCCACCTTTATCATACTGAAAATGGGCCGCTGCTATAAAAACAATTTGTGAGTTACTCGACCACATACAGGAGTACATTGGGGTATCCAGCTCTATTGACTCACTGCACCATTGACGCAATGCTAAAATGCACAATCTTGTGTGATCGATTGGACAGTAAATCGTAATACGCATTACAGAGAAGTTTTTGCCGAAAATTTCGTATGTGGACTAAACTCCCTACAATGGACTTTCTTGTCATTTACAATGGGCAAACATTCAAAACGAATGTTCTCAAGTAGTACTCCCTTTATTCTCTTTCTCCTAACCTAATTTACTAGTTTTGGTATAATGTGTTACACGAGCAGAGGTCCCCTCCCCCTGAGTGCTGGTCACAAAAGAAAACTACAGTTGCACAATATTTGCACTTAATATCAAGGAGAATACTCTCTCTTTACATGTATTTATTTTAAGTAATTAAATTTTGCAGTTACACAGCACCATGTACATTTACTACACAGGATTTTTTATTTTTTATTGAACATCGTTGCTGAATATAAAATAAAAATAACAACAACAATGTTAAATATTTATGAATATTCTATTGATAGCAATCAGTAACAATAAAATTTAATTAGCAACTAAACAAGATAGTAATAATTTATCCAAGTAAAAATTGCATAAACATACGACTCATGTACACAGGAAAATTAATTATGGTATAAAAACAAACAAACAAGCCAGCAGGGATTTGAAATAAACTCCTAGTGCGTACTATTAAGAGATGATAGCAAAAGTCTTGGTCTTATATTGATAACACGAGATTACATCTGGTATAAATTAGTAAGAGCGTGGTATAATATTTAATTTGTATCCGTTTGATATTTCACAAGGATCAACTATTAATGCTTCCATTCTATTTAAGTAACTCAGAATTATAATTCCCACTGTGTTATTCATTAAAAGAGGGTCATTGTTATCTGGCAGCCTCAAGTACGTCCAGATTATGCCATGTCTTCTGTTTTTCTTTTTTTATGAAGGTGTGTGATGAGGTATTTTATAATATTTAGTTTCAAGAAGAAGAGATATACTTACAATCGTTCCTAAATACTCGTCTGCCTTTTCTTTACTTTAGAGGTCTTTATGCACAGGAACCTAAACTTAAGTAATGACAGAATGCCAACTTAGCCGTGAGAGCTTTTTTACGTTGTTTTTTTTAAATAACTCAATACAAATAAATCGAATTATCACATACAACATGCTTTAGTGAATCAATATTGATAACCGAAAGAAAGATTATAGAATTTGGAAATTTACCATGGAGCAGTTACTTTTGTTTATGCTGTCCTTGTATTTTGATACCACATCTCATCCATATCAATATCATCCACTTTTTTTTATATACACTTACTTTTTGCTTTCTATAAAGTAATAAAGGTGCCATTCAACGGTGTGGTGATATTAAAAATTAATAATAAAAACATTCTTATTTTATAAAACTGACCTTGAGCTTAATTAATTAGGAAAACTAATTAAGTATGAGTGCTACATTCGGCTACAACGAATCTTATATATATCCTTCACCATCTATGTAAATCTTGTTTAGTGAAAAAACTCCAATCAAAAAAGAAAATATTGGGGTGACCGAGAATTAAAACATAAAACAAAAATTGGTTTTGCATATATATAATTTTGCAACAAAATATCATGGACTCTCAATGGGTTAAGAATTTTTATAAAATTTTAGTATTCCTACTGATATTTAAAAAATTGAAAATTATAGAGCCCCGCAACTCGGAAAATATGGACGAGCGCGAATTTTTTCATTTGTTGGTTTTTCTTGTTTTTTAAATTACTATCGCCCCATATATATATTTTTTTATTGAAGTTACTTTATTGTTCCAAATGACATGAAAAAATTAGAGGTAGGCGTGGTGTTTTGCCTGCTGTCTCAAAGGAGATAGACCGATCATGCTGATTTCCAATAGCACCTGTTTCGACACTATTATTGATCGATTGACATATTTGTTCTGAAATCAGGTCTGCCCTATTACTAACTCAGACGGACAGACTTCAATAGGCATAAGAAGCTAGAATAAATTGTTACGAATAATCAAATCTGGCAACCCCTGTTGTTGTTTCCGTATGAGCGTGGTGAATAAGTTAATTCAACTGATGGTGTATGTAAAGAATAATACCACAATTAGCCAACAAAAACTGAGCAGCCTCAGTGGCTGCGTTGGTAGAGGTGCGTGCTGAAAAACAGGAGATCCTGAGTTCGATCCCGCATTCCGACATGCGTACAACAGAAAAATAGTAATAATGTACAGCAATTTAAAAAATTAATAAAACAGCAGTAAAACCTCCCGAGAGGCAAAAGATAATTATTCAGTAAAGCCATGGCAGATATTTAGTGGAGACGTCAAATTTAATATAACAGCAACAGACAATTGTCAAGAAGCTCTAAAGCCCCAAAAAGTAGTAAGACCACTAGCGTTTAGCACGGAGAAGTGTAACAACATAACAACAGTGTATGACAGATGTTTGTTGTAACTAATCGATTAAAGGAAATGACTGGCTTGGATAAAAGGAGCAGTGGAGATGTCTGTGGATGGTTAAGGTTACTAAACAAGGCATCGAGTAGTTCATGTCTCGCAGGAGTAACACAGTAGTGTAGCGTGGATGGCTGCGTTTGTAGTAATAACGTATGTTTAGTAAATACGAGACCATAGGGTTTACAAGACCGGTAGGATCAAGAAGAATAGCCAGAAGACAGCCATAAAGTAAGAGTAAGGAATTTATAATGAGCCACAGTGGTATTTACAATCAAAAAAATCCGTACGTTTGTTATAAAAAGGGAAAAACGTAACAACAACAACATTACGGGGTCGGAAATGGAATGACAAACTTAGATATGCCCTTTTTTCACTTTATGTGGTGAAGGTTATAAAAAAGCGTGATACTATTTTTGAACATGCAAACTCCAATCGAATTCCTTTTTCATCACAGAATTGATAGCGTGGATGTGATAGTTGACGCTTCTTCTATGATTTCTAGTATGTCAATTTCCGAAATTACTCTTTCAATTACAAAATATAGAAAACAAGGCTATAAAATATATTATAGTGCCTAGAAAGGCACTAAAAATCAACCTAGGCAACGCCGGCTACAATAAGGAATTATTTAATTAACTTTCAAACTGAAAATAAATAAACTGTTTGATAGGTGCAAGGACATTTATCTGTGTACAAAAGAAACTGAAAAAATTGACATGACTGTATAATAATGGTTGAATACAGTAAACAAGAATACTTTTCAATAACAACCGAAGTTAAATGTTTCATATCATGTTGCAGTTAAACAAATATTTTATTTATTTTGTATTCATGTAAACAACAATGTTGTCGTTCTGCTGTTTGTTTTCAAAATAAATGCCATGGTTGAAGGCAGCAAAGCAAGGAAGGATTGAAGGAAGTTACGGAAATGTAGAAAAGAATTTTGAGAGGAAAGAAATAGTAATATGTGTAATGTTAAGATGATGTGTAATGTCACCACAAATTAATGGCGTTATAAATGATTAATGATAATATAAAAAGCTTAAATGTCATGCAAGGACTTGTGTTAGTGTTGGTCTGTAATGTTTTTTTGTTTTGATTTTATTTTTTTTTTTAATAATTTATGACAATATGGCCATGACTGATTGTTATTATCCTTTACAAAATTGTTATTAATCAGTTGCGGTTAAAAAGTCATCCATTTATTTTTGTTTTTAATATTTTCTGTATTTGTTTTATGGTTTGCTATCTGTTTTATGTTCTGTTCAGTAGAGTTTGTGTTTCATATCGGTAAAAATTTTAAACAACAGCTACAACTATCAATTACATTCAGGTATGTGATGGAAATCGATCGATTTGAAAACGATTCGTTTTGAGATAAATTTGAAACAAAAGTAAAGAAGTTACTCCAAAGTAATTGTAGAAACTGAATGGTGAGTTATTAAAATGTATATTGAAGGTATTAAAAAAACGAAAATAGTAAGGATATCACAGCCATTTACGGTTTTAAGTCGTCTCGATTTCGAAATCGATTTCCATCACATACCTAATGATGTTTTGGTTAAATATTTTAATTTATTTAAACAATATATTTGTTAAATATATATTATATATATTTGTTAAATATATTGGTTAAAGTTGTTTAATATTTCATTTTATATATTAACATATTTTTTCTTTAAAATAGATTTTTATTTTTAGACGTGATGGAGAAAGATCCGATTGGTAATATTAACCGCATAAAGCTTCTGTCTCAATATTGCTAAGAGCGATCATTGCGTTCTCGCTTTGCAAGTTACAATTGGCCAGCTACTCCTGGTTCTTTATTGGTGCAAAAAATTGGAGGTGCTTAGAGCAGTGATAAAAAATGCACAGGTAGTTGCTTAACTGTTGCTGTGGAAAACTGTGCAGGAGAAGCAAAAAGCAAATGCAAAAAAAAGAAAGAAACGTATTATCTTTAGCTGACTATGTATTTCTTACTGCAGCTAAACAATCAGCAGAGCATTTATTTTGAAAACGTTTGCTGTTTTGTAAATGCTGAATGATATTTTGTTTTTATAATTGCTGAAAACATGTAAGAAATCCCAAAATTTTAGGGCTAGCTTAGAGCAATGATCGCCAAACAAACTTATGCAGACTAACAAAAAACTTTCCATAAGGACACAAAAACACTTCAATCATAGATGCTAGCTTGCAACGAAGAAGGATTTTTTTTTTGAAAGTGCACTTTGATTACTTTTAATCAATCATAATATAATTATTTGTTGCCAGTTGTTGATGCGATCACGAACGCGTCAATCGATTTCGTGCAAACTTTAAATAAACCATATGAACAAACCATAAAAATTTAATTGAATAAGGTTTGACCGATCGTGAGTTATAAATTCACAACACACTTACATATTTGGAACAGTTTAACGAAGTATTTTTTTCAGTGCAAAATCATTTATATATACACATTTAATGTAGACTCTCTGAATGGTGATCTCTTTTATATATACTAAACTCAACTAACTCCAACGAAGTTTTTTATCTTAAATAAATTCTAACGATCTTCTGATGTTATAGAAAAGAATACAAAGAAAAAAAATGAAGAGAAGAGAATAGAATAGAAGAGCAGAAAAGAAAAGACATTGCCATAATACAGCTTTATGTGCACAGATAAGTCTATGTTAAAACTATATGTCGAAAAGTAATAAGTCGCCTGACAGAGGCAATACTACATCAGAGGCCTGTTACCGGCCACCACAACAAGGAGAGATATTGATTACTTACAGACAAAATTTTAACTCAATACGATTTTGGTATCATTATAAAGCGCTCCTAAGCTTCTATTTGCGACATGTCATAATGTAAGGGAACAGTGGCCATGAACTTTATGTATGTCCCACTCAAAAGTGACATATTTTCCATGGACACTTTGTCGCTTTAAAAACGTCAACAGCTTAGCATACCAAGGATTTTCTTCATGCCAATTTATAAAAACGTTACATCTAGCTTACATAGAATACCATAAAATATACAAATAATATCCATGGGAGTTACGACTCTACGCTGATGGACTTTATGTCGTGTCGTAGTGTGACATAATGTCCATACACATTCTGGTGTAACACAATTTCCATGAACATTACTTGTAAATTAATTTATTAATTTAACAAAAAGAAATTCCACAACACAATTTTAACACCTGAAAATTAGAAACCAACTAAAGAGATATATGTATTCGTATGCTTTGATGGGTTGGATGAAAATACAGCTGGTATTTTGCTTCATTATGATATGCGAAAACAATGAAAATTAAGTCAAAACACACATTTATATTTAATTGTGACATGGAAGAGATAAAAACATAACAAGTTATAAAAATAATACATAACAAGCAACCAACGAAACTAAATAACAATCAAATCAAATGTTACTGACAAACAACCAACACATACAAAATAAAACAAACCGCAATGACAGTCCAAAATGTCTAACTTTCATACATAAAAATTTGTTTATAACTTTTTTTTTATTCTTAAAACAATTTTAAAGATTTATTTGATAAAATTAACTCATTGTTCAAAGGAAAGAAAAACTTATTTAATGTAATTTTCACTTGGTCCCTTTTTGCATGTGAATAAGATTTACAATTCAAGATTTTTTGGGGCAAATAAAGTTTTGATTTTAAAAAATTGTTTGTACACAGAAAAAATTTTCTTGCATTTATTGTTATATTTTTAATTGTATCAATTATTTATTTGATTGAAAAAGAAATAAATACTTTTGTTATTAAATAAAAAACTGATCAATTACATACGTATTTAATTAAAAAAGGAAGGAAAAGTTTGTATTTAAATGAATAGTAAGTTAGTAACATATTTCACTAGACCAAAATGAGTCGCCTTACAAGAGCAATTTTGGGAACAATTGCTAACTTGCAAAGTCAGGTGCTAAAAGAACGCATTTGTTTAAAAGAAACTTTCCGCATTAAAGCGCCCACAATAAGGGCTGTATGCTCATTTGTGCAACAAAAAAACTACAAAAGCATGAGTACGAATTTCCTATAGACTGAAATAATGAAGTTCGCTAATCGTATTAACGCCGTCTTTACGATTGGACACCTAAAAGCTATCATTTAAGCCCTTTAATTTTTCTTTGTGGGCTGCCGTTCAAGACCGGTACTATGAGAATAATCTAGAAATCCTGCACACCCTTTAGACTATTAATATCAGAGTTATTTATAAAAAATTTGTCTTAGAATATTAGGCTGACAGAATAAGCTATTGCACAGGCATTCTGCAGCGGTCACTTGAATGAAAAAGCGTTCAGTAAGTAATAAAAACAATTTTTTTGTTTTTTTTTTATTTTCAATTTTTTATGAAATTAGGGTTTGAAATGCGGATATTATAAATAAATTGAAATTGATTTTGGCTTAAGTTTATTGTTTCGCATCTTGGTTGTAGACGTTGTAAACATCATCTATTTGACCAAATAAATTTGTAAATAAGAATACGAAGAGTATTTATAGGAGACTATTTTATCAATATTAATGGTGTCTAAATTTTCTAATCCGCATACATTCGTAAAACAATTTTTTCAAAGAAATTTTTTTTTTTAATTTTTTATAGAAAAATATTTTTAGAATAAAAAAAAAAAACAAAAAATTAACTTAAGCCAAAATCAATTCCAATTCCATATATTTTTTTTTTTTGTTTCTTAATAAGCTTTAATATTCCAAAAGGTAATAAGTTTAGTTAATTTTTTATGTTCGAAATATAAGAATGATGATTTTAGTACAACTGGAAAAAACGTGTAATTATTTTTTCGCCTCTAAAAAGTTCTTTAACTTCGCAGTTATCAAAAATAAAATTAAATTAAATGATTTTGTTCAGGTTTTTAAGAAATCTAAAAAACAAACCAAAATTTCTATAAGCATTTTTCTCAGTGTATTTACTAACGGGCCAACATAATAGGGAAATAAAATTAATAACAAAATAACTTATTTGTAATTTACAGCATGTGTTGTGTAATTCGTGTACAAGATCGTCCCTCCTTTAAGCTGTAGCTATTTTTTTCGAATGTTTATTTTGGTGTAAATTTTCTTCTTACGTATATTTCAAATTATTTCTTAAGAAAAAGAAAAGAAAAAAAATTAAATTAGGAAAAAAAAAAATCCCAGAAGAAGAAAAGTTAAATCTAATACTCTAGACTACCACAACTCAATTATAAAAGTTTAATAAAGATTTATTGTCAACGAAAATTTAAAACCAGCTTTAACAATGGCCATAAGAAACTTGAACTTATTATTCTTCATTTACTTAAAAAACACCATGAATTTACTACAACAATAATAAGCAAATATATTCTCTTTGTAGTTATTGTTGTCACTTTACAAAAAAAAAATTTTTTTGTTAAAAAGTCGTTTATTAATAAAACAACAACGACAAAAAACTAATAAAAAACTGAAATAAAGTGTGTAAATAAACAAGGTTATTTGTTTTTATATTTATTCTTTAAATTCATGAGATTATTGAAGACATATTCAGGAACATAAGATTAATTATTAATGTTAAGAGGGGACGATTGTATGAGTTTTTTAGCGCCGACATGCCCAAGTCCTTGTCACTGGCATTAATATAAAGGTTGACATTAAAATTAAGGCAATTTAGATGCTAAAAGATTAAATAAAAACACTTGTTTAGTCTAAATATGATCTTAAGTTCATGTGATGTAATGGGATGGGTGGCTTTGGATAAAAAACTTTTTGTTTTCAAATTAAAGTAGAGGATATTTTAAAAGTTGTAAAGTAACTATCAAACAAACTAATCTCTGTTTTAATACATGATAAATATAAATTAAACACGTTTAGATATTTATCACAAAACTATCACATTTACCCTATTCATAACGTATTGTAAATTGTAAGTTGTATGCAAAACTACTCTGCAGTTGTAAACCATCCACTGTAATATTCTGTTGAATGTAAAAGTTTTACGCAGGAAAATATAAATCAATAAATTTTTAATAATAATTAAAACTTAAAAAAATATTTTAAAAGAATATAGATGTAATTTTTATTTATAACAATAAATAAATTTAAAAAAATTGTATATATTGTAGCAAATGTTTTTATAGAAATTACCAACAACATTTTTGCAATTAAGTGGAATCCGGCGATTTGAACAATTTTTCCTTAATAGACGGAGTTGTTAAGTCTTTGATGTTTTATATGTTAAACTTCGTTCTATTGCCCTGGAGTCGTATAGTATACTACATTGGCAGTGCTCCCCCCTACTAGACTTAGTTGTTGATAAGATTGAATTATTCAATTACTTGAATTAAAAGAACTATTTCAGTTTTGAACTTTGTTTTTTGTTTAAACTTTTGAGGCCAATTAACAAGATGAAGTTTTCATGAAACTAGTTGTATGAAATTTTTGTTTGCTGGCAAGAATTGTCCACGCAAATGGGGTCAGCAAAATGGCATAGCGTTAATTTATGTAACAATTACATTTGGTACCAAAATAAAAACTAAATACTGTATTACGGCATTTACACTATGCAATTTTTCATGGAACTAGCATGAAATTTTTGTTTGTAAAGAAGAAGGAGGAAGCAATATAGTATTGCTTGAGTTTTGAGGGGAAGTTACTGTTGCTAATGTTTGCTTTTGGATAATGAATAACACGAAAACGGTTCATAAACTAATACGAGATATGAAGTTATAGCAATAAATAAAAAAAACTGAACGGAACTAATGAGCTACACTACTCTATTGCTGATATGGTTAAAAATTTTATCTATTAAAATTTGTTTGAAAATTTCTGAAGCACTGGAAAGTTTTGTAAACTTTATTTAACAAATAATAAAGAGCCGAACATATATCTAACAAATATTGTTGCCAAATAAGAATCACGCTCCACGAAGCGAACAGAAACAAATTTTTTTGAAAACAAATCAGTAATTTCTAAGTGACTGAAAATAAATAACCACGCTTGTAGCAAGGGCAACGGCGCACATAATAAGATCGGACAAAAATAGAAGGAGTTGACACAGACTTTTAAAACTTTGCAGGACAGTTTTATTTGACATAACTATAAAAATTTAGTTTAAAAAAAAAACGGGAAAATGCCACGCCTACCGCCCATGTTCCTAAAGGCAAATGTGAAAACATAGACTTATTAAACCCATCAAGATCACTCTTGAACAAAGGAAAAAATGCAATAAGTCCTACAAAAGTTATCGAAAATTTTTAAAACTTGGTAAATTCTTGAGCATATATTTTCACATACGAGCATTAATAATTATGATAAGAAAATGTTTACGAATTTAATTTAATTTAAAAAAAATATTTTAAATAAAAATTTCAATTTTAAATAATTTTTTTTTTTGGTATTTAAGTTTTAGTTATAAATGCTTATTGTCAATTCCTGGAATATTTAAGAGCATCTGATTGTTATGCATGCCCACTCAAGACACTTTTGTGGTATGTTATAATTTTTTTAGATCGATCGTATTATAAGACCATACATCTCCTTTTTTTTGTAATTGTCTATAAAAATTTAACAGTTTCTAAGCTTTAAGTAAAATAAAAGTGTTCTTTATAACAATTTGAAATGTATTATAAAGCAACTAAGCTAATATACAATAATACTATAATACTAATACTAAGCTAATATACAATAATATACAAAAAAAACTCCTTAATTGTGACTTCAATGCCCACTTGCAGCAAAAGAAACAAAAAAAAGAGAAAATCAAGTCAAAATAAAAAAAAAATGAACGTTAAACAATTTAAATTTTTTTTACAAAATTATATTTTGGCTTCTTTAAATTTTTTTCTTAAAATATTTTTAGACAAACAAATGTATGCGGACGTTTTGCAAAGAAAACAAGCTAAACCAGCAGAATGTAATGCTGCATTTTCTGGATTGCTATATCCTTTATCAGCATTCTTATCTATCTACCTTTGGTTGTCTACATTGTAAACATCATCTGTTTAACCAGCCTTGTAAATAAGAATACGAGGAATTTAACAACATAAGTTTTTTCTGTCGGCTTCCCAACAAAGTTTTGACTCCTTAAAAAAATAAAACAGCCAATTATTTTAAATTTAAAAAAAAATTAAGTTTTAAGCTTGTAGCAGTTGATACGTATTTTTAATAAAAAATAACGATAATAAAAACTCTGTTACCCCTGTAACTTGTGCAATGATTTCTTTACAAATTTTTCTCATATGCCCTAAAATTTCAAAGCTGGAATCAAGAAACCGAAAGCGGCCTTAGTTGTTCTCGAATGTAGTTAACGACAATTTGGGGACACAAAAATTTCATTTTTCTTCTTATATTTTACCGATGTAATTAAAACAAACAATACTAATAATAAAAAAACAACCCTCGTTAAATAATATTTGTTAATAATCATGTTGATATTCTTTAACTTCAGCTCTCCATTTAAATCTAAAAATTTTGTAAATTATATATATTCTAACTTCCGGCAAGTCAACTCTCAAGTAGAATAAAAAAAAATTACAATAACGAAAAGAAACTTAAACAAACAACCGTTATCAATTCTATTCATTTGCTCCTCCCTTCATGGCTCATTATCATACAACTAGTTAGCATTTTCATTTTATTGTCACTGCTTGTTTGATTTGCATTGCGATTAAATCGTAATTAAATTATTAACATTTTATTGCGTTTTCAAAAACAAAAGCAAAAATACAGACAAACAAATAATAGAAACATAATAAAAGTTAGAAACATTCAAAAGAGCAGGCCGTTTAAGAAGCATGTGACGCGGACAACACCAGCTTAACGTCGTCAACAGCAGCTTTGACAATAAAAAACGAATTTTTGAAACTTTTTTCCAACAAAAAGTTGCTTTTCTTGTATTGTTTTCTTTTTTATTTGTAGCATGATACAAAGCGAATGAATGCAACTTTGTAAACATTTGTTCGAGCCTTGAATTCATTACTCTCCACTAACTACATCCTGTTTTTGTTGATGCTGCTACTGCCTTTGCCGCTATTTTTTTCTTTCTTTTTTTTCCTTTTTCAAATATTTTCAAACAATTTTTGCATATTTGTTATAGCTGCCATTTCGGTTGCTCTTGTTGTTCTTGTTGATTTTAGTTGATGCTTGTTTGACTATGAAATTGAAAGGGAAGTTTTTAAAAACAAAAAATTAAAAATTAACGAATGATTAAGAATTCTTTTATTTAGTCTAACACTTAAATATTTGCTATAAATTGATGTAGTTTTTAATTGTTTTTAGAGTAAAAAACAATCTTTTAGTACAAATTGAGTTGTATATAGAAATATAATTATTTCTTGTAAAAGTAAACCGTTTGCTGCAGTGAACTCTTTGATTCAAAAGTGTGCACTTTGGTGAAAAATGAAGTTTTTGCGGAAAGAATGAAATTTTGTTGTAGAGAAAATGTTGGTGAAAAGAGTATTTTAATGAAAACTAACATTTTCGTTAAAACGTATTTTTTTTAATGAAAAGTTACAGTTTTTGACTAAAAAAAGTACTTTTCGATAAAAAAGCAAAAATTTTGGTAAAAAATTTTAATTAATTTTTTTTTAATGAAAAATATACTTTTTGATGCAAAATGGACATCTTAACGCAAAATGTATTTTTTAATGAAAAATTATCTTTTTATGAAAAATCAGTTTGTTTTTAATGAATATGAACTTTTTTATGAAAAAGGATAATTTTAATGAAAATTGAACTTTTTATGAAAAATGTTTTTTTTTATGGAAAATGAATGTTTTAATGAAAAATTAACTTTTTTAATAAAAGATAAACTTTTGAATGAAAAACTCAAATTCTTAAAGAGCATCTGACTTTTTAGTTAAGAAAAATGTGAATTTTTTAGTGAAATTTTTTTTCAAAAGTGTGGTTAGTGTGGAAAATGTGAACCTTTGGTTAACAATTAAGCATTTTAATATAAATAATTTACTGATGAATTGAGGGTTTTTGTAAAATTTTAATTTAATGTAATATTTATTAAAATATTAGTTGTTTTGTTATAATATAACAGATAAATTTAATTAATTTTGGCTTACGTTCAATTCCATTTTCTTTTAAGAATTTTTTTTTAAGAATAATTTAAAATAAAAATTGCATTCGTGACCAACAGAAGGTTGGTACAAAGCAAAAATAAATGTATAACACTTGTAGGAATAAACAGTGTGGACTTCGTCTAACAAAATTAATATTGATATGAATACTTCTCTAATTCTTATCAACAAAGTTAGTTAGTTAAATAGATGATGTTTACAATGTATACAACCTTAGGTAGATACATATATGCGAAGAATGCTGGTGTCTTATATTTTCCTTTTTCTTTGGAAGAACCTCCACATACATTTGTAAATAATTTTGCTTCTTAAAAAAATATAAAAAATAGAAAAAAAAAATTGAATTGAACTTAAGCCAAAATTAATTATAAAATTTTGAAATCAAATTACTTTACGATGTCTTCATCATCACATTTAAGGAAAGGTCTTCCCGTTTTTGTAGAAGGAACTTTTTGATGATACTTACAGATTTTAGTCCTTCAATTCACAATCTGTGAAATATCTCCTCTTCATTTCTTTACAAGCAGTAGAATGATTAATTTGTAGACATCGCCTGGCGTCCAAAGTGTACAGACTTCTGCAAACATTTCTAATGGTACTCATTATTTCCTACTATAATTAATGTAATCGATTCTCAGTAATTGATTATAAAAGTATCGTGCCTTGTTAAAATCATTAAGTTAACAATTTAGTTGGAAAGTACTTCTGCCAAAAATGCTTAATTACACACTCAATTTACTTTTTGATAATTTTTTGCTGGGTTTACTGCTACATTTTTCATCAGCATTCTTATCTATCTGCCTTCGATTGTCTACATTGTAAACATCATCTATTTAACCAACTTTGTAAATAAGAATACGAGGAATATTAACAAGATAAAAGAAAACAATACCAATAATAAAACACACAATCCTCGTTAAATAATATTTGTTAATAATCATGTTGATATTCTTTAACTCCAGCTCTTTAACAAACAACCGTTACCAATTGTATTATTTTGCTCCTCCCTTCATGGCTCATTATCATACAGTTAGTTAGCATTTTCATTTTATTGTCACTGCTTGTTTGATTTGCATTGCGATTAAATCGTAATTAATTTTTAATTAATTTAATTAATTTTAAGTATTGAGATGGAAGTTATCCTTTTTATCCATGATTTTTATAGAAGTCGTTCTTATTGTTTAAAGAAATGTAAAGTAACGTACAGAGCACTTTAAAAAGCACTTTTAAAAGATTGGAACAACCCCGTACGCTTTCTATTTAAATACATTTTTATAATTTTCTAGATATAATTCTTTTGAATACAAATAACAAAACATATCAAGGAATAATATGTATGAAAAACTGTCCACTATAACCGTTCTCAAGTTTATTTTAACAAAATTATTTACAAACTTAGAAATACGGATGGGCTATTGTGACTGTCCTATTTATATGACACTGGGACTTGCCGTTATTAAATGTACATTTTTTTTCTTTATTAGTATTACGAGTTTTTCTGTTGTCAAGCGATGTTTATTATTTTTTGTTTTCTATATTGTGACTTGTTTTTATAAAATATTTACAGTTATATGTTTGAGTACATTCTATTTTGTCTGTTGCTTAACATAATTCAGTAATTTTTAATTGTACTCGTGTGTGCATGTAAATACGGTGTTATTGTGTGGTATTGCATTTACCTATAAAGATGTATCGAAGAGCATTGTCGTTGTGTGAAGTCGAGGATATTGTAAATTATCCTACTTTTATGACTTCTGAAGATGTCGATATTTTTATTCTTTCTCCAGAACCAGATGAACTGACTGATAAAGATGATGTTGATGATAACAACTTAGGAAATCTAGAAGTCAGTGATGTAACAGGAGAACTTATAGTGCAATTTAAACTGCCTGACTTTTCTGAGTCACTAGAAACACACGAGGGAAGGAATTAAATTTACCAGGTTGTTCATCTGCTGATGAACATGAGCGTAAAGAGACCAAAGAAGAGGCGTTGCCTTACTCAAGAAACTTTTTTATGGAAAAAAACAAAACCTGTTTATACGAAATTGCTAACGAATCTGCAAACGGCCAGTACAAACAGAGATAATCTTAAAAACCACCTAGCGGGAAAATCATTTGCGGAAATTTTTGAAGAGTATTTTATTGTATAGATATGGCCATAGTAAAGTCATGGATTGTTTACAAGCTATTAAATAAAAATAACATTAGTTTGCTAGATACAGAAGATCTGTTGTCGTCCCCTATATGAAAATTACTCAAAAACCGTCTATTAGTAGGCTAAAAACATCCTCTTCGAAAGTTTTCATAGATGTACGATTTGATAATAAGGGACATTTTATGAAAAAAAAAAAACAGCATAGGTTTGTAGGAGAAAATTGTGGATCAAAACCAACTTCATTTTGCGCCAAATGCGATGTAACACTCTGCAAGGAATGCTATATTCCTTACAATACGAAATAATTTTTTAATTTTTCTTATATTTGAATAAAAAGATAAACAAAATATTTATTGGCCCCAAGGGCATAAACACTTGTTGAATTAATAAATAAAATAAATAAAAAATTTTTACATATATATGTTTTGCTTTTATTTACGGTTGATATGTCTAAGTCCCAGTGACCTATTTATAGGACAGCCTATATTTCCGTTATGTATACAAAAAATAAATAAATTTTTGAATTTGTGCTTTATTTTATCCCAATTAATCACTTTCTGTCAAAAAAAATTTTTTCCCTCTCTTTCGAAAAAAGCATAGTTGTATCACTACTACAAGATTTTGAGTAGATTTGTTTAAAATCTAGTTGCGCAGTAGATTTTGTTTTGTATAAGAAATCTACTAAAAATCAATTAGATTTTGCTCGAAATCTCATTAACACTAGATTTCGGTGTAATGTAAATGTATTATAAAATTAAAAATTACAGGAAACAAGCATTTTAAAAATATTTTGTTATAAAAGAAATAATTTTGCAAATATTAATTTGCCATGAATATTTAACAAAAGATGTTTATGCCAGCCACTACAACATAAACATAAAAGTGTAAAAATTACAATTTTTATCACTTTATTATTATCCTAAAAATTATTAATACACTTAAAGGCTCTTTACAAACTGTTATTGTAATAAAATGTACAAATTCATATGCTAATGCTATGACTGAGAAAACATTTTTTGGCTTTTTTCCAATTTCTCAACAGTTTTCCATATGTTAAAATAAATTGCTTTAAAATTTTTGCCAAATAAAAAATATATGTAAAAATTCTTTAAATCAAATAAGAAATATTTATCACTGGAGTTCATTTCATACATTTTCAGTGAACAGATATCGAAAGTTATTATCTTGATGTTCATATCAGGCTTTGCTTCGCAATGCCAAAGTATTTTACCTACAAATACACGCTCATACACACACACACGCATACACATGTTTTCATATGTGTATATTTATGTTTTGTATGCACAATGCTTGTACCGTAACCCTCCAACAAAAACCAAAAAAAGAAAACAAAAAAAATTAAAAAAATTAAGCCTCACGTAGTCTTCTATGTCGCAAAACTATTTTTCTTCAAACATCTTTTTTTAACTCACCTGCCAAGTCAAAATTTCAAATAAAACAAAAAAAAAAAAAAAAACAAAAAAATCTAATATAAAATAAAAAACGAATTCAGACTCTATTTTGGTCTTCAAGTACGTTTTGCTCAATATGGCAAAACATTTAGCAGAGAATATCTTCAATTTCAATTTAGATGACATGTTTGAGGCCTTTTTCCGCTTTAAGAAAATTGGAGCAAAACAAAAGCAAAAATATAAGACATGTTTTTTTTGTTGGCAGTTAAAAAATCGCACGTTTTTTATTTTTATATGAAAAAAAAAAAATATTTTCATTTTAGCTTTTAATGTCTTTTTCATGTACGTGTAACTCGTTTTGTGAGGGTGTAATAGGGATGTTACTTACGTTTAATACAACTTTATGTATAAACACAGCACGCTGGTTTAAATAACAATTTTATAGATTTTTGCAATTTGCCAATGCTAGAAAAAAATTTTAATTGACATTTGCAGAATTCGTTATACTTTGCGCCAAAAAAAAATTTTAAATTTTAAAATTTATTTAGTTTTTTAGTCTTGACAAAGTCATATTTCTCTTCGCAGTTCCATATGTTCATAGATTGCTTATGGCTCTAAAATTTCTTAAAAATTTATGTTCCTTGCTGAATTATTTTTTTGTAAGTAGCGAATCATCAGAATGTTTATCTACATTAGTAGTACTTGACTCCTTCAAATATAAATATTCCCTGATATTCTCAAAAGATACTTATTATTTAAAACTAAACAATGTTTGGAAAAAACCAACTTTAAAACAAATTTCATCTGTCTGTCTATAACGTTTCAAAAGTATGGCTATATTCACAGAATAACATTAACTATTGGGACACATTAACTTATATTCCAGCTCCAAACTTTATACTTGTTATAGCCGAGTTCGCACTACAGGTCCCTGTTAAATTCAACCGTCTGTCTACAACTGTTCAGCAGTTTGGCAATATACATCAAATAACAGTAACTATAGGGAAATTCTTAAATTTATAAATTCAAATTAAATACTCGCTGTTTTAGTGGTCTTAGCAATCAGGTTATTTGTAAATTTGTGCCGTCAGTCTATTAACAGTTTGACCATATACATCAGATCGTCTACTCCAGCATGATTTATACACTTTTGCATGCGCTCAAACCAGTTGTCGAAGCACTTTTTCCACTCCGATTGAAACACCTCTAAAACATGGTTTTTGAACACTTCAACAGCTTTTTCTGGCGACGAAAATCGTTGACCAAGCATTTTTTTCTTGATGTGCGGAAACAAGAAGAAGTCATTGGGTGCCAAGTCAGGGCTGTACGGCGGATGACCCATGAATTCGACGTTTTGGCCGGTCAAAAACGCTCTGGTTTGAGCCGATGTGTGAGAGCTCGCATTGTCTTCTCTTGTTGGTTTTTCGAATTTCTCCGATGACTTCAGGCAAACAAATTGTAGTGTACCACTCAGAAGTGACAGTCCTACGTTTCTCAAGCGGAACAGTCGCCACATGACTAGTTTTGTCGAAGAAACAGGCGACCATTTGCTTCGAAGTTCCTCTTCCACGAACAACTTTCGTTGGATTTTGCTCGTCTTTGAAGACCCACACGGTCGATTGTTGTTTCATACGCATAGATCCATGATTCGTTACCTGTGACGATCTTATAAACGTTTTTTGAAGCACCGCAATCGTATTTTTGCAACATTTCTTTGCACCAATCGACACGATCCTTTTTTTGAGCGACTTTCAAATTGTGCGGGATCCAACGAGAACAAACCTTTTTTACGGCCAGGTGTTCATGCATTATCGAATGTATGCTGGTGGAAGAAATGTCCAAGGATGTCTCTAGCTCTCGGTATGTCGCATGTCGATCTTGCATTATGAGTTCACGCACGGGATCAATGTTCTCCGGCACAACAGCCGTTTTTGGACGACCCTCACGGAATTCGTCTTTGAGCGAGCTTCGGCCACGATTAAATTCATTATACCAATTTTTCACTGTGCTATAGGATGGTGCTTCATCGTCATACTAAGATTTAAGTTCATCAATGCACTCTTGTCGTGATAATCCACGTCGAAAGTTGTGAAAAATGATGGCACGAAAATGTTTACGAGTTAATTCCATTTTTTTCTATATTAATTTTTTCGTCCTTGTAAACAACACAAATAATGGTCGTACATCAAAACGTTTTGAGTACGATTATGCTTAAAAATGACAAACTTCCCAATGTAAATGCCAGATTGCACTTGGTAGCACTCAGTGCTGCCAGGCCAAAAATAAATATAGCAGCCCTCGTATTCATTGTTTTCTTTTTATTGTTATTTTCATTGATTTCTTCTGAACGACAGATATTTTGCAGTTGTGGAAGCAGCATTAAAGGAAAAGGCCAATTATACACTGCTCAAGACCACTATAACGCCGTAAAGGCTTGCCGAAAAAAAACGGCTGCAAGTGAAGACTTTTTCTCAACTAAATCCTAGTGGAAATATTAATAAAAAAAATAAATAAAAAATAGGGACAGAAAAATCTTAAACTGCCTTAAAATATGTTGGATGAGGTTAAAGGAGAATTAGTCTTGCAAATAATTTTATAAAATTTGTGTGGAAGAAAATGGTCCATTGAAAACAATTTTTTTGTTTGGAAAAAAGGCAAGAAAAAAAAAACAAAAATAATTATGTAACCACTTCATTTTAACTGTTACTTTTTAAATAAAAATATATTTTAGTAAAGCTAATGTTTATGAAAATATGGACTTAAATTTACTGCTGCTTTTATTTCTTCTAAAATTTTATTTTTAAAAGTGGTAGAAGTCCATATACGGCCAAATAAATCGGTTATTTTTTTAAATAATTTTCATAATAAAAACTAAAAGGTTTATAGTGTAAAAAGCATCACTCAAATACATCAAAGTTGGCTAATATTTTTTAATTGATTCATACGCAAACCCTTAAATATCTCAATCTACGAATAAATGGACTTCTGCCACTTTAAAAAAAATCAGCAAATGTTATATTTGCACATATTATTGATCAATATAAAGACCACACTGTTATCCATCCGCATTGCTTTCGAAATTGTCAATATTTGAGTTGGAATAAAAAGATTTTACTTAAAATCAAAAAAATTCTTACCTTTCTGAATGATTCATGAAATCCAATTTTATTAAAAAATTTTTTATTTATTTATCCCCCTTGGTATAATACAAACAAATATTTAATATTCAAAGAGCACACGCAATTTCTAATGCAGTTATTTCCAATAGAAATTAACCCTTTCAAGGGATATTTTAATAACGAAAAAAGAAAAAAAATACATAAAATGATTTAATATCATAAATTTGCGGTAAATGTTTGTAATGCAGTAAATTTTTATTATTTTTATGTGTTATTTTTACCAAATTAAACATGTCATATTTGAATGCACAATGTTGTAATTTTATTTCCATAGCTGCGAAAGACTGACTATAAAAGTATAATTTTGTCGCATTAACAAAAAAATTTTGTTAAAAAAATTACAAAATAAAAAATACACTGAAAGAAAATTAAAAAAAGAGATTTGTTTTGGATTACTGACTGCCTGGTCCAAAATGTCAAACGAATTTTAACATCTAAAACGAAAATAAAATTTTTAGGCAGTCATTATTCGAACATCTATGAAAGGAGAGATATTAAATTGAATAAATTAAGTTTTGTTAGAAACAAAGGGTCACTTTTCTGAATTTAGTCAAAGTTCATGTTGATAATGAAGGGCAGGAGACAGTCGTTGGAATAAGGTTCTCAAATAAACCCTTAAAGTCAAATAAAATTTAAAATACATACCACTTCTCCCATGTAACGTAATATGATCCAATACCAAAAAAAAATTTTTTATTTCTCTGAAAATATCTTATTTTCCTAACGATATGACTGGGAACATAATTAAATTTGCTAAAGAAAATATTGGGAAAATTTTTTCGTTTGATATAATAAAGATTTTGCAATAAATTCCCTTCCTAGAAAAGGGCCAATTATAAAGGGTATTTTTTGAAGCATGATAGAACTTTAAATTATAAAAAATGAACCAAAAATTACATTTTGATAAAAATTTTTTTCTTATTATTATCAGTTAACTCTGAAAAATCATAATAAATAGACTCGTTTTGGGTCGCTCTTTTGCCGATAGGCCTCTAGACAACTTAGTAGCTGACCCGTTGTTTTATCGCCAAATTGAGTTTAGCGATGTGGCTCATTTTTGGCTTAACGGGTTAAGTACACTCTGGTGGCATCAGCGGATCTTATTTCTTCAAAAATGAGGCCGGATCTCACTTTACGGTCAATGAAGATCGTTACCGCACTATGATAAATGATTTTTTGTTGGAAAATATGGATGTTGTTGATCCGGAAGAAATATGGTTTCAACAAGATGGTGCTATCTGCCATACGGCGACCGCAATCATAGAGTTATTAAAATCAAAATTTAGCGATAAATTGATTTCGAGAAATGGACCTGTCAATTGTCCTCCAAGGTCGTGTGATCTGACACCTCTCGTTTATTTCCTGTGGGCTACGTGATGTCACTGATCTAGGCTGATAAACCAGAAACAATTGATGCTTTAGAGGCCAAAATTGTTTATGTTATTCGTGCCACAAGTACTTGAAAAAGTTAACCAAAATTAAACGTTCAGAATGAGCTTTGTCATGAGCAGCCATAGTGGCCATATGCCCGAGATTATTTTTAAATATTACTGTCATATTCTGATCTTTTGTATGAAAAAATTATTCATTATAATTTAATTTTTAGTGTTACTTTTTTACAACTTAAAGTTCCCGATAGAACTTGAAAAAAAAAACTAAAAAATATATAAAACCAACAAAATCTTAAAAATGTGCCAAAATTTTTTTTTGTGTTTTAATTATTAAATTCATTAAATAACTATTTTAATACCTTTTTCCGCCTTAACTTGAGTTTAAACATGTAGTTAAAAAGATATATGGCACGATACAACAAGCATCCATCATTTAAGCTTAAACCAAAAAACAATTAAAAAGCAAGAGTTTTAAATCAAGAATTGTTTTCGTTCAGTGTAGTTTTTTTTTTTTTTTTTTTTTTTTTTTTTTTTTTGTTAGCCTTAGTGGTACTTATGACTAATGTCTAATTTATTTGTGCAAAAATTGCAAACCCAAACGCCTGTCGCACACGCTCCCTATAGAAATGTTAATATATCGCAGTGTTGTTTGTTCAAACAATATTTATGTTTGTTTAACATGCATTTAAAATTGTCAATTGTTACTGCCACAAATACCAACTTAATGTTCATGCATAATAAGACAAGTGTTTTTTGTTATTTTTGTTGTTGTAATTTTTTATTTGAATTATAATTCAGGCAAAATTTAGTTATTCAGCTGCAGTAATGACCGCGTCAGGGAAAATGTCAGCAACAACCATATTAAAACTCGCATCCATAAAAGGACACACATTTTAAAGTATTTTGGTGTATGACTAATATAATTCAAATAAATATTCACTGTTATTATGTGCTGATTTTTCGGAAGTAGATGGTGGTCATTTATGCATTTTATTTATTTTTTTTTTGTTGCTTTGGTACCCTGTTTTACACATAAAGCATAGACAAGCATGATGTAATTATTCAACCATTTATGTCAATTGCATTTGAGATTTTTTTTTATGTTTTTGGAATGTAGAAGTGTGTTTGTATGAGAGTTGTAAATAAGTTAAAAAGAGGGTGCTTTAAAGTTATGACAACTAAAATGACACACTATTACAAATAAACAAATTCTAAAAAAATTCCTTTCAAACCTGTTTTTTGTTGGTAGAATACGAGGGTTAATTGAAAAGGCTTTAAAAAATTATCAAAAAAAATGGCTTAAGTTGCTTTTTGATTTTAATGTTTGCTTATTATTGTTTAAGAAAAAATCTCAGAAGCTATTTTCCGAACCACTACAGCCTTTATATAATATTAAAATAAACTTAAATCAGAAGTAAGATTACTTAAAGTTTTTACATAAAAAAATTGTTTTAAAAATGGTTGCCAAAAATAAAAAAATTATTAAAATATCTTTACTACATTTCGTATTTTAAAATTAAAAAAAAAATAGTGAGAATGCTATATTCGGCTATGCCGGATCTTATATACCCTTCACCATATACGTAAGTCCAGATTAGTGAAGTAACTTCAATCAAGACGACCAATATTGGGATCACAGAGAATTTAAAAGAAGAAAGAAAAAATTAAGTACAACACATTTACAATCTTATATAAAAATGCCATCGGCTCTTAATGGGTTAGGCATTTTAAAAAAATTTTCGGATTTCCTTAAAGATCTCTTCAAAAGCATATTGATATTTTGAAAAATTTGAACAGATCAGTGGCCCGTTACTCGAAAAATATGGGCGAGCTCTAATTTTGCTTAACGGATTTTTCTTATTTTTTAATCCTCTATCGCCCCATATATTGGTCTTTTTGTTTAGAGTTACATCATTGTTCCAAATGGTATTGAAAAATTAGATGTAGGCGTGGGATTTTGCCGCTGTCTCAAAGGACATGAACCGATCTTGCTGATTCCTCTTTTCACAGTATGTCCAATCGATTGCCTTATTTAAATTTTCTTTAGCTGATATAGTGAAAAATTTAAAAGTCTAATTTTAAGATTGGCTTCAAAAAATAATATGGTCTGGAATAAATAAGGCGTTACACGTTATTTTTAATTTCAACAAACGAACTATTATGTCAATTAAATAAAATCACGCACCTCGTATGCAGTTTAAAAACCCTAATTTCTCATTGCTACAATAATAACTGAAATGTCGTTGTTTTTTTTTTTTTGTAAAAAATATTGTTGAAATCATTAGAGTAAATGTCATTTAGATTACATGTATATTTCCCATGTTTATCTCCATTTCTGCATTGGTTTTATTAACGCACCGTGCATACATATTTTTAGATTGTGTCCTACAATAATGACGGATAGATGCTTTATACGTTTTTACCACTTACGCTGCTAACATTTGTTAGATTATACTCTACATGTGCATGTGTTTGCCTTCACTAATATTTACAGTTTTAATTTTTTAATTTTATTCCATCAAACAGCCATGCAGGACTCTGTGTTTGTAGTCCTTATAAGCCCCCATTGTGATTAAGTTGTTTGTTTGTTTTTTGTCTTTTACAAAATATTTTTATATTATAATATAAGTTTTAGCTGTTACGTGTTTCAATGTCATTACTGCGCTATTAAAATGTAATTTATTTTAAACGCATTAACGAAATACAACATGTTATTAACGCTTTAATTTTAATTAAAAAGAAAAAGGGTATATCTAGATTTGTCATTCCGTTTGTAATCGATATATTGACCATTGTCGTATTCGATTGAGCGGTGTAATTCTGTCCGTCCGTGGTCGTGTCGAAATCCACTTTGACAAAGTACTAGATGACCTACAGATAATATAAATACACCAGTCAATAGGACATACCTTAGAAAATGTTCTCCGAAGCAGCAGGCAAAAAAACCATGCCTCTAATTAAAAATTTTCGGGAGTTTTTTCAGTAGGAAATAATTTTTATGGCGATTCAATGAGAAATCTGTGGTATATAGTGAAGGGTATAGACGATTTCGCATAGCCGAATATAGAACTCTTGTTGATGATTCACTTTAACTTACAAAATCGTTTGCAATAAAATTGATTTTAGTCGATTAGCTGGCATACCGTTTTTTCAATCAATGACAGGATTAAAAAAAACAATTTTTACTTCCCTATGATTTTGTATGAAATTGAATAAAATTTTCATAAAAATGTATACAAATTTTTTTACTTTTACTTTTTTACTAGTCTGTTGCCAGCAAAGTCCGTTAAAATAGAAGTTGATGACATTGATCCAGAATTTCTAAAGATTCTCTTACCACAACTTGTTCCCATGACAAAGTTTATTTTCACAAAGAGGTTGTGAACCTTGCTAAAAATATGGGAATTAACTTTATTAATTTTGTCCCTGGTCGTGTGTCTTCTATGCTAAGAAATCTTTGGCAGAGTCATTATTGCACTCCTAATAATGTTCGATAGTTTTTGCTACAACATATCATGTTTCTTTATACGCAAACAAACTTTATGGTATGTGTTTTGAAGACAATTTTAAGGTATGGATTTTAATCCTAATGCATAAGGTAATATACACGCATCAACCTGACTATCTTTATGAGAGATGGAACTTTTCAACCCTTAATAGAGGTAAAAGATTAAATTGTTTTAGATAAAGCTCTTAGAATGCCAATTCTTTGTTTATGCTTTAAGTCTCTGGAACGATATTCCCCACAGCTCCCAAGTCATTAAATTAGTTTTAGGTGAGTTTTACCTAACTATGAAAATAAATTTGTTCTAATAATTATGAGTTAGATTTTTTATTAGTATTATTATGCTACTTTTGAAACTTTTATTGTTTTTTTGTTTTATGTGTTTACACACAATTTTCATAATGTATTTTTGTATGTAATTATCTGAGTTACATACTGCAAATGTAAGACTTAAACTCTTGTGAATGGTACATCGAAAATAAGAAATAAAAGAAAAATAAAAATTTTACATTTTATTACACAACTCTTAAAGTTTTAAGATTTAATTTTTCTTAATATTTTATTTTCACATCTCTATGTTTAATGCCATATTTAATTTAATCAGCAACCACTTTTATATCATAAATAATATGCTCTGCATTTTCAGTTCTTTGAAGGTGCGGGCAGTTCCATCGAAAAATAATACATTTTGAAAAACCCCTATAAAACCACAAAAACCCTAGTAAATAAATATATAAATATTTTAAATGGATTATTATTGAAAGAGTATTTGCACTCATTTAAAAAAGAGATTTACATACACAGTAAGAAGGACTTCATGTGCAGAAATATAATTTTACTTTAAAAGCACAAATAACATGTTTTTGGGGGGTTTCTGGAACAGCATTACTTGGTTTTAAATTTTAATTAAAAAATAAATATAAATTTGTACCTCATTTTTTTGTTGTACAACATAACAAAAATTACTTATATGCGAACAAATATATAAATAAAAGTAAGCCTTTGGGAAATGTTGCCAGAAATGTAAATTAATAAATTCTGAGTTAAAAATTATACACGATTTAAATATAATAATAAAAAGTATTTAGATGCGCCTTGTAACAATAAAAATTATAATTTTTACTACTCACACCACCATAGAAGTTTCTTTGGTTAAGTATTAAGGCCTTAGATTGACAAAAATCTCGCATGGGTTGAAATAAATATCACATATCACAAAATTGTCAAAACTACTAAAACCATTCTCTCCTATTAAAAAAAAAAAAACCAAACAATACCCCAACTATAAATAAAATAACTCGTCATTATCTTACTAGGCGTTTAACTTGGAAAAGCAATACAAACAATTAGTTGCTCTGATTCTCCTTTACAAATTTCTACTTTATAATATGATCCTTAAACCAAAGTGATGGGAAACTGCCTTAATTTTAAAAAGCAGCAGCCTCTTGGTGCGTTAAAAGCTTAACATTATTAAAGACGAAAGCTTTAAGCATATCCGAGCTCTCTAGCATCTAACTTTTAGATAATTATAGTTGTATAGTTGACCAAGAAGAAGAGACAGTGATTTTCTTATATGAATGCCAGAAGAGAAATGAAGGATGTAATTTCATATTCTTTAATGACACTTTTTAAATTTAGAATACAAATATTTATTTTTATTTTAGTTGAGAAAGAACAACATCAGCTGATTCTATAAATGGTGATCCTTTGATATCATTAATAGCGAAAAATTGCATGTTATAATTCGCCTAGAGCGGTTATCTGAGCTAAAACCTTTTGCCTACAGCTTTGCTTTATAAGTGAATGTCGCCAAGTTGACGGCCTCAAGGACGAGGGCCATTGTCAGAAAGTATAATTGAAAGAATGAAGAAATAAAAATTTACGTCTTACGGTATTTTTATGAATGACTTTATTTAAGGCAGGAGTTGTAATAAGATTGCTTTTTGAGATGTAACACTGAACGATTTAGTAAAATATATTAAAAGCGCTGTTTAAAACAATAAACTAAGCGAACATAAGATCAAAAGTTTATTTATTTATTGCATAAAGTAAATTTAAGAACGAAGCCTTTATATTAAAACTCTGTTTATAAGTACAACTCTTAATGCCAATGCAGTCATGTTTGCTTTTGTTTGCGTATCAATAACTTTTATTATACATTTAGGGATGCGTAACATTGTCAATGTTAAAATGGTTGCGTTTAGGAATGCATGACTTTGTTAAGTTGTATTGCAAATGACGTTTTGGAACTCATCCTATTTATTTGCTTGACCGTTAAGCTAGGTAGTAAAATTGCGGATCAGCGGCGGTTACTTTGTAACAGGCACAAATCCTTAAATTTCAATTTATGGAAATTTCGACTTTATTATAGTTGTAAACAAAATTCGCGAAAGAGAAACATAGATATATTCAAATTTTATGGGTGTAAAAACCCCAAACAAATTCCACCAACCTGAGACTTTTGTATATAATAGGTTAGTAGACTATTAATAAAGTTCCAAGTTGACAACAAAATCATGTAAACCAAAAATTAAATTTAAGTTCAATTCTGACAACCGCATGTACGAGTAAGTACATTAATAAAGTAAAATTATACTAATTGTGTAGGACCATTTTATTTTTAAACAATTAAAAAAGAAATAAGCAGAAAATCTATTCTTTCAAAATTATTTACACATGCATGTAAGAAGATATTTGCAATAAAAATTTCATACAAACAGTATGAAATGAAATTATTTTCTATTTATACCAACACTGATAATACACATATCTATTTGTTAAAAAACTGTGTACAAACACACAATCAAACTATTCAGTCAGATTTTTTCACACACATTTTCAGTTGCGTTGCGTTACTAGAAAAAGATAACTACGTCTGCTTAACGCACACGAACTGGCTTTTCAGTTGCGTACTGTTAACTTAAAAACTCAAAACTAAGTCGCTGTGTGTTCGTTTTGCTCCTGAAAATAGTAGACTAAATTCAGTTGTGTGTGTGCTCAGTTTAACTATTTTATGCAGTCAAATAGTTGAAAATGAATACTCAAACTATTTTCAGTTCAGTCGCCAGTCAAAAATATTTTTGTTGGTGCTGAATATTAAACCCTGATACTTTGTACTTATAACTACAAACATTGCTTTATATAGCAAAAATTATTTAGTTTAGTATTGCTTGAATAGATGCTCCTCTGCATATGACTGCGACTTTATTTGTACAGAAGTTTGTCTTCGTATTATTTTTTGTAAGTAAATCCTGACATATAATGGTGAACAAATGTGTTAATACAGTACGATAGTGTGAAAATGGTATTAAATGCAGTCAAGTTATATTTTTCTATTATCTCCATTTTTTTTTTTTTTTGTTTCTGTTTGTTTATATAAAAACTAAAAAGCTAAGGGAGCGAAAGATTGTGTGTGAAAGTCTGTGAGATGGACAATTGTGTGTGCATGTGTGCAAGTGTGTATGGTTATATATTTGCTCATTTGGTTGGCTATGTATATATTTTAAATGTTGTTGTTCTTTTATTAACCCCAGCATAATGTTGTTGCTAATGGGAAATAATTTCCTTTAGCACATTCGTCGTCGCATTTTCTAGAATAAAGCTTCCGATTTTTTTTTGGTACGTTTTTTCACATTAGGTATGAAAGCAAATGAAAGTGATAACCCAGCAAAAAATTTTTGAAAAGGTAATTCACGCCAGTAAATGTAAAAAACTACCCAGCAGACGTGTCAAAGTTTTTTGAAAGGCCTTATGAAATTGTGTCGCTATTTCATACAACGAAATTTCGAGAAAATCTAACAAGTGATACGCCCACCTCCCATACAACCTAAATTTAAAAATTGTAATAATTTAGAAACTAGCGATCCGATATAAAATTTAGTAATATTGTAAAAAGCTTCCAATTTTCCAAAATTGGTCAAACGCCACGCCCGTCTCCGATACAATTAAAATTTATAAAAAGTCATAACTTTGAAGTTAGTAATCATTTAAAAAGTTAAGTTAGCCTGTGAATGTAATGAATAATATTGTAATATATTGCTAGTTTTCAAAAAAATCGATCAAACGCAATGCCCACCTCTGATACAGCAAGCCACAAGTTCTTTCCCTCGCCTTTTAAGAATAATTCGGTCGGCCTCTACCACTTGTATTTGCTTTCTAATATTGTATAACACAATTTAGTTTCATTGCAGAACCAAAACTTTATACAGAAATTTACATTACAAACGAATTCACCAAATAATTCACTATATAGATAATCACTCCACTCAGTTTTAAATATATCTCTTATGCGATGATATTTAGAAAAATTTAAGAAATTTTTTAGTGTTATTTTTTGTTGTTCTCCTAATAATAAAACTAATTAAAAATGATTTTCTATAAAATCTTTAATATGACGCCTAAAACAATAAAAACAGGAAAAGTGTTATTTCCACTTTATTTTAAATTCTCTACGAAAATGAGAAATGAAAATGCTCCTACTATCATCTTTCTAACGGTATCTGACATATGATCAATATTTGTATACAAAAAGTGTTGTTATTATAACTGGAGGTGTCACTTCACAGCAAGAAATTTTTGAAAAGGCAATCAAGTGTGGAATTAAGCATTTTTGGCAGAAGTACTTCGCAACTAGATTGCCAACGTAATGATTTTAACAAGGCATGAGACTTTTACAATTAATTACTCAGAATCGATTACATTAATTTTTGTAGAACTAGTTCTGTTAATGCTTCCTTTTTTGGAAACTAATGTAATGTGTTTTTTAAGCGAATAACAAAATATGGCAACCACAAAAGTAAATCATTATATGGCAAGTACTTTTCAAGGTAATGTCTATTTTTTTTCTGGGAAGCTGTTTTAGTGAATTTTAAGATACCTTAAAGTACTCTCGAAAGGATTTGTTGAAAAAATAAATATTATTATATTACAAATAGTTGCTTAGTTTTTCAGTATAAAATAATATTTAATTCAATTATGTGAATAAAAAAATTGGCAGGAAAAGATTCTTAAGCAGTTTGGTAAAGCTTTAAGATTTTTTTGAACTTCTATATGGAAGAAATATGATCAAAAAAATATATTATTCAGGTTGCCATAATTTAAGAGCAACATAAAATTGTAGGTGAACTTTATTATTGTTATTGGAACTATATTGTTGTCGAAAACAATAAAAACATTCTGAAATACAACCATATTTATGTTTAAATTTTAAACATATTATTGGCAAATATTATAATAGTATGGTAAAAAATTTATTTTTTAATTATTAGTCGAACTATTTTAATAATATTTTTATTGTTTTTAAGAGAAGTAGCACAATAGGGCTAAGTAGGCAATAATAAATATTCATTTTTTTTTTTTTTTTGTAATTATTTTACTTTGCCCGCGAATATGTTATGAAGAAGAAGTACCGACCAAGGAGGCTGCATGTTGTAATGCTACTTCTGCATATGTATTTATACCATTAAACAGAAAAAACACATTTTTTTTGGATTGCCATCCAGATTTATAGTCAACCTGCTTACCGCTATGACTACAGCAGCCTTAGTCTTAACTTCACGTATAATGAAATTTATTAAGAAATTTTAACACACGAATCAATTAAATCGGTATGATTTCAATTTATTTTAACATTTAAAAATTTATTTAGCAAAAAAATATTTACAAATTGGCGCTTTTAAAGGAACATCATTTAAGTGTGATGTAGCATTTTATTGATCGCCGTCATCAGCAAAATAATATTAAAGTTATTTTTAGATACTTACGTTTTTATTTAGCTTAATTTAGCTTAATTAAGTTACCATATCTTGACACATTAACTATAAGGAGAGACAACAAAATTTATATTGACTGGTACCAAAAGCCTACTGGATCTGGACGGATTGTGAATTTCTACTCGTGCCAACCAAAAACAATAATAATTAATACCGCAAACAATTTTATAAGACGAGTTGTGACAATAAGTGACGAATGTTTCCATGAAAATAATATCAAGAAAATAAGATCTATTTTGAAAAGTAACTCCTTCCCTGACACTTTAATAAAGGAACTTATTTTTAATAATTTAAAACATAACAGTTTGGACAAAACAAATAAAAGTAATACTGGGACAACAGAAAAAATTTATAAATCCGTTCTATATATACCAGAGTTCTCAGAACGAATAAAAAATGCTGGATTATTTATTGCAGACAAATATAAAATAGCATTTAAAAGTCAAAATACGCTAAGACAACTATTCACAAAAACCAAAAGCAAAATAGGCAAGATGGACAAATCAAATGTTATTTATAAAATCAATTGCACTGGGGACGGGGAAAACATATGCGATCAAATATATGTTGGTACGACAAAAAACAAACTAAAAACCAGAATATCAGGACACAAATCAGACATAAAATGTAGACACAAAACAAATACACAAAAAACAGCACTCGCAGCCCACTGTACGGAGAGAGGACATACTCCAAACTTTGATCAAATAGAGATTTTAGACACAGAAGAGAAATATAATAAGAGATTTACCTTGGAAATGCTACATATTATCAACATACCACAGGACAAGAGAATGAATTATAAAACAGATATTGAAAATTGCGCGCAAAACTATAGACATATAATAAATAAAAAATAAGAAATCAAATCAGTGCAATAACAGACATTAAGTTAAACACTAATTTTTATTGTTTGTTTATTTATTGTAACTCATATTGTAAGTTTATACATTGTTGTTGTAATCAGTAAATTTTGTGTGTACAGTGGTCAATATGTATGTTTATTATATATAATATAAAAATTTTATATATATTTTTTTTTTTAAGATTTTTTGAAGATGCCAACCGGAGGTTGGCGAAATATTGAAAAATAAAATAACTGTGCAAAAAAGACCTTCAAGCTCAGAAATTATTTAAAATTACATTTTAATTAATTTTTTTTATTTATAACCAATTTTTTTATTTTAATATTTGATTTATTTGTTTTGCAACAAATTATAAATTAATATTTTTAAATGATAGAAAGCTTCTAACTGAGAGCAAAGTAAACATATTATTTTTTTTGTTTAAATCATACTTTGGTAGCAAAAATACCAACATAAAATATGAATTGTTTAAAAAGTTGTTGCACAATTTTTTGACATTACAATTTAATGATTAAATATTAACAAAAACCTGTCTGTCATAGCAAAATTATTTTTTAAAATAATAATTTATTGTTACCATATGTTATTATGGAGAACATGATATGGTTCTTGTGATCATGTCGCAACCATATTTTTTCTCTGTTTATGCACAAATCCCTACATTATGTACGAAAGTCTATTTTTGCAACATCCCCCTTATTGGCAATATTTTTTTGGATTTTTGGTCACTAAGACAAAAAAGTCTAACAGGCATCCCTGCCATTAAGGTTCATCAAGCATTTTAACTTTAACTACAAATAAATTTCACAAAGAAGATTTTTGTCATGCAATAAATTTACTTAATAAAATTTTTATAACTATGTCGGAACTGTTGCAAACAAGTCTTAACAACAAAAATGGTCAACAATTTGTTTATCAAAGTAATTAAGTAGGATTATTCTACGCTTATTGTTATCCGTTTTTATGCAAAACTTCTTCTTTCTACTCCTAAGAAAATAAAATACTATTTGTAAATAAATTCATAAAAATAATTTTTTTGACATGTATACGGGTTAGATTTTTTTCTACTTTTTATTTTTATTTCAGTTTTAGTTAATTTCAATTTGCTCTTTCTAATTTTGTTTTCTATTTTATTTCTTTGGTATCATAAGGATAATTTCCGAGCATGTTTTTTTAGTTTAAAATCAGTTTACTATACATTTTGGTCTTGTGGAAAAATAATATTTAAAAAAGTTTTTCAATTTTGAGTTTAAAGTTTGAAAGCAGCATACAAAGTGTGTTGTTAAATGCTTTTTAAAACTTAGCAATTTCGTATAGTAATAAAAATTAAGGGTAATCATTTAAAAATAAATATCAAAAATGCTGTAAATAGCAACAAATAAAAAATATTCATTTAGTTTGTAGTTGCAGGTGTGTAATTTTGTAGATGTTGTTTAAAGTTTACACACTAGGAGAGCGATATATGTAAGTGGACATTTAAAACAAACATTTGAGAATGTTTTTCTTTCATTCTTAAAGAACAGGAAATTAATATACGAACTTGAGCCTGAGTTTATATAGTTTAATTGAAATGAATTGGTAAGTAATTTGCCTATTAATTTTTAACTTTTTGGAAAAAGTAAAGTGCAATTCATAAAATCAAGAAATAAATACGATTTCTTCTGTAATTATGCAATAAATGTATAATTTTATAGATATATTTTAAAATATAAATATAAAATAAATATATAAAAATAAATATTCCAAAACATATTTTGCTCAATCGCCACTAATCGGCAATGTTGAATGATTTCACGAGTTACTTAAGAAAAGAGGAAGAAGCAAACCTATTTGTGAATTTGGATTATACTTTAATTTTAATTAGACTCGTGCGAATATTTCGCACCGTTAGTTGTTATTTTTGTAAGATAAAATAAATATAATTAATGGAAATTTTAGTAACTTCAATACATTTTATTAAAAGTATAAAAATATTAGAAATCATAATATATCATACATACTTACACACATAAATATGTTTAAATGCTTTTATCATATTTCTTTGAATACAATGTTAGGGGTAATGACATGATCATCGTTAACTTTTTGCCCATACGAATCCTTAATACAAACAAAAATATCTGGCGGCATTGCCAGAATGGATTTTAAAACATACTTTATTATGTAGAACTGCGTTACTATTAAGCGACCCTGTATTACCACACTTGAACAAAACACATAATCACTGCATTATCATGCAGTTCAATATAAAATATAATTTTTATCAATGAAAATATAAATTTTTCAATTTCTAATTATTTTTTGTCATTAGTGTTAGAAATAAGCTTTAAAATGAGATATCATTCCTTAAATTTGATGCGGTGGTATGGGAGATATTTGTAACCGACAAAAATAGTGCTTTAGAAATAATATTTACGATAAGGTTATAAAATTCCACTAATAATCGAACATAAGCATATAAGAAGTATTAAGTCCGCTTTTAGCATTAGGAAGTTATTAGTCAAAATAAAATAGATTTAAAAAAAATCCGCCAAGTGTGAGTTTGTCTAACAAAAAGGGTTCCGTAACACGTATTGATTACGCCTTAATTTTATTTTTTAAACTTGTTGCAGCAGACATAGCAAAACATATTTTGGCTCAATTTAAAATAAGACCCTGTAGAAATCAAGTAAATACTAAAACACCCTTTAACTTTAATTGTGTATAATTGTTTTAATAGCGACTTAGCAATACATATCCCGCGTTAATTTATATTCTCAGCATATTGTTCTTCAAACAATAAGGCGGTTATGTGAAGATCACGTTACTATTGGGTTACCTTTGACTTTATTTTAATTTTGTATTTATTCTAATAGCAGACATGGCAGTACATTCACTGTACAAATTTCACGCTGCAGGCTATAACGGTTTAAAAGATAAGGCCATGTGATCGGGCATGTGTAAACACCCTTTCAGCATTAAATATATATTTGATCATTTTACTCCTGCAAGGAGCATATGGCCGCAACTTTATTTTTATAACGGACATATTTGTACATACCCTGTGCGAATTCTAAATGTCTACCTACTACACCATATAAGCGATAATAACATCAATATTTGGACACCCTTTAATTTAAGTCTCTGTTTTTTTTTCTTTGTTGCTGTAGCGCAAATAATTTTACAATCATTAATATAAAAAATAACATTATTTTTATGACAATACGTAACTTTCGGTACACTCTTTAATTTTTAGTATTTGTTTTTTTTTAGCAGTTGTAGTAATATGTATTCTTTAAACAATTATTAGGGTTCTAGGGATACATGGCCTTGACAGACATTGTAACAATGTAACATTGTAACAAAGCCGAGGAGGAAAGTCAGAATATAACGACTATCGTAACAAAAAATTGTTCTTAAATGAGAAAAGAAATTATGTCATGAATTAAAACTTAAAAAAATAAATCAAAATCTGCGGGACTTTCTACGCCAGTGAATGTAACAAAACTACCTAGAAGACGTGTCAAGGTTTTTTGAAAGGCCTTATTAGTAAAATAAGAGATCGTGCCTTTCTGGAGCCATAGCGTTTTATGGTCTGAATGGCTGTGCTGCATTGTGTCGCTATTTCATACAACGAAATTTCGAGAAAATCTAACAAGTGATATGCCCACTTTCCATACAACCTTAATTTAAAAATTGTAATAATTTAGAAACTAGCGATCCGATAAAATTAAAATTTTGCATGTGAATATATTTAGTAACATTGTAAAAAGCTTCCAATTTTCCAAAATTGGTCAAACGCCACGGTCACCTCCGATACAATCAAAATTTATAAAAAGTCCAGACTTTGAAATAAGTAATCAGATAAATGCTTCAGTTAGCCCGTGAATATATTTAACAATATTGTAATATATCAAAAGCCATGCCCATACCTGATACAGCAAGCGACAAGTTCTTCCACTAGCCTTTTAAAAAAAATTCGGTCGGCCTCTACCATTTGTATTTGCTTCCTTATATAGTATAAAACAATTTAGTTGCATGGCAAAACCAAAACTTTATACGAAAACTTACATTACAAATGAATTCACCAAATAATTCACTTTATATACAGATAGTCACTCCACTCAGTTTTAAATATATCTCTCATGCGATGATATTTAGAAAATTTTAAAAAAATTTTTAGTGTTATTTTTTGTTGTTCTCCTATTAGTAAAACTCATTAAAAATGATTTTCTATAAAATCTTTAGTATGACGCGTAACAACACATGGTCTGTTTTTTATCTCTCTAGCCACAGTTGAAAAATAGTACCAGTCCACAAGGAGGTTGAAATTAAAAAACGATTACAAAAAGTTTTCGAGCAATATTGGGCAGCTGAACTTTAAATATTATAAAATACATACTTGAAGCTACAAAATACTGAAAAAGAGGAAAAATGTTATTTCCACTTTCTTTAAAATTCTCTACGAAAATTCACATTTGCTGAAAAATCATGACAATGCTCTTACTGTCATCTTTCTAACGGTATCTGACATATGATCAATATTTGTATACAAAAAAGCGTTGTTATTATAACTAGAAGTGTCACTTTCCAGCAAGAAATTTTTGAAAAGGCAATCAAGTGTGGAATTAAGCATTTTTGGCAGAAGTACTTCCCAACTAGATTGTCAACTTAATGAATTTAACAAGGCATGAGACTTTTATAATCCATTACTGAGAATCGATTACATTAAGTTTTGTAGGAAATAATGAGTACCATTAGTACGGTAGTCTCCTTTAACATAAAGAACTAGTTCCACTTCCACATCCTTTTTTGGGAACTAATGTAATGTGTTTTGTAAGCGAGTAACAAAATATGGCAATCACAAAAGCAAGTCACTATATGGCAAGTACTTTTTAAGGTAATGTCTAATTTGTTGCTGGGTTATAGCCGTAAAATTTAAATAATTAAATTCTTGGTATTTTAAATGAATATATAATTTTGGATTTTCCCATAAATTTCGTATGATGTAGACAAACCTCAACTTTAAACCACTATAACTTTGAAATTTGTAAACATTTTAAGAAGATATTTTACATATCGTCTACCCAGAGTGTTAAAAAAAAATAATATTTAAAAAAAAAACGTTAAAATCCTAACATTGACTTTAACCATTTATGGCCACCCTCGTGATACAGTGTGCTGCTTAAGAGCCAATCTTTGATAAACAAGACGTCAATAAGTTAGAGTCTCTCTGAAGTCACAGAATATTATGTTAATCGAAATGTTTAAATGATCTTCATCATTCGCATGGAAAAATAATAATATTTTATTTATTATCTTACGTTTACGCAACATCCATGTTTAAATTTTATTATAGAGAACTAATTTAAATTAAATATATTTTTGTATTATGCCATATGATATAAATTATTTAAAACTTAAAATTTTACTGCCATATTCATAAAAATTAAGACAACCTTGAAATGTGTTTTATAACAAATTTTCCATATAAATTTTTTCTAAAATGCATTTCGAATCTATTTTAAAATTTTATGAATACCTTATTAAATATTTTCCTTTCCATAACGTAATTGTATTAACTTTATGACAATTTTATTTTACCACATTAAACTATTATCTTTTAAACGATATTTAGAATTTATGATTCATACTTGAATTATTAACACCAGAAATAGAACACATATTTCCAAAACATTGTAGAATTACTTAAGGACATATTGCAAATACGAACAATATTTTGTGCAGCGTTATCAAGTTGGCAAGAAATTAAATAATTTTAAATCAATTAAATACCCTAATAGGATTATCGCCATCTAACATCAGTTCATATTTATGCTCTTGAACTCGTACAAAATTTTAAATAAGTTGCTGTTGAGTTGTAAAAATTATAAAAAAAATTGATTTAATATTTCAAGTAGAAAAAATCTTTAGTTTTGAGAGAAACTTGCAAAAGAATGTGTGTTTTTTAATACTTTCATAAATTTTTTTTAGTTCTGATGAATGTCAATTCCATAAATAACTGCTGCAAGAAGCAATAACGATTATAACAATAACGAATTCCATCACACAACAAAATAATACACAATTGCTTGCTGCTTGTAAATATTTTTTTTTTTTTTTTTTTTTTTTTTTTTTTGTTAACATTTATAGCTAAAAGGTAAGATATTTCTTTCCAGTTTTTAAACTGAATGAACAGTCTATTACAGGTAACAAGTTGTTACATTTCCACATTCGCTCAAACCTTGAAAAGGTATTGAGTGTAGCTGAAATAAATAGAGCAAAAATGCAATTGCTACACCTACTTGAGGATTGAGCAAAAAAAAATGTTCAAACAATTTTTAAAATCACAAGAAGCAACGAATAAGTTGTCGAAGAAAAAGATATTAAACACAGCAGGATACTGCAACAAACGCAAAAAATGAACAATTTCGTTCGACATGTTGTTTATTTGTTAAATAAGCTTTTCTACACAGAATTTATTTGAACGGTATATTCCATATAATTCAAGTAAAAAAATATATAAATTTTTTCTCTTAAATAAGAAGTAAACTGTCAAAAAGGGATGCCAAACTAGGTAAGTACAAGAAAAAATTAAATAAAAAATCGAATCAAATCTAAAAATACAGAAATAATAAAAATGAAAAAGAAAATTTTAGTATAAAAAAAAAACAATCTCATCAAATTTATCGAAGCGTTCGAGTGCAGACAACAAAATCTGTAAATAGCATTTATACATTCTATATGTTTGTAAGTATGTGTGCATGTGAACAAATGTAAGAATAGGTTAAAGGGACTAAATACTACACATTGGTATGGGTAAAAAGCAAAATTCATACATGCGCCCTTATTGAGATTATCGCAATAAACAAACACAATTTTAATTAAGTTATTGTTCAATAAGCAAGAAATTGTTATAGTATTGATTAAAACTTAAAATACAACACCGTTCACAAGTGTGTAGTAAGCAAAAATTTCTACACTTAAGCTGCCCATACACGACATGTTGTTTTACATCTGACATACACATACATGTTATGTAGGGCTGTTGAAACACTGCTTCTGTAAAATACATTTGAAAAATCATCTGTCAAAAATTTCGTCTAGAACATGTTCTATTTTGATCTTACAAACCACCTGGCATCAGCTGTTTTTATAATTCTAAAAAGTATTGCCAAAAACCTTGCCGTATGAAAACAATCAACGACGGTTGACCATTGGCGGCAGCATTAGCCGGCTGATGGTAATATTTTTAATGAGCACAATCTAAAATTACTTTTAACTATTTGATAACAATTATGTAAATTCTGTATCATTATTCAATACAAACTGATCCTGTTTATATTTAGAGTAAAAGGAAAATAATTAAAATTGACAAATCTTCAGTATTTCCATAACGCACGCAAAAATATTTTAAGACGCCTACAAGCCATTTTGAAACCGGACGGCTTGGATATCTGTACAGTGAAAAAAACGAATTTGATCAGGTGTTGTAAATAAATAGTAATTATATCAGACGTAATTATACACGTATGTTTATGGCCAAATATAAAAAAATTTGTGTAAAATACCAATTTTGATAAATATGCAGAATAACGTATGACTCATATAGTTAAAAAGTCAGATGTAAAAAACGTGTCGTGTATAGGTAGGCTTATCTACAATGACATATATCAACAAAATAAGCAAAACAATAGAGCGAATCAAGCAGAACGTTAGTTTATTAATATTAAATTATTAATAATAAAAAACAGTCTAATATACTTAAAAAATTATTTTCAATTTTCGTAAACTTTGAAAAAACAAATTTTACGCACAAAATAATAAAAATTATGTTTTCCAGCTGTCAAATGCTTATTAAGCGAACTGAATTTTATATGTCTGAACACTAAATAAATTTAGTCAAAAAACAGATTATTGACTCAATAAAAGTGCACGTATGAACACACTATTGTCAATCGGAACAATTTTAGGCCGGTTTGAATTTTTATTAAGTGATTGATAATTGTTTTGTTATATGCAGAACAAACAAATAATCGGTCGATAATTGCTTTTCTGTAACAAACAAATGGCGCCTATGTATCCGCTTATATATAAAGAAAGTTCGCACTATAGACTTTAATATGCTGATGGCTAATCGTTTAAATAGTCCTAAATACTAACAATCATTTTTAAATGAAGTTTAACCAAATTTTGACTAATAAAAATTTTAAAAATACTTCGGTTTAAAATTACCATTTAGTCTCGAAAACGCTACTAGCATTAAATTCTTAAAGTCTAAAAGGTTAACTATTAAAGTAAAATACATAATTTAAGCATGGTTTGATGCAAAATGTTTTATCATAAAATCTAAAATGCTGCTTTGGTATCCTTAATCTAGTGAGAGCTATTTAACCAACTTCAAAAACAAAAAAAAAAAAAAAAAACAAAACAGATGTTACCAATCCGATTGAATGTTACTTTTTATACTTCTGCCACCATAACTCAGTCATATCTGGATCGATAATTTTTTTTTTTTAATGAAATGGTGTCCCCATACAACATACCTGTTTATTACGTGTACTATGAAAAGTAAAGGGCACTACTTTAAAATTTAATAATACTGCGCATCACTACAGCTCCCAATGGCAAAAAATAAAAAAAATAAAAAAATAAAAAAAAATTTATAAATTAAAAGGTGTCCCCATAGGTGACGTAAATTAACCTTTATGAGACTATCTTTTGAACAATTATAGACAAATGCTTCCAAATTAGACAGAATGCTGATTTATATGACCTACGGCCATACTTTTAAACAGTTGTAGTCATCTAAAAAACGCGCCTACATGTTTCTTTGAAATAAAACACAAACTATTTGCAATTTTTTCAAGCTTTTTTTTTATTAAAAGTATGATCCATTACAATTATAAGTGGTATAGAATATCATTCAAATGTCTACCATGACTGCGTCTGCAGACATCAATCCGAATATCGAAATTTTCAATGACTTTCCGACATGTTGCTGGTGTTATTTCAAGAATTGCAACTTGAATGTTGTTCTTTACGTCATTAATTGTTTGTGGCGTATTAGCATACACCCGATTTTTAAAAAAACCCCACAAAAAAAATCTAATGGTGTTACATCGCATGACCTTGAGGGCCAATTGAAATCTGCATTTCGTGAAATTACACGTTGAGGAAATTTTGATCGCAAAAGCGTAATGTTTTCTCGAGTTGTGTGACATGTAGCACCATCTTGCTGGAAATAGACGTCAGACACGTCAATATGATTCAGCTGTGTCCATAAAAAGTCTCTCAACATTGATTGTTATCGCTCAGCATTCACAGTAACAGCATTTCCAGCATCATCTTTGAAGAAAAATGGCCCAATGATTCCATTTGCCCAAAATGCACACCAAACAGTAAGTTTTTGTGGGTGTAGAGATTTTTTTATGAATAACACGAGAATTTTCATCACCATAGATACGACAATTTTGCTTATTGACGAATCCATCCATTCTGAAATGAGCTTCGTCACTAAACAAAATTTTGCTTTGGGTATTTTTCAAAGAACGCCCATTTTCATAATAACTTTGAATGATGTAAACGCGTTGTTGTAATGTGTACCTGTCCATGGTTAAAACTGTACTACCTTCTAATAAAACAAAATGGCTTATGTCACTTGAAAAGATGTCACGTGTAAAAATTAGATAGTGCTGACATCTAGGCGTCACATTTGGATGACCCTTTATTTACAACGAACCTGTATCACTAAGTCCACTATAAATAAGAAGTATAAAATTTGGATTTGGAAGTTAAAGGGTGTCCCAATAGTTAATGCAATTTTATGTATGTGGCCGAATTTTTGAACCGTTGTAGATAGAAGGCTGTTATGTTCTCTGTATCAAAAAGTTTATTTTTCTTTATTTTTTCCTTCTGTGCAGTTTAATTTAATTGCTTTTTCTTACTGACTAGGTTTTTCCCAAGGCATGATCTCATGAGTGTTAACCATGGCACAATACTCTGACGTTTAAGGAAATTCGTGCTGGTCAAAGAGCTGTTTAGCTAACATGCTCCTTTAGTCTGCTAAGCTTTCAAGTTCAAGGCCAGACAGGATTAGACGATTTCCCTGTTTTTCCAGCAACCAGACATTTTTAAACAACTCAGCCACGACTGGCATGAAATATTATAATGTTCTAGTCTAATGTTCTTTGAAGGTTTGGAATAAGGTTCGTTTGTTTTTTTTTTTGTTACTGAACAGGCACTTTAACCAAGTAATTAATCGCGGCTACAATTTAACTATAACATACTTTAATGACGACAGCAACATGCTGGAGTGCACGGGCCTAGTGTATATAGCAAGTCGACAAAAATTAGATGTCTGTAGAAGTCATTGAAACCACAGCAGAGTATTCTGATCATCCGTATCTTTTGCTGCTGCACTATCCAACATGAACGAAGATATTAAACATATCGTTACATGCGATTGAAACGAAATTGCTTTTTCACTTAATTTTTTTTTACAACATCAGCACATACACACACAGAATAATAAAGATGTATATTTCCTTATTGGAATATACAATCTTTAGTACAAAGAATGTACTGATGTACGAAAGAGCTGATGTCAATTATTAACATTTACCAATACATTTTTACTTGTTTTTTTATCTATTAAGACTTTTCCAACGATGATGTTGTTGAATAATTAAGTCTTGAAAATTTTGTATGACTTTTTCAATATAATCAATTTCGTGTCACGTTTTAAGCTAAAGAATGAATTCATTTTCAGTTTCGGAGATTGGTATGTGGCACATTTTCATTATTTTTAATAAAACAGTATATATTTTGTTTTGTGTCTTTGCATATTTATCGTCATGTTGATATAAACATCCATACATACATCAAGCTATTTTTTTCTGCAATCTCTCTTTGCCATCGTTTACTGATATTAACTGAATATTAATATTTCCGAGCTGTAACCCAGTAAAAGTTTTATGGACAAAGTTTAAATCGTATAGTTATAAACAAGATGGTTGTTTAAAAATATATGCAGCATTGGTTAGCATGTCAAGCTGTTTGCTGGGTAATGAATTTTTGAAGAACGAGTATAAGTAAATCTGTTTTTCTCTTTTTTTTTGTCAATATAACAGGAAGAAGGATAAAAAAATAATAGTAAAATCATTATCGAATTGTCTAGTTATGTCAAATGTTTATTAAATTATTATATCTGTGTATAAGGATGAATGAAGAATTAAGGTAATCGAGTGTGATTGAAAAAAAACAGAGCAGTAAAACAGTTTTTAAATTATTTAAGAATATAAATAAATATTAATTTTAGCTGGTTTTTAATACAATATATTTTAAAAAAGTACAAAATGCTTATTTTGGCACAGAATTAAAATTGCTAGAATTTATGAGGATTCATTAATTATTTTAATTAAGCAAATTCTATACATATTACGCAAATTCATACGTCTTACACTATTATTCCAAGCCAATTCAATTCAATATATAAAAATTTTCAGTAGTTATTCTATTGAACAATATAACATTGACGCTTTTGGCAAACATATTAAAAGTTTTCTGCAAATGCCATCCATTTAAGGGCGAGTTGAACTCACACACGAAGGGTTCCGTACCATCTATAGGACACTATCTCTTGGTAGACTAGCTACTAACTTACTAACTAAAACTAACGCTTCGCAAGCTTCAACACTTCCCGGTATCGAATGAACCAAATCGGCGAACCTACAATATCAACAAGCTAAAGATGGTAATAGCAGATTAGCTTCTTGCATTGTTGAAAAACATTAAAGTAGTCCTCCAATTCTTCACCTAAGCTTTAACTTAGACGCAACTAAAACCAAGTGCCTTGCAGTAAAAACAATCAATCTACAACTTTCACTTCATGCTATCTTGGAAGCAACATCACAATGGACGGAGGCGCAATTGACGGCGTAAAAAGCAATAATCGGCATAATTTAAAAAATAGCATGAATTTATTTATGAAAATTAATTTACACTTTTGGTTGACATTATCAGCAAAAGGTTTTAGGAAAAATAAAAAAAAAAACAAACTAACGTGAGTTCCGAAAATAACTAAAGAGCCTAATAAAAGTAGGAAAATACTAAAAGGTAGTTAAAAAAGCAGAAATTTAACGCAGAAATTTAACTAACGATTTTTGTCATTGTGATTTTTATTATTTCAGCCATTTATTTTTTAGAACAAAGTTTTTCACTCTCTTGTTCATTAAATATCTTACATGTGTATTTATGTAGACATGCGTTTATATAGTCGGATTCGTATAGAGGTAGAAATCAAATACACACTGTATCTCAATTCCCGCTAGTTCATTTGATTGCAGCAATTTTTTTTTATAAAAATAATGTCTTATCGGGTGAGCGTGAAAAACTAATTCATGTAAAATAAAAGCCCGAAAGTTAAAAATTAAAATTATGAATTTATAAAGAACCTTAACATCTTACAGCAATAACTAAATTATAAAAAATATAAAAGGCCATAATAAATTCCCAAAAAATTACAACCTCTTAAATAAGACAAGTAAGAGTGCTATATTCGGCTATGCTAATTCTTATATGCCCTTCAACATAAATCGAGATACGAAATTCTTTCCTGCAATAAAGTTTTTCCTTTAAGATAAAAATTTTTTTTTTTGAACATTGTAGTCTTGCTTAGGGTTGTCTTCCCAGCTTAGTTAACGAAAAGGTTACTTTATCAAATTCTAGTATATTTCAGTGGTGAATAAGAAGTAAGTGGTAAAAAGCTCAACAATTGTTCATTCATTTATTATCATAAACACAACCACCTGCAGGAATCAAACGAAAGTTAAAGAAGTATATAGAAAAATTACAGGCAGCCGTAGTGTGTTTCCCGCTGTCTCGAAGAATTTTCAAAAGCGAAATTTTCGAAACTATATTTGATATCTGGCTCATCTAGTGCCTTTGCAAAGTTAATATTAATACGAAATCGCTCAATCGACTTCGGTATGCATAAGAACTCAGAATATTAATTTTTAATGGGATCTAAAATCGGTATTGTAAAAATCGCAAGCGGAATGGTACTTTTTCACCTGTGGTGAAGATTATTAAAAATTAACTAAACCCGGACCTTAAATTTATAGTGGTTTCTATTCTAAAAAATATAATTTTTGGTATTAAATTAATTGGGTCGAAAATTATAACAACAATATAATTTATATTCTGCTTATTTCAGGAAACAAAACGCCTTTTAAAAGGAGTAGTTTTATATTTTTATAAATTCACTTACTTCCAGCAGAAAAGACAAGTTTCTATTTTTATATTATTTTGCGATATAAAAACATATTAAAGAGTTTTCTTCAATCTATAAAAGACTTATGTAAAAATAAATACTTTTTTTGTGGCTTTGCTTGCAGAAAGTGGTAACTTTCGAAAAATAAAATTTAATCAAAAATTAACCACAGAAAATCAATGTTTAAACAGAACAGCAAAAAAAATGAATGATATAATTTTCTTTTCTTCTGCATGAAGCCATCTTTAAGTTTAAGCTGCTTATGCAGTCAAATGTTATTTTTATAAAAAAAAGTGTTCTGTGGTGGCATGTCATAAGTGACTTAATGTCCATAGACAAAACGCCTAGCAACGTACAGTCCTTAATTTTTTGCGTCCGATCGAAGGCCGGCTTTGCAGGAAATCTTTGATAAACGAATCTGGAGTTGGTTATACCATAGAGGAGAAATTCATTCCGCCGGCCGAATGTTAGCTACGCAGGAAATCTTTAGTAAGCGAAGCCGGTGATGTTTTAAGTGCGGACAATATGACACTATCATAAGTGAGACTATATCTATGCTAAAAACGAAACAATGTCCATGGACATTCTGACGTCTGACAGTGTGTGTGTGTGGGCATTATGTCCCTTTTGAGTGTGATATAAAGTGGACCTTTTGTCACTTTTGAGTATGAGATTAAGTCCACATACATTATGTTCGTGGACACTATGACATGCCACCTATTGTGTATTTGAACCAAGGTTCTAAGTGACCTTGTCACAAAATTTTATTTAAATCCATTCTGCAGTTTTCACCTGATGCCAACACAGACAGATAGACAGACAGACCAAAATTCTAAAAATAGGTGTTTTGTGTTTCATATCGGTTACTATCTGCACCAACATAAAAATTTTCAAAAAATATTTCATGTCCATAAATGACCCCGTTAATGGTTGGTTAATTATATGTATAGATACTGCGAATTAAATTTCTTTGACTGCTAAGTACCGGCTAAATGACAATTAGTCTATGAAAAAATTTTATCAAGAATGTCCGAAAATAGAACATAATTAGGTAATTTGTTACATAAAGATGTTTAATACTCTTCAGCTAAAGGACTTGCCAGTTACAAGTCCTTTGTGCTACAGGGTTACAACTATGGAAAAATTTATGTAAGTATGCATGTAAGTAAGTGTATATGTACGTATGCATGTAGAATTGATAAAAGTAAATGTAACATTTTATAGTTTTGTATTTTCTTTTGAATTGTTTGAAAATTTTCTGCTGATGCTATCAGTATTCAAATTCATACTCATGCACTCGTGTTGGCTCTATCATATAAAAATACGCAAATGTAATCGTCCTTCAATAAATCCTTTTATTGCTACCTTTAATTTTTATTGTATAGACTATTGCCTTATTGTCCCGCAATTTTATTTTATATAATTTTTTATTTGCGGTGTTTTTTTTTTTTTGTCTTCAATATATTTTTGTTACCTTTATTTGATTATATTGAGCATTTTTATACCATTGCAGACTGTTAGGTTATATTGAATAAAAATTACGTTAAAAAAGAGGTCTTAATTTAAGTTTTCGGTAACAAAAAAAAAAAGAAAAAAAACAAATATTTTTGTAAAAAGGTATTGGTAATTTAAATTAATTTTTGGTGGAAAAAAATAATTTTGCTGTAATAAAAAAGTGATAATTTTGTGGAAAAAGGTTTATTCGCAAAAAAGGAATGAAGGCGAAATTGACATTTTTGGATAATGAAATAAATGTTATCTGGGGAATTGGCGCTCTTGGTTTATTTGGGAATGCCAGATTTTTTTTTTTTGAGAGATGAGATTTTTTGCAAAAAAGTGGTGAAAAAATTATATCATTTTAAATTATATAATAAAGGGTGCCCCTACGAGGGCTTTAATATATTTCTGGCCTGGCAACACAGTGCTGCCAAGTGCAATCTGATATTTCCATTGGAAAGTTTGTTATTTTTAAGCATAATCGTACTTAAAACGTTTTGACGTACGACCATTATTTGTGTTGTTTACAGTGACTTGAAAAAATAAATATAGCAAAAATGGAATTAACTCGTGAACATTTTCGTGCCATCATTTTTCACAACTTTCGACGTGGATTATCACGACAAGAGTGCATTGATGAACTTAAATCTATGTATGGCGATGAAGCACCATCCCATAGCACTGTAAAAATTGGTATTATGAATTTAATCGTGGCCGAAGCTCGCTCAAAGACGAATTCTGTGAAGGTCGTCCAAAAACGGCTGTTGTGCTGGAGAACATAGATACCGTGCGTGAACTCATAATGAAAGATCGACATGCGACATACCAAGAGATAGAGACATCCTTGGACATTTCTTCCACCAGCATACATTCGATACTGCATGAAAACCTGGCCGTAAAAAAGGTTTCTACTCGTTGGATCCCGCACAATTTGAAAGTCGCTCAAAAAAAGGCTCGTGTCGATTGGTGCAAAGAAATGTTGCAAAAATACGATTGCGGTGCTTCAAAAGACGTTTATAAGATCGTCACAGGTGCCAAATCATGGATCTATACGTATGAGCCCGAAACGAAACAACAATCGACCGTGTGGGTCTTCAAAGACGAGCAAAATCCAACGAAAGTTGTTCGTGGAAGAAGCACTTCGAAGCAAATGGTCGCCTGTTTCTTCGGCAAAACTAGTCATGTGGCTGTGTTCCGCTTGAGCAACGTAGGACGGACACTTCTGAGTGGTACACTACAATTTATTTGCCTGAAGTCATCGGAGAAATTCGAAAAACCAACAAAAGAAGACGAATCATTGTTCACCATAACAATGCGAGCTCTCACACATCGGCTCAAACCAGAGCGTTTTTGACCGACCAAAACGTCGAATTAATGGGTCATCCGCCTTACAGCCCTGACTTGGCACCTAATGACTTGTTCTTGTTTCCGCACATCTAGAAAAAATGCGTGCTCAACGATTTTCGTCGCCAAAAGAAGCTGTTGAAGTGTTCAAAAACCATGTTTTAGAGGTGTCTCAATCGGAGTGGAAAAAGTGCTTCGACAACTGGTTTGAGCGCATGCAAAAGTGTATAAATCATGTTGGAGAATACTTTGAAAAAAAATAAAACCATTTTTGATTATAAATATTCGCATTTTCACTATTAGGCCAGATTTGATTTGATGTATATGGCCATACTTTGAAACAGTTTTATATAGACAATTGAAAGTGACAAAGAACCTACATTGCTAAGTCCACTGTAAGAGAGATTATAACATTTGTATTTGGAAATTAAAGGGTGTTCCTAAAATTAATCTTATTTGGCATATATCTTTTCAGCCGTTATAATTAAATACTTTAAGATTAGACAGAATATCGGATACTTTGCTTGTTAAAATAGTAAATTAAAATATTTTAAAATATAGTTTAAATCGTGTTACAATAGTTGATGTAATTTGATGCATATGGCCAATCTGTGGAACACTTGTAGACAGACGGTTGATATCAACAAGAAGCTGGAGTGCTTAGCCCGCTATAACAACAAGTATAAAATTTGGATCTGGAAAAGAAAGGGTGTGCCAATAGCTAATGCAGTTGATGTTTGAGGACAAACCTTTAAACTGTTATAGGCAGGCAGCTGAAATTTACAAGGAACCTGTAGTGCTAAGACCGATTTATCAACGGGTATACAAAATAAATTTAGAAAGTAAAGGGTGTTCTCTACCTTTTTTAATCATTTTATACAAACACTTAAAAATTACACAGAATGTCTATATTTAAATATTTAAAATAATAAACTAAAGGGTGTTACAATAGTTGACATATTTTGATAAATTAGTCCAAACTTTTTAACAGTTATAGACAGACAGCTTATGTCTGTTTAAAAGATGTTTTTTTTTAGCACGAAATATTTTCTGATTATACGTTTTATTTTTTTTTTTCTATATAAAAAGCGATTTTTAGCGAAAGTCTGAATAAAACTAATATAGCATGGGAATAAAAGACGTTAATAACTGACAAGTTCATAGGTGCATTCCGGCAAAGAAACATATGTTAACGAAGTTGTTATGTTAACGCTGTCTAAATGTATCCAATAATAATTCTTGATGTTGCATGTAAATGTGTGATAATTTGATTTAAAGTCTTTCAAGAAGATAAAAAATGAACTACTGAATATCACAACAATCCAATAGGAGTGTGGGTGCAAAATAAGAATAATACAATAATTATGCCAGTGCCAACAATACAAAGACCATTAACAGACTGTAGAAAAGAAAAAGAAAAAAAAAACAACAGCACCCTTTAGAGGAATGCAGTCCAATAAATTTATTGCAACATAAGAAAAGTGTGCATCAGAAGATAAACAAATTTTCAAGAATTTATTGTCTGCGAAAACAAAGAAAAAGAACCTTAAGAGCAGTTACGTTTCGTATGACTAAGAAAGAAACCATTTAAGTTGAATTCGTAATTTGCGAGTTGTTTGTTCATTTACAATAAAATTTTCAAGTAGGTGGATGGAGTTCATATAAAAATGGATGACTCTTTTTATATAAAATGTTTTTTTTGTACAGAAAAAAACTTCATTCATGTCCTGAATACAGCGAGTGCTATAGTAGTAGCAAATGTCAAAGGTATTGTATAATTTTACTGACTACTTCAATTTTATGCTCGTTGTTTTACAGCTTTTGCTATTCATACAATTATAAAACAGCAATTAATCTTTTGTGATTTGTTTTAGTTGTTTTCTTTTTCTAACAAAAAGTAGCATCTAAAGTACTTTGGATAAATGTGAAATAGAAACTCAATACAGTTAACCAGTTTAAACTGAACACCAAAACATCTTCCATAAGAATAATGAGAATTGTTATCAACGGTAATTAACTTTTCTTAATTTTGTGAATCTAAGAGAGCTTTGAAAGGGAAATTAACAAACTCATTCTTGTTTCTTTTCATATTAAAAAGTTGGTATAAGAGAATCGTAAAAGAGACAATAACGAAATCATTACACTGTTTTAAGTTAAAAGAATGGAAAGAAATTCTAAACTTGTACAGTTTACGTTAAGTAAAGGCTACTAGAAAGCGTAGGCAGAAAGAAAAAACATCGAAAACCTTAACTCTTTCGCTTAAGGTCGTGTTATTGATATCAAAATACAAGATTTTATTACATCATCTGTCATAATTGACATTTTTTTGCGTGCTTCGCATATTCTGTAATGAAAAACGACTAAAAGTTACTTATGTGTAGTAACATCCAAACCCAAATTAGCGCTTCAAGCGCAATTAATCTGTTAAAAATTTTCATGTATGAAGCAAACTAACTAGACTTACTGAGACAACCTAGTTAAATGAAACTTGGTAGGAAAATCTGTTATAGTCATAGCATGTTAAATAAAATACAAGAAAAATGGGACCAAGGAGAAAAAAGGTCCCCTTAGAAGAACTAATCCTACCTCTAAAAAATGCAAGTTTTTTTTTTAATTTTTACTTTTTATGTCAAGGAATATTTAAAAACTTAAAGTTGGAAGCAAGATATTCTAAAATGCTTTTTTGGTCCGCCCCTTTTTGTGGGCGGTGAATAAAATAATATTATTTAAAAATAGAATGAAATAATTAAATAAAATAATTTACATAAGCCTTAAAACCATAGAAATTAATTTATATGGGCCGGGGGAGGTATCCGTCCAATCCCATCTCCAAAAACATCCTTGTGAAAATTTTTTTTTAATTTTTTTTTTGTTAATTTCAAATATATTCATTTTTGAACTTTCCAATGCCTTACAAATCCCCGCCTCCCAAGAATATTATTTTAAAAATATTTTGATAATTAATTAATTTATTCGTAGTATAACTTATTTATTATTGTAACGGTAAATTTTATTTAAAATTGTTACAATTGATTTATTTAAAAGAACTTTCTTGCAAAAAGATGATAATGATGCTTCTGAATCCTCTTCAGCGTTAAGTACAGGTGGAAGCACTAAGGATAGGTAATAACTTTTTTTTGGAGTGGGGCTTGTACTAATAAATAGTGGGTTAGGCGCAAAAGCGAGCAACAGTATAAAAGTAAAAATAATATTTTTACGAGCGTGATGGAGATCATTCTCAAGATCAATTTTAGTTTTTTTTTACAAAAAACTTAAAAAAAATATATTTTTTTTAATTTCGAACGAAATTTTTTATCATATAAATGTTAATCAAAATTTTTCTAAAATTTAATATAAATAGCCGCAAATATAGCTTTTGACAGGAAAGAAAAATCAATATATAATCTCTATTCGCTGAGCCACAAAAAACATATTGCAAAATCGTATAAAGTCAATAAAAACGTATCCGATTTATCCAACTTTCCTGACTTTATCAACGCCGCAAAACGACAAATTTCAAGCGTACTTAAATTTTTTACACATCTCAAAACTAGTTTTTGGCCTAATGTCCGACTAGATTAGCAAAATACCCCTCTGTGCGCCGTGTAGTTAAGCACGGGTTTACCAAAAATTATGTATTTTTTTTTAATAAAACAATAAAATGTACTCGTATAAAATAGTTTTTATTTCTTACTTTTGAAGGCAATTGATATAATTTTTAAGATTCTAAAGCTGAAGGAATGCGTTGTGAGATTCCTTTATTTTTAAGATTTATTATTCTCATATGAAAAAAACTATTATAAAAAATTGTTGCAATAATTAGCATGTCATTATTAACTTTAATACATTTACAAATGACTTCCATTTCCAATAACATTTATTCAACAACACACCAAATACAACAACAACAATAATAATAATAAAAAAAAATTATAAAAAGTGAGCAAAATTCCCTGTAAAATGCTACTTTTAATTAAAGCCTTTTAATTCCCACCCTTTTGTGCAGTTTTCTTTATTGAATTTTAAATATTAAATTTCAAATTACTTCAATAAAATATTTACACCAACGTTGATATAAATAGGGAAAGAAATGTAAATGGTTTTAGGTAAATAACTGGTAACTTGTAAGCCAAATATGTACGAGGGCTGCTATATATATTTCTGGCCTGGCAACACTGAGTGCTGCCAAGTGCAATCTGACATTTACATTAGAAAGTTTTGACGTACGACCATTATTTGTGTTGTTTACAGTGACTTGAAAAAATTAATATAGAAAAAAAATGGAATTAACTCGTGAACATTTTTGTGCCATCATTTTTTACAACTTTCGACGTGGATTATCACGACAAGAGTGCATTGATGAACTTAAATCTTTGCGTGGCGATGAAGCACCATCCTATAGCACTGTGAAAAATTGGTATAATGAATTTAATCGTGGCCGAAGCTCGCTTAAAGACGAATTCCGTGAAGGTCGTCCAAAAACGGCCGTTGTGCCAGAGAACATTGATGCCGTGCGTTAACTCATAATGCAAGATCGACATGCGACATACCGAGAGATAGAGCCATCCTTGGACATTTCTTCCACCAGCATACATTCGATACTGCATGAACACCTGGACGTAAAAAAGGTTTGTTCTCGTTGGATCCCGCACAATTTGAAAGTCGCTCAAAAAAAGGCTCGTGCCGATTGGTGCAAAGAAATGTTGCAAGAATACTATTGCGGTGCTTCAAAAGACGTTTATAAAATCGTCACAGGTGACGAATCATGGATCTATGCGTATGAGCCCGAAACGAAACAACAATCGACCGTGTGGGTCTTCAAAGACGAGCAAAATCCAACGAAAGTTGTACGTGGAAGAAGCACTTCGAAGCAAATGGTCGCCTGTTTCTTCGGCAAAAGTGGTCATGTGGCGACTGTTCCACTTGAGCAACGTAGGACGGTCACTTCTGAGTGGTACACTACAATTTGTTTGCCTGAAGTCATCGGAGAAATTCGAAAAACCAACAAGAGGAGACGAATCATTGTTCACCATGACAATGCGAGCTCTTACACATCGGCTCAAACCAGAGCGTTTTTGACCTGCCAAAACGTCGAATTAATGGGTCATCCGCCGTACAGCCCTGACTTGGCACCTAATGACTTCTTCTTGTTTCCGCACATCATGAAAAAAATGCGTGGTCAACGATTTTCGTCGCCAGAAGAAGCTGTTGAAGTGTTCAAAAACCATGTTTTAGAGGTGTCTCAATCGGAGTGGAAAAAGTGCTTCGACAACTGGTTTGAGCGTATGAAAAAGTGTATAAATCATGCTGGAGAATATTTTGAAAAACAGTAAAACTATTTTTGATTATAAATATTCGCATTTTCACTATTAGGACAGAAATATATAGAGCAGCTCTCGTACCAAAATATAATTTTCAGTCTCAATAGGAAGAAAGTGTTATTAAGAACCACAGTTTTGTCGAGAAAACTTACTTAATAAAAAATATAATAAATATCGAGGTTTTACGAGTAAAGTGCTTAATAAACTCAGCCTTTTTTCGCTCATGTGGCGTATTCAAGAACACTGTTTACTCAGTTTTTTCAGAACAGTGTAAACAAACTAAAGGTATATGAAAGGAATGGGTATCTTTTCCCAGAATTACCTCTTGCGTATTGGATCTTATTTTAAACCGACTTAAAAAAAGAATGATATTATCAACTCGTCTGAATGCTGCTGTTTTGTTTGTTTGCGCCTGCAGACCTCAGTCATGTCTGAATAGATTTTTAACAGTTTTTCTATATTTCAGATTTGTAAATTAATTTCGTATCGCTATAGCTCCCTACAGCAAAAATGAATACAAAAACAAGTAAGAGTGCTTATATACCATTCACCATTTTTGTAAATTTAGTTTAGTGAAGTAACTTCAATCAAAAACGCAAATATTGGGATGACAAAAAATAAAAAAAAAATAAATAAAAATTGTTACTGCATTTATATTATTTTACATAAAAATGCCATTTGCTCTTAATGGGTTAAGCATTTTTTAAAAAGTCTAGTATTTCCTTAGAGATCTCTGCAAAAGCTTTAAAATGATAGCCATATTGATATTTAAATTATTTTTTTTTTTAATTTCAGAGCCCCGTAATTCGGAAAATATGGGCGAGCACCATTTTTTTTACTAGATGGTTTTTTCTTATTTTTTAATTTCCTATCGCCCCATATATTTATTTTTTTGATTCGTTACAAAAAAACAATAAATAAAGGTAGACGTGGTGTTTTGCCTGCTGCCTCGAAGGACATGGAAGGATCACGCTAATTTTCAATACCACCTTTTTCAAGCACAAACTTGATTTCAACACTACCACGGACGGACAGACGGACATCGCTCGATCGACTTCGCTATGCATAAGAAGTCAGAATATATATACACTTTATGGTAGAAATTACACAAGGAATGACAAACTTATATATACCCTTTTTCCACTTTTTGTGGTGACGGGAATAATAAGTCTAAAAATTAAAGAGTGTCCCAATGGGTGACATAAATTGATCTATAGGAGAATACTTTTGAAAATTAGACACAATATCGATTACTATAAACGTTAGAATAACAAGTCAAAATATCAAAAATTATAAACTAAAGGGTGCCCCAATAGTTTTGATGTATGATGACGGTTGAAATTTACAAAGAATCTGCATTGCTAAATTTTTTATAAGAACAAGTATAAGATTTCGTTTTGGAGATTAAAGGGTGTCCCAATAGTTGACGTTATTTTATGTATGTGGCCAAACTTTTGGACCGTTGCAGACAGACGGCTGAAATTAAAAAAAACCCTCTGTTGCTAAGTCCACTATAAGCACAAGTACACAATTTGAATTTAAAAATTAAAGGCTGTTCCCATAAGTGATATAATTTGACCGATGTGGTCCATCTTTTGAACTGTCATATAAAAATGTTTGAAAATTAGAAAGAATGTCTAAAACTTTATTTGGTATAATAAGAAGTATAAATATTTAAAATTACAACTCAAAGGGTGTTACAATAGTTGATGTAATTTGATGTATGTTGCCAAACTGTAAACAGTTTTTAGTTAAAATTTACAAGGAACCTGTATTGCTAATTCCGTATAAAATTTGGATTTTGAAATTAAAAGATGTCCCAATAGTTGATGTATTTTTTTGTATGTTTCCAAATTTTTGAACCGTTATAAACAGACAGCTAAAATCTGTTTTGAAATCGTGTTTTTTGCGAGAATTATTACTACAGTTCCGCCTTTCTTAAATGCAAGTGTTTATAACCATCTGTTTTTAAATTGTACTTAGGTCCGCTTTACATTGTCTCGCTAGAAATTTTATTTGTCAAAATTAGTTGTAGAGTAATATGATCCTCTTCTGCATTAAGAAATAATACGGGTAAAAATTAAACGGCTTAATCACCATCTTCATTTTCTAAACTGTTTCATAAAATGAAAATCCTTATTAAATCCAAGATGTGCTCTGATGTCAACAGCTTCAACGGATTAACTGTTTATTTCAAGTTCCTAAAATAGATTTTTCTCTATACAAGATGAACTGAAATAAGTTTTTTTTTTATAAAACAAAAAATTATTAACAACTCAACATAACAACTTTTATTTAACTATAAGTATTCTTATTGATGTAGCTAAGAGTGTAAAAAAATTCGCATTTTATACAGTCGTTTATATGAGTATTAATAAATAAATTAATTCATGAATAGTTATTTTTCGAATGAAATAACAGCTGTCAAGTTGTTAATTATGGTTGTACAGTGAAAAATAAGCAATTAATCTCGCCTTGACTCGGATCAGTGGCTTGTGGGTGTTGTATTGTAATTGCGTTTTATTTAAGTTGTAATTTATGGTTGGTTAAGCAGCTTAAGCCATATTGGGCATAATTGTAGCATTCGCCGAATTATGCTGGGGAATAGCAGAGTGATGGCTTCAGCAGTGTATTTATATTTACAATGTTGATTTTAGCAATAATTTACAGTATTTTTATTTTACGTTTTCATCATCGTGATGTGATAAAGAACACAAGAAAAATTCTGTTGAATTTATAAATATCAATTTTGATATATAATTTATTTAATATTTTATACGTAACAATTGCTTTTGGTGCAAGTATGGAAACTAGGAAAATTTTTAAAAATTTAAAGCAAAATTGCTAACTGATACAAATATGGATTTGAGGGACAAGTTTTAATAGATAATATTTAGATGATATTTGTGTCATTAAATCAATATTACACATCAGCTTTTTCAAGTAAGTTTTAAGAACAATGATTGGAAAACAACAAATTAATATTATATTAACAAATATACATATACATACAGGGTGTCCGCGAGGAAGGTATACTACTTTGTTTTGCAGTCATTTTATTAAATATTAGTCTTGAGATTTCATATTTGGTAGTCGTGTCTGCACACGATGAAAATTTATTTTGAAAAAAATATTCAATGAACCACCGCCTTCAAAACATTTTTTTCAAAATCATTCATCATTACTGTGACTGTGAGAAAGTTACATGAAATTTTTGGGATAAACAACGTGCTAACATAATGCACTATTTATCGTATAGTAATTGATTACGGAGAAAAAGGGACTGGAGATGGATAGCCTTAGGCATGAAACAAAACGTACTGCAAGATCGGCTGAAAACATTACTGCTGCTCAAGAAAGTGTTCAAAATAATCAATTTAATTCGATTCCGTGCTAAAAAGCTTGATCTTCAAAGAATAACTTTGGCCACAGTTTTGCACAAGGATTTGCATTTGTTTCCATTTAAGATTCAGGTGAAGCAAGAGCTTCTTCCACAAGACCATTTACGCCACCGTACATATGCCGATGAGATGTTACAGCTCGCCGCCTATGACAACCTCAATTTTCATGAAACAGTCATAATGAGTGATGAGGCACATTTTCATTCGGACGGATATGTAAATAAATAGAATGGTCGATTTTGCGAAATGGAAAACCCTCATATTATTCATCAGTCACCTTTGCATCCATTAAATGTGACTGTCTGGTGTGCAATTTGGTCAGAAGGAATCATTGGATCCTACTTTTTAAAAAATAAAAAAGTGACATGATTGAAAACTTTTTAACGCCACAACTGCATGCTTTGGGCTTGATTAACATGTGGTATCAATAAGATGGTGCCACATCGCATACAGCTAGACTTACAATGGAATTGCTGCGAGCCATCTTTCCACAAAAAGTTATTAAAAGAATTGGTGATGTTGGTTGGTCTCCACGTTTGCTTGACTTGACTACTCCGCACTCCTTTTTGTGGGGATATTTGAAAAGCAAGTCTTATGCAAACAACCCAGAAACGCTTGAGCAAACCAAACAAAATATTGGTGATGATATTAATGAAATGCCGCGTAAAATGTGTGAGAATCTTATAAAAAATTTTCTTCAAAGGGCTTGCATTTTGAGGCTGACATTTAACTGATATTATATTAACTGATATTATATTCCAAACATAATTGCCGACATTAAAGAAAAAAAAAAACATTTATCAATACAAGATCCATTTTTTTAATTAATCAAAAATTATAAACAAACAACGTGAAGAAATATACATAGTGATGGATAACTCAGTGACAATCGAATATGATGTACTAAATCCTGAGGTTATAATAACAACACTTGTGCCAAAAAAAAAGGAAGAGGGCGAGTGTTTCTTCATCGTGGTCGTACATTGATAGGATAACTTCCTAGGTTTTGAAGAACACCATTTTTACATTTCTTTTTTTCTTTCGGTTGCTTAACGTTGATTCTCATAATTACAATGAACAAACGTGTGACTAGGCTGCGGCAATTATTGATGCCAAATTGTTTTTTTGCCATTTGGCGGCAATCAAATTTGTACACAATTGGTCAATCATGTGACTAAAGAAAATATCATTGTAACCACTTCATTAATATGTATAAGTTTAGTACAGTAAAAATTAGACCAAATTGGTACATTAGCGGCAATCGTGCGATCCCACTTTACGACCGTTATAAAAGTGCGTAGTCTTAGTTAAGTGAAGAGTATCTGCCTATAAAATATTTCACTTGTACTGTATTTCATTTTTTTGCGAGTTCTTCCCTCCTTTGTGGGACTTTCAAAAGCGTCTGTTCTATTGCAAGACTTGGTATTTAGCTTTCGAGTGTTGGGGTATTATTTCGTTATGTATTTGAATAGGAAGGCATGATTATCTGCGTTCATTTTTGATCATTTATATTAATTCTTTATTTCTTAGCCATCATTCTAAATCACATACACATTGGATCCTATAAGAAACTGCATGTTATTTTTGGGATGTCGTGAAAAGGCAAATGTCGATGGGTAACACGTGTTTTAGATTTTAATACACTGTGTAAATGGGTGTTCAAGTACTTTTTTGAACTCTGGCTTAACTGGACTGAGCCGAACTTAGAAAATCTGTTTCCATAATAAAATACTTTATATTAGTTAAATAGCTTTCCAGCAGTTTATGCAAGCTTTTATTAAAGTTATGTTTCAATTTAAATAGCAAATTTATCAATTTGAATCTTATTTGAATAATAATATTAATGAAATCAATTAATTCGTTCATAAATGATGTATACATTAACAAACATCATTTCATTTATTGTTATTAAAATAATTATTTTATTAATTTCAAATGAAATATTTTCTTTGCCTGCAGCAAATATAATTAAATTTTTGTTGACAACTTTACGAACAAAAGGAATCAAAAAGAATTTGAATAGAATTAAAAACACTATAAAGTACAAGAATTTTGCAAATATTCTTCACACAATATTTAAATGTCATTAATGATGCTTTTGACTTATTTTTGTTTTGTTTGCACCGTTTTTCTCAAGAGCAAAACTTGCACTAAATAAGAGCTTTTGCACTGCAATGACAAAACCTACAAAAACAACTTAAACTAAAATGGACAATAGCAATAACTATAAGTTCCTTAAAACTAAAAAAAGAAAATAAACAAAAAAGAAAAATTATTATGCACCACTGCTAACAACGATTTTCTTGTTAAAATATATTTAGGGTTTATTTGCAGGCATGTGCAATTTGTAATATAATGGACTGAAACATTATAAAAATTAAAATACCTTAAAAAGTGTCAGTATGCAGTACGTCAACATCTTTGTGTTCTAGTTGGTTTTCTTTTCTGTTTAATTTTCCACTCAGGTACCTGCATGACCACTACATAACAGCGCCATTATTCTCAAAGAAACTAAAGGTGGGTCAGTAGAATTTTCTTTTAAGTTTTAATGTTGAAAGGTTAAACAAGATATTTACGTAATATAACAGTTAAGCAGTAAAAGCAATAAAAATTATAATTTAAACGGGTTAAAACAATATTGAGTTTAACTGAAATAAATGCTTGAAAGACTCAAATGATACTTGACAAAATAAATTTTTTTAAGTGCTTAAAAAAACAATCTTCTAAGTAAGTGTGTATTAAAAAGTAACTGCTAAGTTTTTTAAAAATATCCCTAAAAAAGATTATTGAAAATCGTTTTTGTAGTAGATTTTTAATAAAATATTGTTAAAAGAGTGTTTAAAAAGAGTTTTAAGAAAAGTATTTTAGAAGGCAAGTTAAGAAAAATAATTTGAAAGGCAATTTTAGCAAAAGTACTGTAAGAAGCACCTTAAGTAAAATTATCATCAGAGCTTTAAAAGACATTTTAAAAACTACTCATTTAAAGATATTTGTTAAAAAAATTTTTTTTTTATACTTCTTAAAAGCATATACAGTATTGTTCGAAACCTAAGCAACTTTTCCCCAGTAAATACTCATGTTTTCTACGAGTATTTTAATAGATTAATGAAAAATTTCCCTTTTATTTATTATTATATATTTAGTCTACATGCTAATGCTAACAAAATATATTTTATGTCTTTGGAAGAAATATAAAAGAAAAACAAAATTAACTTAAAAATTCGCTGTTCGAAACCTAAGCAACTTTTACATTGTTGCATTTGTTGCGAAGTATTAACTAAAACAACAACAAAAATTTTATACAAAAATATCAGTCCCGTTATGATTGCTATTGAAAAAAATAATTTTGGTTGATTTTATGCATTTAAGTAGTACCAATTCTTTAGAAGTGCAACCATGACGCGAACACGTTATGGATCAGCTTTTAAGCTAAAGATTATTGAACCTTTTAATTACGGTAAATCCCAAATTGCTATAGCCAACTAATTGAAAATTTATAAATCAACAGTTTCCCTACTTATAAAAAAGTATAAAGCTACTGGGAAAGTAGAGAAAGCCAATAGCGGTGGGCGACCTCGAAAAATTTCTGAGCGAACAGACCAGAATATTTTGCGTCTAGTTAAACAAAATCTATTTAATTTATCGAAAGACATAGTGAATGAGCTTGAACTTCAGATTAGTTCTTCCACAGTAAGAAAACGTTTATTGGAACAAAACTTAAGGAGCCTTTTGCCACCTAAGAAGCCTATGCTGACTAAGAAGAATTTACAAAAGAGGTTTGTTTGATTGATTGCAACGTAGTCTCAAATTTTCTCAGCTTTTTGGTTTTTTTAGGTTGGATTTTGCTAGAGCACACATGGATTGGACTATGTCCAAATAGAGAACTGTTTTGTTTAGTGATGAATCTAAATTTAACTTACTAAATTCAGATGGAGTTTGCCACTTGGGTGACCAAAAGGAAAGCAGCTACGTCCTCGGTAGAGCCACAATAAATATCTCTTCAAAAGCTTTAAAATGATACCAATATTGATATTTAAAAAAAAAATTTTAAATTTCAGAGCCCGTAACTCGGAAAATATGGACGAGCGTCAATTTTTTACTGGGTGTTTTTTTTCTGATTTTTTAATACCCTAACGCCGCATATATTGGGCGTGGTGTTTTGCCTGTTGCCTTGAATGACATGGACCGAATATGGGCATTTTCAATAGCACCTCTTTCGACACTATATCTGATCGATTGACCTATTCAGACAGACGGACATCTCTCAATCAACTTCGCTATGCATAAGAAGGTAGAATATATACACTTTATTGGCACGGAAATAGATATTGTAGAAATTACACATGTAAACTTTTTAGGTTGAATGGTATAAAAACAAATAATAAAAAAATTATAAAAGTGATTCTTCAAAACTAAATATAATTTCTTTCATGCAGAAAAATAAGAAAAATCATGCAAGTCTAATTAAACACAACTTTTAACGTTATTATTAAAGCCTAAAGCCATGCCTGAAAATATTTGAGCATATTTTAAATTTAAAAATAAACATTAATTCAAGTAAATTAATAAATGTACTATAAAATGAAGAAATTTCTTATTTAAAGCACTTTATTATTTCTTTGCGTAGTTGTTGTTTGCTTTTCCAAAAAAAAAGAAAAGAAAATATTTTCCCATCGCTTTTATTATTAAATTGAAAGAATGTTCAAAATGATACCAGGCTACAACCGCTGTTCTGACTGTTGACATTTGGTGTTTGCCTTTTAGAGCAGCAGAACAATAAAAAAGTTTAAAATGCCAACCAATTATTCTTATTTAAAAACAGTTTCGTTTTCCTTTATTTTATATATTCTTTTAAAATTTTTCTGTTTATTTTTGGGCAAAGTTGTAACCAGGCTGTTAGGTTGATTTAATTACTGTCTGCTATTTTTCGACTTTGTTTTTTTTTGGACATCTTTATGGTGGAAAATGAAAACTCTGTGTCTTTCAATTTATTTTCTTTGAAATGTTAAACTTACATTTACAGAATAAAAAAGCGACAATATTATTTATTTCATAATAATAATGAGTTTGTGATTCTGTGGACATAAATCGTTTATTTTTTGGTTTTCTTGAAAGTTTATTACGCGTAATTTCGTGAACAGTTAAAAATTTAAAAATCCGATTTTTTATAAAAAAAATTAATTTTTGGCAATTTTTAAAAAGAATTACTTTAACCCCATTTATCTGGATATTTAAGCGTCCTAAAAGGAAACAGACTCTAATTTTTTGTCACGTAGAGCATTGAAAATAGTTGTCTTTTTACCAAAAAATTCAATTTTTCAAATGAAAATCTTTAAACTTAATATTTAAGTTTTTAATGAACCGTCCTCCAAGGAAACAGGCTTCAATCTGTCGTCGCTTAAAAATAAGAAAATCTATTTTCGACAAATTTTTTAAGGAAAAATTTTAAACCTCAATTACCCCAATTATTTTTGCTTCAAAAATATAATTTTGTATATCGTTAATTATGCGTCCTGAAACGAGATTAAATCTGTGATCATTTAAGAATTAAAAAAAAGACAGACAGACAGTAATTAAGTTTTTTGTCTAACAATTCAATTTTTATATTTAACCCTATTTATTTGGAAAAAAAAAAATTTGGCCGAAAAACTCAATTTATTAAAAAATTGACTTTTATATGAAAAATCAATTGGAATTTAAAAATGTCTTTAACTTTGGAAAAAATAAAAAATTACGAAAAAAGGGTATTTGACGTATATATTTAATAAAAAAATCGAATTTTGTATTAAGACGTAGCAGAAGTACCTGCTTGTTCATTAAGTAGCAGATCGCTAGTTCGAGTCCCAATAGCTGCATTGAATGAGCTGCTTAAGAGAAGTACAAGTTGAAAACAGTGGACCAAATCTCCGGGCTCGTAAATGTTGTTATTATATCGTAAATTAAGGGAAAAAAACAATAAGAAAACATAACAATATTATGTAAGAAAAATAAAAACGTTATATAAGCCAATAGGTGTCATAACGTAAAAGGACATAATGTCCATGGGCATGACATGGTTAATATATTACTTTTGATTTCGACATAAATTCTACGGACATTCTATCCTATGACACGATACCGGGCCAATATATCTACTTTGAAAATAAAAATCTGTTTTCTTTAAGTATATAAACAAGATATTGTTAAGAAGGGGAATGTAAGCAGAATGTAATGCGGCATTTTCTAAATTGCTACATCCTTTCAGCATTCTTTGCATCTGTATACCTTAGGTTGTTTACATTGTAAACATAATCTATTTTACCAACTAAATTTGTAAATAAGAATGCGAGAAGTATTAATATCAACATTAATTTGGTTATACGAAATCTACACAAAAACCAAAGTATTTCTTCACTGTTTTCTCTGTAACTTGTCTTATACATTTTGTTTTTGCTTTGTAGCAACCGATGCCAATCTAGCCGGACATTACTTTTTTTTTGTAAATTATATTGGCATTTATATTAATAAAAAGATCTGTTATGTTCATAAACTATTAAAGCTACAAAATAAGAAAAATCAGACCAAGGAGAAAAAAGTTCCCCTTAGAAAAACATATCCTAACTCTGAAAAATTCAAGTTTTTTAATTTTCAATTACAATTTTTAATGTCGAGCAATTTTTAAAAACTTAAGGTTGGACTCAAGAGATTCTAAAGTGCCATTTCTGCCCAGCCCCTTTTTATTCGCAGAGAAATAAAATATGATTTAAAAAAATAATGTAGTTATTGAATGAAATGGATTACATAAGCCTTAAAACCATAGAAATTAATTTATACGTGCAGAGGCAGGTATTCCTCCAATCCCACCCCTGAAATCGTCCCTGTGAAATTTTTTTTTTATCTTTTTTGCTAATTTCCTAAATTCGGGACTCCCAAAAAGATTATAAAAAATATATTTTTGTAATTTGTTACTTTGTAGTATTTTATTTATCTGAAATAATAAATTTACTCATAATATAAACTCATTTATGATTATAACGATAAATTTTATTTAAAATTGTTACAGTTGATTTATTTAAAACAAATTCTCCTTTGCACTAAGACGATAAAGAGTGACATGGTCCTTCTTCGTCCAATTCTTCAAAGACTTCTTTCAAATCTGAATCCTCTTTAGCGTTAAGGACAGGTAATAACTTTTTTTGTAGTGGGTCTTTTACTGGTAAATAGTGGGTTAGGCGCAAAAACGCGCAACGTTTTTTCTACAATATAAAACTGGTTCGTAAATTTTATAGATCGTAAATTTATACCACCTGACTCTCAAGAATCTATTCACTTTTTTGTACAAAAAATTTTACAAACAAAAACTTCCTTTTTTCATTTTGAATAAATTTTTTTATTCTAAATATTTGAAAAAAAATGTTCTAAAAATTAACATAAGTAGCTGCTAATATAGTCTTTCATAGGAAAAAAGAATTCAATACAAAATCTTTATTGGTTTAGCCACAAAACAATATTTTGCAAACCTCTCAAAATCGTATAAAGTCAATAAAAACGTATGCGATATATCCAACTTTCCTGATTATAACAGTATTCCAAAACAACAAATCTTAAGTAAAAGCCTTGAAAATTCGTTATACGATGCAGAATTTTGTTATGTATCCAGCTGCGTAATTAAATTTTTACATTTCCCTAAATTAATTTTTGGCCTAATGTCCGGCTAGATTGACAAAATACCCCTCTGTGCGTCGGTTGATCACGAATGCATATTGTTAAGAATAATTAAAAATCTGGCAACCCCTGCAGTTGTTTCAGTATGAGCGTGGTGAATAAGTTAATTCAACAACTAATGGAGTGTGTATAGAATAAAAACCACAATTAGCTAACAAAAGCTGAGCAGCCTCAATGGCTGCGTTGGTAGAGGTGCGTGCTGTAAAACAGAAGATCGTGGGTTCGATACCGCCTTCGGAGATGCGTTCAATGGAAAATAATAACTGTTATAATGCACTTAAAAATTAAGAAGCAGCAGTACAAACCTCCCGAAAGGCAAAGGACAGTTATTGTGTGAAGCCATGGCAGATAATTTAGTGGATACGTCCAATTTAATATAAGAGTAACAGATAATTGTCAAGAAGCCCTTTATAATAAAAAAGTAAGAGCAATAGCGGTTAGCGCGGGAAAGTGTAACAGTATGGCAGACGTGTGTTGTGGCTACTGGATTAAAGGAGATGACTGGCTTGGATAAAAAGGAGAAGTGGAGATGTCTGTGGACGGTTAAGGTTACTAAACAAAGAATCGAGTAGTTCATGTCTCGCCGGAGTAACACAGTAGTGTAGCATGGATAGCTGCGTTTGTAGTTATAACGCATGTTTAGTAAATACGAGACCATGGAATTCACAAGACCGGTAGGATCAAGAAGTTTATAGCCAGAGAAAGCCATAAAGTTTGAATACAGAATAATTGTGCTAAGAGGGAAAGACGTAACAAAATTTTTTTTTAACATTCTTACTTTTTCCCCACAACATTATAGATGCTGTTTTAGTATCATATGAGTGCAAATGCGCTGTGCCTTCCGTTTTTTTAATTTATTTTTTTTATGATATTCTTTCTTAAAAAGGTTTTTAGAAATTTAAAAATGAACACAGGCCAAAATCTCATTCGTTTATAATATCTCCTAATTTCATAAAAAAAGTTAAATGTTACTTTGAAAAGATTACAAACCTTTTTTATTTTTTCATAAATTTTTTAGAACTACATATTGATATTAATTTTAAAACTATTGATATTTTATAGAATTTTTGTTTGACTCCAAAAAATGAATTTATTAATACTTCAACTTTATTACATTATTTCTTGCAAACCCAAAGTAAACAACAAACACCCCATAGAAAGAAAATAAATAATAAAAAAACCAATTCAATCGCATTAGTTTTCATGGCTGGTTTAAAATATATTTCATTAAGAATTCAGCAATAACAATAAACATTACTTAAACTGCCTTGAAAATAAACTCTGAAATTTCACTTCTATTTAATTTCAACGAAATGTACAATTATGCATTTTACAAGATTTTGAAAGTCTCGTCTTGAGATTCTAGTTTCATTGAAACTAAAACGTAGTTCTTTTGTCGTTCTTTAATTGTTTTAAGCAAGAGAAAAGTTTTTTTGTTGGATTGTTGTTGTTGTTTTTGTTAATTTTTTGTTTTCTTTCTTATCCTTGACTCTGCTAGCACTAGTTATTTTATAATATTTTTCTTTTCTAAATTTTAATTGTGTTTCTTTATAGAATTGTTGGACATGGGGAAAAGAATGAAAGAGTTATGCTTTGAAAGTCGTTCGTCGTTGTTGATTGTTAAAAATTTGTTTTGCTGAGGTTTTGTTGACAAAAAAATTTATTTAAATAAAAATGAAAGGAGAATTTGTCAGCAAAAGAAACGCAAACAAAAATATAATAATTATAAGTGGAAATCGTTGTATTCATTTCTTAAATAATATAAGAAAATGTTTAAAGACAGTAAATTGAAGAAAGGAAAAACAAAAACTGTAAAGTGAATAGGTTAAGTTAACTTTTGTTAAACGAAATATATATATTTTTTAAATTTTAAATAATACAATTTTTAAAATCGTCATTTATTCAAGCGGGAAAAATTTTAAAAACTTCCGAATGCTATTTAGATTGCTGGGAAAAGCTGCTCTTATGTTATGCGTATGTTATAAAATATATGCTCCAAATTCCAAAAAATTGTTTTCAATCAATACGGCCTTCACCTCAAGCGATTTCTATCGTTTAGTAAAATTCCTCTTTTTAATAAGCGTTTTCAAGTAGCATTAAACAAGTAAGAGTGCTATATTCGGCTATGCCGAATTTTATATACCCTTCTCCATCTATGTAAATCTAGTTTAGTGAATTAACTCCAATCAAAAAAGCAAATATTGAAATGACAAAGGATTAAAAACTAAGAAAAAAAAATTAAGTATTACAAATATATAATTTTACATAAAATCCATATCAGCTCTTAATGGGTTAAGCATTTTTAAAAATTTTAAAATGATACCCATATTGATATTTTCAGAGCCCCTTAACTCGGAAAATATGGGCGAGCGCTTATTTTCCCACCTGATATTTTTTTCTTATTTTTTAATTCTCTATCGTCCTATATATTAATTTTTTGATTGGAGTTACTTTATTGTTCCAAATGACATGAACAAATTATAGGTAGACCTGCTGCCTCGAAGCACATGGACTGATCATGCTGATTGCCAATAGCACGTCTTTCAACAGTATATCTGAACCCATAACATATTTATTTTTTTGTGAAATTAAGTTTTCCACGCCGGACACGGAGTGATAGACGGACATCTCTTAATCGACTTCGCTATGCATGAGGAGTCAGAATGTATAAACTTAATGGAAATAATTCATACGCAATGACAAACTTATATATACGATTTTTTCACTTTTTGTAGTGTTGATTATAAAAATAAAAAAAAACATCTAAAAAGCGTAAAGCAAATAAAGGCTCTACCCTTTTTTCAAACTTTTATCCATAAATAATGAAGCAAAATCACTGAATTTCTTCTGGGGATTTGACTTAATTGATTTCAACACTAAATAAAGTATTATTTTCTAAAATCTTTCGTCTGCCTTTCACTATATCTGGAATAAACGGCAGACGAAAGATTATATAAAATAACACTTTATTTAAACATATTCATCTAAAGTTTCTCCTGTGCAATAATATATTCGTTACTCCTACAACTTATGGTCGTTCCTTCCAGCTTTTATATACATTTTTTTTACTCTTTGGCGGACAATCAGAAAAAATCTAAGCTCATGGTACTGTTTGATAACTTTAACCCAAAATAATTTTAGATTTTGGTTTATAAAAACACACGTTTTCATTAACAAAAAATACTACCCCAATAAAACTACTAAATTTAACGAAATTCGTTTTTATATAAAATTAAATTTATTTTAAAAAATATTTTAATAGAATTTTTAAAACTAAATGCATTCAGTATTGAAATGTCTCACTATAGAATCAACAAAAAGGTAATTATATGGTTAAATATCTTTTTTTTGTCATATATTTAAACATTTGCATTTGCAATAGTGTGGCGGCAGAATAAATATATAATGGATAAAGTATTATGCGACAAAATACACTCATATGATTATGTTATTTGCATATGCATGTATATCTATAGTTTTGAATAGGGTATTCATTAGCCAAATTATTCGAGTTTAAAATTATTCCAACAAAAGCTATATAAAATTTTTCTATTAGAAGAAGTCAAATTTAAATTGTATTGAATATTCAAAAGAAAAATGAAAAATAAATGTATAAATCCTACTAAGGATTAAAAATTAATTAACTAAGAAAAAAAACTATTTTTGGTTTGTAGACGGCACTGTATTTAAAGTATTATGATTATGAAAATTATTTATTATTTGATTAAACAGGGATACTTTACCACATCAAACAAAAAAAAAAGTTATTGGAATATTCGAAAAAATTTTTTCGTTCAGACAAAGTATGTGGAACACATTATTCGAATTATCAAATTATCCTTATCCGAATGACAGCTCTTTACCTACTGGAGTTATGATAGGAATAGGAAAGATAGAAATTATTCTATTAAAAAAGAAGTGAATAAAAAGAAAAGCAAGTCTTTATAAAAAAGTTTTAAAAATTCCATAAAAAAAAAGCAAAAATTCTTTACTTGTTTTCTCTAACCAACGACAGAAGTAATTGGCATAATATTTCTTTTAATTTTAAGGCCATGATATTTAATTTGGTAAAGGTAATGAAGAACGCCTAGTAGCTTTTGTTTAAGAGAAGAGAAATCAACTCCCTTTAATAACACCACAATCCAAAATGGAATAACGTAAGCTATGTAGGAAGAACTTCGTCTGTATATCTTTTGTAGTTCAGTGTAAATATGAGCCTTTCCGTTTAAAAAATCTCTGGAGGGTTTAACACTTTCCCTTAAGCTCGTTGGACGTATATTTAAATTACCATTTTAGTCACGAAGGTATGGGAGGGCGATAGAGATGTAAGAGGCATTGATAAGCTTCTTCAATTCCGCAGAAAATGACTGTCCCAAAAGCTAAATTTTTTAACTGATACCCACGGTGGAGACTAAAAGACGAAGCTGAGCGCCAGTAAGCGCTATTTGCGCAGACAAACAGGCAAACATGGCAAGATCTTATAAGTAATAAAGAGCTGTTTTAGAGGATCAACAAGTTAATAAGATCATAAAGCCAAGGGAGCAACCGCTATTACTGTGAAAGCTGTAAGATGTTTTTTTCGGAAAGTTAATTAACAAGAAATCAAATTAGTGCCAGACCGATGTTTATGAAAATTGGATTCAACAAACCTGAAAAAAGGCGGAAATAAGCTACATACATGCAAGAATAAGATGTTGAGATGCCAGGGCCTATCGTCTGCATATTAAAGGCATCAGAATGAAGATGGCGGTCATATTTCTAGTCATGTCGACGCCAAGAGTGACCTCAATAAAAAGAAAATACTGTCAATTGGGGCGAACTCTGTGATAAAAAGTAATGTCGGAGATTATCAATTGACGATCAACACAAAAAAAAAAAAGAAATACAAAGTCTAGAAAGAATGTCGTCTAAGTCTTTTGTGACCAAGTGATAAGGAAGGTGTTCTGTTATTTCTGTTGTTTGAAAGCAACTGGTAGGACAAATATTACGGCAAGAAATGAGTGAGCGAAACTTAAACATACAAAATTTTCACCTAACACATTTGCAATAATCTTATACTGAAACAGCGTTGCCACTGTTAAATAATTTCTTGTTTATTAAATTAAGTTTTAGCTTGTGTTTATACATCCTTGATGCAAATTGCAGCTTATAAAAATTTTGTAATTTAATCGGTTTTAAAGATCATGCAAACTTTGCATCATATTTTTTTGTAAAAACAGGCACTGGCAACGCTGTTTACAATAGACATCACACGTATACAAATGTTAACATCATTTATTTTATTTTTCCATTAATAATGTGATAAAAGCTTTTTTACGCAATTATGGATATTTTCATCATCAGTGAATGTAATTTGAGGGATTAAATAATGGTCACTGTTCTTGTAGGGACGTTATACGATAACATGACGGCACCTATGTTTTGTAGCTGTAAACACTGCTTCTAAATAGCTATGATTGAGTTAAGTTCCGTCATTCAATAAATACCCGACTTTTCTAAACTTGGTAAGATGCAGTGTAAATCCTTTTCAGGGATCCAATAATTTTCCTTTCCTTTAGTTTAGACTAAAAAATACAGCTTCTTAAGACCATTCTTATACTTATTTATAAACTCTATCCCTGTCAGTCATGTTGCAATATTTTCAGAGCTGAGATCCTCTTCTTTTGTGAATAAAAAATTTTGTAGGTTTTTTTCACTTTTTATTGACGGGTAAAAATTTCTGATAAAAATAAAAAAAATCAAGTTTTAAGTGATGACTTGACAAACTATTTTTGTACATTAATGAAACTGACTCCAATTTTTATAATAGTCCACCCTAATGACTACCAAATGGCAGTCAATATAATTTTAGGTTTTTATTGCATCGTTTCTTTTTCTATTACGAATATGTGTTTTGGTATTAGAATCCATGAAAATGAACAATAAATTGAAATTTTCATTGTGCAATTTTGTGGCCTAAACTAAAATACAAATGTATTTATTTTGTGTCAACTGTAATTGTAGAATATTAGACAGCAGTAGTAAATGGTGGCAGCTTATGAATTGGTGGGTGAATATTCACTTAAATGTTAAAGTGTTATAAATAATAAAGTAATTAAGAGCAATTAAAAGCAATTGTTTATAATGATGATTAAAATTTCATTTAAAATGAATATTCATTATAATTTAAGTTGAGCACTTTAATTGCAAAACGTTTTTAAATACAAGTTACGTGAAATTTTTGGGGAAAAACAATGTGCCAACATTATGCGCTATTTATCATGTAGTGAATGATTTCGAAGAAAGAGTGTCTGCAGGCGATAGGTCCAAGCATGGAACACAACGTACTGCAAGATCGCCTGAAAACATTACTGCTGCTGAAAAAAGTGCTCAAAACAGTCCATCAACCTCAAATCGATGCCATGCTTAGGAGCTTGATTTTCAAAGAACAACTTTGGCCGCATTTTTGCACAAAGATTCGCATTTGTTTCTACTTAAGACTCAATTGACAAAAGAGCTTCTTCCACAAGACCATTTACGCCGCCGTACAATAGGATGTTACAGCTCGCCTATGATAACGCCGATTTTCAGAATGCGACGAGACACATTTTTATTTGGGTGAATATGTGAGTAAACAGAAGAGTCGATTCTGGGCAATGAAAAATCCTCAAATTATTCATCTTTGCATCCATTAAAAGTGACAGCCTGGTGTACAATTTTTTTAAGAGAAATCATTGGACCTTACTTCTTTGAAAATCAAAACATCGTAACGGTAACTGTGATGGGGAGCGATATCTTGATATGATTTAATACTTTTTAGTGCCACAACTTCATGCTTTCGGTTTGATTAATATGTAGAATCAATACGAAAGAATTATAATGGATTTGTTGCAAAACCTCTTTTCGCAGCAAGTTATTTAAAAAATGGTGATGTTGATTGGCCTCCACGATCGCCTGGTTTGACTGCTCCCGACTTCTTTTTGTGAGGATATCTGAAAATCAAGATTTATGAACACAACCCAGAAACCCTTAAGCAACTCAAACAAAATACTCGTGATGAAATTAATGAAATACCATGTGAAATGTGTGAGAATGTAATGAAAAATGTGCCCAAAAGAGCCCGCATTTGAGAGGCTAACAGAGTCGGGCATTTATCTGATGATGTATTCAATACACTTATCAATAAAAGAACCATTCTCTTTTATTTAATTAAAAATTTTAAACAAACAAAATAGTAAACCTTCCCGGCGTACAAAGAAATATGAGGTTTTTTTTAAATTTAAATCTTTTATCTTTATGGTTTCTTTCGACTATTGGAAACGTAATTTTGATGATGTGATTTGATGTTATGTTAGTTTACAAAAAGCAATGTAATGATATGCACCAGAAATACATGGCTGTATATCTAGTTTTAATACTCCTTCGCATTTTTCTTTTTTTTTCTTAAAAGTTTGTTTTCGCAATGTGAACAATAAAATGTCTCCTTCACATAATTCATTACAATGTCATGCTGAGTGTGAGCGGATGACGTCAACTACTAGTAACAATTGCTATTTTTCCATGGCCAAAGTAAATGCAGCCACAAGTAACAAAAAGCAAACTACGGCCTACAGTCTAAAAGAGCAATTTTAACAATGAGAATAGAAATGACAACAAAATTACAAAGACCATGTTGTCAAATCGATTCAATACCCTATATTTTTGTGCCTAAAAAATCTATATATCTATATATAGCATCTATACATAGCATCACTACCTGAGAATGGTGTTGCCGATGAAAACTGCGGCTGTTCTTCAAGAAGCGCATTCTAGACGTTCTATAGCCGATTTTTCAACTTAATTTTCATTGTTATTTTAAAAGTAAAGAACTTGTTACTGAATTTAAGACACAAAGTAAAGCAGCTTTTAGAATTTGGGGTTTTAATGAAATTTAATTTTTCTTATTAACAAATTTTTTTGTAGTAATAAATTTTTTGCGAAATTTTATTGAAAATATATGTATTTTAGATTGAGGATTTTTAGCGAATTTTTGAACTATTGCAAAATTTTCTGAATTTTTGTTTTGTAATGAAATTTATAATTGAGTAAAATTTTAGTAAAGATTTGAGATTTTAGTGAAATTTGGTTTTGTAATGAAATGAAGTTTTGGATTACAAGAACGATTATTTATAAAATAACTTTTTAGTGAAATTTTTTTTGGTGAAATTTCGATTGAGAAATTTTCTTTTTTATATGAAGATTAAGGTTTGTATCTATTTTATAGAGTGGGAAATTAATTTTGTGCACATGGAATATTAAATTCAAATATACCCGCTCCTGCCATTTGTGAAAAAGGATTTAGTAAAAAAATTTTTTTTTATTCAAATCAAAGCAAATTTAATTTTATTATGAACTTCGCAGTTGAACTCTTGATATTAAAAATGAATTATATTTACTTGTGGCTTAAGTTCATTTTTATACCTTTTACCACAAAAAATGGAAAAATTGTATATCTAAGTTTGTCATTCCGTGTGTAATTCTGCAATATCCATTTCCGACTCTATAAGGTGTATATATGTTGACTTCTTATGCATACCGAAGTCGATTGAGCGATGTCGGTCCGTGTTAGTGTTGCCTCGGTAAACTTGATTTCACAAAAAAAAAAATAAATAAAAAGCATGCCAATCGATCAGATATAGTGTCGAAAATGGTGGTATTGGAAATCAGAATGATTAGTTCATGTCCTTCGAGGCAGCAGCAAAACACCATGCCTAACTATAATTTTTTCATCTCATATCGAACAATAAAGTAGCTCCAATAAAAAAAAATAAATATATGGGCCGATAGAGAATTAAAAAATAATAAAAAACATCAAGTAAAAAAAATTGACGCTCGCCCATATTTTGCAAGTTACATGGCTCTGAAAATTTCAAAATTTGAAAATTATCAATATGGGTATCACTTTAAAGATTTTGAAGAGATCTTTAAAGAAATACTAACATTTTTTAAAAATGCTTAACTCATTAACTCCCTGCGGGAGTTCCCCAGGGCTCGGTGTTATCACCTGTTTTGTACTCAATATATACATCGGATTCTGAAATACTCAAAGACCAATCAGTTGCACTATACGCAGACGACACTGCCGTCATAACAACAGGTAAAGTTTCAAACGCTATAGTCAAAAGAATGAAAAATGTCTTTTACATGCTCAAAAATATTAAAAAAATGGAAAATTAAATAAATGAAAATAAAACTCAAACAATAATATTTCCTTTCAGTAAATCACCGAAAAGAATACCGTCATTACCACTATCTGTGGAGGGAGTTGAAATTCCTCTTCTTGATACTATCAAATATCTTGGAATTAAATTAGATAAAAAACTGACTATCAGAAATCATGTTCTAAGAACCTGTGAAAAGGCAATTAAATGTGGGAGAGCCCTTTTTCCATTATTAAATCGAAAATCAACTTTGAATTATAAAAATGAAATCTTACTGTATAAATTGTTCATAAGGCCTATTATGACATATGGGTGTCAAATTTGGTCAAATAGATGTGCAAATACCTATCTAAAGAAGTTGCAAATAATCCAGAATAAAAATTTTGAAATCAAAATTTTCAACAGGATTTGCTTAAATCAGAAATATCTAATTTAACACAAAGATTTGAAGTTCAAAATATAGCTTCAAATTATGATATAATAAGGAATTTGTAATATTAACTTTTTTCTTCAACTTTAGCAAATATTTGTTTTCCAGATGATGCTACACAATGGAGTAGCGAAATATCGAGAATATATATAAAAATAAAAAGACCTATTGCTCAAAAATTAAACAAATAAATAATTAATTAAAAAGGTCAAATAAAAACTTTATTAAAATTAATGTATTAATGATTGTTATAATAAATACAAAACAGTGCCAATTTTTTTTTTGTAGTTCTGTCACCCCAATATTTGATTTTTTTAAATGGAGTTACTTTATTAAATTCGAGTAACATAGACGGTGAAGGGTATATAAGATTCGGCACAGCTAATTATATGTAGCACTCTTACTTGTTTATTTTAATTCCAAAAAATTTTTATATAGAAAAATTATTTACAAATGTATCGGACATTTTCCAAAGAAATTAAGAAAAAGTAGACATCGGCAGAATGTAAAGCTGCATTTTCTTGACCGCTACATCCTTCATCAGTGTTCTTCGCATATATCTTATATACCTTAGATTGTGTACTGGTGTCTAATTCTTCTTGTTTTCTTTGGAAAAGGTCCGCATATATTTGTCAATAATTTTTCTTTCTAAAGTTTTTTTATTTTTTCAAATATGATGCTGTTTTGCAATGGAAATATGTTCGAATACTAATCTGACAGTTTTGTTAAGCATCTCTGTTTATCAAGGAACTAATTTATACACCAATGCAGGAACTCCATTTAAGGGAATATACGGTTCTCAAACCATTCTTTCATAACAAGCAAACGAAATAACAAACTGTTACTTATTCTTAACATTTATTCTGAAGCGTATGAAAACAACAAGCAACCAAACAAAACAAAAAAAACTGTCATCAAGCGTGGTTTAAATGTTTTCGCGTCTTGTAACAAGTTACTTTAGGTTAGCAAAACTAAACTTAAACAACAAAGAGAAAAGTGTGTGTTAAAAAAGCATTCACCAAAATCTAGAAGTGTTTTTAAACAAATTTAAACATTTTCTAAAGAATTGTTGGTGCCGCAATGAAAGATAAAATTTTACAAGTAAAAGCCTGCCTAAATTGTTTTTGTTTGCCAGAAAAGAAAAAAGAAAACAACAATAAAGACATGGCAAAACAAATAAAGCTAAACTTGAAGTAATTGCCTGACAAGTAAAACTAAGATATGCTGCTGCTGCTGGTATAAAAAGTAGTGGAAAATAATTTTCTTGGCAATGAAAAGCGTACATTACAGGCAACATTATTTTCTTTTTAAAACATTTGGTTTTGTACGCTGTAGTTAAAAAAAGCACAGTTTGTCGTCGTCTTTGGCTTTATGATGACTGTTAAGAAAACAAAATAGAGTAAAAAAACTTGTTTATAGAATAACAATTAAAATAAAACATTTCAATTTCAGTGCCTTTCTGTGCAAGTGTTTTGTAGAAAGTGCAGGAAAGATAAGAGGATATGAAAATACAATTACAAACTAAAAAAAATATAAAATACCAGTTAAGGGGAGCTAAAGTGTAACAAAAATTTTTTATAAATTTCATACATAAAAACTAGAGCATAAGACATACAATAATAAACGCTGTCATCAGGTTAGAATATAAATAAAATTTAATTTGTTATATAAAGTAAGAAAATAATACAAATAATTGATATGAATAGCAAGTTATTTTAAAATTCCAAAAATTTTAATAATTATTTGATAAGAAAAAAAAAATTCATAAAAACAAACTTCAATCGCTGGTAACGTTGTGCTGTATATTTTATTTTTAAACGTTAACATTCTTAGTATGTTTTCACGATTTGTTGCACAAGCTTATGCTTTAATACCGTATTATTCCTGCGCAACTGGAACGCAACGCTGTGACTCTGGCGACACTTCACTGAACCAAAAATTTACCTAAATACGTTAAAATTAAGGAAATTAATTTTGTCATGTTGAACAAATGATTTGAATTGTTTGAAATCTTTTTCTTTTCTTTATTAGTTTTTTTTTGTTGTTGTTCTGGCTGCTCTACAAACTCAATATGTTTAAGCCAGTAATATTGGAGAAACAAAAGTAAAATTGCCAATTATTCCAAGTTGCCACGAAAAAGCTAATAAAAGTTGTTTAAATTTTTGCTTTGTATGTTTTCAGTTTTTATTATACAAAATGGAAAAACATTTGGTTTACAATAGGAAGATACAAATTTTTGAAGCAGTGCGTTCCAGTTTTGATTCTAAATTAAATATTCTTGAAAAAAAGAAGAACAATTTGGAAAGCCTGCAGAGTTTTAGGAAGCATCATGCTTCATTTCACAGAGTCCTGTTCTTTTTTGATTTTACACCTGTTGATGAATAAAAAAGTTATTAACAATAAATAATTTGCTAATAAATTTAATTTTAGAAAGTTTCTCACCCTCAATTTGTTTGTCCATTTTTTTCTTTCTTTATTTTTGTTGACGTTTTTTAGTAAAATTTCAAGAAAGTATGTTCAATAAGTACTGTTGTAGTAGAAGCATGTTCTGTTGGTATTGTTCTTTTTACTAAACACACTGTGTTGAATAATAAATTTCACACACTATTGTAACAATTATTTCTTAAGTGGCAATAAGTAAAATATAATTTTTGTATGAAAATTTAGTCTCAATAATGGACTTAATTTTTATAATTTGAAAATTGCTGCATGCACGAACACCATATAATGGACAGATGGGTTCGCTTTTGTTGACAATGGCGAATATCTACTTATATGTAGGCACTATTGACTTATGATGCTCCTCATCTCGTGGTATTACCAGCTTAACTCTAGGGTGCCGATTCATAGCTGTAGACTTTTTTCCATCACATAGTTTTAATCCCTAAGACCATTTACATTTAATATGTGTCTTTGGCCATAAGTGTTATCATCCTAACCTGTTCTAGGCGCAGTTTTTAAGTATCATCTTCGTTCCTTTATTATATCATTTTCGAATTCTTTTATTGGGCAATAAAATTTGAGTTCATAAGATTGCAAGTGATAGAGAAAATATGCCCATCCAAACGGATCTTCATATGCGCCGGTTAATCTTCATTGAGGTCGATATTCATTTAGAGGCCACTTCAAAGAGACACCTACCTAGACGCCTGTTAATAGGCGTCACTGTGAAATAATTCTGACAATACATTTATTTAAGGCAAGCCAATGCGAATGTAAGCTTACGGCTATAATCTATTTATATAAAAAATGTGTTGAGACTTTGTAACGCACGATCGGTCAAACCGAATTCGCTTTCTAGGGTTTGTATCATGGTCGTGTAGAGAGTTTAACTAAAGTTTGCACGAATTCGGTCGACATGTTCTTAAGTTATGACCAAAATGGGCATTTATGGCTGCACTGATTAAAAAAAAATATATCTTTACACGGAAACGTAAATTTCTGCAACAGAGGATTTCTGCAAAAGAAGCATACTTAAGGGACTTTCCAAAAGTAAGATTTTTGCTGGTCTTACTAAAATAAGGAAACCTTTAGTTAAAGAGTATTGAACGAAAAGGAAAATACGCGAACAAGTAGAATCAGATTAAAAAATGTGAATCTCTTCATATTTTAAATAGCTATTTACTTGCCCTAGTAGTTAGTTAGTTAGTTAGGAGTGGCAGCCTCTCACGACGAAGCTCACTTGAGTACTATCGAATGGCCCGTTGTGATACCACAAGGAAGACTGCGAGATGATAGCTCCGTAAGAGTTCCGAAGAAAAGAGAGCCCAGAATCCTAAATCTTCTTCGAACAAGGGATGGGAAGTGGCACAGGAGGTGCAGTACGGTCTCTTTCTCATCCTCCGAACCACAGCTGCGACAAAAATCGTTAAAGGGCAGACCTAGTCTTTCAGCATGCCTGCCGATTAGACAGTGACCAGTAAGTATGGATAACGTGATACTTATGGATTTCCTGTTCAGTCCGCTTGAGGTCTGGTCCGCTTGAGGTCCAGTGTAGTCTACAGTTGTCTGGAGATACAACAGGAACTTTCCTCCACCCATAATTTGCCGTTTTAACCGTTGCCAGAGGAATCCCAACGTCGGGTAGCGAGGTGACGCTAGGAAGCAATGTGCCCTGTTTAGGGAGATTATCGTCCTCATGGTTCCCCTGGATATCCCTGTGACCAGGGAACCAAAATAGGTCAATCTGTGTTCGCTCTGATAGTGCGACATATCAGGACTAGCTTAGATATACTAGCAAGCGCCTTGATTGCCGCCTGGCTGTCCGAAAATATCCGAATGGCAAGGCCAAAAAGTTTGTCCCTAAGCATTATTTCGGATGTTTTCAGAATGGCCATTACCTCGGCTTGAAAGACGCTGCAGTAAACAGGGAGTCTAAAGGATAGCCTTAGTCCAAGGTTATTGGAGAATATTCCGCAACCGACTCTGCCGTCCAGTTTCGACTTGCCCTAGTAAATTGTATTTGTTATTTGTGTTATAATGCCTAGAACCAACTAGTCTATTTATTTGCATATCCATCCAAATGAAAACGTGCTTTGTCACTTATTATGATATTTTCATGATAATGATAGCCGAAGTTGTTCTTTGAACACCAAACTCCTGAGCACGGCATTGAATTGAGGTTGATTGATTTTTTTTAACGCTTTTTTGAGCAGCAGTAATATTTTCAGCCGATCTTGCATTACGTTTTCTTCCATGCTTGGGCCTGTCACCTACAGACCCCTTTTTTCGAAATTTTTTACTACACGATGGCATAACAAAATAGCATACCTTCCCGGTGGACATCCTGTATATAAGATTAGCTTTTTATAATTTAATGAGTTTAGAAAACATATAATAACAGACATTTGTGTCACTGGTTACAGAAATTCTAAATTAAACTTCAGCACTGCAAGAATCCAATTTTATAAATAATACTATGTTTACACGGAGCCCAATATTCTTGCTTCGCTCTCTTTTCATGATTCACAGCTCAATCACGACCGAATCAACGTGCTTCGCCATATAAAATTTTGAGAGCGAAGCATTTTGTTTTGAGACGATTCAGCTTGAATCTACTTGCGAAGCATGAAAAATTTCTGTCTTCCCTAATTTTTATCGCAAGTTTATCTGAACTAGCTGTATATAAATGTAAACAAAAAAAGTAAACCAATATTAAAAGTGCTGTGTGAATATGTGTTAATATAAAAACAAATAATTATATTATAATTTAAAATTTTATTAATTACAAACACTAAAAATGAAACGAAAAACAAAATTTTAGAACAGCAGTCAATGTGAAGCATGTAGTATGTGTCGTGGAAACGGCATGCTTCGCAATCATGATTCAGAGAGCGAAGCAAGTGCTTCACATTGCCGTGTAAACATGCTATAAGTATGTATCTATGTGAATGTATGCGTGAATTTGTGTTATTTTGAGTTTGTTAGTACAAATGAAATGTAATTCCACTTGCAAACGTTATTGTCAATAATGAAAGTTGAAAATACGTGGACACATAAAAAACTAAACTACAAGTGGTTACAAAGGCGGTTTTGTTTAACATCAATATCATGACTATTAACTGCGCTATTCTTTTTGAGGGTAAGATTTTAAAATCAGAAATAATTAAAAAAATTATTGTAAAAACAATTCACGGTAACATGGGGTTGTGTCGCAGTACAGAATTTCGGGAATTTTTTGATTTGCAAGATGAGGCAAATTATTTATCAATTTTTAAATATAAAGTTTTATTTTTTTCGGAACTGTAAAAACAGAGAAAATCGAAAAGTTCTTAGGCGACTCCATTTGAAAAAGCGTAATTTCAGTGGTTTTATATTCGATTTAAGAGGAGAGGAGAAAAAGTATGTGGCTACCGCACATAGGGGTATTTTGCCAATCTAACCGGACATTACTGTTTTTTAGCTTATATTGGCTCTTAAAATTTACTGAGCGCACTTATGGCGTTTTCTTTTCTGAAAATAAATGTTACCCAACAATCATATAAAATGTTTTGCATGTTGCCTAAACCCTAAAAAATTGCTACACATTTTGTAGCCACAATAGAATAAAAACTGTTATTAAATTTTTCTAACTACCTTTACATGTCAGTAAATTTTAATTAGCGTTTCAAACATAAATAATATAACACTGGGTTTAGCAACAAAAGCAAACATCACTTATCAAGAGTAAGAACTACTAAAAAAAAGTGTACCAAACTTACCCTTACATAAAATTGAGGGTAAAATATGTAACATTTCTTACACTTTTTCTTGCAACATATTTTCAAGAGGAACATACTTTTAATTTACACTATCGAACATTTTTTAGAAAAGAACACAAAGGTGTAAAAAGTGTTAAACATATGCAACATTTTTGTCAGAAAAGAAAACGCCATTAAATTAATGAAACTTGGGAGAAAAATGTGTTATGGTCTTAGGCTGAAAACAAGAAAAATCAGAACAAGGAGAAAAAAGTTTCCCTTAGAAGAACTAATCCTACCTCTGAAAAATGCAAGTTTTTTTTTTTAATTTTTCAAGTCATTTTGTTTAGCAATTACAACTTCTAATGTCAAAGAATGTTTAAAAAATTAAAGCTGGACTCAAGAGATTCTAAAATGCCATTTTTGCCCCGCCCCTTTTTGTTGGCAGTGAAATAAAATAGTATTTGAAAAAATAATTTATTTATTTAATCAAATAGATTACATACCCCTCAAAACCATAGAAATTAATTTATTTGGGCAGTGGAAGGTATCCCTCCAATCCCAGTTCTAAAAACGTTCCTGTGAACATTTCCTAAAAATATTTTTTATTAAATATTCCAATGCTTTAATAATCCACACCTCCCAAGAATATTATTAAAATTATATTTTCTCTTTAAGTTTCGGTCATCATTATTTACTATAAATAAAATGGTGTCAAATATCTACAGTCATTATTTTTTGGCCTCCTTTTTTAAATTTTTCAGACACGTGAGTCACGCGCTCTTGTTCTTAATAACTATGTATATCTTCTTCCCTTATTTTTATTACAGCATGATGATCGCTTCTTCATTCCAAGCGTTAATTCATCTACTGAACAATTGTTTTTCTCTTTTACATAAGACTCCGGGAGATTTGATCAACTGTTTTTAATTTACTTACCTTTGTATCAACACCAGCTGCCGTAGAAAAATTATTTTTTTTATTATTAATATTTTTTCTGTTGGGATTTCAACTTCTGGCTCATAATTTTTAGGAGCCCTTGCCAATGCAGCCAAGTGGGCTGCCTAACATGTTAGCCGCACACGCACCTCTCTTTGTTATTAGAAGTAACAACTTGATCAGTTCTATTTAACGGAAGCAAGAACAAGAACAACATTCGACATATAATGGGTTTGCTAAGTCTTATGTTGGTAACATAATTTAAAGAAAAAAATGGGCAAAACTTCTTCACGAAGAAAAATTTTGTTTTCTATTAACGCCGTGCTCTACTCCTCATTGGCAAGTATCAAACAGTCTTGAGAAGCAAAAGTGGCAGTATGCCAAATGCTAAGCAAAGGCCTCAGATTCTTAAGAAGTTTGCACTTACCTCTGATAGACCATCCCCTATTTGCTCCATTTTAGTCTTGTGACGAAGGAACATCTTCAAAGAGTAGTTAAACGGTTGAAACTCACAAATATTTTTGTGTCATATGGATGTTCCTGTATCTCGGGATTGAAAAAATTTTATTATAAAACCGTTTTTTATTGTCGTTCCATCTGCGTAAAAATGTTACATCTGACTGGTCAACCATTTTTCCATTATTCCTTTACGAAACAAAGACGCTTTAAAAAGAGACGTTTATGGATTCTACAGGCGAATGGTGTCCTGCACTCATATGTTTTTGCATTTAATGCTTTGCTGTAACTAGAGGTATTCTATTAAATAGCAAAAATGGTTTGAAAAACTGGCTACCATTTTTATTTTCTCCACGCAGTTCAGATTGTAAGCATTAAAAAGCGCTGCTTTTATATAAAAAATATAACTGTTAAACATTTTGAAGTGGTTCTAGATAATTTCTTTTTATTGAAGCAGGCTGCAAATTAATGAAGCTGTAAAGCAGGGTCATACAAAATGCGCAATAGAAGAACCTGTATTAGTTGCCTGTATCATCCTTTTCACAATATTTACTCGAAGTTGAACTTGCTATTTAGAACGACAAACATCTCAGTTTATATTGTTCATCCTAAGTGTAATTATTCTAAATATTCTATCTTACAGAAAGCACGCCCTCTTTAGTCCGTTAAGTAACATGTGTTACATAACATTTAACAAGTTGAAAATATCACTTAGGTTCTACTTTTAGAAAGTAAAAAAAGGAAAAAAATGTTTTTTAGCAGATAGTAAAACATATGCACGTTTTTTATTTCATGTTATTTGAGTATCAAAAGGATTCAACACATGCTACACACACATGCATAAACAAAATGAAATGCACTCATGATTATATGTGACTGAATTTGAGTTGTTGTATAAAGTGTGTTTACAAAAATGCAATCAAAAGTGTACACTTGAAAAATGATAAAATCTGCAGCTGGACTGTTTCAAATGTATTAAAGAGCAGCTACCGAAATAAGAGTTGTATATTCAATTAAACATTTTATTTGTGAAACGCATAGAAATTAAATAAGGAAAAAAATTTATAGGAAGTAGATAAGCCGTAGTAATACTAATTGTCACTGTACATTGAGCATAACTTTTTTTTATTAGGACCAGCACTCAGGGGAAATTAGGTCGTGGGAAGGGAGATAGAGGGAGTAGCTCTTGTGGATATTTCATTTGAATCTTTGCACATTGAAAGTGGCAGGAAAGACCTCTGCGGGGAGTTTATTCCACATACGAACTGTTCGGCTAAAAAAAAAGTATTCTCTCTGTAATGTGTAGTGCGATTCACTGGCCAATCGACCACAAAGGAATGCGCTCTTGATGCAGAACGCGTTGCGCGTACGAAATTACGGTTTTCAGGAACAAGTTCCCTGATTTCATGAGGGCACATTCCGTTGTAGTAATGATAAAACAGTGAAACACACCCCACATTGCGTCGATGCTCCAGTGAGTCGCTCTCTCCTGCACGCGGTCGAGTAACTCCAAAATATACTTTGAAGCACCGCCCCACACATGAGAGTTGTATTTCATTTTCGTGCTTCGTTTTTGTAACTTAAGTGAGAAATTTCTCGCATTAAAATATTACAGTCATATTGTTATAAACAGGATGGAATAGAGTTCAGCATAAACTTTTTCATAACTTTATAAAATAAGATTCGTGATGAACTCTATCTCACTCTGTATAAAGTAAAATGACTAAAATGCTTTCTTGTGAGAAATATCTCATTTAAGTTACAGGAACGATCCAACGTTTACAGAAACTTTAAACTAAATAGTAAAAGTCAAAAGTTTATTATTCTTAATAGAAAATCACACAAGAGTGCGAGTTTTTTATAAGTCCCAATATTTAGAAAACATGTGCCTCTTTTCTGTGAGAAATTTCTCATTTAAATTACAGAAACAAGGAAATCGCTTTCATCGTTTTCAAGAATATCGATCTCAAAAGTACAAACTCAGATATTTATTTTTCTCGGAAGTAAATTAAAGTAAAATAAAAATATTGCAAAGACCTTAATTTCAATTTTTGTTTTTTATTTGGAATAGGCTGTATGGAGTTAAGGCAGATCTCAGTTTTCTATTTCGAACGAAATAATAGACATCTTTCAATGTTACTGACGGTAGTTTCTGACGGTGTATAAAATTTCGACTGATTAAAAATCAAACTTTTTTTAAGAAGAATTAAAATGAATTTTTAAATCGATAGAGTTTCATCACTTTTTTTTTTATTCAGACACAGATCTCTTAAAACCTAACTCTTGTTGAGTAGTAATGTCCGTCGCCGTTATCAATTTTACTTCATTGCAAATCTGTTTTTATTATACCCTTCACCACAGATGAAAAAATGGTATATTTAAGTTTGTCATTCCGTATGTAGTTTCTACAATATTGTTTGCCGACCCAATAAAGTAAATATATTCTGACTTCTTATGCATAGCGAAGTTGATTGAGCGATCTCCGTCTGTCCGTGCGTCTTAGTGCCGAGGCAAACTTGATTTCGAAAAAAAGAAATATGTCAGTCGATTAGATATATTGTCCAAAGAAGTGCTATTGGAAATCAGCATGATCGGTCCATATCCTTCGAGGCAGCAGGTAAAACACCACGCCTACCTCTGATTTTTCCATCCTCTTTAGAGCAATAAAGTAACACCAATCAAAAAAAAAAAAAGAAATTATTGGGCGATAGAGAATTAAAAAGCTACCAAAAACATCAAGTGAAAAAATTGGAACTCGCCCATATTTTCCAAATTACGGGGCTCTGAAAATTTCAAATTTTTTAAAATATCAATATGGGTATTATGTTAAAGCTTTTAAAGAGATCTTTAAGGAAATACTAAATTTTTTTAAAAATTTTTAACTTATTAAGAGCCGATGACATTTTTATGAAAAGTTATATATATGGAGTAACAACATTTTTTCATTGTCTTATTCTCTATCACACATATATTTGCTTTTTTGAATTGGAGTTACTTTACTAAACTATATTCACATATATGGTTAAGGCTATATAAGATTCGGCATAGCCGAATAGAGCACTCTTACTTGTTTTTATTCTTTTGGTGTTTTATGGTTTTTGACCTTCCATGCAAGCAAAGATTTTTTTTGTTTCTACTTTTTGTTTTTTCTACACTTGCTCTCTTTTATGGTTTTTCGTTATAGTTTTTGAAATTTTTTTTATTTTAATGTTCTTTTGAATGTGACACTCGTTTGGATAAACAAGGTTTAAGTTAAAAAGACACTTGTGTGCGTTATTATTATTGTTATTTTATTTTTCTTCTTTAATTTGACTTTTTGAAAGAAAAAATCATTTTAAAAATGAGAGTGTGACAACAAAAAAAAAAAAAAAAAAAAATTTGTTTTAAATTGGAAAATACATTTAGACAAAGTGAGAATGCAAATCGAATTTAATACATAAATGTGTATGAGTTTAGTTAACAAATTCAATGCAATTTGTAAAAGGAAGCAAAAGTTTCGAAGCGCAGCTGTTTGTTAGTAACCAAAGCTGAGAATTTGCTTATAAAAATTTTATATTAAATTATTTCTCAAAAAAAAAAAAAAAAAAAAAAAAAAAAAACAAAACAAACAAAAATTTATATCACAAATATGCAAATGACAAAACCTTGTCACTTGATATTTTTCTAGTCAATTTGCACTAAGTTTTAGTGGTTATTCCTTCTAATTAACTGCTTTAAGTTTGATGACTAAATTAGACATGACTTGTTTGTTGATAAATAAGAAAAACATCCATACATATATAAGATAATTAAGAAAAATTGTTTTAAATATTTATTTAAAATTATTTTAAATGATACATATCCTTACTATATAAGTTTATTATTTGAAATTTTTTTATGTTAATTTACTTTATACAAATATTTCATGATATTCTCATGGATTGTTTAAAACTACAAAATGATAAAACACGAACGAACGCTTTATGAAAATTTTTTTCTACGATCTTTTCACGAATGAAAAATTATCATAGTTGAAAATTCTTATAAAAGAGCACATGCATGAAACAAATATTTTTTCATTCGTTACTCTGGGTTCAGTAGTTGGACATGTAAATCAAATTACACGACTATTTTAACATCCTTTAGTATATAATTTTAAATATTTTTACTTTTTATTATACCAGACTTTTTGTCTAAATTTTAAGTGTTTTTATATCACTGTTCAAAAGTATATAATTTTTAGATTTATTTTTGTATTACTTTTTGCAATTGGGAACTATAGCGTAACGCAGTTTTTAAGTTTTATACTAGTATTCTTTACGGTTCATAACACACGTAAATAACGTGTATGTTGTTTGGGAGCACCCTTTAATTTTTTAATTTATTAACTCTTTTCAAATTGGAACAAACCTGTAAGCATAACCTTTCAAATAACAAAAAATTTAAAAATCGGTTCAGACATGACAGATTGATGATATATTGATCATAAATGTTTTCTAATTTTTTTTATATTACTATTACCCATTATATTTTCTTCAGGGCAGCTGGTCCCTCAATAAATATCGTTCCCAACATAAGAGCTAAGTGAACTTATCAATGCATTCGTACGATTTAGCCATTTTTTAATATAATTTTTATGACTTAAATTAATAACGCTGTTTCAACTTTCCAATAAAGTTTAACTTGTCTAAACGCCTAATTAATTTAACATTTCTTTAATATCCAACTCATGCAAGCTCATTTCTGTTATAATATTTATACTGCTTTCGAATTAAAGCAAAAAAAAAAACTTGTTAATATCTAATTTGCAATTTATTTTATTCAGTTTTATTAAATTTACCTCTCCATATTGTAAAACTCTTTGTTAAAAGAGTATACGTTACTTTTATATATCAACAATATATTTAAGGTATCGCTAAGATCCCACATAAGGTGAAAGTATGTATCCCATATTTTGCACCTACTAATCCTTGTGATTTTTTTCCTGCACAGGAGCAAAAAAAACAATAAATGGCAAACATAAATTGACTTTTCTCATAGGAAAACATTGCTTTAAAAAGCTCATATTTCGTTTAATCTTTGAAGCAAAAAAAAAACACCTCCACAAAGAAACATATGCTCATAATTTAACAGTATCATGGTTTTCTTATACCAGATTTTATATCGTCGCTTGAACGACCAACTGGCGTTTGAAGCATTTTATAAATTTTACAGTAGAACATTTTTTGTGGAGTGTTTTATACCGTTTATTCTGTGAGGTAACTTTAATGCACACAGGAATAAAACTTCTACGCAAAATGTAGCATGACTCAGTTAATTTATTGGTGACCTCAGCTTCACACTAGCAACGATATGAGTTTATGTTTGGTGGCCTTAGTGGGAAGTAAAAGTTTGTGTATGTGTTGTGGCAAACAGAAGTCTTGATATTGAAAAAAAAAATTAAAAACCATTAAAAAATCCAACATTTGCAAACGTTAAACGACTTGTATTATTATTTTGTGAAGTGAAAACTTGTAACGTACTCAAAAATTATAGTCGTTAATTATCTTCTCCTTAAAATTTTACTATTTTAAGTTGTTCTAACCTGTCAAAAGCTTTTCTATTTAAACTTGGCTATTTTTGTTCTAACTTTAAAAATCATTTTGTTCCTTCCCTGTGTAAGTACTTTTTGCATAACAATTTACTTTTGCCCTCTGCCACCTTTTTAAAAATTCTAATTATCAATGCCATGTATTCTATCTCAATTTAAAGAAAAAAAAATAAATTAATTAATTAATAATTATAAAAAAAATCAAAGATAAAATAGTTGCGGTAACCATAATATAATAGCAACATATTACTTATAATTCAATAATATTAAATATTAAATAATCAAATTATTATTATTATTATTACATTTATTATTATTATTATAATTATTATTTTTATTATTGTATTATTGTATGCTACAAGCCCCACTATTAATCAAAAACATTTATTTTTCTTTATGTTATATATTTTTTTGTTGCATTTTCTATTTATAGGCAAGTAAAAACGTCTAAATTGTAAAAATAAGAAAACATCTGGCAGCTTTTTAGAGTTATATACTTGTATTTATGTACACGCAGGTAAGAGGCATGTTGGCGTTGTTAGTTAAAAGTTTTATATATGTTTAAAAATTATTGAGTATCTTAACAGAATTTATAAAAATTATATATTTAATTTTTTTACAATAAAAGTGAAGCAATTGAGAAACACTTAAAGAATTTTAAAACAAGAGGGTTTTAAAAATTATTTGTTCGTTTTTAAGAATTAAAGTATGTCCACTTATAGTTGTTATTATCACGTATAAGGACATAAATTTTAAGCCATTAAGGGGCGACATTTGAAATTTAAGCAAGGCACTTTTCACGCTATCCGCTATAACATCAAGTATAAAATATAAAATTCAAAATTAAAAGATGTTTCCATAGACATGTCAAAATTTCAATAGAGTTTTATCTTGACATAAAAGAAACAAAACAGTTTTGCTGTACAATTCTATTCCTTAAAAGAGTGACGAAAAAAAACAGCTTCATTTTTCATTTTGTAGGAAAAAAAAATCTTTTTTTAAATAAAGGACGAAGTAAGTTTTATATTTTATATATAACTTAAGTAAACTCTTAATAAATTTCGTTATTCGTGGGTATAAATGCCATCCTTTTAACTCTTCAATTTAAATATGCCCCTGTTCTTATTTTTTAAAATGTTATTTTAGAAAGTCGTATAAGTCCATGTGGAGCCAAAAAACCTATTTTTTTTCAAATAATTTTAGTAATTATTACTTCGTAATAAAATTTAAAAACATCACTCGAATTCATTGAAGTTGGCCAATATTTTTAAATTAATTTAAACGCAAACCCTTAAATATCTCAATATATAAAAAATGGACTTATACCACTCACAAAAAAGAGCTCAAAATTTTACTTTCTACACAAAATTTTTAATTTTGCTGAAAAAAATTACATTTCGTTCTTATGTTAACGAATGTGCGTAAAATGTTGCATTAAAAATTTTTCATTTCTTTTCACAGAAACACAAATTTCAACAATTCGCACAAAAATCTTTTTTTCCTAAAAGGTTTTTAGAAAAAAAATTAATTTTACTCCAAAATTTTGCCTCATTCCGTATTTACTTTACAACGTGTTTTGGACACTATGTGTTATATATATATATATGAAGAGTTTTGTGGGATGTAGTAGGAAGAAACTTATGTAGGCAGAGGTCAAAAATAATGACGTTAAATAAAGTTAAATCTCATATTTCATGGCACACTGTTCATGTGGCAACAATTATGTTGACATTTATGAGTCGTGTTGGATCAAGTGCTCGTTTATCATTGTCTTTATTATTCGTAGTATAACTAAAGAAAAAACAAAAAGCCTACGAATATATGGAGAAAAATTAACTTCAACCATAACGAGCAGTACAACGCATTAACGGTTTTGATTGCGTTGCTTGGAGACTGCCATAAACTCCAGCAACAATTACAACTACATTCAAAAGAACGGCGACAATAAAACTATTTGTAATGTGAATTCAGGATGTTAAAATGTAAAAAAATATGAATGCCAATTCAGTTCAGCAACAATTATTTGTTAAAATTTGTATGTGTGTATGTGTGCGTATGATATTCAAGTCTCTACATTTTTCGAACGCATGATAACTTTCGTTAATTTTTTTTCTTGTTATTTCTTTTCCAACAATATGTCAATGACACATAACAGAACCTGTGGCATTTAACTAAAGTATGAATACAATTTTATGGAAATCAGTTTCAAGTTTTCCCTGTGGAACAATTTATTGTTATTATATTTATAAATGTTTTTGTGTATGTGTGCATGAATATGTTCATACACATATACGTGAGTACCTGTTGTAGAGTATGACTAATTTATAAATATTATTAATAAGTTATGTCTCCATACGCCGCACATGGCCATTTTTTACTTGAACAGCCAACTTGAAATGCAATAATCACAACCACAAGTGTTCCATATAAGGAAACAAAAGTGCAATATTAATGGAATAATTTTGTAGCAGAAATCGGTTTTCAAAATAAAGAGTACAAATTGCATATAATAATTGCTGATATTTTATAAAAAAGGAAAAAAAATTATTTTTGTATTACTACTATGATTTTAAAAGTTTTGAGTAAATAAAATGAAAACTCAGGTGATTACCTAATACCATACGTGATCGGATTAAATCTTGGTTTCAGTTTAAAAAGGAAGAAGAGACACTCTAGCCCTTTTTAATAAAATCCAATTGTTATATCCATTCAAGAAATAACACCAATCTCATACAAAAATTAATATTTATTTGAAGATATAATTTAACTATTGCTCTTTAATCAAAAACTATTTTCAGTCGATTCAAAAAAAGTCGCCGCTAGAATAAAAGTAACTGAAAAGCGTTGTGTAAAAAGTAAGAGCAAGAGCAAAGGTAGTCATATAACTACGAACTAAATGAAGTATACTTCACTACGCTACAATTCCTCCCCCATTAAAAAAATTATCCAACCGTTTTGGAGCTGCCCATTTTCTTGTTGGTCGCCTTAGTGTCTCTTCTGCATCCTCGCCCGTTTTTAGATCGCCATGTTATTAAACCGTCTCTCTCGTTAACATATTCTGCAGATGTAAAAACTTCTGCAACACATCTATCTTGATCGTCTCTGGGTGTTGCGGGTTCTTCATCTATTAAAGAGAGCGGTCGTAGACTTAATCAAGGAAGAAGCTCCCCAGCTGTCAGATGATACATCTATATATCGTCGCTGCAATTGAAAGAATGTGCCTTGCAAAAACCATTCCATTCGCCAAGACTTTATAGTTACTTGGTCCGGAAGACTTTACTGTTGCTGGCAGCCATCTTTCTTCCGTTTTTGACTTCTTTTCTTCACAACACTACATCACAACACTACAACACAACACTACATCAAATTAAAATTAAAAATTAAATTTAAAATTAAAATTAAATTAAAAATCAAAATTATTAACGTTCGCGGACCTGCATGCTAAAGCTTTCATTTTCATACTGATGCATAATGATGTGAATGCTAAATTTTTAATTTAAAATTTTAAAGCCAGGTTTTATCCATTTAATTTTAATTAATATACATTTTTTGTAATTATTATATATTTCAAGGTAATGACCAATTCATTCGTTAGGTACTTTCATATTATTTTATATATTCTTGGGTATTTACAAATTTCCTTAAGCCATTCTGATTGAAAAATATTATTTATATCTTATAACATTCAGTGTATATAGCGGTTAAAACACTATGTTGTGACTATTTGTTGCACGTTTGGTTATGGAAAAAAAACCTATCCCGTAATGTACTTCGGCATGTTCAAGGTGGAATCGACTAGCTCATAGTTCAAGGCGTTGTTCGGTACCCAAATAGAGATGCGTGCAAGCATAGAAAAAAAATATATGTCATGCCTTATAGATTGCCTAGAAACTATTTAGACTGTTGTTACTGTCTACTGAGGTGCATTGTTTCCCTACCCAAACACTATGCTAATATAGTACACCTATGACATTTGCTACACCTTACGCTTTTATGGCAATGTCCCTTGTAGATAAATTAAGGCAACTATTTATTCATTAGTACTATATTTTAATAACATTCCCTTCTAAAATTTTTTAACAATTCATTTTAAGAAGTAAAATAAAAATGGTAACTTAATTATTAATTTTAATAAATTTATATGATAATTTTAAAAATGAAAAAAAAAAAAATAATAAGTATGTTTATGCTCTCTTTTTGAATCGTTGAGTAATTAGTCAAAATAAATAATTAAAGTGAAATTTATAAGGCAAATAGACAAAGTAAAATTTACATGATTTTAGAGGACTTACTGTTTGATTTTAATAATTATTTTCTTTTTGTAGTTGTTGTTTTACATTTCTGCTTTGCCGATGATTACTGATGATTATTTATGCAATGGCCATTCCACGAATAATTGCTGTAATTGGAAATATGTTTCGCAACAGAAATTTAGAATTTTAATTATGTTAACTACTTACTACCTTTTTATTTGAATCAAACCTAATATGAATTCATGTATATTTTACTTTACCGTTTTTTATTTGCCAGTGTGCTTAAGTTAATAATTTCAATTCATTTTCGGTTTTCTAGTTTTGTGATGCGAGTTGCCCTTCAAGAACGTAGACTTTAAGAGGTTCGAACCTCTCCCACACAGGTATTATTTTATATTGTTAATTAATTTCCAATTTTGATCTTTATACTCTCCTTCCAGTCCTAAATAAATGATAAATCTTTGTTTTGTGAATGAAATCAATTAATGAATGAAAAGAAAGAGTGCATGTGCGTGGTGTACTTTTCTGTTTTTGTCTTCTCCCTTTTACAATTAAGCGACCCAGTGGAAAAAATATTTTTATAGAAGATAATTCTAATTTCTGCGATAATCAATAAATGAAGGCAGCAAACTCCTCAATGCAGAAACGAACTTTTAAACAGCAAACACTTTGCGTAAGGGTTTTATATGTATTTGGGTGCCTGATTTTATTTCCACTTGGTCTTTTTATGCAAGAGCTTTTGCTCTTTATTTCCAAAGTAATTACTAAAGCCTTTAAATTATTAATTATTAAATTTTTTCTGCTGTTTTCTTCTTTTTTTTTTCCTTAGTAAAACGTGTTCACTTCAAGAGATTCTTAGTTAATAGGCAGGAAATGCTAAGAGCGAATCAAACACGAATCGTCTTGATTATTTTGCTCGCATTCAGCAGCGTTAAAGAAGTGTAATACCTAGTTTACTGAAAATAATAAGAGTATTGCCAATTGCAATCAATAAAATTCTATTGACTGACCTTTAATTGTTATTTTGTTATAATTAAAATTATAAAATCCGTAACATATTCTTATAATATATGTGTGTCTAATTAGATTTTGGATATTACAACAAGTTTCCAAAATATTTGCCTATATATTTTTGCAGCTCCCTGAAATTTTTAGCGTCCATCCGCGAAAGTGTTAATTTACCTTTCTATACAAACAAATCACACTGTTGCTTCAGTAGCTCACACTTTAGAATCAGTACATCATCTTTTAGTGCCAGAACTAACTGTTGCTAATTGTTACTAGAACGTGTTCACATACTCAAAAAGCCTGCAGGGATAGAGTAAACAAGTAAGAGTGCTATATTCGTCTATGCCAAATCGTAGATACCCTTCTCCCTTTTTTTGTAAATCAAGTTCAGTGAAGTAACTCCAATCAAAAAAGCAAATATTGGGGTGACAGAGAATTAAAAAATAAGAAAAAATATTAAGGATTACATATCGCAACTTTATTGCAACATAGTCATATCTCAAAAAATTAAAAATTTGTAGTTACTTCAGCAAAACTGCTCTTTTAGACCTTCTGTACATTTTGAAAAAAAAAAATCAGTTTTCTATCCCAAGCTGAACCGAAGTTATAGCAATTGCAATTGAGGCAATTAGATCATAGGACATATGTCTTGAAAACTTAAATCGCATTTTGCATTTTGCCCGCTGCGTCGAAGGACATGGACCGATCTTGTTGATTTCGAATCGCACGTCTTTCGACACTATGCCTAATCGACTGGCGTATTTAAATTTTTATAGGCAAGGATGTACAGCGGACAGATGTACATCGCTCAGCCGACTTCGCTAAGCGTAGAAATTACAAACGGAATGACAAACCCTTTTTCGACTTTTTGTGGTGAATGGTATAAAAAAGAGGGTGAAAATGTGAGAGAGAAAAATTGGTTGCAAGTTTTGGCTAGTAAAATTTTTACTAGCAAGAACTACTCAAGCAGCTGTTTTTTACTTTTGTTTACAAAAGAATTTGCCTAAAAAATTTCTAAAAAAACAAATTTTTGTGACATTGAAGAAAATGAAGGTTTTGGCAGTTAAAAGAATATAAAAATATTATATTTTATTGTTTTGGTTTTTTTCATTAATTAAGCTTAACGTAGCTATAGCAAAACAGAAATTCGGTTTAGAATCTGCTGGGTTAACAACTGTTTTTGTTTTTGTAAGAGTTAGAAGTAAACAAGCCAGTGATGAAACATTTAATGCAATGTCCTTTTTTTCGATGCAAGTTTAATAAGAACGGTAGAATTTTTATGTACAATTATAAATAAGTTGTACACGTGTTTGAAGTTTAGTTAAGAATTAACTATACAATAAAAATAATTTTAAACAGTTCACGTATATAATTTTGCTTAGAGTATTAAATTTAATTTTTCCTTCATTTGGACATTAGTATCCTGGCTTACAGTGGTAAGTCAATTGTTTAATACATATTTTCATTTTAGTACATTTACTTTAAAAATAGTACTATTAAATGGTAACACCGTACAGTTTTTAAGTCTTACATATCATTCCCAAACAATTTTCTTTGCTAATTTTTGCTAGTATAGAGTTTTTTTACTTTTTTACATTTGGAAGAATTGTTTTGAAAATTTATGTGTTACTCTCTCGTTGTTAGTTTTTGCTAGTAAAGCTACTGTACACATGTTTTTTCATAAGACTAATTTCTCTTAGTACCACAAAATCACTCTTTGTACCAGAAACACAAATTTTTGCACCAAAAATTTCTCTTTTACATTAAAGTTTAATTGTTTCGAAGGAAGAATTTATTATGCAAATAGCAAATACTTGAAATTTTTATTAAATATTAACGTTTTACAACAGGATGAGTAAGAATTTTGAAATATGATAAAACACTTTTTAGCGTAAATTTTTTTCTTTAAATCAAATTTAATACCAAAAGGCCTTATTATCCTTTAATATGAATTTTTTTAGTGAAAGTTAATTTTGAAAAAGATTAAATTTTTCAATATTAATAAAAAAAACAAAAATTACTTTATTGTTTCTTAGCTTAATTACCACGCAACTTGCAAAATTTATCTTGAAATTATGCTTTCGTCAATTTGCTTTTACTGATTATTAACTTCTAGCACAAAGTGTTGTTATTATTTTTTATCTCTTGTTTACACAAGTATAATTTCCAAAGTTGGCTAATTATTAGTGGTCATTTTGTTAAAACGACTACTCTCTTGCTTCTTGGCATTTATTGAAATCTTGAAGCTAGCGGGAGGATGAGGAAAAGATCTAAGCAGCTTACAATAGGTTATTATGATAACTTTTGTGGTGTGGCGTACTTAAGATTTGTTTTTTGTATTGTATCAATCTTATGGTTCTTTTTTTATTATATTAGTTTTGTAATTTGCAGTTCCATTGTTTTGAGATTATGAAAAAGTTATACATTTCTTGTTCTTATTTTTTTCTACAACATTTTGTTGTTAATGAAGTGATAGCAAAATTAAATAATAAGTTGATAAAAATAAAGGAAAAACGAGAGAGTAGTTTGTTATTATTAAACAGAACATCGTTAAAAACAGAAGTGTACAATGTAAAAGATAATTAGAAATAAGTAAAGTTTTTAAATTAACTCAAGTTAAATTAGATTAAAAAAAAAGAATTTTTACAGAGGAATTCATGATCAACAAACTTTTCAAACGTGTTTGATTTGAGTAAAGATATACAAGAGATTTAATACATTTTTGATTCACTGTGTTATCGAAACCTTGCGTTATTATTGTTTAACATAGAGAGTTTTTTATGCTTAAAAACTACCCAGCAAAAAATTAGACATTATCTTAAAAAGTACTTGCCATATAATGCCTTACTTTTGTGGTTGCCATGTTTTGTTACTCACTTACAAAACACATTACATTAGTTTCTAAAAAAGGAAGTAGTAATGGGATTAGTTCTTTATGTTAAAAGAGACTACCGTACTAATTGTTCTCATTATTTCCTACAATAATTAATGTAATCGATTCTCAGTAATTGATTATAATAGTCTCATGCCTTGTTAAAATAATTAAGTTGGCAATCTAGTTGGAAATTTCTTCCGTCAAAAATGCTTAATTCCACACTTGATTACCTTTTCAAAAATTTTTTGCTGGGTATTTTTAAAATAGATGGGTGTTTTTTTCAAACATTTTAAAATCAGAAGAGATTAATTTGTATTTCACATTTATAATATTACTTTAACCCTTTACGGCGCAAGAATTCCAATTTCGTTAGTTTTTGGTTAATAGTTGGTAAATAAGCTATTATTATTGGAAAAGTTAATAAAAAAATTTTTATTAATAATTAAGATTATATTTATTGAAAAGAATTATACGTTGCAGAAATGCAACATTGCAGAAATAACTCTAAAAAAAGGTTAAAATTAATGGGTATGAAAATTTTTAAAACACTTGTTCTGCTTATTGTAGTACAAACTAATTCCCCATTTTTCGCAAGATGTTTGCGTTTAGCCTTTGCATTCTGGAAATTTGCATCTCATCCGTTTATCGACCCAAACTGGCCAGTGGACATATGGGTCGAACCTGACATCTATCGTTTCAAATCGTTTCGACGACATTGTCTCTCGTATCGGCGCTAAGCTTATGTTTGCAGACCAATACATTTTTACATTTGGCATATGAAATACTGACATATAATTTACGATACCTATGACCTGACGTATCTTTTGACTGGTTCCATTTACAGGCTTATTGGCATTTTTCTGAACAGAGTATAAATTAGTCTGGTCCCTTATGAATTCGATAATGTCCTCAGTAAATAAATATGAAAATACTTCAAATGGGGTATCCAAGCAAAGTATTTGTGGAGGTAACATCCATGAGATGTTGTTATAGTCTTAGGCACATGACTAGACAATTTTAAAGATTCTTCAGTACCCAGCAAAAAATTTTTGAAAAGGTAATCGAGTGTGGAATTAAGCATTTTTAGCAGAAGTACTTCCCAACTAGATTGCTAACTTAATGATTTTAACAAGGCATGAGACTTTTATAATCAATTACTGAGAATCGATTACATTTATTACTGTTGGAAATAATGAGTACTATTATTACGGTAGTCTCTTTTAACATAAAGAACTAGTTCCATTACTACTTCCTTTTTTAGAAACTAATGTAATGCGTTTTGTAATCGAGTAACAAAATATGGCAATCACAAAAGTAAGTCATTATATGGCAAGTACTTTTTAAGGTAATGTGTAATTTTTTGCTGGGTAGTAGTAGTGTGAGAACCGATTACAGAAGAGAAATCCTTTACAATTCTAACGCTCTGAATGCTGCTGGATGCAGTTGGAAGATTGTTAGTGGGCTCAAATTCATTTTATAAGCCAGGTGATGCTTCTAATTCCTTATCAGAGCTTTTATTTACAATCGCCTTCAACTCATACGTTGGATCGACAGCTAATCGTCATCAGAAAAACCCAGGCCATCTTCACTATCTTCCCATTGTGATATAGAATAGTTTCTAGGTCCTTAGTAGTTAGATTATGCGATTTACGACTCATTTTTATATTGAAGAAGAAATATTCACAATGATAAAAAATAGTCAAATAATACACCTCAACAGGCAATGTTGCATATGTGCAACAAACCAAAATCAGTATAAAACGTAAACGAAATTGGTTTTGCAAAAAAGTATGTAATTAATTATTAAAATATATCCTCTTACCTTTCACTCACACAAATTTCAATAGTCAAATACCCAAAAAATTTTCGAAAAAGAGTTCAAGAGCGCACAACAGGTTGGTAAATGAGTATAACTTAAATGAAATTAATACAAAACTGTTGCTGCCTAGAAAGCTTATTAGTTTTTAAACCGCAAGAATGCTATGTTGCCAAACTGCAACATCGCCTTAAATTGGTATACAACCATACATAATATTTTTACACTTACTTTAAGGGTATGTTGCAGAAATACAACATGACGCCGTAAAGGGTTAAACTTATTAGTAAATAGTCGCATTTTGGTATCAAAAAGGTACCCTTCTGAATCACAATGTAAAATGTTTGCATAAATGCCAGCTCTCTACTCCATAGAATTTTAATTGTATAAGACAATTTACAGAGATAACAGAGAAGAAATACTTTGGTTTATGTGTAGACCTCGTCTAACCAAATATATGTTGATATGAATCCTTCTCGTATCTTTATTTACAAAGTAAGTGTGTTGAATTGATGTTGTTTACAATGTAAACAACCAAAGGAAGATAGATGCGAGGATTGTTATAGAAAGATGTGGCGATACAGAAAATTCAGCATTATGCTGGTGTCTAAATTTTTCTGTTTTCTTTGGAAAACGTTTTCATATATTTGTAAAATAGTTTTTTTTTCTTAAAAATGCGTTTCATTTATAATTATCTTTGTATATAAATCCTAATTTTTTTTTAGAAAAGAAGAAGCGTCCAAGAAATGCCTCCGTTAGACGTCTTTAATGTGGAGAAAGAGCCGCGTTAAAATTTATTGATATATTTTATTTATAAACTCTGTTTTTCTTATTGTTTTTGTTGTTGTTGTAACGGCTGTGCTGCTGCCGACAGTATTTTCCTGAAAAAAGAAAAAAAAACTCAATTATGTGTACGTGTCTCGTGAGGGCTTTGGAGAAAGTCTGTACTACGTTTTGAATTGCCAGGAACCATCCGTTCACGAAAGCGGTTGAGGATACTGCACTAAGCTGGTCTTAATTGTGCTAGAACTGATGACGTTTACCTGGGCAAAAGCCTCTGATTTTCTGAAATCGCGGATTGGTGTTCGTTTAGGACTTTATTAAATTTATAGCAATTTATGGCGTCCGAGACTGCCTGCCGTTGTAAGAGTTTTCGGGTATCTGCAATGGTCATCCGGTTTGTTGCAGATGAAATAGTATCCCGGATGTCATTACGTTAACGCCTAAAGTCCTGCCAGATGTGTCGAGGCGGGGGATCTCGCATTATCAGCTCGTCTTTAAGGAAACTGGTTAGGTGACAAAACACTGGGATTTGCTTGGTCAGTAATTAATTGTGTTGTCTCACCGGTAGCATCTTAGTCTCTTCATGGAGGTGATCTATGTTTGTCATTTCAGCACATCCTGTCGCGATTATGAGTGCAGTTTGTAGAATTTGCCATTTGGTATAACTAAGGAACGAGGTCTAAATCGGGGCAGCATAATTAAGGAGGGACCCAATTGCTTTGTACATTGCCACTATCGTCTCCTTAGTCATTCCTCATGAGGTGCCAGCGAGTTTATTTAGGACTTTGTTTCGAGTCTTCACTTTATGGTGGATATAGGTGGCTTGCGATGAGAAGTGATGGGAGCTGTCGATACGGCGGCCTTTGACCGCTATGTCGAGGTGAAAAGGGGTACTGTTGACTTTAAGGGTGATATCTGAAGTCTACGTTTCTGAAAAACTTCTGAGATCGGGGCCCATCTTAGAAGTTTTTCAGAAACGTAATTATGTCATCAACACCATATTGAGGTGGTGCAGGAAGTTTCGCAAGATGAATTATAAAGAGTATAGGTTACAGTGGCACAACCATTTTTATCTTGCGAAGTTTTGACTTCTGGCCTCTGAATCCAATAAACGCTTGTATACCACTTAAGTAATTGGCAATCCCGCATTTAACATCATTGGGAAAAGTGGAGTTCATGATGTCATTTATCAGCACAGAGGGATCGATTGTATCAAAGGCCTTAGATAAGTCCAAGGCAGTAACAACTGTTCGTTGACATGGTCTCTGCTGATTATGGCCGTCAGTGATTTGGGTATCTATCGTATTCAAAGCCGTTGTGGTGCTATAGGATTCCCTGAAGCCATGTTGGTGTGTAGGGGGTACGAGATGTTGTTTTTGGGTTGGCAGTAGTAACGCTTCTAAAATCTTAACTATGGGTGAAAAAAGGTAGATCAGGCGGTAAGATTCTCCCATTGTAGCGGGTTTGTTTGGCTTTCGTATGGATGCTTATCGTTGTTCGCTGCAAGTGCTTAACTGTTTGTGACAGCCTGATTTTTATTTTCATTTTTATATTTTCAAAATTTTCTCAACCAGCCAATTGCTAAAAAGGAATTAAACGAATTTTCTAAAAGTCTTCCCAGTCGTCTTTTCAAAACTGCTTTAATTTTAAAATGATCTTCTACAATTTTAAGGAAAATAAATAAATTTATTATCACATGATATAGAAGAAAAATAATCAACTTTTAAATGTTTCTATAATTTTTTAATTTTTTTCACCATAAAAATGCCAATTTTGTTACTAAATTTTATTAAGACATTATTCCTTAACTGGGTCTAGGATTTTTTTTAATTTTACAACTTACCCCCAATTCTTTTTGTACTTTTTTCTCTATTTGCTCTTAAACTCATGTTTGGAAAAAATGTGGATGTTTCGTTTACAACGTTCTGCAATCAGTTTTCAATAAACAAACAATTTAAAGGCTTTTGTTTGTGTGAGAAGAACTCTTATTTCTACAAGTATTAGAAAAGAAATCAAGCACATCTAAAGAAGTTTCCTCCCCAGAAAAAAATTGTTCAAGTTTATGCCTTGTTGAGTTTTGTTTTGAAAGAGAGGATTGTGATATCATTTTAAGCAACAATTTAAAGTTGAGCACACACTTATGTCTTACACTCTTGTTTAGCTATGTTTATGTGTGTGTATGTGTCCATTGTATTTTTTGATAATGGGGAATCAAAAATTTTATTTTTAATATTTTACCTTTATGTTCAATGAAAATGTAAGATAATATTTATCTCAATACATTTTTTTTTAAATTGAACTGAAAAAAATGCACATATAAATAATTAATTTAATTTGATTATGATTATTTAGATTAATATTAACAAGATTCCAAATAATAAATTTTCATTTTTACATAAATATTTTTTTCTTTTAAATCTAAATATACATGTATTGTGGCGACAAAAAATTGCTTCTAAGTTATTCACAAATTTGCTTAACAAACCCTCGTAGCGCAACAACTATTACAAACATTGTATGACTATGTTTGTTAGTCATAATTGAATTATAAACGGCTCATTTCATTTCTTTGTGTTGTACAGACAGTTTATATTGTCATTCGTTGTACGTCATATTCGTGTCTATGAGTGTGTGCGATATAGACTTTGTTTGATCATGACTGCTTTCTTTTTACCATTTAAAGAAAATGTTACTTTAAAGATTGTTTAAAAGAGTTAAGACATTCCAATAAAGAAAAAAAGGGATAAAACTTTAAGAAATTATTCACGGGTCAATTAAAGAGACCAGGAATACGCTCTTTTTGTTAACATTATTGTTGAAGTTATAATGTTATTTATGTAATTTTTATGCTATCTTAAGAACCATTACAGAGAGAACAAAGAATAAATGCTTTAGGTTGTGTGTGGATTCCATCTTACTAAATTAATATTGATTAAATTAGTTTAACTGGTTAAATAGATTATGTTTATAATGTACACAACTATAGGTAGATAGATGCAAAGAATGTTGATAAAGGATGTAGCAATCCAGTAAATGCAGCATTACATTCAGGTGGTATCTAGTTTTTCTTGTTTTCTTTGAAAAACCTACACATACATTTGTAAATAATTTTTCTTTCTAAAAAACTTTTTTTTAAATTAAAATAAAAAATTAACATAAGCCAAAATTAATTTTAAATCATTTATAATATTATTTTTTTAATAAAATAAAATGCAGAAATCTTTTTACATTTGTTAAATTTATGAACTGATGTTAAGAAACAGTACCTAATTTGCTTGTTTTAAGAACACTTACTGTCATCACTAAATTAGCGCGTAAAGCGCAAGATAACTGTCACAATTTCTCATGTTCATACAAAATGCATAAAGCGTCCCAAAATAGCACGGCGTCAACGCTTAACATTTGGAAAATCCAATTTTGACAGTGAAGTTGGCTGCTTGTTGGTTTGTTTTGTTTTGTTATGGCTGTAAAGTAATGACAATTTAGTTATTTTCAAGACAAGCTAGCGGTTTTATCTCTTTTTTACTTTTATAAAGCGGGTTTTATAAAATAAAATTAGTTAACATTACTGTTAAAGATACAAAGTTGACGCTGTTATTTAGGGATGACATTCCAGCGCAAAAGCTATGAATTACTTTGCTTTGCGTCTTACGCGCTAATTTAGGGATGTCAGTTAATTGTGAATTGCGCTTGTATTTTTATTTAGATACAATTTGCTAAAGCCAGAAAAAATAAAATATATCTTTAGGCGAAAATGTTAATATCAAGGGAGAGATAATAGGCCGTTGCAAAAAATACAAACAATTTTGAGCAGATTTTTATTATATTTAAAAATGGTCTTGTACTGGGCCTTAAAGGAAGCTGCTATTGAAGGAATAATCCTCTCATTCGATACACGCAAAGAAAAAACATGGTTGAGGTAACCATAATCTAAGAGCAACATATTATGGTTGTATTATATGGTTGTTAACAAAACATAGTATTGTTACATTAAAGCATGGTAAAATCTAAAAATAGTTATTTTATAATATAAACAACAAATGGTTAAATTTAAACATCATCATATGGTTGAAAATGTCATGTTACATAATTGAATTATTATTATTATTGATTTGTTACAAAAGTTATTCATTGCTTATTATATATAATTAAAAGGCTTAAACACATAGGCTACAAGAATCATTTATAAAAAAATATATGTATAATTTATAAGCACAAATAAAGGCATCTTATCTGCATACAATCCCATGTGAATATCCATTTCTGGAGTAAACGTGATATTCTCGTATTGAAGATATACGGTAAGTAATGGTACTTGGTACTGCCTACACATTTATCCAAGACTTCTACGAGTAATACGTTAATCTGGCTTTAAATAAAAAAATACGTAAATGGTTTCACAATTGTGCTTATAACACCAAAATATAGATTTATATGTTAACATACATATGTATATTTCAACTATTTTTGAAATGATTTGCTTACCTTTTTATTTGTTGTCATATTTTCTGTATTATTTTTAATTGTTTTTTTGTACATACATTTTTATTTTTTTAATTTTCTCTAACAATAAAAATAATTTCAACTTTAAGCTGACAAAAAATTACTAAATTGATAGAAAAACATTCTGTCAGACCAAGACCAAAATATTTTTAAGCGGAAACATTATTTTGTTTACTTTTAATCATACTCTGATTAATTTTATATTATTATGGTTAAATATATTATATTATTTTTAATAAGTTATAAAACGTTGGTCGTAGTTCAAATTTTTTTACGCCAAACCAACCATGTTGTATTTTTTGTGCACAGTAACCATATAATGGTTAAACATCAACAAAAACTTGTTTGTTGTGACTGAAGTATTGCTGAAAACAACTATAATTTGTTCTCTGCAACTTAACAATGTTACAAAGAACATATTATGGTTGCTGTGACCATATCCAAGCAATGTTTTTTCTTTGCGTGTACGAAAGTTTTAAGACCAAGTCATTTTCATTATGTTTTTGAACTGAGAAAAAATGGCTGTAAACAAGCACTGGAGATAACGGGAATGACGATTTTTAAAAACGTCAACTATTACGTCTTAACTTCACAAATAGCAAGTGATCATTTATTATCTTAAACGGAGAATCTTTCTGGCATCTTCACGTCAATATAAATCTTGGGTTTCTCTAGGTGATTTACTGTCTCCCTAAACTTATTTGCCTTTATTTTTAAGAAATTTAATACCGGATTTTAACGACAATAACAAATGAATATGCAATTGGTAAATATTAGATTCGTTACAAATATTTTGTAGATTTTTTTTAGAGCAATTGAGACCGTGCTACAATGTCGTTGTATAAGTCAAGTATTCATATTTCTGAGGACCAGATGGATAAGATGTTAATGACTCTGGTTCTACAACTAGTCAACAAATATTTATTCAATAAAGATTGCTTCTTTTTAGTATACTTTGCTTTGATCAATAATGCAGTGTGTTCACCTGAGCAGCACTTCCCTTTTTGAAATAAATAAAAAATCGGACCATTAAAGAATTAAATCTTTGCAAAATACAAGAAATATTTACAAAAAGCCATGTGGTTAGTGATGGAAAATACTTTGAATAAATTATCAACTAATATTTTAATAAATAAAACGATATTTTAATAAATAACAGCCATATAATCACTACCTCAATTGATTGTGCTTAAGGTGGCCACATGATTAATTTTTCAGTAATTTCAGTGGTTCTTTTTCGTGACAAAATAAAGTTAATTTATCTTTAAATTTCTAAAATTAGAAAAATTAATTACAATAAATCGGGCAATAGTAGATTTTTTGTAATTAATTTTTTGGCCAGCCGCCCTTAAAACTAGTGTGATGAAAATTAAAGAGTTATATCCTTCAAATCAACATAAAATTTTGCTATTCTTTTTTTTACTGTCACTAGGTTAGGTTTGGTTGCACAGGCTATCGGCGTAATGAGACCGATTCACTTGGGTCCTAAAGGTCCCGTTGTGTCACGTGGAATAGGATGTGCAAGGATCAGATTCAGGTCCCTACGGTACCATCAAAGATCCATAACCAAACCACCCCGAGGACCGGATGAACGAGTTGATCCTAGCAACATCGCAGACCGATAAGTCTGCAAGACCTCAAACTGACGAAAATGGCCGCTCTATTCCCAAAAAGAGCTGGACAATGGCAGAGCAGATGCTCCATCGTTTCCTCCTCCTCCTCAACCTGACAACTTCTACAGTAGTCATGATGCGGAAGATTCAGTCTCCTAGCATGGGTACTAATGACACAGTGCCCCGTCAGCACAGCCACCAGTGTACCCAGCAGCCCTTGAGGAGACCTCAGTAGACTTGCGGATCTCCCACTGTCATACTCAGGCCACAATGTCCTTGAGACCGTGGAGGTGACCTCTTTAGACCATCTAGACTGCGCGGCTACTGTCACTAAAACAACAAATTTTTTTTTAATAATTCTATTTAGAAATTATTCTTTTAGAGTCTATTACATATTTATTGACTATAAGTTTCCCCCTTTACTTTGTTAAGACTATTTTCTGTTGACTTTTAAACTCATATTTGACAAAAATACAGATGTATAAGTTTCAACATTCAACAATCAGTTTTCAATAAACAAACAATTTAAAAGCTCTTGTTTGTGTAACAAAAAACTATCTTTCTTATTTTCAACAAATATGAAAATAAATTTTCAAGAAAATCTGAAGAAGTTTCCTGTCCAAAAAGCTGTGAAGTTTATGCCCTGTTGAGTTTCCTATTTTTATAAGGGTTGTGATATCATTTTAAGCATCAATTTGTACACACACACATGCACATACTTAGGTTACAGTCTTGCCTTGTTTAACTTTGTGTGTGCCTGTGTGGCTATGTGTCCGTCTATAAATATTTGCTAAATTGTTTGCTGGCTTGTAAAACAGGACTATAAGATTTGATTTCCTCTTTTTATTGCTACTTTTTTTATTAAGGGATTTGTTTGTCATCTTTATTTAAGGCGTTTTTTGTTCTTGTGTTTATTTTTTATTGATATGAAAAGTATAGTGTCTTAGTCCTACTTTTTTATAGAGTATTTTGACTTTGTGCTCCTTCATATTATATTTAATACAAATTTATAATAAATTTATAATTACTGCCACTTCGTTAAACAGTAAAATTTATAAAAAGTTAAGTCTATTCAAAATTAACTTTATTTTTATTTATTAATAATTTATATGGCATCAGTCAGAGTAATACTACAGTTAGAATGAGTTCAGCGGAAATTTAAATGACTTCTAATGAAATTCTTGATTAATTCGGGACTTATACTTTAAGTATTCTCTTTTTGCGTATTTTTTAAGCAAAAATTAAAGTAAACTGTTTTATATATTCAACTTGGATATTTAAACAAAGTAAAACAAGAGGGAGAGATATCAAATAATATAATAATATAACATAAGCTTTTATGTGTTGCATCGCGTTAAAACAACGTTCGCAATTTAAAAAAGTTTTCTCTTCATTCATGGGGTCATTTTACCATCGAAAAGAGCCTTTAGACAGAACTATTGTAGATTTTTATAAACAAGTATCGTAAACAAGCTCATGCGGGCTCACGTACAAAATAAAATCCTTTACAAAGAAAGCCAAATGCGAAACACATAACAGTTTTAAAAAATCATTCTTATTTCTTTTTATTTTGATAATATTGGTATGGTTCAATTATGTATGGAAAAAATATCGGCCAAGTGGCCGCCGCGATGTTACACCTCCATCCGATGCACCCAATTTTCGATGACGACGAGGCATATTAGAGGTTCTATGCCGTTAATGTATCGATTAATCTTATCCTTTAGCTCTTGAGTTGTTGCTAGCTTATCGACGTACACCTTTTCTTTCAAATAACTCCAAAGGAAGAAGTCCAACCTTTGTGGGTGCATTGGTTTTTCGACAATCAATCTTGGATAAGCATTCGCGATTTTCCCTATTGACGAATCCACTGAAGATAATTTTCTTCGAAAATTGATCATTTACTGTCGCTATTTCTTGCCACCAATCTGACCATTGACGACATTTGGAATGATGAAAAGGTTTTAGTTTTTGAGTCAAATGCATCTTGTAAGCGTGTAAATGCAAGACTTTATGCATAATGTTCTTCAACGACGAGCCTCAGAAGGCTATTCAGCTACACTATCGCGAAAAGCAGTAATATTTTCTGCAGTACGAACTGTACGATCATGCACTGGTATTTTCACATCTTCTACAGACCCGGTTTGCTCAAGTTGCTGCAAGATTTTTCTTCTTGTTTTAAACGTCTTTTTGTTTTAAACGCCCATTTTCATAATACGCCTGAATAACTTTAGCGCGTTGATCGATTGTATATCTTTTCACGGTACAAATAAAATTAGTCTGAAATTGAGAAATGTCAAATTAAATGCAGCAAAAACTTGACGTTTAGGACGAACATTAAAAATAAGATTCACAGAAAAAATATGATCATACAAACGGAAAAGAGAAGTCTGCAACTTTGCAATACACTTTAACGCAAATGGGCAGGAGACAAGGGAAATTAATGAATATAGAATTCTAAGAAAAAAGGACGAAGACGATACATTCTTGAAAATATGGAAATCTACAAAACAGGAATGTTTAACAACTTTCACACCACTGAAATAATAAAAACACTCTTACAAACGGAAAAAGACTCACAGATGGTCAGACTTACCTATCCAATAATAAAAAACGGAAACATTAAAATATATACGCCCAATAAAAATGACAGATAGCAACCTCTATAACCCCATTTAAATAGACATTATCCTAGCGGAGAAAATTACCTCAACCCACGGCTATTTATACTACAAATACCTAATAATATCTCGAGAGCCCTAATCACTACGTGGCTTGATATTGATGTTCTCACATTGAAAGCGCTCGCCAAACATACGAAACCAATAGCCAGTGACAACGGTCTTCACCGGAAGGTATGCAAACAGTATAATATTTACTGGCGGAACAACTCAAATTAACTTGATAAAAAATATGCCTTTCTCCGAAAACTAATTGGACTACTTTATCTCATACTGATGTTAAAGAAATAATTTAATAAATGTTTTTAACTATAAATAGAATGTTTTATTTGAGGAATCAATTTAACATTATTATACTCTTTAAACATTCATTGTTACACATGAAAAAACTGTTGTACTTGATACAAATTATGCACATATTTTTTTTAACATTTCCTAACAAAGACAGCCATGTCGAAAAGGTTTTAAACAGAATCAAAGAAAAATTCATACAAAAATAAAATAAAGTAAAATTGTAAAATGACGTACATATTTATATTGTTTTGTTGGAAATTATTTGTATTGAATCAATATAATAAATGAAATTCTGCAATTTTTATAAAATATGTTTCTCGTTTCTTTTTCTTGCTTTTCTTTAGACTGGGAAAGATGTTATTTGTTATGCACTGAGTAACATCTTTGCTAAGAAACATCATTCCTAACAAACCAAGATGTTTCTATAAAGCAACGCCAATGTCGTAAGAAACTGTAGCAGCAACAAGAGAATTAAGGGAAAATACAAGCAATATTTTAAGTTTGAAAAATGTATTATTTTATTGTTATTTTTTAATACTTTATTAAACGCTGCTATTGCAACAAAAAATTATAAAATTTTATTTCCACTTATGACAAACATTAAAAAAAAAAATTTATTAAGACTATAAGGAAATGTGGGATTTAAAATTAAGCAAAAAAAAAATTAAGGGCAAAAGAAACGAGTGCAACATACAATTTGCAATATTCTTTAAAGTTTGTGATTTTCACCACAAGAAGTTTATTTTAAAATTTTAAAGTGAAAGTTCTATTAAAATTTATTTTACTTAAGATTGTGATAATAAAAGATTTTAGATGTCCTTCGTATTCACAATGAAAGCTTGAAAACTAGAACGCACTCTGAACCTTTTATCGAAAAATACTGAAAAGACTTTTATTGCAGCAGGGTAATTATTGAAAATGCCGCTAATGTTTTTTAAAGTTATCAATAACTCTGTGCTACAAAAAATATTTTTTTTCATATTTACAAAATTTAAATAAAGGATTTTGTCGGATAACTATATTTGGTCTTTTGATCCTTTTGCAGGTTCCTAGGGAGAATCGATGCTATGAAAATCTCTAACGATTTCTATAACAAAATTTTATATTAAGTCCTGAACGTAAGAAGCTTAAAAAACATAAAACAATGGAAATACTTGGAATATAAAAATCTATTTCAAGAAAAGTTTCATAGTCAGTGACAGGTGCCGCCAAACTATCCTACAAAATCGGTTGTAAGACGGTCGCTCAATATGATGTCCCTAAAATACCATAAAATAATCAATTGAGATCAAATTTTGTTTTTTGTTTCTAAATTTTTTCAATATCAATTCAACAACATTTTGTCCAGGATATTTCAGTTAAAAGATAATTTTTATTGGATTCTGTTGCTAAAGTAATTTATAAGATCGACCAGTAACTGATTTGTTATTGTTTTGTGAATCAAAAAAATTGTTTTTAATAGTATGTACATGAATTAGTCCGGAGAAGTGACAAAGTACTATAAGTACGAATCCTTTTTAACGAAAAATAAAACTCTTAACTGAAGAATAAACTCATTAATTTCTAAATTCTAAATGAGTGCTTTAATTACGCCTGCACTTGAAACAATATAATTGGTATTCAATTACTTAATATATATATTGTATTTATACTTCATTATTATTGAAGTTTCATTACCATTGAAATATCATTGGCAATATTTGAAATAAAGGTAATGAAAAAATTTTAATAAATAAAATAATAAATAATAAATTAATTTTTGATAGCAACGATGTCGGAAACGAAAAAACCTAAACAATTTATCAACAATTTATCAATTTTAAGAACTTGATATCTGAGATCTAAGGTCTCCTAATATCCTAGCTAGCTGACCTTATTACTAACAAATAAATATTACTTAGGTTTGGGATGGCCTCAAAGTGATAGTAAAATCAAATAAAAAGAAAAACTTAAGAAAATTTTTTGTAAAAAGCAATTGAAGCAGAAAACTATGTTAGTGTTTTAATAAATAATATATTTATTTAATTTTTAAGCACTATGTCTTTTTTATTTTTATATATATTGTCGATATTTCGCTACTCCATTGTGTAGCATCATCAGCAACAAATCAACAAAATCAACAAAAAAGAACAACAAAATGTAATAAAAATTTTTTCAAACTAACATATTTCAACAAACAAAAAATTATTTTGCCAAATAAAAAATTTTTTATAATAAATACAAAGTACAAAATTATTTCTTATTTACTAAATGTCTATAAATCTGAGCTACATTATCTGTGTCTGCCTTAAAATTAATTCTTTGTGCTGTTGGTGTATTAATAATTTGTAACATCTCCAAAATATAACGTCTTTTATAATTGTTTTCTATGTTAATTACTGAAACATTTTCAAAATTGGAATAATGATTTAATCTGGCACAATGAGACGATAATGCAGTTTTTTGTGAATTAATATTTCTATATCTTTGATCAGATTTATGACCAGCAATTTTTGTTTTTAATTTATTTTTCGTTGTTCCTATATATACTTTATTACAAATCTCATTACCGTTTCCGCTAAATGGAATCTTATAGACTAAATTTGATAATTCTTAATTCTTAAATTTGATAATTCTTACCTTTAGTTTTGCTAAATAACCTTTTTAATGTGTAGTGTGTTTTGTATGCCATTTTATATTTATTGCAATCAAAAATTTTTGATTTCACTAATCGTTCTGATATTCCTGGTACATAAATTAAATCATTGGCTCAATTATATGTCTTGTATTAATATTATTCCTATTTCTATACTGTCTTATTAATCTATTAGTAAGATGAATAGGAAAATTATTATCATTTAATACATTTCTAATTATCGCCTTATTCTTTTTATGAAATTCAATATCACTTATCATAAATATCCTTTCTATCAAATTATTAGCTGCATTTATTATATTTCCTTTACTGTGTTTAGAATAAAATTTAATGATTCTTCCAGAAGCTGTTGGTTTTTGGTACCAATCTATTAATAAATTATTTCCACTCCTAATGAGTAAAGTATCTAAATATGGAAGCCTTGAATAACATTCTATTTCTACTGTAAACCTTATACTAGGATTAAATTCATTAAAAGGTTTAAGTAAATTATTAATGCCATTTTCTGATATTATACAAAATAAATCATCAACATATTTGGTCACTATTATTGGTTTAATACTAAGCTTTCCAATACATGTGTCTAGTAGTTTCTCCGTAACAATATCAGCCACAATTGGAGAGGCAGGAGATCCCATTGGTAAACCTTTCTGTTTTAAAAATTTACTATTATATTGGAAATATCTGTTATCTTCTATACAAAATTTAACAATACGTAGAGATAGACACTTTCCTATATTAGTATGTCCTTTAATAATATTCCACTTTTCCTCTATTGTGTTTATTGCTAGATCAACAGGTATGCTTGGAAATAATGACACTACATCTAATGAAATTAACTTTTCATCATCTTTTATTTTTAGGTTCCTAATCTTATTTTTAAATTCTACAGAATTTTTTATGTTATATTTTGAATGTTCAGTTATCTTTTTTAGAATATTGGTTATATATTTACATAGTTCATAAGATGGGGAACTTACACATGAACAAATTGGTCTTAATGGAAAATTATCTTTGTGATATCGAGAATATATATAAAAATAAAAAGGTCAAATAAAAACTTTATTAAAAAGTTTTAATAAATATAAATGAATAGAAACTATTTTGGCTTAAGTTAATTTATTTTTAATTTCTAAAAATCTTCAACTTAAGCCAAAATAATTTATATTCATTTATATAATATTCAAAAATAATTTAATAAAAAAATTAAGTTTTAATAAATATTTTTTTCGTAAATATTACTAATGAAATTTAGTCGGTTTTTATATGGACGCAAGTAATTATAAGTAATGATTCCAGTTTACTTGCTATTGATGGTAAATTTCCTAGCTGCCCTAATTTTCCATTTTTTTGTAGATGTAGCAGTCCTGTAAATAATAAAATATTATTTTTAGTGTAATTATGATAGAGTAAAATAAAAAAAGAAATAATTTAATTTTTTTTTAAATCTCTAGTAAAATGCTTATTGAGCCTAAAAGTAATTACACTTCACACTGAGTAAATAAATTCGATCAATTTGAAAAAGAATTTCGAGAGCTAGTGCGTTCATACTAAAATAGCAAGAAAAATGAGGAAAAAAACGTCGATTAGTACACTAACATCAGTAATGATTAAAATTTGTGAAGAAATAAAGCGAGAAAATGAAAGAAAATATTTATTATAGATAACTAGCGGAGCCTGGCGTGCTTCGCTACGCATTAATATTAACATTGAATACCATGTGTATAAAGTCATAGGCGCCAACGTATTTGTTGTTGTTTTTCTTCTATGGAAAAAATCACATGTTGTCATGAAAAGTCATAACTCACGAACGCTTGATTGATATCTTGATTAGATTACAAGAATGTGTGTTACTCTAAATTTAATTGGTTTCAATACGTGATGTACTTCTGAATGAAAATGATATAAAGTTTAACATTATCCAAATCAGATAAAACAAGTAATAGTTCTATATTCGGCTATGCAGAATCTTATATACCCTTCACCATCTATGTAAATCTGGTTTATTGAAGTAACTCTAATCAAAAAGCAAATATTGGGATGACAGAGAATTAAAAAAAAAATTTTTTTTTTGGTACTGCATATATATAATTTTACATAAAAAAGACATCGGCTCTTAACGGGTTTATCATTTATAAAAAAATTTTACTATTTCCCTAAAGATCTCTTTAAAAGCTTTAAAATGATACCCATATTTATATTTTAAAAAATTTTAAAATTTCAGAGCCCCGTAATTCTCTATCATTCCATATATTTATTTTTTTTTTTTATTGAAGTTACTTTATTGTTCCAAATAACATGAAAAAATTAGAGGTACGCGTGATGTTTTGCCTGCTGCCTCGAAGGACATGGACCGATCGTGCTGATTTCCAAAAGCACCTCTTTCGACACTATATCTGATTGATTGACATATTAATTTTTGTGGAATCAGAGGCAAACTTGATTTCAACACTAACACTGTTGGACAGGCGAACAAGCGGACATCGCTCAATCGACTTCGCTAAGCATAAGAAGTTAGAATATTTATTGGGTCGGAAATGGATATTGTAGAAATTACAAACGGAAGGACAAACTTAGGGTATAATAATTGGTATTGGCTGGTTTTTAAAAGCCGGCTTAAAGTGCCTTAATGTATTCCTTTTTTGGTGCCTTTAAATCTAGAGATTATTTACGAGTATTGTAAGGCTTTATAGTAGAATACCAAATCGTGACTTCTTATAGTGTGATGTTAAGTTTTACCAAGTCATACATTCAGTAGTAGCTGAATGATCAACTATTTGTTAAGTAAATATTTAGTTTGTAAAGTTATGAGTGCTTCAAACTTTAAAAGTTAATGTTCCCATTTCTCATTTTTAACTGGGCTCACCTTTTTAAAATTTTCTTTATTTTTCTACGGTTAAAATCTCTAAACAGCACGATTGAATTTTTAATGCTTACAATACTAATTTTGCATGACATTATTGTTAGAATATAAAACAGACAGATAGTTTTACAATATTGTATTTGAATTTTTTTTGATGTGCTGCCATGATAACACTGATGAAAAAGACGACAATAACTACGGCTACATAAACATCATAGGCTCGCCGATTATGGCGTGACATTCGATGATGACGTTTATATTTGTTACCAGCGTAATTATGAAGCTGTCGCAATTGATAATGGATATTGTTTCATAAAGTCAATATAATTTAGATATAATGTTGAATAATATTGTTAGTTTTAGCTGTGGCAAATCTGATGCTGCATTGCAGTGTCATCTGATGCCAAACAATTTAGAATTTAATATCAGTATTTTGCATTTTATCTTCTAGTTTTATGGAAATGAAGAAAATAGAAAGTTTAAGTGCATTTTGCTTTATTAAAATGGGATAAATTATTTTAGAGATTCAAGGCAAAATAAAAACAAATATAAATAATTTTAGTTTAAAGAACGTTTGTGAATACAATTCACAGTGGAACCTAAGGATATAATACCTTTAGAAAAGTTATCCATTGGGTGCGGATTACGCGCTGGTGGTATCACTACAAATTATTTCTACAAAAGTTAAGCCGCTGCTCGCATTTTTATCAAAGGAAATGATTAACGCACTATGTTCAATAATTTTTTTGTTAAAAATATGGTTGACGTTGATCCGGTTGAGATGTGATTTCAACAGAATGGCTCTGCATGCCCTACGACGAACAGAACCATCGACTTAAAGTCATTATTTATGCTGTAAAGATTGACGCCTTGAAGATCATTCATGTTCAGGTTATTTTTGACATAGGTCCAGTAATGCGCTTAAAAAAAACCAGACCCAAAATTGAATGCCGTGAATCGGCTTCATCAAGAACACCCACATGCCAGAAGTCCTTTTTAAATTTTAATGCCACTTATCGATCTTATGGTTTATTTTATTCAAACTTAATTTTTTTGTGGTTTTTTTCTGACTGAATTCTCTTGGGGTTTAAAAATTACACAATTTCATTAACCACAAGAAGGGCTACAAAACAACATCTTGTTAATGAGATATTAATGAACAAAATATTTATGGTGTTTTATATAATAGCTTTATTTTTTTAGTGCAGCCACAGTCCTGTCAGCAAAAACATATTAACAATTTTTCTTTCTTTGTTAAAAATATTACATTTTTCTTTTTTAAACCAACATTGTATTTTAGTTTGTTGTCTTTTTGTTTAAGTTTTTAAAATAATTAAGAATATACCACTAAATATTGCTAATACGCCATCAGTGTCGGATTCATCATTATCATCAGGTGACCTGTTGTAGTTGTACACAATGGTGCTGCTACATGATGTAATTTTTGCTTTATAAAATGAAAAAAAGCTGCAGTAATAATTTCATATTACATTGTGTTCAAATATTTGCTGTTATTCTTTGTGTTGTTGTTATTATTGTTGTTGTTTCTGTTACTGTGGCTCTGGAAACCATTCAACCATTAAACAAACTGACGTCCATTTTTTTGTTGTTGTTAAGTTGAAAAATTATTTTTCTAGCAACAAATTAAGTGAAATAAAAAAATATTTGTGCAATTTTTATAGTTTTTTTATATTTTCTAATTTAGATAAATTTATGTACGTTGATGCTTTCTGTTTTCTTGACATCCTGTCACGTCGTAAACTAAACTTAAATAAAAAATGTATTTAAAGCAAGAATCAACTAAAACATTGTGTAATGTTTATTTAATTTATTGTTTCAGCAAAAAAAGAAGACTGGTTTACTTTTTATGTGCATTTTTATTTTAGAAAATAATTTTGCACGAAATGAATGGAAATTGATAAAAAAATTTTTTAATTGCTGCTTTAAAGTAACAGCAAAAAGTACCTTTTGAAGAGAAAAGACACGATACAAAATATTTACCTTCCTACATAAGATATTTGTCTCACTGTATATGACAGTAAATACTGCAGTTATCTGGCATATGCTAATGCCTTTAATTTGTGTTTAATAAAAAATTTTTTAGTTTTAATCGGTCGCTTACTGCTGCACTAATAATTTATTGTACTCATATGGATGCCTTTTATAACATTTGTAATTAAAATAGTGTGTTTAAATTTAGAGACCACCAGGGCGGGTCTTCATAATTTGTAATAATTATATTCCTCTGAATAATTTTTTTCTTTCAAAATTTTGTAAAAAAATCTACTAAATCGCCACAGTCTGCCAATAATCCTTGTATGCTTTTAGTTAGATATCGTGTGAAGCTTAACATTTTTATGTGCATGAGTGTAAATTAAATTATTTTGTATCCGCTAATTGATTTGTAAACATTCGCAATAAAAATTTTTGACATTCTGTTTCCTGCTCTTTGTGTTAACAACCGTTTTAATATTTAATGTAAAAAACATTGCATAGAAAGAAATTTTATAGAAAAATATGATTTTTTTTGCAACTGACACGTACAAAATACAAATCATGCATTATAATGTGATGCAATTGTACAGTGGAAAGAAAAGTAAAATAAATTGAATAGTTTTTGAAAACGAAGGAAAAGATTTGTGCTAGTTATGATAGCTATATTTTATAGTCCTCAAACTGGAAACCACATCTTTGGAAACTTAAAATAAATGGGGAAAACTTAAAAATTTGAAGTGCATAAATTGTGATGTAGAATTGAAGAATAAACATGCGAAGGGAGTAGGTAATGTATAGGCTCTACTTAAAATTTACTGGCATTCAAATAAAGGCTTAAACTAGTACAAGTTCGATAATTAAGATGCGTTTTTTCATTAGTGAGCACATTCATTTTTTATAAATACTTAAGGCTAAAATTTCTTACTAACAATTAAAATACATGCAAGCAATTGATAAATATAATAAAATTTATTAACTTTTATTCCCAGAAAAACATTTTAGAAAATGTAATTGAGTGTGGAATTAATCATTTTTAGTGGAAGAATTCCCCAACTAGATACCAATCTAATGATCTAAACAAGGCTGAGAATTGATTACATTATTTAGTTCAGGAAATAATAATGATCAATTTCTTAAGGTATTCTCTTTTAACTTAAAGAAGTAGTCCAATTACTCTGATCAATGATTTTTTTGTTTGAAAATATGGTTGACATTGATTCGGGCCAGCTGCGGTTTCAACTGCGTGGCTCTGCATGCCTTACGACGAACAGAATCTTCGACTTATTAAAATTAAAAGAATTTATGGCAATTGATTACTTATTGTGGGGACGCAAAAAGTCATTATATATGCAGTAAAAATTGATGCCTTGAAGACCACTAGTGTTCAGGTTATTTTTGACATTTGAAAAAATGTGACCCAGAATCAAAAACACTGAATGGACTCCATCAACAACTGCCATGTGCCAAAAATCTTTTTTAAATTTAAATGACACTTATTAATATTATAATTTTTTTAATTAAAAGTTCATTTTTTGCGTCATACTTAAGGAAATTTAAGCCCAGTTTTTAATAACAAAATTTTCATGAGTTCAAACATAATAATTTAACTAAAAACAAACGATTTTTTTAAATGTATAAGATAAAGTGCAATGAAAATATTCATGATTTTTGAGCTACGTCCTTTTTTTGATCGGATATTAAGGAAACTATTTCGCTGTAAATTTGAAAAAAGTAATAGTTGAGTTAGTAATGTTATATAGTTCATAGTTAAGTTATCTTATATATTGAAATGAATAATTTTTTATTAGGTAAAATGCTTTAACGAAATGGAAAAAAAAACAAATATTATTATATCCTTTGCCACAGGTGGAAAGGGCATATCTAAGTTTGTCATCATTCCCTTTGTTATTTCTACAATATCAATTTTCGACCCCATAAAGTGTATATATTTTGAGTTCTTATGCATAGCGCAGTCCATTGAGTGATATCCGTCTGTTCGACCGTGTTCGTGTTGAAATCCACTTTGCCAAGGCCTAGACAAGCTTTAGAAAATTAAATACGCTAATCGATCAGACATAGTGTTGAAAATTTTGCTATTAAAAATCAGCAAGATCGATCCATGTACTTTGAGGCAGCGGGCAAAACACCACTCCTCTCTCTAATCTTTCCACATCTTTTTTGCAACTTTCGTTTGTATTCCTGCAGGTGGTTGTTCTTTAGGATGAAAATTAATAAAAAATTAATGAGCTCTCACCTGATAGAGGAACCTTGTGTTTTACAAATTTTAAAAAACAACCTTAAGCACAAGTTATAATTTTCAAAAAAAGCGGTTACATAAACTTTCCGGTAGAAAAGAATTTTTTAAACCGATTTTTATTTAAACTATTTTTTACTTGCTTACTATTAATTTTTTTTACTTGTAAGAACACATATATAACTACAAATGTATTTGGTGCAACTTTAAAGGCTTTAAATTACATACATATAAAATCGTTACACAGAAAAAAAATTAGAATTTTTTTTATATATCACGACATTTTCAACCATACTATGGTTTTAATTTAACCATTTAATGTTTATATAACATAACATAATTATTTATAGATTTTACCATATTATTGTTATGCTAGACAACAATACGGTTGGAATACCAGCTTTATTATTATAATGTAAATATACTATGATTTGTTAACAACCATATAATACAACCATTATATGTTGCTCTTAGATTACGGTTACCTCAACTTTGTGATTTCTTTACGTGTAAGACGAAATAAAATATATAAGACATCAAAATGAGTAAAAAAAAATAATTGCTTTTGCAGTTTTCTAATTTAACTTGTGCAACTCTAACAATTGCTTTAATATTTTGTATAATAATTTTTTAACTGAATTTTCATTTGATAAAACGAATTTCTATAAATTAAAAAAAAATTATTTAAATTCGAACAATTAAATTATATAAATTAGTTAATATTTGTTTAAATATAATATCAAACATGTTCACACATTTAAAGATTTTAAATGAACATTGTTTATGTTAATCATTTTATTAAATTATTAATAATTTAATCATTGCCAAATGTGTTAGTTTTTCAAATAAATTAAATTTGAAAATTAAATTAAATTTTGCTTTATTTGCTTAATAATTTTTGTGATAGATAACTTCCCTTATTTTAATTTCAAAGTAATTTTTTTCTAATTTACAATCCACTGTATGCAATATAACTCTTTATATATTGGTTATAAACTATAAGTAGTAGTTTTCTATGCATTTCTTTTTCACACACATATTTTCTTGCCATCAATTTAAACTCAATGTTTTTAAATTTAAATACACATTCACGGATACACGCAAACATATGCATATACTTCAATAATACATTCACATATATTATACAATACAATATTTTATTGCATGTACAACAAATATATTATATTTAATGTAGGTGTGTGTGTGTGTGTGTATGTTTGTGCATAGAAGTAAATATATGCTAAGTATTCCCTTTTATGTGAATTTAATTTTTTATTAAGTTTTTCCATACATACATACACGAGCATGTGCATAATATATATTGATTAATATTACTCACAACTATAAAAAAAAAATTTCTATCAAGGTTAAATAATTTTATAAAACAAAATTAACACTGGTCTACAAAAACAAAAATATATAAAAAAATTTAAAAAATATGAAGAAATATAAAGAAATATAAAGAAATAAGTAAAAAATAATAAAAGAGAAAATATAAAAAAAATATTTGATATTTTAGTTTAAAATAATAATTATTTTATGAGAACACACACCAGACATTGAAAACCCTGATAGTTTTAGTGACAAAAATTATTGTATCAAGTTAAAAAATTTTTAATTAAAAAGTAACACCAACTGTTGCGTGGCACAGAAATTTAATATTATAATGGAAGTATAAAAAAAACACTAATCTGTAGTTGTATACCCTTCACCACAAAAAGTGAAAAAGGTATAACTAAGTTTGTCATTCTGTGTGTTATTTCTACAATATCAATTTCCGACCCCATAAACTACATGCACTCTGACTTTTTATGCATCGCTAAGTCGGACTGAGAGATGTCCGTCTGTCCATCCGTGTTAGTGTTGAAATCAAACCGAGGCAAACTTGATTTCAACAGGAAAATAAATATATTGTTAGGTTTTTTCCTTTTTAGTAGAACAAACGTACGGATTCTTTTTATTGCAAATACCACTGTGGCTCATTGTAAATTCTGTATTCAAACTTTATTGCTTTTTTTAGTCTCGTAATTACTAAACATGCGTTATTACTGCAATATTTACAATATTACAATATATATTTTCAGAGTTACGACGCTCTGAAATTTTCAAATGCTTAAAAATATTAATATGGGTATCATTATAAAGATTTTGAAGAGATCTTTAAGGAAATACCAAAGTTTTTTAAAAACGCTTAACCCATTAAGGGCCGATGGTAAAATTATATACATGCAGTACAAAATCTTTTTTTTTTATGTTTTGATTCTCTGTCACCCCAATTTTTGTATATAAGATTCGAATATAGCACTCTTACTTGTTTTATTTAATTAGCTCTATTAACTATTAAGTAATTAAAAACAAGACTAATTTAATCAAATGGCTCTACATCTTAAAGAAATAATTTCTAATTGCAGTATTTAAACTTTCCAAGCTTAATTTCATTTTACGCAAAAATCTCAATATTAAATAATTTTCATGTCAAAACAATAGCTTGACTTAACATCCTTTAATCTCTGTTAGTTTTCTAAAAATTATAACTTTAGGGCAAAAACAGTCATAATTATGATGCAGCAAAAATTAATGAAAATAAAGTTGAGTTTTTATATCATTTCAATTGGATTTTTTCTTTTTTAAATACGAGGGCTGCTCTATATATTTCTGGCCTAATAGTGAAAATGCGAATATTTATAATCAAAAGTGATTTTATTGTTTTTCAATGTATTCTCCAGCATGATTTATACACTTTTGCATGCGCTCAAACCAGTTGTCAAAGCACTTTTTCCACTCCGATTGAGACACCTCTAAAACATGGTTTTTGAACACTTCAACATTTTCTTCTGGCGACGAAAATCGTTGACCACGTATTTTTTTCTTGCTGTGCGGAAACGAGAAGAAGTCATTAGGTGCTTAGACAAGGCTGTACAACGTTTTGGCTGGTCAAAAACGCTCTGATTTGAGACGATGTGTGAGAGCTAGCATTGTCATGGTGAACAATGATTCGTCTTCTCTTGTTGGTTTTCCGAATTTCTCCGATGACTTCAGGCAGACAAATTGTAGTGTACCACTCAGAAGTGACCATCCTACGTTGCTCAAGCGGAACGGTCGCCACATGACCAGTTTTGCCGAAGAAACAGGCGACCACTTGCTTCAAAGTGCTTCTTACACGAACAACTTTGGTTGGATTTTGCTCGTCTTTGAAGATCCACACGGTCCATTGTTGTTTCGTTTCGGGCTCATACGCATAGATCCATGATTCGCCAGCTGTGACGATCTTATAAGCGTTTTTTGAAGCACCGCAATCGTATTTTTGCAACATTTCTTTGCACCAATCGACACGAGCCTTTTTTTGAGCGACTTTCAAATTGTGCGGGATCCAACAAAAACCTTTATTACGGCCAGGTATTCATGCAGTATCGAATGTATGCTGGTGGAAGAAATGTCCAAGGATGTCTCTATCTCTCCGTATGTCGCATGTCGATCTTGCATTATCAGTTCACGCATGGCATCAATGTTCTCTGGCACAACAGCCGTTTTTGGACGACCTTCAAGGAATTTGTCTTTGAGCGAGCTTCGGCCACGATTAAATTCCTTATATCAATTTTTCACAGTGCTACGGGATGGTGCTTTATCGCCATACAAAGATATAAGTTCATCAATGCACTCTTGTCGTGATAATCCACGTTGAAAGTTGTGCAAAATGATGGCACGAAAATGTTTACGAGTTAATTCCATTTTTTTTCTATATTAATTTTTTCAAGTCACTGTTAACAACACAAATATTGGTCGTACGTCAAAACGTTTTGAGTACGACTATGCTTAAAAATGACAAACTTTCCAATGGAAATGTCAGATTGCACTTGGCACCACTCAGTGTTGCCAGGCCAGAAATATAAATAGCAGCCCTCGTATTGATTCTTGAATTCTATACATCAAATTTCCATTTTAATCAAAAATATATTTTGCCTACAGTTATTGGTTTTTTGTTAATCGAATTGTTATGTCTAATACTTGTGATCTTTTTGTGTTAGTTATTGTTTTATTAAAGAATTGTTGTTTTGTTTCCTCTTTATTTTTATGCTGCCAACTTTTTTGTAGCAAATTTTCTTTTTTACTACAATTGTTGTCCTAAGGCCAACAAAGCAACTTTTGATGGTTATTAGTGTGTATTTTTTCTAGTAATATTTTTCCTAAGTTTCTTTTTGTAATTTAATACGTGTTTTTTGCAAAAGTTTTTAAACCTTACAATGAGAAGAGGAAAAAATTAAATAAAAAAAACAAAAGGAATTCAGAATCATACTGATTAAAAATTTCCTTTAGAAGGACACGCATTTGAAATGACAATTTAAACCGTTGGCCTGAGCAATTAAATCATTTAATTAGGGATGCTTTTTCGATAGAACTAGAAACGTGATCTGGACGTCCTATTTTAGGCTACTTTGTCAAGCTCGTCTTGCCGCAATTTACGAAAAACTTGAAAGCTTTTTTGTTGCTGGTTTGACAACATATGTGGCCCGACAGGTCAATTTTCCGAATTTTGATTTCAATAAGTTGATATTTTCGCTCGCCGCCATTCTATTGAAACCACATTTCGACTGGATGAATGTCGTACACATTTTCAAACAAGCATTCATTTATTATGATGTGGTAATGATATCCATCGCATGTAACACACGCTCCAGCTTTATAAGGTGCAGTAATGCCATCACAACAACCGGTGCATTTTTGTAAATGTAGTGGACTCTGCAGTGTCTGTAGTTGCAATACTTTTGCAACAATTTCTTTTTTTTTAACCTAAAAGGCGAAACAGAGCCTCATCTTTGAACCCCATTTTGCGTCTCTAAATTTCGTGAATTGATGAAAGATTTTCAAAGCAAATTTGAATACTCTTAGTGGGTTCTGAGAGCGTTAATCTCTTAAAGATTATTTCCCATAGAATAAATGATCGTAGTATGTTGGGGGGTAGGGGGTTTATTATAAACTTTATGATAAAAAAATCTTTCTTATCTAAATGCAATTTTCTAATCTTCTTAGCTTTTCCTATGACTTGATTCCATATTCAACTTCAATCAGTGTGGTCGGTGCTTTTTGCTCATTTATGCTGCTTTATTTACGTATTTTAAACAGTACTTCCTTTGGAACTACTTTTTTGATTGAAGTAAATCCTTTTTTAAGCCGAGTATAAAAAAAAGAAGAGGATATTAATTCGACTGAATGAAGCTTATTTTTTATATTTGCGCTCCACAAATCAGTCATTTCTGAATCGATTTTAAATTTGAACCGTTATAGACAAATGCTTGCAAGTTGTCAAGTTGCCGATTGCTATGACCGTTATAGTAACAAGTATTAATATTCAAAACAATAAATTAAGGGTGTCCTAATAGGTAATTTAATTTGATGTTTAAGGCCATACATTTGAACAGTTGCAGACAGACGCTTGAAACTTACAAAGAACCTTTATTTCTAACTCCGCTCTTACAACAAATTAAAAAATTGGGATTTTAAAATTAAAGCGTATTGCAATAGTTGATGTAATTTGATGTTCGTGGCCAAACTTTTGAACCATTATAAACAGACATCTGAAACTTACAAGGGACCTGTATTGCTAAGTCCTCTAAAATAGCAGGTTTATAATTTGAATCTAGGATTTAAAGGGTGTTCCCAAAATTAATGTAATTTGACCTATTCGGCCGTAGCTTTTTACCGTTTTATACAGATACTTAAATTTATACAGAATGTCCACCACTTTATTGAGTATAAGAAGTATAAGTATTTTGAATTATAAATTAAAGGGTGTTACAATATTTGATGAAATTTTATGTTTATGGCTAACTGTTAAGCCGTTGTAGACAAAAATTTGAAATTTACAAGAACCTGATTGCTAAATCCACTACAAGAGCAAGTATAAAATTTGAATTTGGAAATTGTATATGTATATTGTAGACGTTCTGTTAAAATTAAGTAGGAGCTGTTGTGTAATCTAAGTCTGTTATAACAAGTGCAAAGTTTGCTGATGATATATATTAGGGAGTACAGCAGTTAATGTAATATGAAGTATGTTGGCATACTTTTTTTTTGGATTTTTTTTAGTTAATTAAGTGCTTAAATACTAAATGAAGTCATTAAAGTAGAACAGAAAGTAAAATAATAATATCGTTTTTAAAAATTAAATGAAAGCATTATACCCCTTTATAAGCCATTGCTACCTGCCACCTGTCTGATGTAAAGATAACCTTTGATATAAATTAAAAAAAAAACTAATTTTGTATAAATTATTTTTATTTTCCACAAATTTCTTGCAGCGTATAATCCACAAATTTCTTGCAGCGTATAAAGTTAAATTTTTAAACACATAAAACTTCATTGTTAAAAAAAATAAAAACAATTTAAACAAATTGCATGTTGTTGTACAGAATCGTAATACAATGTGCAAGAGTGCGTGCGACCTTAAGTCTGTGACCACATGTGTCTTTTTTATGATGATAAACATTGGTGAATATGAAATCATTTGCTTTAACAAATTCCAGCTTGTGTAGTTTGTGAGCATTTTGGAAGCCGTAGATATTAATTATTTGCATTTGATATCTATTTTCTCGGTGTTCATGTTCTAAAGAATAAAGGGTATATTACCACAAGAAGTGGAAAAAGGGTATATCTAAGATTGTCATTTATTTCTGTAGTTTCTACAATAAACATTTTCGCCTCCATAAAGTATATTTATTCTGAGTTCTTATGCATAGCGAATATGATTGAGCAATGTCCGTTTGTCCAACCCTGATAGAGAAAATTTTAAAACGCCAATCGATCAGACATAGTTTCGAAGAGTTAAGCAAGATCGGGCCATGTCCTTCTATGAGGCAGACATAGCATTTGAAACAATAAAGCAATTCCAATCACAAAAAAATTAATATATTTGGCGACAGAGAGTTTAAAACTAAGAAAAACACAGCCAGTGGAAAAATTGGCGCTCGCTCATATTTTCCGAGTTATGACCCTCTGAAGTTTTCATAGAAAAGTGCGATTATGAACTATATTTTTCAAGATATCAATATGGGTATCATTTGAAAGCTTTTGAAGAAATATTTTACGAAATACTAAATCTAAAAAAAAAAAATTCTTAACCCATTAAGAGCAGATGACATTTTTATGTAAAATAATATATATGTAGTACTTAATTGTTTCCTCATTTTTTTAATTTTCTGTCAGCTCAATATTTGTTTTTTCATTGAAGTTACTTTACTAAACTAGATTTACAATAATGATGAAGGGTTTATAACATACGACGTAGCTGAATATAGTACTCTTACTTGTCTTTAAATTTTTTGGTTTTGATTTTTTAAGTTTTAAGTATTATTTTTAAATAAAAAAAAAATAGTTTAAAAAAGTTATAGTTCGTTATATTATTCAGGTTTCCGTGTTTGTTCATTATTTTCATAAAAAAAAACAAAACTTTATGATAATCTCACTTAAGCCGTAAGGACAAGAAATGCTCCTTTTTTGTATTTCACTAAATACATGTTCATATCCAAATTCATTCTCACGTATTCCGATGCATACCAACGATTTATTGCTTTTAAGTTTATTTAACATTACTTTGCTCCTTCAATTATGATTTGTTTTATTTTTATATTGAAGTTGCAGTTGTTTTTCTTTTTTTTCATTCAACCCTTTAAGATATTTTAACTTTAAACTAAAATTACAATAGTTGAGAGCCAGAGAAAGAAAAACTAAGGAAATGCTTTTTTACTTTCAATTCGTCTTATATTTATTGAGTAGAAATATTATTACAATCTTCATTGTTCTATAGCATTAACAAATCTGCTTTCTCTATTTCGTTTTCCATTCATCTTGAAAGTTAAAACAGATTTTGTAATTCTTTTGTTGCATTTCTTTTTCCACTAATCAGTCGATTTTATTTTATTTTCCCTTTCTTTCCTTTTTTTTTATTTTATTATCCATATTTGTATTTTTTATTTGGTTTTGCAATTTGCTTCAATATCCGCTTATATTTTATTTTTTTTTTGTTGCCTAGAAAAAAATAGTTCATTTTATTTGTTACTTAAGATTCTATTGTTTTATTATCCTGCACTTATTTGCAGGAAATGATATAAGTTGCATATTTTTTTTGTTTTTAACGTTATCTTTGAAATAATGGGAAAATATATTTTATGGTCTCATTTAGTAGTAATAACATATGCCAGCCTAAGCATCATTTGTTCAGTAAAATATTAACTGCCGTATTCATAGAAAATAAAATAATTTTGAAATTTGTTTTATGACAAGTTTTTCATACAAATTTGTCCTAAAATATATTTCAAATCTATTTTGATTTTCTATGAATACCGCAGTAAAAGTTTAAAGATTCATGAATGTGTAAAATAATTGAAATTTCAGATTTTAAATTTTTTTGTTTTATTTATTTTTATTTTAAATTATAAATGTTTATTTAGATTATCACGAAAACTAAGTTTTTAAATAAGTCATTTTATTTAATTAAAAAAAAAAACTTTATTTGCAATTATATCGGGTGTTTTTTTTTAAGCCCGATAGAAATTTTAATTATAAAAAATAACATTAAAAATTAAATTTATTTGAAAAATGTTTTCTTATTATTTGCAGTAAATTCTGGACAATCATTATAAATAGAGTCTCGCTTGAACAACTCTATCAAATTATCCAAGTTTATTTTTTTGCAAATCAGTCATCAATTCGAAAAACTTATAGACGTGATATCTATGGTGCACAAATCGTCCCTCTGAGCAAGCATCCGTCAAACTGTGGATAGATTTCGTATCACATACTCTCTAGAGAATGCAATAACACTAAAACGTCGAAGGAATGTGCGTACTGAAAAGAAAATATCGCTGCTGTAAACGAAAGTGTGGAAGAAGCTCCTAATTTATTGATTCGTGGTCGGTCGCAGGAATGGGGTCTCTGTCCGTCCCTTACGTGGAATATTTTGCGCCAAGGTCTTGGTCTACATCCATATTATATCCAGCTAGTGCAGGAATTAAAGCCACGAGACCATTATATGCGTAGTTCTTTAGTCGATTGGGCTGTAGAGCAGTTAGTAACTGACCAGTTGTTTTATCGCCAAATTATGTTCAGCCATGAGGCTCATTTTTGGCTAGCGGGTTTGTCAATAAGCAGAATTGCGCATATGGAATGAGACCAATTCTTAACATTCCCTACAGACTCTATTGCATCCAAAAAAATGCCCCGTTTACACACTGGTGGTACCATCGGAATTTATACCTTTAAAAATGAGGCCGCACCGTGATTAATGATTTTTTGTTTGAAAATATCGATAACATTGATCCGAACGAAATGTGGTATCAACAAGATGGCGCTATGTGTCATACGGCGACCGCATCCATCGAGTTATTGTATTAAAATTTAGCGACACTTTGAATTAAAAAAATGGATCTGTCAATTGGTTTCCAAAGTCATGCGATTTGACACCTCTAGATTATTTCCTGTGGGGCCTCGTGAAGTCACTGGCTTACGCTAATAAACCAGCAACAATTGAAGCTATGGAGGCCAGCAGCAGTACTTGAAAAATTGACCCAGAATGCGCTCCGTAATGAGCAGGCGCGGTGGCCATATACCTGAAATCATTTTTATATATTACTGCCATGTTCATATCTTTCGTATAAAAAATTACTCATTAGAATTAAATTTTTTATGTTATTTTTTACAATAAAAAATACTATCGGGCTTTAAAAAATCTTAACAATTTTCTGCTTATGTGAGAGTAGTTTTAATTAATTTTATCTAAGCTTCAAATACGATTTAGTGTTTGTATTACGAAAAATAACATAAAATATTGCAAAGATATTTAAGGCAACAAACTGATAATATATTATATAAATTAATTAAAAACATTAGTAAACAAACTGTTAAAAAAAAACCTTTTTTAATAAGAATTTCAGCTTCTTTTTATTTCAAAATTACACTTTTGTGTAGCAGGTATTTTGATTAAACACATCAACTTATTTGCTAATTATTCCAGTTCAATAATTTCAAATGGCTCTCATGGCATTTTTATGTTCATATATTTTGTCTTGAAACAAGAAGACCTTTCGATTATGTTATTCATCTAATTGATTTTTGTATTTATCTTATCTTTGATTGCTTGTTTATAAATTGAAATCTCTTTGGCAAAATAATCATCATCATTTTTGTGTTTGTTCATTAAACACATTCTTACACATGGACACATACAGTTTCAGTATAGTCCTTTGGTAAACGATTAAACTTCTTCTCTTCTCTTCGTTAATCGACTAATTGGAATTAATAATAAAATGTTTTTAGCTCATGTCGTATGTTAAAGTAAAGAAGAAGCATAAAGAAAAATATCATGCAAATAACATGATTTTTAAGAATCTGATTTTTTTAAATTAATTTAAGTAAACTATTTTTACAAGATCCTTGAGTTAATATATAAATATACCATCGAGGTAATTATCATATTTAATTTGTTTAGTTAATGGACTTCAGAGTCATCAAGTGATATATTGTAATTATTTTTATTTATTTTCTACAAAAGGGTTTTTGTTGACAAAAATTACACGATGATGGATAAATACTAATTCACAAATGATACGAATATATTTTGGCTTTTGATGGTTACTGGTGCGTATGATTAACTTTAGTTTTTTAATTCAATAGCAATTATACGCAACGGCAACGAACTAAAAAAGCTGCAATAATATTAACTATTTTAGATAAATAATGTAGTACATCTCTTGCTATGAAACTTTTTAGGTTGGTGCTCAATTATGGCTAAATAATGGATCACAGATTGATCTAAGATATCGAATACATTTTTTCAGCTTTATTGAACCAAAATGGATTCAAATGAGAAAAAACTATGAACAGGAATAGTTTCAGGTGTTAAAAACAAAATTGTTTTATAAAAGGAAATATAAAAAGAATAAAAATAAAAGAAAATATCAGACGACACTTTAATTTAATGCTTGAGAAGTACCGTATATATATACTCATTTTATTTTCGACTACAAGCAAAAATCCAAAGGTAAGATCATAGAACTTAAATAAAGAAAATCTATGATCTGCTGTAAAATGTATGAAAGTGCATTTTTATTGTAAAAAATACAAAATTATAACAACTGAATTAAAACTAATTTCAACTTAAGTTAATTTTTATTTTAATTACTAAAAATTATTAAAAAAAAAATTTTTTTTTAAATGTATGCGGACGTTTTTCAAAGAAAATAATGAAAATAAGACACTAGTAGGAGCAGTATCCATAAATAATCAATATTTTGTTGGTTATACGAAGTCCACACCCGTCGACATGTGACTATGTATCTTCCTATGCAGAATTTCTTTAAGTGAAGCGATTATACTCAGATCACAAAGCACATAAAATATTTTTTTTTTTGTGGAAAGAAACAACAAGAACTTTTGCTGATACGCTGCACTGTTTGAAGGCGTTTCCAAAAAATAACACCCAGCACTAAGGAAATGATACCTAGTTATGTACTGAATTGTACCAGAACTAGAACATAATGTTATAGGGAGAAGGATAGAGGGAGTAGTGCTTGTGGACATTTGAATCTTTGCACAATGAGAGTTACAGGAAAGACTTCCCTATGAATTTTATATGAACTATTCGTCTACGAAACGAATTTTCACTGTTATGCGTAGTGCAATTCATTGGCTAATCGACCTCAAAGGAATGTGCTCGTTATGAAAGTTGCGATGCGTAAATAATTATGGTTTTCAGGAACAAGTTCCCTGATCCACATTCCGTTATAATAATGACAAAACAGTGAAACACATCCTACATTGTGCCTATGCTCTAAAGAATCAATAGAGCTGGATACCCTACTCTCACCGAGCCGAGTAACTCCAAAATAGTCTTTGAGCACCAGCCCATACATGAGAGTTGTATTCATTTTTTCTTGCCTGATAAGTGTGGCTTAGATAGCGATCAGATGGAGTAAAGTATTTCTTATAGCGTTTTGGAAAATCTAAGCACTTGGCAGCTTATTTTGCGACTTGACAAATATGATTGTTCCACCGAACATTGCATTTAATCTTCATGTCATGAACATCGTGCGCTTCACCTACCACTAAAGATAAGGCAGCATATTACCGTGCGAAAGCACTCAGCCAGACTCCATTCATAGATTTCACTATTTAGGGAATCATCAATGAGCTTTCACATAGCCCCGTTATTTAAACGGCTTGGCCTTCCGCAAAATAAATATGAATGGCATATGCTACTGTCATATCCAAAAGAATAGTTATGGTGGGAAGTTTAACGTAGAAGGTCGTTAAGAAAAATAAGAAATAGGGTAGGAGACAGGACGGGACCTTGCGGTCCCATGAACACGTTTGATGAGATCCCATCTACAACAACTAAATACTGCGATCTCTGCGAAAGCTCAATATAAATTGAAGCCATCGCTCAAACACCAAAAGTTGCATTATGAAACACTGCATTATGAAACACATTATTGAACACCCTGGAAATACCCAGCAAAAAATTAGAAATTTTCTTAAAAAGTACTTGCCATATAATGTCTTACTGTTGTGATTACCGTATTTTGTTACTTGCCTACAAAACACATTACATTTATTCGCAAAAAAGGTGGTAGTTATTGAAGTAGTTCTTTAAGTTAAAAGAGACAACATTTAAATATGTACCAATGATCATCATAATTTCTTACAACAATTGATCTAATCAATTATCAGTAATTGATTATAAAAGTCTCATGTCTTGTTAAAATTATTAGATTGGTAGCGCAGTTAGGAAGTCTTTCTGCCAAAAATACTTAATTGCACACTCGATTACCTTTTCTAAATTTTTTTTCTGGGTATCTAAAACCACCACTTTTCTTTGGCCGCAATAGTGAATGCATGGACACTTTTTTTCTGAAACGAAGGCCAGTAATTCACCCGTAGAGCGTCCCCTACGGAAGCCCTTTTGCTGGTCACTAAGGAAAATAGTTATCGATACTGCTAACGAACACTAAATTCTGTTAAGACTATTAAACATTTCACTATGAAAATTTATTATTTGGAATAAATATTACACCATATTCTGATGAAATATTTATTATTTAAAATTATAAAAATAAGTATTACGGCGGGGGAAGCATATCCATCCATTTCGCTGCTGCTTTTAAAGCTCAGCAGTGGATTCTACCCAAATTTTGTCTAAAAAAGTCTTATATAAAAAGCCAAATTGATTAAATGAAAACTTCATTGAATCAAACAAAAAAAAAAAAACAATAAAAACCATTTTTAGTATTTTTTCCTTTCCATTACATTTCATTGGCAAAGTAATGCCTATGAAAAAAAATTTAATTACCATTTAATGGTCGTCATTTTATTTTAAGTATAATTGCTATTATTAATGGTAATGAAATTTTAATGAAATCGTTTAATTACTAATTATAATTTAATTTTTTGATAGCAGAAACTTCAAAAAATTATGCATAAAATAAATTAACCTTAACACTGTTGTAGATAGACCTATATTTGATAATTTTAATAAATTAACATTTTTAACAATTGAGTAACCATTTTTGTATTTTCTTTAATTTTTCTAAATAAGTTATCCCATGAAATAATAATATTTGAGGAAGTCAAGCACAATTAATGTCAAATATAAAAAAGAATCAAATAATAAATTTTTATATAAATTTAGTTTCATGTGCATATTGCTTATTAATAAAAATTGTTTACAATTGTTTACAATTTTTATTTTTATTTTATTTTTTTTTCTAATCTTTCAAATACATATGAATGGTTCCCAATTAAATCCCTTCCCTGAAAGAATACTAATAATTGTTACTCAATGCTTAATGTGTTTTTTGTTTTATTGATTCCATGATGTTCTCATTTATTCAATTTGACTTTTGATATAAGACTCTTAGGTTTTCTATACAAAATTTGTATAGAACCCAAGCAATAATAGCAGTAGTAAAATCGCTGTAGTAATACATTTCATTTATTAGTTTTTTAGTTTTAAAGAATATAATGATATAATTATATTTCAATAAATCAATCACAATTTAAGTAAATTAACTTTTAAAGATCCTAAGAAAATTAAATATGAATGAATATGCTTTAGAAACATGCTTTTACAATATAAAAATTGACGTAACTACTTGTTTTACACCTGCATTAATTAACGCTTTTTATTAATTTTTATTTCGTAGATATCAAACTAAAGTTAAACTTACTACAGAATAAGTTTTATAACTACATCATTTGCTATGAATTTCTTTAAAACGTAATATCCTTGATAATACTGTGAAACTTCTATGAACTTTATAAGAAAATTAAAAATCTAATTTAATATTTTTTAATTGCAAAGTTATGCAAACTGATAAAAAGAATCTTAATTTTATATCGAAATGTAAGTTTAAATAAACTATGAATATTTGTATGTGCATACGAGGGCCGCTCTATATATTTCTGGCCTAATAGTGAAAATGCGAATATTTATAATCAAAAATGGTTTTATTGTTTTTCAAGGTATTCTCCAGCATGATTTATACACTTTTGCATGCGCTCAAACCAGTTGTCGAAGCACTTTTTCCACTCCGATTGAGACACCTCTAAAACATGGTTTTTGAACACTTCAACAGCTTCTTCTGGCGACGAAAATCGTTGACCACGTTGATGTGCGGAAACAAGAAGAAGTCATTAGGTGCCAAGTCAGGGCTGTACGGCGGATGACGTTTTGGCCGGTCAAAAACGCTCTGGTTTGAGCCGATGTGTGAGAGCTCGAATTGTCATAGTGAATAATGATTCGTCTTCTCTTGTTGGTTTTTCGAATTTCTCCGATGACTTCAGGCAAACAAATTGTAGTGTACCACTCAGAAGTGACCGTCCTACGTTGCTCAAGCGTAACAGTCGCCGCATGACCAGTTTCGCCGAAGAAACAGGCGACCATTTGCTTCGAAGTGTTTCTTCCACCAACAACTTTCGTTGGATTTTACTCGTTTTTGAAGACCCACACGGTCGATTGTTGTTTCGTTTCGGGCTCATACGTATAGATCCATGATTCGTCACCTGTGACGATCTTATTAACGTCTTTTGAAGCACCGCAAACGTATTTTTGCAACATTTCTTTGCACCAATCGACACGAGCCTTTTTTTGAGCGACTTTCAAATTGTGCGGGATCCAACGAGAACAAACCTTTTTTACGGCCAGGTGTTCATGCAGTATCGAATGTATGCTGGTGGAAGAAATGTCCAAGGATGTATCTATTCCTCGGTATGTCGCATGTCGATCTTGCATTATGAGTTCACGCACGGCATCAATGTTCTCTGGCACAACAGCCGTTTTTGGACGACCTTCACGGAATTCGTCTTTGAGCGAGCTTTGGCCACGATTAAATTCATTATACCAATTTTTCATAGTGCTATGGGATGGTGCTTTATCGCCATACAAAGATTTAAGTTCATCAATGCACTCTTGTCGTGATAATCCATGTCGAAAGTTTTGAAAAATGATGGCACGAAAATGTTCACGAGTTAATTCCATTTTTTTCTATATTAATTTTTTCAAGTCACTGTAAACAACACAAATAATGGTCGTACGTCAAAACGTTTTGAGTACGATTATGCTTAAAAATGACAAACTTTCCAATGAAAATGTCAGATTGCACTTGGCAGCACTCAGTGCTGCCAGGCCAGAAATATATATAGTAGCCCTCGTACCTTTTCAAGTTTATACATTTTCTGTAGTTCATTTTTATTAATTCATATACTTAACTTTGCATGTTTTTAACAAAAAAAATGTTTATTTTCTATTGTGTGGGAATTATGTAAAATACAAACTCTGAACATATAATAATAAAAATAATATCAACAAAAAGAAATACCGTAGGCTAAATAAGTATTGTAGTAACTAAATGAATATGTTATAAAGAGATATCTTCAAATTAAAACAATAGAAATAAAAAAACTTTAAAAATGAATGTGCTACGATAAGAGCATATGGAGGTTTTTAATGTGAATATAAAAAAGTTTATGATAATTAGAAAAACAAAAATTTATACACTAACATTCTATTTAAATAGAAATTCTTGCTGTAAAGGGTTATTTGATTTTCTATCGTGTTTACAATTTGTTTTTAACTATTTAATATCTGAGAGATAAGTATAAAATAAAACGAAAAACTGCAGGAGTAAATTACAGTTTTAACTTGTTGACCTCATTTGGATCACTTTAAGCGGATGATGCAACATATTTTTACTCTGCTGTTTTTATTAATTGTAGTTTCTTTACGTGACATGAAAGCCAAATTTATTACAAAGGTGTCGCTTATTGGTGCGAATTTTAAAATAAGGCTGTTTCAGCAGAGGCTGTTAAGCATTAACCACATACGCCGCAGCAGGATATACGAGCACACGACAATAAATGACGCTAGAAACGTTTGTCGTCTTGTACACAGCTACATAATCATTTTGAAGGCAGCAGCTTTATAATAAATATATGATTTTATTGTATATCAGTAATGTCACTTTAGCGATTTTTAAAGAAGCAGCTCTGATTTATAATTAAAAAATATTTTAACTATTATGAAAAAAATATTCTATATTTTAACCAAAGATCCTAAGGATCCCCTCACAAAATTTTACTAAAATTTAACCAGCAGCTTGAACATGCTGCGAACGCAGACAGACAAAAATACCAAATCAATTACTATCTTACCAATATTTTACCAATTTTCATCATGTACAGAAATGATCCTGTTACAGTTTTATTATAGATGTACATTTAAATCTTAAAATAAATAATAAATTATTGAAACTTTTAACTTTATAGTACTGACATCACTCAACTGTTTGTTGTCGCCAACAAAAATAGAAATAAGTTTAAATCGACTGCAGCGGCAAATTCAGCCTAGACAACAACCTGCCGCCTTGTTGTCTTGTCGTTGTAAAAATAATCATATTCATATAAACACATGTATTCTATTCTTCACATTTTGCAGAAAAAATATATTTGAAGTGAAGAATATATGTGTATATTTCAAAGCAAATTTGTTTCTATATTTTTGCGTAAAGTGGTTATTATTTCATATTATAATAACAACACTTTCTAGGTAACTGATATTGATGGTCCCTCTTATATGTTTTTGGCAATGCATAATAAATGGCCTAGAGATTTTGTGGTGTAAAATCATTGTACTACAGTTTATAGGTATATTTGATGTAAAATATATTATGATTTTTTGGATTCGGTTTTTGGAGAATCACTCAGTTAAGGCCAATGAAATCTGGTGCATTTTAAAATTTAAAATTTTTTTCCCAATCAGGATTCAAATCGTAGATAATATAAATGAATTAAAATTTAATTATTTTTAGCTTTGATTTATTTTTCAATTCAATACAAATGTATGCGGATGTTTTACAAAGAAAAAAAAAAAAAACAAGAAGAATTACACGCTAGTAGAATGTCATGCTGGACTTTCTGAACCGCTACATCCTTTATCAGCTTTCTTCGCGTCTATCTACCTAAGTTGTGTCATTGTAAACATCATCTATATAACTAACTTACTTTGTAAATAAGTATACGAGTTGTATTCATATCAATATTATTTTGGTTAGACGAACGAAGCTTACACGCAAATCAAAGTAATTTGTCATTATTATCTCTGTATTTCGTCTTGTAGATATGTTTTTCTGCTTATGTCCCAGCCATCGGTTGGACAGGAATGCATTTTTTTTATTTTTAATCATGCGTACTTGCTTGCTCACAACATTATAGATGCTGTTTCAGTATCATATTGACTGTTATGAGTTAAGTAAGAATGTAAGTTCGCTGTACTTAACTTGTAACAGTCAATATGATATTTGAACAGCATCTATAATGCTGTGAGCAAGCAAGTATGCACGATCAAAAATAAGATCATTTTTGCTCGCACACAAAAAAATTTTGCCATAAACGCTCATGCAACCTCACGCACATTTGTTTTTTATTTTTATTTTCTTTTTACCCACATAAAAAAAGTTTTTCCATAAGCAGGATTTTATTAAAAATACTGCTATTCGAGATCAAAATTGTCAATTAAAATTCAAAATTCCATATTAATTTCATCTAATTCAAAATTTTGTAACACAAAAAGAAAATTTCCCATTTACGCTAAATGCAATTTAAAAAATTTGTGACTATCGTAAGAGTTTTTTTTGCCGAGAAAACAGTTCAAAGTATCTACACTGCAGCCTAAAAAAAGTTTTTTTTTCCAAATCTCGCATTATTTTGGAAACATTCTTTGATTTTACATATATTTCAAATAGCTTTGTTATAAGAAAGAACTATAAATTATGCCTTTGAAAATTTTATTTGTTAAAGTTTTACATGTGAAAGGTTCTTTTTCTTTATCATAAATTAATTTTATATATTTAAAATTATAGTTATGACTAAAGTAAATTGTTCTTTTGCTTTATATATATTTATAAAAATTAAAATTTATAATTTATTCCTTCCACAGTTAACAAAAAACAAAAAAAAAACTTTTCAACAATAATAAATGTCTGCTTGAACAATTGGCATAAATATTCATTTCAAACTAAGAATATTTAAATTTTAAGTTTTGTATTTTACGCAATACACGCAAAGAAAAAATTTGGTGGAAGCAACCATAACCTAAGAGCAACATATTATGGTTGCTAACAAAACACTGTATTGTTACATTTTCAACTATTTTGTTGTGTAAAGTATAAACATAATTATGTTCAAGAAAGAGAACAAAATACTTTTTAGCACAAACATTATTCTGTTGCTTTTAACTATACTTTGATTAATAATAATATATTATGGTTAAATATATATTATTTTTAATAAGTTAGAAAATTATGGTTGTGATCGAAATTGTTTTATGTTCAAACCAACCATGTTGTATTTTTTGTGCGCAGTAACCATATTATCGTTTAAAGTTAACAAAAAATGTTATCGTAACTAAAGTTTTGGTGAAAACAACTATATTTTGTTCTCCGCAACTATACATTGTTACAAAGAACATAATATGGTTATTGTGACCATATCACAACCATGTTTTTTTTTGCGTGTACAAAAAATGTAAAAATATCATAAATGTAAGAAATTAGTTATAAAAATGTATTTAAAAAACCACCACCTAAGTTTCTCAACAAATAAATTTTTGCTTTTGACACATGTATTTTTATAAGCAGATTGCGTTTCAACTTAATAAGAAAATGCTGTTTTTAAAGGCTATAATTTTGTAACATGAATATTTTAATTTTTAAATTTGTTAAGTTCACTTTCAATTGTAAAGTTTTTATTAAGAAAGAAAAATTATTTACAAATTTCTACGAACGTGTATAAAATAGAAGAACAAAAATTCTATTCCATTACAAAATTAATTAGTTTCTTAGATAAAGTTTACGATGTTTAAAACTTAAGTCAGTTAAGTGCGAAGAATGCTGATGACGTTTAAGATGCTATAACTCCCATTTTATGTCAAAAATAGTGAAGTTTTCTTCAACTCACTATTTTCGCATGATTTAGTAAATGTATTTCCCAAAGTATTAAATATAAATATCTAATATTTTTTCCTTCTGGGATGTATTAACAAATTTTATTATTTTAATGCATTTTGTCTTATATAAACTAAAGCCATGTCACTTTGATAAACATTTTTTCTAAATAAACAAAATAACTGCGCACGCAAATATTTCCCTTCACTTTCTTCTTTCATTTCTGGAGTCAGTTATTCATTTATTTATTTTGCCAACTTTATAACTTCACTCATATGTATTTCTCATGAATATTATTAACAGCTTCAAGCTACAAAAGTTAAGATAAAGTTAAAACAAATAACTGTAATATACCACAAATGCAACAATTTAATAATTGCATACACACACAAGCAACAAAACAAATACACAACACACACGCACAAAGTTTCTCTTTTGACTTTTGTAGACAAGTGTTGATAAAACTGTATGTTAGAGCCCATAAAAGCAAAAAATATAAAAAAAATAAAAAAGCAAAGAAAACTCAGATATGCAAAAATTAAATTACATCAAACCAAAATTACTTAACATACACATGCATATATTATGTAGATGTTGAGAAGAATGCTCATTTAAACATAACACTTGAATACAGTTTAAAATACAAATGTTATATTAAACTTTATAACTATATTTAGGGGAAAGATGGGAGCGTAAAATAATCATAGAATATGTTAAACTAACCCACGATTTGTGGAAATAAAATTTAAGGTTTTCTTATTAGGGAGAGCCCTTTTAAATGCCTTAAGTGAACCATGTTTGGGCCACTCTGCTTATAACACAGAAAAAAGTCTTTGCACTTTTTAAACGTTTCGTAACTTTCCAGATTGAAGTTTTATAAATTGTTGCTTGGTTCAATTATTTATTTATTTAATTAAAAATTTTTTCTTTTTATACCCCTGACACCAGGTAGAAAAGGACCCCATAATGTGTGTATGTTCTGAGTTCTTATGCATAGCAAAGTCCGCCTGTCCGTGTTCGTGTTAAAATCAACATTTCCAAGGCAATAGATTAGCTAGAAAAATTTAATTATGCCAATCAATTGGACATATATAATTGTTTTAAATATCTTATGCCGGTTTTAATTTAAACTGTTCATTTGGAAATCTAAAGTCTCGGGATATCACTCTTACTTGCTTCTTTTAATAATTATATTATTGATTAAATTATTTATTAAATTATTTGCATTTATTTTTTAATTAAATATTTAGTTGAGCTAATTAACTTTTAAATATTTCTCACACTGCAAACTACTAATTGCCTTACTAGGAAAGACGCTTTATCATCTCATACTGGATACCACTGCACTATAGATAATTCGCGTTCTGTTTTTGGAATTTGACATTTTATCAATTAAATTTCTTATTTGCAAAACACAAGATCATGAGTTCAAATCCCAGAAGAACTTTTGAGTACAAGAAAATGTTATTGTTGTTCAGTAGCCGCTGTTAACGAGTTGTTTAGATGCGAGTGAATGTAAAATAGTAGTTCTCCCTTTGTTTTCTTTTAGGTCTTTCTTTTGGAAATAGACACAGACAATTGCTAAAATCGGTTTAGCCGTTTAGCTATAATTGACTAAAAAAAACGTAGACTGTTACAGTTTGAAACTCTAACTAAATTGTTACAGTAATTAAAAAAAAATCAGAAGCAGATTATAATAAAAGATCCCTAAAAATGCATATTGAACATACATAATATATTTCCTAAAGTTTGCTTCATTACCTAATAGGAGCGAGCTTTAATTTGGTTCATAATAAAGTAATTAATGTGGCTATTTGTATAAATAAAAATCAAATAAATTTTTTTTATACCAAAATTTATTTACAAAAGCAGCTGATAATTAATTTCACTATTTGCTCAATTTTTATGTTCGTTAAATAAATATCGTACATTTTAATTGCAGTTTAATCATGGCCTACACAAATATAAATGCACTCAAATTAAAAACTCCAAAAACAGAACTGCATTAGCATAAACAAATATTACTTTACATTTATCTAATAATGTTGTTTTTGGCCAAAAATTTTACTTTTTGATGCTCCATTACAGTAAAATAAATAAATTTCCTTTTAAGACTATTAAATGCAATTTTAGAAATTCTAAAAAAATTTCTAGTCATAGAAATGGACGCATTAACATTGTGGGTTGTTGGCTGTGTTTGTTGCTTCATTAAATATTGTTATATGTATATTTAAAAATCTTTTTTAAAACTTTTTCGAATTGAAACGTATCACTGAAAGAAATTTAATTTATTTTCATTTATTTTTTTTGCTTTCTTTTCAAAATATTAAATATTCCAACCGTACTCGTACAATGTAAGTTTCTTCCACAAGGTGTTTTTATGAGGCTTAAACTTTTAGCAATTTTTTTTTGTTTACTTTTGAAATAAAAGTTGAAATTTTTCTTGCACTTTTTTCGAAATTGTTTGCATTAACGCAAAAGTGATTTTAATTAAACGAACTGAATATATAAAACGAAGAAAGTATGTGAATGCGAGGTTTTTTTATATAAAATAAATTTTACAAAGCAACATTGGTATTATGTATATTTCGTTATCACTTTTTCATCATGAAATTCACAACCGGCTTTTTTTCACATTTACAACTATTTTACAGAAATTTATGTTTAAAACTTTGTTTACACTATTTTGGTTTGCTTAAAAATATTGAGGAGTAATGAAAGAGGGCAAGAGGTAAAAATGTTTAAATTAATGAGAACAGTTTTAAAAAACTTCTTATTTAAATAACTTTGAGTGGAGGAATAGTTATTGAAAATTTGATCACTTTCTTTATATAATGTTTTGTTTCTGTGTTGGAATTCAAGCAAGAGAATTTGTAGTTTTGAATGTTGTGTAAAAAATATCACAAGAATGTCTGTGAGAAAACTGGTGTCTACCTCACGCAAGCCCAGTTGCTTCCAATAATCCCAATAATCGGAATCAGTAACCTATAAGCTGGCTTAATTGTTTTCCTTAGCATTCAGTTTATAAATCATAGCGGTTTGGAAATTTCTTAAGAATATTTTTTGTAAGATTTTTTTAGACTTAGAGGTATGTAAGCAGTTACTTGAGACTAGAGTTATGAGAAAGCAGTCCAGCAATTACTATTTAACAGTCTGAAGAATAAGACCGAATAAAAGCAAATATATATAAATTATGAACAATTTTAATGGAGTTTAAATTCTATTAAAAATGTTGGCGTAAATTACCGTTCTTTTTAAAAAACTAATTCAATTTATCTCTGACTCAGGAATCTTAAAACTAAATATACGATAATTAATATGAAGCGTTTTTACAATTTCGTGTCATATTTTTTTTAGCCCGACCAAATTTTTAAATTACCACTATTGATTATTGGGGTTAAAAGCACTTCTTGATGACCATTTCGCTAAAATAAACATTTTTGACCAGACAATAAAGCAAAGACAAAAATCAAGGTCTAAGCGAAAATAACAACAAACAACAATGATTTTTTTATCCACTTTTTCGGTTCATTTATACTGTTAAATTTGATCGGGATATAAAAAACTGCAAAATAATTTCATTTAATTTGCAGCTTAAAAGTTAGAAAAATGACATAAAGGGTGAAATAAATTTTCCTATTTCAGAAGGATCTGAAAGGAAAAATAACGTTTTGTGCCATACAGAGGGTAAATTATTTGATATAGAAATATAGAATATTCATTATATTTTGGTCCAAAATATTAATCAGATTATGAATACATAATACCTGACATAAAAGGTAAGTGATTCTGTGATTAAACTAAAGGAACTCTGCGAATTATGGGAGCTATGATTTGCTTTTATTTAGATTCTTAAAATATAAGCAATTTTTCATTACAATCCTTTACAAAGACCTTGAATGTAACGAACAAAATTTATTATCTTTTGGAACATACTGTATATTACAAATATTTCTCTTTTAGTAAATCTTGCTTGGAACATTTGCAATTGAACAAGAGCAAATGATGTAGTCAAATATTCTTTTATCACCACTAAATGTTGTTTAATCACCATTGCTAATAGATCCCTTACTTTTCTCTTTTCTCATAAATTAAGTTAATTATTGTTGTAACGTGCACTTTAAATATTACAAATACAGGAATACTTCGTACAGTACTGCCTCGATAAGCAGGTTTTGAAATTTAAAAAAAAATGTTCCAAAAAAATTAAATGTTCATAACAATGTTATATTAAACAACGGGAATTTTTTTATATTATATTAATTAATTCAAAAAAATCTTTTTTCCGTGCTATTTTCCCGACTAATTATTTAAATCACCGATATTGATTATTGCGGGTCAAAGCACATCTCGATGGCCAATACTGTTTTAATAAAATTTTTTTAGTATTTAAACTTTATTATAAAAACATAAAGTTTTCGAGTGTTATCCTTTATTCCTACAATTTTCGGTAGTTTTGTAATGAAAATGTTATGGGCGGATGCATTCCAGGCCAAGAATCGGAGAAGGTGCTTAAGCCCTAAACAGAGATACCATACCGAATCAGCAGTTTTGGTTATAAATGGGAAAATACCGATAGATCTCTTAATATCTGAAAGAAAAAAAAAGTAGAAGCAAAGAAATCAGCAGCAAAATCGGCACTCTGCGCTTGAAGTATGAGAGCAAGCTCTACACGCTTGGCAGCAGCAATGGCAAAATGAGATGAACGAACGGTGGACAGCACAGCTTATCCCAAATATCAGCACATAGATCAAGCGAAACTTTGGTGACGTAAACTATTACATGACACAGTTTCTTTCCGGGCGTGGGTACTTCCGCAAATACCTCAATAGAATGAGTAAGGCAAACAGTTTTGAATGCATATACGGAGACTCAGGCGAAAATGATGCGAAACATTCTTATTTTGAATGCACAAAAAAGAAGAAAAAAGAGCCGAACTTGAACAGTACACTGAAAATATAATACAAATTATGATTTTAAAGGAGGAAAATTGGAATCTCGTATCTCGCTATATACAGGAAATTTTGAGAAAAAAAAGAAAGACCTTGATACAGATCAGCACAGCACAGCACTGAGGAGGAAACATGAATGAGAGCGGTGTCTGAAGAGGCAATAAAATAAATGAAGTATGAAGATTAGTAGTTCCGGGATGGTAGGAAACAAATTTTTTTTCTTTTTTCCCCCTTGGGTAGTGGTTTTAGTTGATAGGCGCTTGCAGAGCCCAACATAACCTGTCAACGAGAGTGACGGCCTGACAGGTATGCGTACCTGTATTCCCACATACCCAACCCGCAAAAAAATAATAATTATTGTGATGATGATAATGATGATTATTATTATTATTATTATTATTATTATTATTATTATTATTATTATTATTATTATTATTATTATTATTATTATTAGTTATTACTTTCAACCAGAGGTTTACGAATTATTTTTATAATCTTTTTGTCACCATAATAGATATTATTCAATTAATGAAACTTTTAATGATTTTATTATTAACGTTGCCATCCCTGGCAAAAATCGTAATATCTAAATATTATATTCTTTTTGTTAAACCTTTATTTTAAAATTGATGCACATAAAATATATAATAGTATTTTAACTTGCGGCATATTTTTAATCCGTTTAAGCTTAAAATACTCTAAACAATAGTGTGGCATAATTTTTACGTTAATGCAACAGTTTACCGTTGGATTGGTTTGTAAGCCAATTTGAAAACAAAACAAAAAAAGTATATAAATTTGTTTTTTAAGCTTTTATTAAACTATTGAATTTATAATCTGTTTTACATACAATTTAGTTTTCACAATGTCCCTAAAATGTCATAAAGAGAATAAACGGAAATAAAAAATTTTGAAAACCACACAATATAAAAGAACACAAAAAGGAAAAATATCCTAAGCTTAAATCTATATAAAATTTACTGCTATTTTTAAAAGTTTATTAAACTAATAATTCGAATTATGTGTAAACTCAGGTGAATATAAACTATCGACTAAAAACAACAAAAACCAACAAACTTTACAAAAGCCAACACATAAATTAACACTTAAATAGTTGATAATTCAACAGATAAAGTTTAAACTTTTGCCTTTTAGTTTTTTTGTAGTCGTTTTAATAATTTTGCGAAAAGTAAAAAAAGGAATAAAAGCCGTTCGATGACGTGCTGAAAGTTTTTGTAATCAATTAATAGATGGCATAATATATTTGAAATGCAAAAAAACCTGTGAATTGCTTGCATTTCATTTGAAGTCACATGGTTAAAATAGATTGATGTTCTATTAGTGAAAATATTTATTTGAAAAATTTTCTTTAACTGGAATAATTCTACGTAGTAAAACTGTTATTCCGAAAAATAATAGCAATTAAAAAAAAAATTAAATTTCGTAAAGTTAACTGAATGTGCCACGCAAGTGAAGCGACAAAAGATTATTCAAGTAGCGCGTAAAATTGTAGCTGCTAAAATTTCACATTTTGCAGTTTAACATAATCCGGGCTTGTTTTTTTTTTTTAACTAAAAGCAAACAAAAACAAAATGTTTTTTATTATGGTCAATTCAGTAAAAAATAAATCTAGACTTTTTTATAAACTTTTTTTTAAATGTTTATGAAATTATTATTTAAACTGTCTGATATTACAAAAAATAAATTAAATTCCATTTTAGTTAATGTTCATTTTCATTTTATATTTCTAAAAATTGTAAGAATGAAAATTATTTACAAAGGTATGTGGATGTTTTCCAAAGAAAAACAGAAGAAGTAGACAAATTTATGAAAACAAGGAAAAAAATGTTAAACGTTTTATTGAAATGAAATGACCAATAGAAAGCAAGATAAATTTAACAAATACAGTGAGAGTTCGAAATAAAAGCGATACACTGCATAGTGAATTAAATCCGAATTATATAGTAGAAATAATTTATAACTTTTAACAAGTGCTTTGAAAGAAAATATTTGACGAACGATACATAGCTTCAGGACTGAATTGAATTATGGCTTTCCCAAATCCGCTCGAAATTTTAATCATTGTTTTTATTGCCTCAATTATATATTTAATAAAAAAGTAAAAACAAAATTTTCTAATTAATTAGTTAATTGAAACAGCCATATATTTAATTTTTTAAAAAATAATTTAATTGCAGATTTAATTAAATTTCAATCTGAAAACAAATAAATCATTTGATATGTGTAAAAATATTTTCTGTGTAGTGAAATTTTAAATAGACTATTTTTCTGTTGTTTCTTTAAGCATGATAAATATTGAAATTATAAAAAAAAACCCTAAAAATTAAATTTTGATAAAAAAAATTTTGGTGCGCATAATAGTCCGTCTGAACAAGCCATCTGTCGCACTGTAGATAGATTACAAACCACATACTTCCTAGAGGATGCAATAACACCAACACGTCGATGGAATGTGCGTACTGAAAAGAATGTCGCTGCTGTAAACGAAAGTGTGGAAAAATTTTCAAATTTATCCACGACATGGAAAATTTTGTGCAAAGATCTTCGTCTACAACCGTATAAGATCCAGCTAGTGCAGGATTAAAGCCACGAGACCATTAAATGCGTCGTCCTTTCGCCGATTGGTTTGTAGAGCAGTTGGTAACTAGCCCGTTATTTTATCGCCAAATTGTCTTCAGCGGTGAGGCTCATTTTTGGCTTAACGGTTTTTTTAATAAGCGAAATTTGCACCCGGAAAAATATACCGTTTGATGTAGTTTGGCCACATCGAAATTTATTTCTTCAAAAATGAGGTTTATGCTAATTAACCAGCAACAATTGATGCTTTGGAGAACAACAGTGTTCGTGTTATTCGTGACATACGGCCAGCAGTACTTACAAAATTTACCCAAATTGGACGTCCAGAATGCGCTTAATCATGAGCAGTCGCAGTGGCCATATACCCGAAATTATTTTAAAATATTAATGCCATGTTCTGATTATCATATAGAAAAATTATTCAGGCTTAAAAAAATACCCGACACCAAGAAATGATAGAAGTTAAAAATGGTTTTTGATACTTTGCTCTCATATGTATTGTTGAGCATTTCCATGACCATCCTGTATATCTTGCAAAGGTTTCAAAAATAGGTATAGCTAACTGACTTAGATCTTTGACAATAAGAAACAATATTAAACGAATTCGTGTGGTCCAAAATTACCACATTAAGAGCCCCTTCCCCAGGTCAGTTAGTATTATTTTCAATCAAGTCCTAATTTATTTATTATTTAACCTTCTATGGAGCTTCAGTTGTACAAGTGCCTAACTGGCAGCTTCATTAAAAATCTGGTGTAAAATTTTGAGTACCCAATATAATTAACGTTGTTTATTTACGGCTTTTATGATGTCTTTCTAAATTAAAATATTTCGATTATTTTCATTATTCTTTAAGTATTTTTGCTTAAGGGTGAATTCCTTACACTTGATATAATAAACTCTTATTAAAGATTATTAAAATATTTAATGGATCTAGAAGACTTGCGTATAATACCACTGACTTTAGTTCTTTTATCGTATTTTATAGTCGAAGAAAAAATTACGTTAAACGAATGCATTGCGATATATTAAAGGTAAATTTTCTTCTTAGACTTAGACACAGACCATAGAAGTTGGCGAACTGAAATTCATGCCGGTAATTAAAAAAACATTGTCAGAATTTACAAATTAGAAAATTTTATTCTCTGTGCATTAATAAAAGGTTAATGGTTAATGTTTTCTTTTTTAAATATTTAAAAATTCAGCTAGATTAAATATATTTCCTTGCCAAAAATATAAAATATGATTATTTAATAAATATCAACATTCCCAATTTCAACGTTAATTTCAAAATTTACAAAAACAGCAAAAAAGTGACAGTAGCAAAAGGAAAAGTTCACAAAAGTTAAATTAAAAAAAAAAAAGACAAAAAATAACCTTGTAAAAATTCATGTTGATATGGAACAAAATCTCATACAAACGAATTAAAAACTGTTATTTTCCAACTGTTAGCCCTCTCTTGTTTGGTATTGAGCTTGAATTTTTATTTTATTTTTTATTTTATATTTTTGTGTGCAACAAGATATTGGTAGAAATATAGAAATACGCAAATGACAATTTATAGTTGGTTTTTACAATTTTCACAATTTTTAATCCAGCAGGAAATACATTGCGGTTGTCACAAGCAAAATTGCAAAAAAAAAACCGTAAAATGAAACACGCAATCTTTCATTCAATTCAAGGAAAAAAAGGATGACGATAACTTTAAATTTTGTTACTAAAAGGAAAATCTATCGGTTCACAAAAAAGTATGGTAATACTGATTTACTTAAGGCAAAAAAGAAAAAAATTTGCAAATCTGAGAGGTTTTAAATATATTCAGATGATTAAAAATGACTGAAATTGTATTTGTAAGAAAGCGAACTGTTAGACATAATAATGGTAGCTAGTTCTACGAACGCCTTGTTATGAGAAAATTGGAATATGTTTTACAAGACCATGATTAGACTATGACCTATGATCATACAACTTGTGAACTGTGAACAGACGCTTACACGACTATGACTAAACACTATCAAATAATGTCTATGACTAAAATAAATCTATGATATAGCTATGACAACCTATGACTAGACTGCAGTTAGACTACGACTGAGCTGTAGCAAGGCTACGACTAGCTATGCTTATACTACGACTTGCTACTCCTAAACGATGGTGGGCTGTCGCAAAGCCATAGGACATAAATCCATATGGCATTAAGCCCCATTCCATTGAGACATAGGGGCATATGCCATTAAGTCTCATTATAATGGAACTTAACCTCATAAATTTTTTTCCGAAAATGAGACATTAAGCCATATTTTTAATAATGATTGCATGTCACACTATTTTATGTAAAAAATACATTTTATTTTGTAAAACTAAACATGGGAGAGGAGGGGTGGTGTGCTTTAATCCCACGGTAGATAAGGCCATTTTTTTTCATTTGAATGAAAGATAAAGCCATCATGGCCTTATCTAACATTTGCAATATTAGAAAGCGGCTTCATCTCTCATTTCAGTTCCTGAAGCACTAAAGTTAAGTATTCAAATATGGCTTCGCATACTAAAGTTTTTTTGCGTGGCGGCCTGCGGCCGCGCTTAGAGGATTTTTCTTCCAGTAGGACGCGGCAGGTGGCTTCGCTAAATAAAGTTTTCCTGCGTGCGTCACAAGAATAAAAAAAAAATGTTTTTGGATATTTTGAAATCATTAATTTCATAGATAAATAGGCATATTTAGTGAAATAAAGCACTTGTAACCCAAAACATCAAATGAGACATATAACCATTTCACTAAAATTGACATGAGACTTAAGGCCATATCAAAATTATGGCTTTATGTCCGTTTGGTTTGAGACATAAAGCCATAATGGCCATAATGGCTATATGTCCTATGGCTTTGCGACACCCCACCCTAAACGATCACTTGACTATTATATTGGCTAGACAATAATAAGAATACGAATATTAAATGACTAGACGATAAGTAGACTATAACTCGACTTACTTCTGACAGGACTATAGCTGCACTCAAGTTAAACTACGGCTAGTTGATTTGACTATCAAATGAATATGCCTAGATTTATGCTAGAATACTGCTAGGCTACGACTGCTGAATATAGCACTACTGCTTGTTTTTTTACTCTTTTCCATTCCCCATCTGAATATTTACATATGCAAAAATGCATAAATGTATTTGTGTTTGTGTGTTTCTTTTAATGTTTTTATTTAAACTATATCGCAAAAGCACAGGAGCAAGGCAAATATTAATATGCACATATTTTCATATATAAAGGCCCACAGTGCTCACTCTCAAGCATTCAGTGTCGAGCAAATATTAACAAAATAAATATTGGTTTTCAGTAAAAAAGCAAAGTAAAAAGTCATCTAGCACTTTTACTATTCTCGATTTATAGTAATATGTGAAGGCAACTGTAGTTGCATTTGTGTGTATTTGTTTTGTATCCCTATTTGTTTATATATTGAAATTTATGCTATATATTTTTGTTATTCTTTTGGTTTTAAATATGAAAATATAAATTAAAAAAACGCATTGGAAAATGTATATTCATTTGCCTGTTACTCATTTTATTTTTTTCATTTTGGTTGTACATACTGCTAAAAGTAATTTACAAAAAAAGAAAAAAAAGGAAAAAAATAGCTTTAACGAAACACAAAAAAATTAAAATAAAAACATACCAGACAAACCTGGTTATAAATGTGGTTGAGATGTTTTAAAAGTAAATATCGAATCAACGAATATAATTTACAGATAGAGAATTATCCATGCGAAAGAAAGGAAATAAAAAAGGATTGGTTTAAATCGGTTACCGCCGAATTGTTTAATTGACAAATTTATTTTACAAAGTAAAATATATAAATAAAAAATTTTAATTATATTCTTATAGTTGGAAGTAACTTGCCTTAAATGTCGTTTTTGCTATTTACGTTTATGCAATTTTTCATTTTATTTAAAATGTACCATTTGGGTATCAAACTTAAAGGGAAAGTTCGTATGCAAATTTTTCTCAGAATGTCTAATTGCGCTAAAAAAGACTCGTGTTTTGCAAGAATTATTTTTATTGCTGCAGTTCCTTAATTTTTTTTTCTAATGGTGGATAGTTTTGATGATTTGTCAACAAAAGTCTTGTTGACAGCATGTATAACTAATGGAACCTTAACCACCTCCCATAAATGACGATCTTATAAGTACGCCGCCAATTCTTATTGATTCAAGTAAAAGTCTGCTAGAAATTGATTGTTACTGGGCACTTTAAGGATGCTAAAATCCAACGTCCATTGTAGCATTAAGCACCCTGAAGGTAGAAAAAATGCATTTACTAGTTTCATGTCAGAGTATGACAAATTTCCAAGGGAAGTTTCTTAGCTTAAGATGTAGTCTTGGATCATGCATGTAGTGGCACAAAAATTTCTTTCATTCTCCGCATTAAGCTCACAGCTTCTAGAGAAGTCAACTAACAGCCCTTTGGTATAATTGACTTCTAATTTGTAAATTGTAGTTCCTGGGGCACACACCAGACTTCAGCATTCACGGGCGAAATTGGTTATTTTAGAGACAACTAAACGGTGTTTCATCTTATGATGTATTAATGAATGACCTCCACTCAAAAAATGCTTTGTGCCAGAAATACTAAATTAGGTTGTGGAAAGGAAGATGGAGGGAGTAGTGGTTGTAGACGTTCGAATTAAACTTTCCAACAATCATTGAAAGTGACAAGAAAGACCTCTGTAGGAAGATGATTCCGTTTAGGAACTGTTCGGTTCATGGGGAAATCGACCACAAATGGATGATCTCTTAGTGAAGTGTTGTACGCAAAAACCATGCGGTTATCGGAAACTGACTCCCCTATCTGATTAGAATAAATTCAATTGTAGTATCGATAAAATAGCGAAACACAGCCCACATTGCTTCGAAGTTCAAGAAAATTAATAGAGTTGGATACCATACTGTAACCTATGATCCCCTTTACCCTCTAATTTGAAACACCGGCCCATACATGAGAGCTGTATTCCAATCTGGGCCGGGTATAGTTAGTATAAATAGTAAGGAGATCAGATAGATTGAAATATCTTTTAAACTGTCTCAAAAAACCGAGGTACTTGAAACCTTTATTTGAGATTTAAAAAAAGGTGTTAAGTCGATGGAACATTACAATGAATTTTTAGGTCAAGAACATCAAGAGCTTCTAAATATTAACTGTTAGATATTGTCATGAGATCCTGATTGAGCATATTATTCATATTCTGTGGCCTGGCCCCAATCTCTAACAGGCTTCGCCGTTTGAAAAATGAATATGAAAAGCAAATGCAGCTGTCATCTGCAAAAAAGTAAAGTCTAACAAAGAAGCCTTGAGTTTTGTTTAAAACATTCATTATTTGTTCACTGCAACCATGTATTATTGAAGAGATCATAATATGATTCCCGTGACCATATTATAATAAATTATTTTCTCTGTATATTTTAAAATATCTTTTTTAAGGGAAAGGGGCTTTTTGGCATAGATTTTGATACTAATGAAAAATACGTCTGTCTATCTTGTGGTCAATTTTCATCACTAAATTGACAAAGTAGACGATTTAAAAACGTTATAATTATATCTCCAGCTGTACGTGTTGTTTAAACTGAAGTCGCATACATTTTTGTCATTTAAATAATGTTACAAGAAATCTAATCTCGTGTTGCAATATCAAGAGTAAGTAAAAAACTTAACTTGTTAAAGAATTATAACTATAAATTACATTTGGAGATTCTGTCAACGCTAGAAACAAAATATGTGGGTGATAATCCCAGCCATTCTGATTTATATAACTTTAATACCTTTAAACTTTCTAGGCTTTACACTGTCCGCAAACTTTAGTTCTTTTATTAATACAACTTTTTTATGTATACAATTGAGTTTCTCATATTTGAAGGAGCGCTTTGTTTAGTATCTCCGAATTTTAAAATTTTATCCTCGACAACAAGCAGAAGAAATTTTCCAGCTGTGGCCGTAAAACAGTAACTATTTTTGAAATATCACTCTGTAATTAAAGTACTGCATTTTATTAAAACTTAATTGTCTATTTAAAAATTGGTAAATGTTATTTTAAAGATCCTTGATATTTTCGATTGAGGTGAAAAGTACACTTTTGAAAATTTTTTAATATTTTTGTAATCGTTCAAAAAGACACTTTAAGCTGTTTTTGATAACAAAAGTAATAGAGTTATAATATTAGTCTAACAAATAAAATATTTTTTTATTTTTTATTTTTATTTCAGCTCACGTTTTGTTTCTAGTGCCTTTATTAAAAATTAAATGAGCATTATATGAACGTTCATGTGCACACATATGCTCATATAAACAAAGGAATAATAATATAAAAATAATGTTTTCACTAAGGGTACGACCAGATTAGTAAAATATTTGAGCAAAAAGTCGTAAACATTAAATTATGAAAAATCAGGAATTATTTATTATTATATATTAAATATAAGATTCTGTTCAATATAAGAGGGAAAATATCAAAGTTATTATATAACAAAAATTATACTAGCCCTTCAATAAAGTCAGATTCCATATTTAATATTACTAAAAATAGTGGTTAGGCTTTTTTGCTCAAATATTTGACTAATATGACCGCACCTTAAGTCAAAATAGTAGAAACGAATAAAAAATTGTTGCAACAAAATTTCTATAATATTATTAAATTCAATTAAATAGGAAAATAGAAAGAAAATGTGTATTGAATAAAATAATATTTCAACCTTGGTAGCAAAATCTTTTGTTATAACTTGAGATAGTTATATGCCCCCTGAGAGAAACTTTTAATGAAATAAATAAATTTTAATAAAAATAAAATCAATTTTGTGCAAGTGTTGTGCTCAAAGAGTTCCGGCACGAAGACTTTTCCTATAAATAATACAATACAAGTGGCAATTTGTATTTGGTAATTTAACAATTGTTCTAAAGAATTGTTTTCCTAAGAGAAAAAACGAAAATATATAATATCTATTGAAGACTGCTTGATTCAACTGGGAAACTAAATTAGAAGATAAAAATTGATACACATGATAGAAATATTAAAATATATATAAAAAAATTATTAAATTAAATTAAAAGTTTTGTATTGATACTGGTTCGCTTTAATGTGATAAAAAAAAGTATTTATGTACGAGTATTAAAACAGACAGGTATTTCCAAATATTATTTCATCGTTAAAATGATAAGTACTTTTAATTGAAATTCTTGCTTCTGTGAAAGCTGAATAAATTTTTTTATTAAATAAAATTGTAATAACTTTTTTTTTTCAAGAGAAGTAGAACTTTAGGCATAACCTATTTAGTAACTAGTAACCGTACTATATTCTTTAGGAAAGGGATAGATAGGAGATAGATAGCTGGTAAAAGGAGAAAGATATAGACATTTTATTAATTAGGAGGAGGCTGCATGTTTTAATGTTAATCTGAATATGTCTATTTTCCATTAAACAGAAAAATACATTTTTATTTTTTGACTGCCGCAGGGGTTGAACCCAGGGCTACCAGATTTGTAGTCAATGTATTTACCACCATGACTAAAGCAGCCTTCTGGAAAAATTGCTGACTTTGGAATGTTTCAGATGGGCAGAGGGCCATAGAATAAATAAAACTGTAAGATACCGTCTAATTTCCAATTTTATAATTATAGCAGTCAACAGATACACCTTCTGTGTAATTTCTAGTGTTTCACAATAACACTTCAAGAGATATTGCCATATAATTTTAACTATGTCGCCTATATGAACACCCTTCATTCTGTTATACTCTTCTAATTTTAGACATAGTATTAAGTCAAGAGATTAAACTATATAAATAAATTGAGATCACCAATGGGGACATCCCTTAATTTTAAATTTTATGTTTTATAGTTTGTTTTTAAAGCGAACTATCAGTATACGTTCTGTGTAAACACTCTTTAATTTTATCTTAAACACTTGCTGATTTTAGTTTTTATGTTTAAAATCAGAAAAATAATCATAGAGAGGCGAGGCTTAGGAAGCCACTATAATGAACTAAATGCTCGATATCTATGTAAATGCTATCAGAGTAAAGCCCATGACTCCTAGATTAATAATAATGCACTAATTTTTTTCTATTTTTTAAATGACATTTATCTCAAAATATAGAATTTTAATTTTCACAAAATCAATATCCCTCGAGATATTCTAACAAAGTTTTTAAATTAAATAAATAAAGGAGCATTTAATAAAACGGTGAAATAAAAGTAAAATTTTTTTATTTCAGCATATAAATTCCCAAAACGGAGAAAATTTCCCAAAAACTGTTTTTGTTGTTAACAATAGAAGTTACCCTGTTTTTCTTAACTACGGGGCTGTCAAATCCTTTTGTAGAATAGATGTTCGTCTTTTAGTTATGCTTTTCATTCTGAGAAATTTTACAAGAATTTATAAATTTTGTTTCAAAATTGGCTACGTTTGGATAGGGCTAAAGGAACACCCATTATAATTTTTGATCTAGTTTTCATTCTATTTGCATTTGCAGTAGGTTTTTTAATAATTTTGAAAATTTTCTAGTACCGAAGTTAGTTTAAATTTTACATTAAAAAAAATATATCACCTTTTTGGGAAAATTTTAAAGAAAGGTATTGTTTACATTTACCAATTTAGGGCTTGTATCCTTTTAATGAAAAGCGCTATTAGAACAAGAGTTGAAACTTATATATTCTAAATTTTATTAAAAATATAACAAATTTATTAAAGTAATAATCCAATCGTTAATAATTACACGACGCCAATAATACTAAAATCGGCCAAAATTAAAGAAAACATTGTGAGATAATTCTCTCTCAAGCTAAAACTAGCTTATTATAAATATTTATAAATTTTACGGTTGAATTAAATTTGAAAAATTTTAACATTTAAGAAAAAAATTAACTTATTCAAATATTTAAAAAAAAGATTACATGCCCGAGGTATACCTAACTTTGGAGGCCTATCCAGATGCCCTCCTTTACTCTGAGGGAAATTCAGCTCGCTGCTCTATGCAGAAACTCCTTTGTTTCGCCTTCAGTAGTTCATAAGATACCGAAATATATCCAAAACAAATCGTTTTCACGCCACTCTGTGCTACTAGATTTAGAGTACAATTTTTTTTTCCAAAATCTTGTAAATACTACATATTGGTATAATCTGAATAAACGAGGGCTGCTTTATATATTTCTGTCCTAATGTGAAAATGCGAATATTTATAATCAAAAATGGTTTTATTGTTTTTCAAAGTATTCTCCAGCATGATTTATACACTTTTGCATGCGCTCAAACCAGCTGTCGAAGCACTTTTTCCACTCCGATTGAGACACCTCTAAAACATGGTTTTTGAACACTCCAACAGCTTCTTCTGGCGACGAAAATCGTTGATCACGCATTTTCTTCTTGATGTGCGGAAACAAGAAGAAGTCATTAGGTTTCAAGTCAGGGCTGTACAGCGGATGACCCATTAATTCGACGTTTTGGCCGGTCAAAAACCTTCTGGTTTGAGCCGATGTATGACAGCTCGCATTGTCATGGCGAACAATGATTCGTCTTCTCTTGTTGGTTTTTCGAATTTCTCCGATGACTTCAGGCAAACAAATTGTAGTGTACCACTCAGAAGTGACCGTCCTACATTGCTCAAGCGGAACAGTCGCCACATGACCAGTTTTGCCGAAGAAACAGGCGACCATTTGCTTCGAAGTGCTTCTTCCACTAATAACTTTCGTTGGATTTTGCTCGTCTTTGAAGACCCACACGGTCAATTGTTGTTTCGTTTCGGGCTCATACGCATAGATCCATGATTCGTCACCTGTGACGATCTTATAAACGTCTTTTGAAGCACCGCAATCGTATTTTTGCAACATTTCTTTGCACCAATCGACACGAGCCTTTTTTTGAGCGACTTTCAAATTGTGCGGGATCCAACGAGAACAAACCTTTTTACGGTCAGGTGTTCATGCAGTATCGAATGTATGCTGGTGGAAGAAATGTCCAAGGATGTCTTTATCTCTCGGTATGTCGCATGTCGATCTTGCATTATGAGTTCACGCACGGCATCAATGTTCTCTGGCACAACAGCCGACGACCTTCACGGAATTCGTCTTTGAGCGAGCTTCGGCCACGATTAAATTCATTATACCAATTTTTCACAGTGCTATAGGATGGTGCTTCATCGCCATACAAAGATTTAAGTTCATCAATGCACTCTTGTCGTGATAATCCACGTTGAAAGTTGTGCAAAATGATGGCACGAAAATGTTCACGAGTTAATTCCATTTTTTTTCTATATTAATTTTTTCAAGTCACTGTAAACAACACAAATAATGGTCGTACGTCAAAACGTTTTGAGTACGATTATGCTTAAAAATTACAAACTTTCCAATGGAAATGTCAGATTGCGCTTGGCAGCACTCAGTGTTGCCAGGCCAGAAATATATATAGCAGCCCTCGTATTGTAAAACAAAAGAACCATGAATTAAATAAGTTCACTAACTAGAAGTTAAATTCACATATGAAAGTTTTCCATACCATAAAGCTGTTATCCTTTAATTTTAATTTATCTTTTTATTATATCGATTCCTTACATGAAAACAGCAATAACTTAAAACTTACGAATACTTAACCGATCATGAAAAATTTTTGGGTGAATTCTACGAATAAAAGACTTAAATCAGCTCGAGATTTTTTTGAGATGTTTCTTCCCTGCAACAAAGACTGCATATGTTATTGCGTATTGCGATGTCAGAGGTAAGATTTAAAATTTTAATATGATCTTTCAAGGTACTGGAAGAGAAACCGTAAGAAAATGATTGTAAATAATTTTTCCAAAAAAAAAAACCGACTTCGAAACTGATTTCAACTGGCTGGCTATAACGGTTAAAAAGTTTGGTCACACAATTCAAATAACATTAACTTTTGAAAGAGCCCTTAATTTCCAACTCCAGCAACCGTCTGTGAAGGTTTAACAGTTTGGACATATATTTAAAATGACATGCAGTATTGCAATACCCTGTAATTTATAATTATTAATATTTATACTTCTTATTATACCAGACAAGGTAGTAGACGTTGTTTATAATTTTCCGGTGTTTGTATAAAACGATTAAAAAGATTATGGGAGCACCCTTTAATTTTGAAATTAAAATGGTTTACTTGTTGTTATAGCGAACTTTGCAATACAGGTTCCTTGTAAATTTCCGCGTTCAGTGTAAAACGGTTCAAAAGTTAAGCCAAATACATCAAATAACATTAACTATTGTGACACCCTCTAGTATGCAAATCCAAACTTTATACTTGTAGTTATAGCAGACTGGCCAATACAGGTTCTACAACTTTTAACCGTCTGTCCACAATTGGTCAAAATTATGGCGATATAAATTACTATCGGGGCACGCTTTAACTTATATATTTGAATATTTTTGCTTCATACTATTTTATATTCTTTCCAATGTTCCAACGTTTTTCTTTAACGGTTAAAAATATAGGCCCATATAGGCCAATTTACGTCACCTATGTGGACATCTTTTAATTATTAGATTATTACTTTTTGCTATAGACATTTTAATTTATACGCAATTTTTTTTTTTTTTTTTTTGGTTTCCTTTAGGGTTCATAATGCACGTAAAAAATATTAATGTCGCTTGGGGACACCCTTTAATTTTTAAAATAAAACAGTTTTTTAAACAGGCATAATCTGGAACAGAGCCTTTCAAATAAAGAAAAAAACGATTTCGAAATGAAAGAGTTCTGCCGGCAGAAATATAGAGAAAAAGCAACAATCAGACGAATTGATTACATTCTTCTTCTTTTTTTTAAGTCGGTTATATAGTAACCTTTTACTATATTTTTCCTACGAATACACTGAGAAATAAAAGTTTCTTTTTATTCTTCTTACGGCCTGAATATGTTTTATAAACTTCTGTTTAATTGAAAACATGTACGAATACAATAAGAAAGACAAGGATTAAAATATTTCGTAAATAACTGCGGTTATAAAAGTCACAACATGGCAGTTCATTAAAATTGCAAAGAAGACGTATAAAATATCTCTGCAAGCCAATTCTTAATTGGAGGGCAGGCAAAATATTTTATACGCATTTAAAAGTCCTTTACACGTATGTACATATATTTAAATGATGATAGTTGACTGGGTGAATAAGTTAAAAAAAAAAATTATAAGAGAATGTAATGAAAGAAAATTTCTTCATTACTTCTGTCTTTTACTCGTTGTAACAGGTGCTGTTTAAATGCTTGAGGCACTAAAAGACGTAAGACACTTTTCAGCTTATTCATTTTTATTAAAAAATTTTTTTTTATACAGAATTCTTACGATATTCGTTAACGCATTTTGATTACGAGCCGTTAAGGCTTTGTGCTAAAATAAAAAAAAATGCAAAATAAAATTCTTTCATTAAATGTTTTCGATTAAAATTTTCTACCGAAAAAATTTGTAAAGATGAAAATAATTTCTTTTTCTGCAGGCAGAAAATGCGATAACCTAGGAAACTGTCTCAATTTAATTATTATTTATATTGAGTGAAGGAAATTGATTTTTATTTGAAGAAATTTCAATTTAATTGTATTCAAGTTGTTATAGTTATAAAAGGTTTTTCAATAAGAGCAAAAAGTAAAAAAAAGCACAATTTTTGTTAAGGAAATACAAAAGTTTTTTATTTCGTGTGAAGTAAAATTGATACAATTAGATTCTTAATATCTTTTAATGGCTTCCAAGACTTCGTCTGTAGAAACAAATTCCATTAACCCAATTTCCGAGTACTTTTTCTACTAAATATAGTCATATGTCATTGCACGTTCAATATTGACTTGTAAAGCTTACAGAAAGTCTGTATTATTTCAAAAGACCAACGTTTTCAAATAAGCCAACAAGAAATCGTCTAATGGTGTTAAATCACAACTTCTTGGGGCACATTCAATATCACACTATTTTGAAATAATTGAATCTTTAAATTTTTCTCGCAATAATTCAATTGTTGCATTTGCTATGTGGCACGTAGCCCTATCTTATTGAAACCAAATTGACTATAAGAACTTGGTTGTCCTTGATCTATACTGCTCTACATTGACAAATTGCGGTCTTCAGCAACACTTGCCTGAACGGCCTTATTGGCACTTGAACGTTATGTTAGATAAAGAAAGCTGAAAATTTTTAACAAATCGACGAATAGCGACCACACTTGAACGATTATTACGATCATAAAATGGCCACAGCACACGATTATGTAAGCACTACTGAATACAATGAAAAACAAATGACTGATCATAATATACTACTAATGGTCGAAACAAATTCATATCGTCTCTGTTGGAAAACCCATTGCATTAACGTGTAAAAAGCAGAACATTTTTATTTCTGAACAGTTTTTAAGAAACACAAAAAATTAAAATTAAATGTTTAATTGTATATAAATTTGTATATGATTTAAGCGATAAATACCGTTGCATTTTTTTAGTATGGTGGCCACAAAAAAAAAAAAAAAACAGAAAAAACTTTTTATATTTTTTATGAAAATTTATTCTAGAACAAGAATCTAAAAATGTAAATATCTATGTTAATGTTAACACGAACCTTTCTATAATTAAAATGGACTGAATTTATTTAGTATTTTATATTATTGATTTATTAATTAAAAAAAAAATATTTTAATAAAGAAAATCTCTGATTAATTGCTAAATTTCTTTAAATTGTTTTTAACCTAAAACAAGAGTGCTATATTGGACTATCCATAATTTTATATATGTATCCTTTACCATCTATGTAAATCTAGTTTAGTGAAGTAACTCCAACAAAAAAAAAAAAAAACAAAACATGAAAAACTTAGAGGTAGGCGTGGTATTTTACCTGCTGCCTCGAATGACATGGACCGATCATGCTGATATCGAACAGCACCTCTTTCAACTGTACATCTGATCGAATGACATATTTTTATTTTTATTTTTTTGTGAAATCAAGTTTGCTATGCATACGAAGTCAGAATATATATATGGGGTCGGAAATGGATATTGTAGAAATTACACACACGGAATTACAAACTTAGATACCAACTTTTTTTACTTTTTGTGTTGAGAGGTATAAAAAATGAGACTCCTTTACATAGAGCTGTCATTTCTTTGGCTTAAAAGGATGATGGCTGATTATTAACTGTATGAGCTCACTCGAACTTAGTCACCTAACTAAATGTTAGCATTTAAAAAGGCACTATTTTTTTTAGACATATTTTTATCATTTGAAGTTTTTGCTCAGTTAAGTGGCTATATAAATCTTAACTAATTGCCTAAAAAATAAATAAATAATCAAGAAACTGAAAGTCTGTTTAAAGTTCTTTCCAATTCAGAACAAAAAACACATTGATCGGAAATGTTAAGCCTTAGATTCACATTTTTGTTTTAATCAATCTTAAAAATTAAAAGACAAACGTAAAATAACAATTTAAGGTAGACCAAGTTGTTAACCTACAATTGTTTTGAATATGAGCCAATACCAACTCTTGCTGGTCGAAGATTACAACCCAAATATAACTAAGAACGGTTGTTATTGTGCATTTTTAAATCGATTGCTAGCTTGGATTGATTTGAGTTGTTTGTTGTGAAGAGAATCCTGAATTTCCTTTTATCTATCTGTTTGCCTTTTTAATATCTGCATGCATGTGTGCTCCGTAAGACAATGAAGAAATGAAACTATCATTTATAAATGACAGTAGCATAAAGTAGAATTATTTGCCTGCAATTATCTTCATAGAAAAAAATTCAAAATTGTCTTTTAAAAATGTTTTTTGTGTCAATGGACGTATGCAAACAAATTTTAAAGTTATTACTTTAATTAGAAAATGTGTATAAAGACAAGTTTTTTACAATTTAGCCCTACACTAGATCTATAAGTTAAATTAAAAAAAAATATAATATTTTCATTTTCATATTTATTTCATATTTTAACTTTTAAATTAATTAATACTGCATTTCCATTGACTTGTAATCAACTAGTTTTGAGATAAACACTTCGAAGCGTTTCGACTGAGCTGAAGTGTTTTTTAAATTTGAATTTGTGACGTTATACTGACATTTTCACCATAAAAGAAAAAAAGACTATTTTATTTTTGGTAAAAAATCGTTTTTATTTTTAATTTAATTTTTGTTTTACACATTTTTCTTTTTGTATTTTTTAACACTTTTTTTGTAACAAAAAAGATTATTGTTTTGAAAAATTTAAAAGCAATTGTCACTTTTTCGATAAAAACATCCAATATGAATTGATAGAACGGAGTTGAACTTGAATATCCTAGACACAACACAGTGTTGCAAAGCCAAATTTAGTTCGAAAAAATACATTTTCGACATGATTTTAAATAAATCAAGTGATTTAAATGGTTTTGGTAGCATGAAAAATGTATGGAAAATCAAATAGTAAAACACTTGATTTGAGCAAATCAAGTGTTTTAGACGAAATCACGTCAATGGAAACGCACTATAAGAAAGACATATATTTTAAAATTTTTCTGTTAATTTTTAAAGACAATAGATGAATGATGAATGCTGCATTTTTTAGATCAATATATCCGTTATCAACATAGTTCGCATCTATCTGCCTTAGGTTGTATAAATTGAAAACATCATGTATTTAGCCAACAAATTTTGTAAAAAAGAAAACGACCATAATCTATAACCAATTAAAGCTTTTTTTTGCTGATTTCTAATTTTACCTGTTTTTTTAAAAGTTAAAAACAAGAATTTGGGATTATTTTTCTTAAATAATTTTAGAAACTAAAAGAAAACGTGAACTTAGGCATAATTAAATTAATTTGTTTTAAAGTATAAATACAAGGTGTTTTTTATAGACGTATAGAACTTCGAATTGAAATAAAACACAAGAAAATCGTTTTAATGTCCATCAATTTGGCTTTATTGGAAGGATAATTTTATGCCATTAATGTTTAAATATGATTTCGGGCATGCGGCCGCCGCGGCTGGCTCGAATAAAGTCAATTCTACAGGTCCAATTTTCAACCACTTTTTTGAGCATGTGGGGCCGTATGTTGGCAATAACGCCACGAATGTTGGCTTCCAAGTCCCCTAACGTTTCTGGTTTGTTGGCGTAGACGAGCGACTTCACATATCCCCAAAGAAAATAATCCAATGGTGTCAAATCGCACGATCTTGGTGGCCAATTGACAGGTCCATTCCGCGAAATTATGCGCTCATCGAATGTTTCCTTCAATAAATCGATTGTAACGTGCGCTGTGTGGCATGTAGCGCCGTCTTGTTGGAACCACAACTCATGCACATTCATGCCATCCAATTGGGGAACAAAATAGTCGGTTATCATGGCTCTATACCGGTCTCCATTAACGGTAACTGACTCTCCAGCATTATTTCGGAAGAAGTATGGCCCAATGACTCCACCAGCCCATAGAGCACACCAAACAGTCAGTGTTTGTGCATGTAATGGCGTTTCAAGGGTCTCATCACTGAACAAAATTTTGCTATGAAAATCAGCATCGAGATCAATCTCATTTTCGGCCCATACACCAAAATCACGACGCATTGCATGGTCTCGCGGCTTTAATTCTTGCACAAGCTGGATCTTGTAAGGTCGCAAGCCAAGATCTTTGCGCAAAATCTTCCATAAAGTTGATGGACAAAGCTCTAATTGCTGTGCACGGTGGCGAATCGATTCATTCGGGTCCTCTTCAACACTTTGCTCTACAGCGTCAATTGTTTCTTCGGTGCGCACTGTTCGACGTCTCTGCGGATGCGTATTATCACATAGAGTAAACGTAGTGCGAAAACGATCCATGGTTAACCGAATTAATTGCTCTGATGGCCGATTATGTCGACCATAAAATGGACGGAGCTTACGGTAAACTTCGCGAACTGAACCATTATTTTCGAAATAAATTTGCACGATTTGCAAGCGTTGTTCTTTTGTCAACCTATTCATGATGAAATGGCAAACCAAACTAAATATTAATCACTTGACAGCTGACAAAATGGCCGCCAGTTAAAAAAGTGATGCCAACTTAAAGTTCTATACGTCTATAAAAAACACCCTTTATTATAATTTTTTCTATATCTGCTTTTTTTCATACAAAAATAATTAGAACAAAAAACATTTGATAGTGTCATTAGATCTGCCAGCCCTGCATGTGACGGTTGCCAACTTTTTAAGGTATTAAACTGCTAGGTTAAGATAAAAAAATTGCTACGCTTTTAACTGGTCTTGATTAAATTCCTTTGACTGAAATGTCTTTCAACATCCGCGTTCGACCACGGTAAAGATACAGTTCAATTGCTTAACTATTTTACTGAATGGATTATTGCCTGCTGAATCCTTGTGATCAGAAACCTCTGTCCAAAACTTAAAAGTATTATCAATATTTTATTAAGTTTTTCTTATTATATTGGTCAACAGTTTTTTCTTTTATGCTTTCACTGTTAAAATAATTATTAAGTATATTTAGGTTGTATTTTTTGTAACAAGAAATTTTGATACTTTAAAAGTAAAAAGATATAAAAAACTAAGAAGTTTATTTTCTTTCAATAAAAAAAAATTGCTAAATCTTGTGGCTACATTGTATTTTGCCCTCTTTTTATAGCTAGATGAAAAAAAAGTTTCTTGATCTAGGCGAAAATTGGCAACCATGGTTGAGAGACTGGTAAAACAAAAAATTCACTTTTTAATAACACATTAAATATAAGCTAAAGCTGCCTTTTGTACCCAGTATTTACTTAATTATGTTTGATTTTTTTCAAAACGTTTATTTTCTAACAACAATTAATTTCTTGATATTCTCACGTTTGGCAGTCGCACATCAGTGCTCATCAGTGATACTTACAAGCATCAAAGCTTAAACAAAATGCCAACAATCAATAGTAACTGTTTTTTCTGTAACATTTCTTCATGCACTTGAAAAATTAAAAAAAAAAATTAAACATCTTTTGAAGTCACCTGTCAAAGTGACCCGTTTTTCGTAGTTTTTTTATTTATTTATTAACCCATTTGTTTTTTTATCAAGAATAACTTTTCCAAGAAAACAAAATTTACTTCAAACAGTTCAACTTCTATATTATTGTAGATTCGAATGAAAATTGTAATGAATTTTCTCTGCTCTTCAGCACAGTGTAGCACTGTGAATTTTATATTTAGCGCAAAGCAGTCAATTTAGTCTCAATTTTTATTTTCATTTGCATTTCATTGATTAAATTAATTTAACATCTTAATTTAAATCTGAAACAAACTCTGTTAACATTAACCTAATTTCCTCTTGACTGTCATGACCATTCTTGCAACAATAAAAGAAAATAAGAATCGAAATGAACGAAATAATAGATTTGATGTCTTGTTATTTGCAGTTGATAAATGCGAATAGTTATGACAGAAATCATCACAACCATGCACATATTTAGGAAGAGATGCCAGATTTAAATGGACAATATTTACGTTTTAGGTTATTTGCATTTTTTATACTCTTCGTCATAGGTGGAAAAGGTTATGCCTAAGTTTATCATTATATTTTATAATTTTTATAAAATTCAATTGGACCCTATAAATAACATCTATTTATATTCAGAGTTGTTTTGCATAGCAAAGTCCATCGAGCGAAGTCCGTCTGTCCGTCAGTGATCTTCTTGATATAAACTTTGCTAAGGCATTAGATGAGCAAGAAAAAATTTAAATATGCTAATCGGTCAGGTATAGTTTCGAAAATATTGAATATTGAAAAATCAGCAAGATCGGTCCATGTCCTTCAAGGCTGCGGGCCAAACACCACGCCTGTCTCTAATTTTCCCATATCATCTGGAACAAATCTAGTTTAGTAGGGTACCTACAGTAAAAAACAAGCTAGAATGTTACATTCGGCTATGCCGAATCTTATATACCCTTCACCATCTATGTAAATCTAGTTTAGTGAAGTAACTCCAATCGAAAAACAAATATTGGGGTGACAGAGAATAAAAAAAATTTTGGTACTGCATATGGCTGGTCTCATGTAGAAAGGCCCTAACTCGCATATATGTAAATTTACAGGAGAAGGTAAAAACATAAAAGAAACGTATTTATCACAATGTAATACTAAAAATGCAAATGATTAGAAAACCGTTATTTTTTGATACTATTGCATTCAAATTATGTTACAAGGTGTATCTGTGTAAAATGTGTTGGAATCACAAAAAATTTCAATTTCTTAAAAAATAGAGTTAGGGCCTTTCTACATGAGACCAGCGATATATATAAATTTTACATAAAAATGCTATCGGCTCTTAATAGGTAAAGCATTTTAAAAAAATCTTAATATATCATTAGAGATGTGTTCAAAAGCTTTAAAATGATACCCATTTTGATATTTTCAAAATTTGAAAATCAGAGCACCGTAACTCGGAAAATATGAGCGAGTGTCAATTTTTACACTTGATATTTTTTTCTTATTTTTCGATTCTCTATCGCCCCATATATTTATTTTTTTGATTAGACTTTAATTGTTCCAAATGACATACATATTTTAGTTAGGCGTGGTGTTTTGCCTGCTGCCTCGAAGGACATGAGCCGATCACGTTACTTTCCAATAGCACCTCTTTCGACACTATATCTGGTCGATTGACACATTTTTTTTTTGTGAAATCACTACTACTACTACTATGAAACACTAACACAAAACAGACAGACGAACATCGCTCAATCAACTTCGCTATGCTTAAGAAGTCATGCATTTTTTGTGGCGAAGGGTATAAAAAACAAATATATGAAGGGATAGAGAATAAATTGCATTTTATATTATAATAAATATTCTTTACACCACAGCAGGTGCTGTTATAGTGTCGTACTGATTTTTGTGAAGGAAGCATTAATGCGAAATGTCTTGTGTGTAGTGTAATATTTAAAATTTTTTAGCGCTTTTAACCTTTTAAAATCGGTTTTGCTTTTCAGCAAGTAATTGAAAAATAGGAGTTCTGAAAACCAGATTTAAAATTTTCTCTCAATAAAGAAAGTATTATTTTTATATGTGGCAACCTTTTAAATATGAAATATAGGTGTTTTGTTGAAATAAGTCATAAGATTGTAGCATATTAATTTATATGATTCATAAAAGGAATATGAAAAAGCCCTGCAGTTCCCAGATCACGTAATAACTCAGTTACATGACACATGAACAACATGAACTCTATTAACTACTAAGGATTTTTGTTATATCTGTCATTTTTGTTAAGTATAGCCACTGGAATATTTGCGAAAGTGGTCCTCAATCTAAAAAAAACTTAAGAATATTGCCTGTAGGTCTGTAAAAGACAAGTTGCTTATTTCTAAACATATTACAGAACTAGCGGGATAAAAAATTTGTGTGCGAGTATGTTTGAAAAGCAAAACGTTAACTGTAAGTTATTAGTATAGCGAGCATGTAAACTTTCTGTTATCCTTGATTTTTGTGGCTTGTTGATTTATAATGACATGTGACGTGTGTGCAAAAATGAAAACTAGAGGTGATATTTATCATTGTTTCATAATGATTTTTTTTTTCATTAATTCAGTTTTTTTCCTTTCCTCCTACAATGGAGCAAGCATTTTGAAAGAAATCATAATTCTTTTCTTAAAGTATATTTTAAATTTAAGAAAACAAAGAAAATTTATTGAAGTTTTATTGTGTTCATAACATGTTATTGTTCTATCTCGTGTTAAATATTTTATTTTAGTAATTACTAAAGTTCTTTGTTTCTAAGAAAGTGTTGCATGTTTATTTGTAAATTTTTGCATTCGGAAGGTTGCAATCTTCGTGATTATTACAAGGTGTGGTTTTGCAAATTAAAAAGTTTTTTTTTTATTTTCTTGGAACAATAGTAAATGATTTACGAGTACATTTTAAAAACAATGAATAAACTTTTTCTTGAAATTTTCTAAAAAACTGTCTGCTTAACAGATTAAAGAACTTTCTTTAATTTGCATAACAAAAATGCTAAAGTAGTAGAAATTAAAAAAAAAAAACAAATGGAATAATATTTTCAATTGAAATTTTCCAAATAGTTTGAGTTGAATAAGCTGTAAAGTAAATGAGGTGTTAAAATCAAAAATAGTAGTCCAAGCTTTGGCAGAGGCTCAGTTAGAGAGGAATTTAACAATATAAATGCAGTATGTAGCAATAAAATTTAAAGTTAATTGACTTCGTGGTTTAGTGGAGTAACACAATAATATAGTGTGGACGGTTGTGCAAGTTTCCAATCAAATCAGAATATTTGCCAAATTAATCGTCAAGTGGTTGAAGACTTTACGGAGTTACAATGAATTGTGATTTAAATGGCTGTATGAATATTTTAGGTAGTGAAAATTAATTAATCTAATTAAAACCAAATTAAAGTATGTTCCAACTAAAACCGTTTAATGCTATTTGTACAAAATTTCAGCGGAAAAAATATATCTTGTATCTGCAGCCATCAGAACTAGCGAATTGTGCATCTTCTTTACATCTCGAGTGTATTGAAACCTTTATTAATGCGATAGTGTTTCATCGGTTACTTGTTGGTTTGCATTAACTCAGATCCTTTAATTTTGCACGTGGACATCACTGCATGGTCAGGCGGATTTCCTTTTTGTGTTTGTTGAAATTTGCGAGAAAGGAAAGTCATAATACAGGAAATCCACTAGTGTGCAGTAAAGCTATGCACGCCATTTTACTATAAAATAATAAAATAAAACGTACAAACTAGAAAATTTCTTTAAATTCTGAATTTTTGGAATAACATCGGTAAAATATGATTTATGGGAAATGTTAGGAATTTTTCTTAATAAAATCTTGATGTCATGAAGATGTTTTAAAATGGTCTTGAAAATAATTTTTCAAAACATGTTTTTCTATAAATTCCGTGTAGGTGGAATATTTTGAAGGATTCACAGATTTTTCAAAAAATTTTCCAACTAAGTTTACATTTTTTGGAAACTTTTTTATAACATTAATTTTTGTTTAATTAGGATTTTCTGTTATGTATGCCATTTTTTAGAATTGCAGCGATATGCTTTATTTTAAACAAAACATAAGCAACAATAACATATCCTCAAAATTCAAGCCAACAATATTGTTTACCAATCTTGCTTCACCACCAAACAAAAATTGTATATCAGTTTCATGAAAAATTTCATAGTGTAAATTAGTTCAAAGCGATTTTTGGAATTTTGATATTTCATTTGAATAACTATTTTTGTAAGTTTTTTGTTTTGTGTTTTTTTTTTTTCTTTTTATTAAATTTCATTATTTCAGTGAAATTTAAATTTTAGTTAAAAATTGATCTTTGTAAATAGTTCCGGTAATTGGGAAGAAACATTGTAATTTTTATTGAAGTTAGGATGGTTACTTGTGCGATAAGCTGTCTGTAGTACAGGAAACAAACACTTGATAGAAATGACATTTATTAAAAAATTTTGTGACATTTTCCCCTCATAGATGTATACAACTAATGGCAAAGATTCATGAATAATACTGTTGTGTAATATTAACAAAGATGTTCAATATTGACTTAAATATGTTAGTCCAATTAATTTAGTAATTGTTATTCAAATCAAATAGAAAATGAAAAAGTACAATATTTATATGCAGGTACTAAAATAAATTTAACAATCAGCATCCTCAGCCAGTGATGCTTTTCGAATGAATTTCGAATAAAAGCAAAAGAAGTTTTATAGCCTTGTTTTCATGGCCATGACTGAATGCTAAAGTTGAAAAGTCATGTAAACAGTTTTCTCTATCACTGTAACATTATTATTAGTCTCGCTAACATCTCCAACATGCTGTTTATAACAGTTTGAAACGAACAAAACCAACCCTTACAATTAATTTAGTTGGTTTATACTCCAACAATCTGCTGTAAAATTAAGTTTGTTCCATATATCTGTGTTTATTTTATGTTATTGTATACGAACTCATTTTACAGTTAATAAACAAATCACTCTGCATTTCACAAGAAATAACAGAGATGGAAAATATAATACCCTGAGTACCTTATGTTTTTTCGTTCTTTAATACTTTCGTTAAATTTTATAAACAAGGAGAATGAAGATTTCTATTAAATCTATTTTGATAAAAATCCCAGACTTAATTTTTTATAAAATTTTGAACATTGCATAATTCATTTCGAAAAAAAAAATTGTAAAAGTGTGTTTATATAAAACGCAATTCAAAAAGTTAAAAAAAAGAAGAAAGTAAAAACTCTCGTTCAGTCAAAGATTTTTAATAAAAAAAAAAAAACATTTTTAGCGTTTCTTAAACAATGTGTTAGAGAATCTAGACGAGCGATTTTGTTTATCAAAACCTGTTATTTCTTAATTAAATATTGAAACCTTTCATTTTATTATTTATTCTATAAAATTCTTTAAGAATTCAAGCGACAACATACATTGTTGGGTTGTCTAAAACCAGCGGTCTACATAAATACGAATCGTTTTTAAAAAGTCCTTGTTTTTTTTTTGCATCTGGTTGGCACTAGACAGAAGTGTAAAATTTTTATGCCAATTTATTTTTCTTAAAAACTAAAAAGAAAGTTTTGGATCATGTGCAGTTTTGCCGTCATGATCTCTGGCATTTTCATGGAAAGCAACCAGAATTGTGCGCGACGTTTTTAAGTTTGCAAAACTTTTTAACATTAATAAATATATGACAATCTCTATTATTTATTAGTTCTTTTTAAACTTTGTATACACGCTAACCAATATCGTGCAGAGATATTGTTTTTTCTAGTCAAAGCAGCTGACTGTTATGTTATACTTTGAGCCCTATAAGCAAGCATTCAACTTCCAACAAATAATTAATTTCATGAAGACTTTTTAAAATTATTTATATTCGTAATACCTGTCTGTCAATAGTCATTTGATTAAAAGTAAAAAAAATTGAAATAAACCAGCGCTTGATATTTAATAAAATTCTCACATTCATGCACAGTCGAATTAAAACAATGTGTATGCAGCAAATAAAACAATAAGGAGGACTAAGTTTAGAGCCTCCTAACTCGAAAAATATGGGAGAGAGCCAATTTTTTCACTTGATATTTTTTTCTAATTTTTTAATTCTCTATGGTCCCATATTATTATTTTTTTGATTGGTGTTAATTCACTTAAACTAAATTCGTTCTAAATGATATAGAAACGACGTGGTGTTTTGCCCGCTGCCTCGAAGATCATGGACCGATCTTGCAAATTTTCATTAGCAATGTTTTTCAAAAGTTGATTTCAACCCGAACTCGGACGGTGAATGCTATAAAAATATATCTGTAATAAATAATATATTTTTTATGGATGTTTAAGTTTTAATTACTTCGATGATTTTTAATTTCCTTTAAAAGTAAATGCAAAATAATAATTTTGTAAATGACTGAATTTTGACTTTATTTTCGGCTTTTTGGTTCTTTTTAATTTTATTTCTAAACATTTTTAGAAAGAAAAATTATTTACAAATGTATGCGGACGTTTTTCAAAGAAAACAAGAAAAATTAGACGCTAGAAGAATGAAATGCAGCATTTTCTGGACTGCCACATCCTTCATCAGCATGCTTCGTATCTATCTACTTTATGTTATGTACATGTTAATTTGGTGAGACGAAGTTCACACACAACTTAAAGCGTTTGTTTGTCGTTCTCTTTGTAACTCGTCTTGTAGATTTGTTGTTGCTTTTTGTGTTAGCCATTGGATTATTCATACTTGTTTTGTTAATTATTCATACTTGTTTGCTCACAACATTATAGATGCTGTTTTCTTTCTAAAAATGTTTAGAAATTAAATTAAAAGAACCAAAAAGCCGAAAATAAAGTAAAATTTCAGTCATTTATAAGATCTATGGTTCAAATCCTGGTTGGGGAAAAATTAAAAATTAATAATAATTTTAAAAATTATACAAAAATGAACAAAAATAATAAATATCTTTTGTTTTTTTCATTACATCCGTTAAAAGAAAAATTTTAATTTTTTCCACTTTTTTTGTTTTCAACCAACAATAAATCATGGTTTTGTAGAAGCAACCATATTTCTTATTAACAATACTTGCTTATAAAAAAACGCAGTAAGATTGGTTATTTTGCAGTTTCTTATAAACGATAAATGTATTAATGTCTTTACTATTACATAAGCAACAGACGTTAACGTAACGTCTATTAATCCTTAAAGTAACTAAAATTAAATCCAGAATTTGTACGCAAAATTAGTTAAATTATTGAGTATAAAATTTTAAATTAGAAAGAAATATAAAGCTCACTTATATAACTTACAACGATATGCCATTTCTTCTATCTTTTAACATAACTTAAACATACTTAAATCTTTATTTAGCGGAATTCAAACACATGATACTTCAATTGATACCACTGTACTGGGATAAAAATAATAATACGTCAGAAGCGGTGTGGCAGCAAATATCCTTGGTGATTTCATGGTTAACTAACAGTTTGTCTAGACTAAACAAAAGAATTGCACCCATAATTTCTAATAGTAATTGTCTGTTGTGTGAAACGACTATTCATTTCCAACAATAATCGCACACATGCAAATGTAAAAGCGTGCATCATCAATATTAGTAACAACAATATGAATAAAAAATTGAATGGCATTTATTATTTTCCACATTTTGTTCCTGCTGTTTGGTTTTGAAACTATTCCAGTAACAATTGCTAACTGTTGTTAGACACGTGCTATTATTTATTATTTCTATTAAACTCATTTATTATCTTTCTTGTTTTTTCCCAACACTTTTCTTGCTAAAAATAATTTGCATGTTAGAAAACAATTACGCTGCTTAAAAGGTGTAAACCGAAAATACATTATTGTTTTCTAAACAACTATTTTCCGGTTGAGTTTATAACGGTGTTTAAACTAACATTACAACACTTGTTTTATGCGAGTTGAAGGAACATGAATTTGAATGAAGAAAATGGAAAAAATGCTAAAAAGGAGAGATGTTACATAGTTGACTAATAAATAAACTAATTTCAAGAAATTAACACTTAAGACTTAAATGGTGAAAATATTTTAACATTTGTTATTATTTGGCAGGGATATTTAAATTATTTAAATTGAATAAATTTGTTTTTCTAATTTAAAATTAAAAACTAGATTTTTTCGAAGCGTGGCAAATATGATCTCCCTAATAAAGCGGATACCTAATTATTTCATGCAAAATGCTGTCAAAATATAATAATTAGGTCAAAATAAAGGCCGGGGCACAGAGAATCCCCCAAACGTTAAAATTTGACGAATTCAACTGACAAGTCAGTTAAAATGCGTGTTTTCTTATGAGCGATATCACAATCAGTACGTGTCCGTCAACTCAAAGTGTGAAATTTGGTCAGCTTTTAACTTTGGGCGGACGTTAAATACTTTGACAGCAATCGATTGATTCTTCTTCTATTATATTAGGCCAAATTTTCGTAACTTTTCAGTCATTTCTGGATTGATTTTGAATTTTTTTTTTAATGTTATGCTTACAGATTCGTCCCGTTTCAAAAACATTTATAATCGAAAAACTAAAGGGTGTTCCCATACAACATACATGTTTTTTCACGTGTATTATTAAACGGTGTCCCCATAGATGTCGTTAATTGACCTATATGGGCCTATCTTCTGAAACGTTATAAACAAACGCTTGCAAATTGGACAGAATGTCCAATAAAATAAATTAAAAGGTGCTGCAATATTTACGTAATTTTATATTCTTTTGAACAGTTGTAGACAAAAGTAAAAGCAACGAACCTCTGTTACTAACTCCGCTATAAAAACAAGTATAAAATTTGAATTTGGAAATTAAAGGGTGTCCCAATAATTGATGTAATTTGATACATGTGGCCACACTTTTGAACAGTTATAGACAGACAATTGAAACTTATAAAGAACCTGTATTGCAAGTCTGCTAAAACAACAAGTTTATAATTTAGAGTTAAAGGGTGCTTCCAAAATTAATGTAATTTGACCTATATGGAAAAAGCTTTTTAACCGTTATATATAAAAGTTGAAAATGAGAAAGAATGTCCACCATTTTGTTTGTTATAAGAATAAGTATAAATATTTTATAATACAGGGTCCGCCATTTAACGTTTTTTGTTCAACTAGTGCTTATTTCGTTCACGAATATTGTTATGTATACGCTTGAAAAACACTAAGAAATATTGCCTGCGATCGACGTACAAGAGATACCGAGTTTGCAAAAAAAAGAATAATAATCTTTACAGATGAAGTTCATTTTGATCTTGGCGGGTATGTAGAAAAGCAAAATTGTCGCATTTGGGGCACAGAAAACCCGCATGCATACATTGAAAAGCAGGTGCACCGAAAACGAGTCACTGTTTGTGGCGGATTTTGGTCCAGCACCTATTTTTCTTCGGAAGTGAGCAAAGAGTGGCCGTTACAGTCAATGGCGATCGTTATCGGGCCATGTTAAACGGATTTTTGTTCACAAAAGTTGAAGAGGAGGATATTGACAACATTTGCTTTCAACAGGACGGCGCTATGTGCCACACAGCCGAAGCTACATTCGATGTTTTGCGCCCTGTTTTTGAAGATCGCATTATTAGCCGCAAAGCTGATGTCGTTTGGCAACTTCGGAGCTGCGATTTGACACTGTTGTGGGGTTGTCGACATGCCAGAGACAATTGTCGCTTTAAAGGACAATATTCGTGAAGCCATTGGTAAAATACAGCTGCACACAATCGATAAATGGCTTAAAAGTTGGACCGATGGTGTAGGCTACTGCATGGCCAGCCGAGGCAATTTGAATGAAATTATTTTCCATTATTGATCGGAAGGATTGTACTTTTAAATAAATAAATAAATTTATTGAAATATTCAGTATTTTTTTATAGCATTAAAAGAAATTAATTGGCGGACCCTTTATAAAGGGTGTTAAAATATTTGATGTTATTTAATGTATATGGCCAATCTGTTGAATCGTTATACAGAGACGGTTAAAATTTAGAAAGAACCTGAATGCTAAGTCTACTACAACAGCAAGTACAACATTTGAATTTAAAAATTAAAGGGTGCTCCAATAGCTGCTGTAATCTGATGTCTAAAGCCAAACTGTTGTAGGCAGACGGTGAAAATTAACAAGGAGCTGTAGTGCTAAGTCTGCTATAACAATTATAAAGTTTGGAGATGGAATATAAGAGGTCCCAATAGTAATTTCATGTACGTCTCCATACTTTTGAACCGTTATTGAACACAACAAAATTAAATCAAAATAAACGGTTTGAAAAATTTGTTTTAAAAAATTCCGTATAGAAAAAGTGCTTCTAATTTTTTAATTTTTCCCTAACCAGGATTCGAACCATCGATTTTATAAATTAATGAAATTTTACTTTATTTTCGGCTTTTTGGTTCTTTTTAATTAATTTTCTAAACATTTTTAGAAAGAAAAATCATTTACAAATGTATGCTTCTTATGTTATTTCATAGTTGAAAAAAAATGTTGCAAAGAAAATTTTTTAGTAGGAAAATATGCTGCGAGAAACATTTCGCTACTTGTTAACAAATAAACAGAGCACAGCTTCATCAACATTTTTTCTAATTCATTTCACTGTAGTTTTTTTATATCGACTTTTGACAACATTTCGCACGAAATGATAAACAGAGTACTTTATTCAGTAACTAGTTTAACTATTTTTTCATTGTGTTGTTGCTTGTACAATTAGTGAATTTCATCGTTTTTAGGATTTCTATTAATTGAGCGTAAAGAAGTGTTTGTGTTTGCCACGAAATTATCAAATTGCTCTCGTGTCAAAAATATAATATGGAATTGTTTTGACTAATATTTTTTGTTTCTTTTTATTTTTTAACAAATGCATCAATGAAACTTAAATAAATGAACAAATTCTACTGCCAAATTTCAACAAAATTTTAAGGTTTTACAAAAGCTTTGAAAATAAAAATTACAAATTTTACTAAAATTTAAAAGTAGAATAAGAAACAAATTTAACTCCACATCGCGAACCGAAATATATATTTTTTTCATTTTAACGATTCCCCAAGTTCTAGACCGATTCAACGAAAGACACAGTACCATCCAAAATTAATAAAAAAACGTTATTAAAGGGACCCACAATTGTAATGCGAAGCATACTTTTGAATGTCATTTCAGTCACAATGCAACACGATTCGCTCCACTGCTTTGGGATGTAATGAAATACAATTGTGTGCCATTTAATGATGACAATATATCTAGAAAAATTCTTTGTTTGTTTTCTCTTTTGTTGGCCGTTGCAAGTTGCAATAAAACGCGAAAATAAATATATACACAGACGCACAGGCATCAAAGAAACTAATTGTATAGTTATAAAATGCATATTATTTATTCAAAACAAATTTTCTTACATTCGTTACAAACAACAATTAAATTTTAGCAACAGAAGCCAATCGTGGCATCAATTTTGCAAGGTTTTGTTTATTGTGGTGCAAATGTACGAGACCAAACTATAGAATACAATTCATAGTTACGTATAAAATATGCAAATTTTTTGAGCTGTGGCTTATAGAGCCAGTTGCTTTAAGGAATCATTTAAAAGTTGGAAGTAAAAGAAATATGTAAAATAAGAATAAGTACCAGTTTGAATAAATTTATATTATTAATGTTTATTCCTTTCGCGCAAATTATATACATATATTGTTTTATTATATTTTGAGCTGATGGCCCTAGCACCTAGCGCTCGTAGTTCTTCAGTAACTTGTAATAATTTATTATTTCTTAGTTATTTATTAAATAAATAAATAAATTTTTACATTCTACACAATTTTGTAAAAAAGTAAATTTTATTTTTAATTTTTTTGAGAGCAACATATTATGGTTATAAATAAAAAATAGTATTGTTACATTTAATAATATTATATTTGGTCCTGGACTTCTCAAATTATTGTCTACGTTAACTTCTTATTTTTTCAATATTTTGTATATTATTAATTAGTTATTTATTTTGTATCTTAAAATAATATTTTTCTTTCTAAAAACGTTTAGAAATTAAATAAGAAATGAACCAAAAGCCGAAAATAAGTCACTTTTAATTCACTTCCACGGTTCAAATCCTTATTGGGATAAAATTATAAAATTTTTTGATCTAAAATAAAAAAGGGCGACAATATTTTTGTCACAGAGTTCTTTTATTAAAAAAAATCAAAATTTTATTTAATTAAAAATTTCTTCTTCAAGTGCTATCTTTATCTCATAAACAAATAAAAAATAAAATAAAAAAAGCAATAATAATAACAATAATATTATTAAAAAAAATCAAATTTTTATTTGTTAAAAAAAAATCATTATGTATTTTATTTGTCGACACAAATTCAATTCATTCTTCAAGCAAGAATCCATAAAAAGTAAAATAAAATTTCCCAGTTAGGATTTGATCCGTGGATCTTATAAATAAATTAAAATTGTCTTTTTTCGGCTTTTGGTTCATTTTTAATTTAATTTCTAAACGTTTTCAGAAAGAAAAATTATTATTATTAGATCCCGGTTCAAATCCTGGTTGGGAAAAAATTTAAAATTATTTAACCTGTATAAAAATTATTATATGTTTGATTTTCTCCGCCAATAAATAACTTTTTCAATTTAAAGCATTTTACAAGAACTGATAGCTAACAAACAAGTTACTAAACTGAAAATTATGCAAGCTATGGCTTTTAATAGTACTTTGATTAATAATAATATATTATAATTAAATATATCATATTATTTTTAATAAGTTATAAAATCTAAGTTGTGTTTCGAAAGTTTTTTTTAGTTTAAAACAAAAAGTAAAAATTTAAAGATTAAGTGTTAAAAACAAATAGTTATTGTGACTGAAGTATTGTTGAAAATAATTATACTTTATTTGCCCTAACTATACATTTTTACAGAGAACATAATGCGGCTATTGCAATAACATCACACCCATGTTTTTTCTCTGCGCGTATTAAAAAAATCTATTTCATAAAAAACATTTTAACTTTTTATAAGCATCGTAATAAAGGAGATTTTTTTTGTAAAAAAATTTAATAATCAAAAAGTTTGTGTATGATAAACGCTTAATTAAAGAAAATTTAATAACTAAAACGAAGGTTTAACAATTGGTACCTTTCAACTAAAAAGTACCTAAGGGAAAACTTATTTTTTTTAGCTTTTTTTAACTGTTTTACAAAAAGTCCTGCATCAAATAAGTAATTTTTTGCAAATGCAATTATTTCACAAAAAGTACCAATAAATAATAATTAGCTTTTAAGAAAAACCTCCATTTTTACGGAAAGAGAATCGTTTTCGAAAAATACTATTTTAACAAAAATTCAGCTTTTCGCAGAAGGCGCTTTTTAAAAGGATATTTTTCTATACAAGAAATAATTTAAAAAAAAAATTATTTTTTACCTAAAGTACCCTTAAAACCAAAACTAATTTTTTAACAAAATGATTTGTTAATTTTTTCCAAACAGTAATTTTTTTTTACAAATATTATAAAAACTACAATAAAAAATGGAACTTTTCAACAAAAATTGCTTCTTAACAAAAATTTATTTTTTTACTAATCGAAATTAATTTTCAAAAAAGTTCCAGCCTCTTAAAACTTTTTGCGAAAAGTATTTGCTTCACTTAGAACAAACACTTCTTTAATGTAATGTTCTTTCTTTTATACAAAATGTACATTTTTAACAAGAATTTCAGTTTTCACTGCGGTATTCCTTTTCAAAAAGTTCCCACAAAAGTTAAGAAAAGTACTTTTGAAACAAAAGGTACCTTTTACACCAAAAGTTATAAAAATATATTTTCGGAAAAAATAATTTTTACATAAATTCTTCTACTCGTAAACAAAAAAATCTGCTTTAAAAAATTTACCTTTTAGTAAAAAATTTGCCTTTTAAACAAAAGATACCTTTTTAATGCAAAAAATCTGCTACGAAAAAGGTATCCTACAACAAAAATTAACAATAGAAATAAAATCAGAAACTTTTTAGCAAAAAGTAAATCAAAATCATTCATACAAAAAATGCTTCTTTATTAAAAAAAGCACTTTCTTTTATAAAAAGTTCTTTCATTTATAAAATTTATGCTTATTTTAATCCACAACATTCTTTTCATTCTTTTATATATATATTTTTTTTTTTTTTCAACAGAAGCCAGTTTCTGTTAAAGAATTGGATTAGTTTCTTGTTGGTTGTGTTTTTTTATTTTTTTTTTTTATTTTGCTGGGTGTTGTTTTTATGTTGGGGTTTTTTGTGTTTCTATGCCGATTGTTTAAGCCGCAAAGCGTCATTCCATATTGAAATTCATCTCCTTGCCTGCTTGCTTGACTGCCAGCATATTAAAGTGTTAAGTTTTATATTAAAAATTCACACGCTGCCGTATTACGCGTTTTGTTTTTTCACTTCTTATTTCTTCTCTCTACTGTTTCTTAAAAATATTTGCTAGCGAGTGGGCTGTTCATGCCAAAAAATTACAATTGTTAACAGGAATGGTTCGTTTTTTTTTTTGCCTTTTGATTTGGTGTTATTAAGCGTTTTTTGTCACTGAACTTTTGACTTTATTTTGGAGTCCAGGTTGCTTAAATTTACTTAAAAATTTGTAAACGATATGCATATCTGTTGTAACAAATGTACAACAAGTTCAAAAGATTGAATTCTTTACATGAATAATGCTTAATAATACTCAATTAACATTAAGTATAATTATTAACTGTTGTTTGAATTTTTTGTAATAAATTTGTAATGATTAATTTACTTTAATCGTGCTTGATTCCTTCAAATATAAATATTTCATGATATTCTCATGAAATATTTATTATTTTAAACTAAACTACAAAATGAAATGTATTACTGCGGGGAAAGCATATCCATATGGCCATTTCACTACTGCTCAATAAGCTCATCAGTGGATTTTACCCAAATTTTGTATAGAAAAAACAGAAAGTCTTATATCAAAAGCCAAACTGATTAAATGATAACTCCATTGAATCAATAAGACAGAAGACAATAACAACTAAAAAATGTTTTATACAAAAACACAGCAAACATTTAGTAACTATTTTTATTTTTTCTTTCATTTTTCTACATAAGGGATCCCATTGGGAACCATTCATATGTATTTGAAAGATTCAATGAAAGGAATCAAGCACGAATAAAGTAAATTAATTAAATTTTTAAAGATTCCGAATAATAAATTTTTCATTTTGATAAATTTACGAGGGCAGCTATATATATTTCTGGCCTGGCAACACTGAGTGCTGCCAAGTGCAATCTGACATTTCCATTGGAAAGTTTGTCATTTTTAAGCATAATCGTACTCAAAACGTTTTGACGTAAGACCATTATTTGTGTTGTTTACAGTGGCTTGAAAAAATAAATATAGAAAAAAATGGAATTAACTCGTGAACATTTTCGTGCCATCATTTTTCAAAACTTTCGACGTGGATTATCACGACAAGAGTGCATTGATGAACTTAAATCTTTGTATGGCGATGAAGCACCATCCTATAGCACTGTGAAAAATTGGTATAATGAATTTAATCGTGGCCGAAGCTCGCTTAAAGACGAATTCCGTGATGGTCGTCCAAAAACGGCTGTTGTGCCAGAGAACATTGATGCCGTGCGTAAACTCATAATGCAAGATCGACATGCGAAATACCGAGAGATAGAGACATCCTTCGACATTTCTTTCACCAGCATACATTCGATACTGCATGAACACCTGACCGTAAAAAGGTTTGTTCTCGTTGGATCCCGCACAATTTGAATGTCGCTCAAAAAAAGGCTCGTGTCGATTGGTGCAAAGAAATGTTGGAAAAATACGATTGCGGTGCTTCAAAAGACGTTTATAAGATCGTCACAGATGACGAATCATGGATCTATGCGTATGAGCCCGAAACGAAACAACAATCGACAGTGTGGGTCTTCAAAGACGAGCAAAATCCAACGAAAGTTGTTCGTGGAAGAAGCACTTCGAAGCAAATGGTCGCCTGTTTCTTCGGCAAAACTGGTCATGTGGCGAATGTTTCGCTTGAGCAACGTAGGACGGTCACTTCTGAGTGGTACACTACAATTTGCTTGCCTGAAGTCATCGGAGAAATTCGAAAAACCAACAAGAGAAGACGAATCATTGTTCACCATGATAATGCGAGCTCTCACACATCGGCTCAAACCAGAGCGTTTTTGACCGGCCAAAACGTGGAATTAATGGGTCATCCGCCATACAGCCCTGACTTGGCACCTAATGACTTCTTCTTGTTTCCGCACATCAAGAAAAAAATGCGTGGTCAACGATTTTCGTCGCCAGAAGAAGCTGTTGAAGTGTTCAAAAACCATGTTTTAGAAGTGTCTCAATCGGAGTGGAAAAAGTGTTTCGACAACTAGTTTGAGTGCATGCAAAAGTGTATAAATCATGCTGGAGAATACTTTGAAAAACAATAAAACCATTTTTGATTATAAATATTCGCATTTTCACTATTAGGCCAGAAATATATAGAGCAGCCCTCGTATAATGGTTCAAAATTACATTTTAATTCAATTAAATTTAAGCTGAAATTTAATTTCCAACTGAAACTGTTTCCTTTTTTCTGGTTGTATTCTGTTCTTCTATAATTAATTCCGTTTATCTTCTGCTTATCTTTATCTCTCCTATTTACGGTATTTTTTTTTTTACAAAAAGTATGTGTGTATATTAAGGATTTTTTTTTTTTGGATAAATTATTTTGCATAATTTTCAATTATCTTTAAATAAAAAAGTACAGTATGCTATGACAAAAAAAAAAAACAATATCAGAATAGAAAAATGCTGTACCCATCTCTACATATCATGAAGTAAAACTACAGCTGGCTGTGGTAGAACAACAAACAGTAGTTGATGGTCGGAGAAAGGCACTCTTTTGCTCTGCTGGCAGTTGCTTAACAATTCAGGTGTTTTAATCTCTGTAAGAATGAATGCTAATATACAAATTTACGAGTCTGAAATGAAAAAAAAAAAAAAATGTTAATTTAATTAAATAATTTTAGCTTCTCTTTGTCGCTTTCTAATTTGTAAAAAGCAGGCAAACTTTTACAATTACAAGTTTTGTAAGATTAAGCGGATTATATACAAGAAAACGCAAATTTAATTTTTTTAATTGTTAAAGCCTCTATTTTACTGTTTAAGGTTTTTTTTACAACGTGGTATTTTCAATTCACTTATTTAATCCGCAATATATTTTTAAAACATTGGGTGTTTAGCAATTGTTTGGTTGAAAAATTTCTGCGGATAGGAAAAACTCTTTAGGCAAAAGTGCTAAGGCAGGTTTCATTGATAGCAATGCAGTTTCTAAACTTTGTGTTTTTGTTTTTCATATAGACACATAAACAAATATTTATACTTTATTACTTTGACGATAGATGTTTTTATATATTTACTACCTTTTTGTATCCGGCGTTGCTTATATCTAATTTAAGGGCCTTTCTAGGCACAGTGTAATATATTATAGCCTTGTTTGCTATTGGGATCTTCTCCGAATACGTAAGAAAACCTTCAAATCTGTTTGGATCTTATAAATCACAAGAATATATATTCTATATTTTCAATATTTTTAGTTTCTGATTTTACAAAGTGTCCGCCTGGATGGTAAATATTAGTCTTGACAGTTCATATTTGGCAGTCGTTGAATAGACACGCGGCAAATTTTTTATTGAAAAATATTCGATAAACCAGCATTTTTTAATCGTTTAAACGTTTTATCAAAATCAATCATCGACTACTGTGACGATGAAAAAGTTAAGTAACATTTTGGGGAGAAACAACGTGCCAACAAAACGCAATATTTATCGTGTAGTGAATGATTTCGAAAAAAAAGTGGGTCTGTTGTTAATAGGCCCAAGCATGGATCACAACATATTGCAAGGTCAGCTGCTCAAGAAAGTGTTCAAAACAATCCATCAACCTCAATTCAACGCCATACTCAGGAGCATGGAACAACTTTGTTTACATTTAAATTTCATTTGACACAGGAGCTTCTTCCACACAACAGAATATGCTGCCATATGTATGCCAAGAAGATGTTACAGCTCACCCATGAAAACCCTGGTTATCATGAAAAAACAAAATGCGTCACTCATCGCACATTTTCATTTGGATGAAAAGGTAAATAAACAAATTTGGCATCTATTAAACATGACAGTCTGGTGTGCAATTTGCTCAGGAGCAAGCATTGAAAATTAAATCGGCGTAACGGCAACTGTGAATGCGGAGCGATATCGTCATGTAATAGAAAACATTTTAAAACGTAACCACTCTCTTTTTCTTTGTCTCTCATTTCTTTCCTAAATCTGGAAACAGATAAAAATGAGGACCCATTTATGTTTCGACTATAAATCGATATGATATAAATCGATTAACCAAGACTTTGCTGAAATGTTTTCAAACACAGAATAATGCCCGCTTCTCCATTTTCTGCCCTGCTGGTCCGCCGTAAGGATAAATATCTATACGTGTTTCAAATTTTATTAAAATCGACGCACGCACAAAAAAAAAAAAAACAAACAAACTTGCAAAGAGATTTATAATATACATACGTATATTATGTATGTTAGATTTCTCATCCTGAGGTCAGCTAATAGCGTCATAATTAAGCAAGAACTAAAAACTTTTTTCTAGACAACAGAGAAGATAGAAATGTTTGTTGTTGTTGCTGGTCAAGTTTTCTTATCATCAAATGAGTGCAATGAGCAGCAATAAGTTAATGGCAGATGCAATATAAAAGAACAAAAGTAATGCCATTATTAGTTTATTGTTTGTCTTCAGTAAACAACGGTTCGTTTGAAATCTAGATGCTTATTTCATTAATGTATAGTATATTCTGATATAGATAAAATTTAAATTTCTTTATATTGAAAATATTTTTAGGCTGCTGTAGTCAAGGTGGTAAGTACGTTGACTACAAATCCGGTTGGCTAGGGTTTAACTCCTGCGGCAATCAAAAAACTTAAGATGTTTTTTTCTGTTTAATGGTATAAATACATATTCAGAATCAACATTAAAACATGCAGCCTCTTTCTTTTATCTATCTCCTTTCACCACCTGTCTTCTCTCTCATCTATCACTGCTTTGTTAAAATTAAATAATTTTAGAGATGGCGAATTAGCTTAAGCTTAAGCAACTTACAGAATAAGGCTGCTGAAGTGTTACTTCTCTTTATAGAAAAAAAAAAAATACTTTCCATTACACTTTGAACCAGTTCTTTTTTAGTTCACAGCATATTTATTATTTATTTAATGGAAGCTAGAGACATTTATTTATTTATTACCGCTTTTGTACTATTTCCTGATTGCATTTGATTAAGAGGAAAAGAAAAATGGATATCCGAGTAGATCACATTTTTAATTTCCTTTGGTACTCAATAATTTCAGCTAGCGGATGCGTAAATTTAATGAGTGCATGCTGCCAACCTTTTTTTATTACTGGTAGTGATTTCAGATTGGCCACTGATAGGACGTAATTTAAAATATAATGCCAGCCAGTGCTCACGCAAAATGTGCGAAATATTCTTGTCGATCTCTTTTGGCTTGCTTTATTGGTCAATAAAAATACAAGTTCCTGAAAAGACCTTCCTATTCATCTCTTAAAAAGCTTTCTTGTCAGTCCCCGTCAGATTTCCATAAACCTAGTAATAAAGAAAACGTATACCCACCCACAGCTATATGGAGCTCTGCCGGGAAGTCTTAATTACAACTAAAATTGAGAGGTACCCAAAGTTCGATCAATATAGTTAAGTCAGCCTCCTACATAAAAAAAAAATAACTAGAAGCCTTTCACCGGCCACCATCGCAAGAATATGTAGTGTATCCTCGGACTACGTACTCATTTACGATGAGCGTAGTCCTTTCCCCGCCAGCCTACCATGGTCTTTTATTAATCCTTAGATTAAGTAGTCACTTTTTGTTATTATTTTGCTAATTTTTTTTCGGAAATGTGGTTTTCTTAATACAAGAGGTAGAATATACCGAAATATAGTCGTTTGATTTATCAAAAGAGGCATATGCTTCGTAAAGTAGAATGTATAAAGAAAAATGTGAAACAGAAATTAACAGATCGTTCCGTATTTACTAATATTGAATATTTTCACAGAAATTGATTTCTGTATTAACAACGTTGCATTTAAGGTTGGATCTTTCTTGTGTTTTTCTGGCGATTTTTCTAAGTGAATGAATTCTACAATTTTGAAGGGTAGTCAAAAGTGGCTCTACGTAAAATATTACATTCCGTACCTTTTGAAATTTTTGACGATTTCATTATATAAAATTTTAAAAAAAATTTAATAAATTACAAATCAAAATTTTACTATTTTTCTCCGGAAGTGCACACTCTGTAGGTCAATGTAAGGCCATATATTCATAGAACTCTCATTAACTCGTTAAATATTATTTATGCTTTTAGGGTTGTTACAACTTATGCTGTTGCTGTGGGATTTCAAGGATTTCTAAACCTTATTATTATCATATACTTGTATTGGAATTTTGTTTTATTTTTATGCTTTCATGTTTTATGAGTTAGGTATTTTTTTTAATCATATTACTTACACGTTACTTCATTTTGCTTAATTTATGTTTACATAGCAACGAATAAAACCTTATTAACCGTAAACACTAATTACATTTTCTTGGAATGATTAATAATGCGTAAATAACATTAATGCGTTTTCTATATTAATGCATTTTCTTGTTTGAACCATGTAATAAATATTTAATTATGATTTTTTTTTCTATTTGTGGATATGGGTTGTTAGTTGGTTGTTTTGGTAATTTGCTATTTGCTACCACGCCTTTTGTCTAAGTAGTTTCATAACTACGCTTGGCAGATAGAAGATACTTCTTCTGAACAATGAAAAAAAGAAAAATTTTATTAAAAGGTAAAGGTTATTTTCTTAAAATAATTTGAAAAATTAATTACAATAATTTTTGCTTCCTATAACATCTGAAAATATTCGTGCATTACGTTTGGATTGTCATACATTCCAAACTGCAATAGTGCAGTTTTAATACTTTTTAAAGCTGAACATGTATGGTTTCACTAATTTATAACTTTACTAAAAATACATACATATATATATATATATACAAATACATACTGTAAAATTATTTATATGCGTTTGATTAAATTTCGTGCGTCATACGAGCGCAATATTAACAGTCATGTTAATTTAAAAGTACACGAAGCCGTTATAGGGGTTTTTATGTTATAACTATATAACGAAAGCATCATGAACGAAATTGGAGGTTTTATGTTTAGTTTACTATGTTCTTGTGTGTGGTTAAAATCTTTTATATTTTTAAATTTGAGTTTATGATCGTGTAGTGTTGGTTAGGAAGCTTGTATTTGTATTGTCCCATATATTTTCATTTTTATTTTAGGTATGCATATGTGTATTTGTTTTTGCATCTTGTAGTGTGTTACTCCCATTTAAATATAAGAACTTGTACACCAGTTCGTACCTCTATTATGCTATCGACAAAACAGAAAAAAAGGAACCACATTCAATATGGGGAGTAATTGAGGCCGTTACTACATTTACAAGTATTTATGTTAATTTTTATACTTGTTATACATTTTGGCATTTTTATGCGTATGTATACAGGTGAAGTAAATTTAATCTGCATTATGATGATAATTTTCTCAATAGTTTTGCTATTGGATGCAATTAATTAGCCTTACTGAAACCATGTTATTCTCTAAATATCAAGAACTATACAATCATAGTTATGCTTACATATCATAGTTATGCTTACACTTTATCATATTATAATAAAATATGATTATTAACCTATTTTGAGATACTGAGTTTTTTGTATTTATAATTAAAATTTTCACTATTACGTGATTAAACTAATAACAATAATAAATGATATTAATAAAAATAATTTTGAGCGCAACCTCCTTTTAGTTATTTTTACATCTTATTTTATAATAAAATTGATAGAGAAGTACTGAATACTTTTCAAAGGTCGAACTTATTTTTTAATCAAGCATAATTTTTACACATAATCTCAACATATTATAATTATATTTAATGGTTGAAGATAATATTATGCTTAGAAAAAGTTATAAAACTTTAAAAGTGGATTAAACTGTAGCAAAAAATATTAAGTTTAAACCAGTTTACGAAATTTAGCAAACCTGTCGCAAACGTTTCATGCAGTTATAAAATATAATACATTTTTTAATCGTTTGATATATAAGCAAAATCAAAACAGTTGATGTTTTAATCATCTTATATGTCAATACAATCCTATAGCTACGTTGTGCAGTTCACGAAGAAATAATTGGTTCTAAGGGACTTTTTTCTATAACGATCGAACCCATCAGCAAATATTTTCGAAATGCTTTAGTTTACTTTTCGTTATTTTCTTTCCCGGCTGCTTATTAAAAAAAAAAAATACAATTTAAAATTAACGTTAAATTCATTTGCACAGTTTTTACAGCCAGTTTACAGAACACAATTTGCTGCTTAGATGCACAAAAACGTTCCCGTTTTCCATCTTTGGGTTTTTAAAACGCGAATTTCATTTTTATTTTCTAAAACGTAACAAATGGCAATTGTTTTTGGTTTATGTATTGCGTATTGTAGTGTCAAAAACGTCATAACTCTGCAAACAAAAAAGATTATTCGTTTTAAAAATTTTAATACATATACATATGTATGTATTAAGTTAAAGTTCGCAAAAGCTGCTTAAAAAATAATAAATAAAATAAAAAGCATGGAGTTTTCGGGAAAATAAGGGAAAATGTGTTTTTGTGTGTTATCAAATATCTGTTTTTTTAAAGTACAATTTGCATGCATTTGCCAGAATCAAGATGACAACGGCTCTACAATTCTAGAAATTAGTGAACTATATGAAGAAATATCCTCATCTAGCAACAGGAACTCCCTGTTGTAAGCAGCAAAGCAGCCATAGAGCAAACGTTTCGATTTTTTTCGTACCTTGGATAAACTCATCCATGCTGCTCACTTTTACGCAATAAACATTTAATATCAATAAACATTTAACAATCAGGGAACCGAAGGGTAAGAGAACCAACATAAAAGGTTTCTGTAAAATCTGAAATTTCCCGTAAAATACTCTTAAAAAATATAAAAATCTGTATTAAATGACAAACATATTTTACGGAGTTGTTGTTGTTATTGTAAGCAGGGCAAAGCTGGAATATTTATTTAGTCAAGCTATAACCCAAATGGTAAATGAAAACGACTCTAATTATTTTTACTCTTCTTTGTTCCTGGTTATTTTGCTTTCATTTTAGTCGTATTGGCCATAAAAAATTTAGATCGGATAAATTTAATACTCTGACTCTTCCCGTTTTCTTTACTTAATGTTTTAATCAGGCAAAAAAAAACAACAAATAAAATAGATCGATTTAAAACCAAAGGATATAATTTACAAAAGGCAATATGCAAATATTTCTGCAAGAATATTTATACAATTCCATTTATTTTAAAAAATTTCTTAAATGTGACACCAATCAATAATTGTTTGTTGCCAAGGTACTTTTAAATTTTTCCTATTTGAAAAAAAAATCTTTCGTTGAAATAATAGAATGAGAGATACTATACTTGCAAGTTGCATCCTCTAGAGGAACTAAAATATGAACAAGAACTTAGTGCATGTAAGCAAACAATCATGATGGAATTTTACACAAAATATGTGTATACGAATTTTAATGTAGTATTACATACTTCACAATCATGCTTTTCTACCATTATACAGTACAGATACCCACTAATTATTCCTGTTTGTTTATGAAGATTGCATGTGTTTATGTTGCATGTCATCAAATGGTGCAGTAGCAGTAACAACAGCAATTTAAACGGTACAACCACTACCATAAGTGACAAGTGAAACATCAGTGAGGAAAAAGACCGCATCAACATACTTTAAACAGTCTAGTTGAACGTATCCAAACAATGAACATTTTGCACGTGTTAAGCATCATAAAAATATCTCTCTTTTTCGAAAAGGAAGTTTATTGCAAGGATAAATGAGTTTCTTTTTTTTATTTTGAATCTTTTATTTTAAGTACAGGTAGTAAAAAATGCTATCGCTTCAAGTAAATAACTGTGGCAACAATTCATCAAACACCAAGTGAATATTAACAAGTTGCAAGTATAAAATTGTTAACAAGAAAAGCAGGCGGTAAAAAAAAAGAATACAAAAATTCTTAGTGTTAATTTAAATAATGGTATAAATAAAATTAAGTCTAGAATTTTGTTTAATAATAAACTTTAGTTCAACTCCAAATTTAATCTTTTCAGTTTAATTTTCAAAACACCGTACCCGGAGGCTAAGAATTACAATGTCTGTCTTCTATTTTATATCACAGGCTCCTATATCTGGAGCCGTAATATCTAGATACCTTGCTGTCCTGTTAGGAGATAGGATTTTAAAGGAGTATGTAATATTATGTTCGCTATGACCAAAAATAAAAATTAAAACGTTTCCTGATAAGGACAACATTTTTGCTGTACGGTCTTATACTTTCAGTCGTTGTAGGCAGACACTTGTATTTTTCACAGATTTATTTCCGTCATAACGACAAGTATAACATAATAAAATTCAAAATTAAAGGGTGTTCTTTATTAGTATTGAGTTTTTTAAGTATAAGATAATATTTTGTAACAAAAAAAAAAAAACAAAAAAATAAAATAATAACTTACAGGGTTCCCCGTAAAATACATGACCTAAGTGGGGATTCCGATCATCCTAATCAAACTAATAAAAAAAATATGGAATCTTTTCAAGAGGGCTTACAATTTTTTGTTTTATTATTTTGTATTATTTAACTCTGTTTCTTTAAGATGTATAACAGAAGAACATCGAGAATGTCAATGGCTATTGACTACCTATAAAGGGGTTTTAGATTTAAAAAAAAATATTGCTACACCAAAAATTATTCTATAACATTTCACAACAAAACACAAAATCTACTAAAACTCTCTTTGTCAGTCACACGCTAAAAAATATGCAGCAAAGAGCGCAATAAGTTTGTCTTAGTTTTGTTTTAGTAGCATTCTTTTGACGCATGTCCATATAAGTACAAGTATAAAAGATAAAACTTGAAGAAGCTGCCATATCTTTCCAAAGTAGAACAATCTAGACCTTTTAACTCGCTTATATATGAAAATCGCAATTATAAGGTGTTTGACAGTATTAAGAAAAACCATCCAACAGAGAAGCTACTGGTGCATTATATAGAGTGCGTTTTATTAATGAAATTACAGAGAGATGAATAAACAAAGCGACATCAAAGAAAAATTTCGTGCTATTTTTTTATTCTAATTAACTGTATAAAAGAGCCGAAAAAAAGTCAGCCGTATACAGTTAATAGAGGAAAATAACATCATAGTGGATTATTGTTGCTTTTGTGCCCTTCACCATAAAAAGTTGAAAACGGTATATCTTAGTTTGTCAATCCATGTGTAATTTCTACATTTCAACATCTATTTCCCATAAAGTATATATATTCTGACTTCTTATGCATAGCGAAGACGATTGAGCGATGTCCGTTTGTTGGTTTGTCCGTCCGAGTTATTGTTGAAATCAAGCTGCCGAGGCAAACTTTATATCAACAAAAAAAAATGTCAATCGATCAGATGTAATGACGAAAGAGGTGCTATTAGAAATCAGCATGATCGGTCTATTTCCTTCGAGGCTAAACATCACGCCTACCTCTGATTTTTTTAATGTCATTTGGAACAATAAAGTAACTCCAATAAAACAAAAAAAAAAATAATAATATACGGGGCGATACAGAACTAAAAAATAAACATCAAGTGAAAAATTTGCGCTCGCCCATATTTTCGGAGTTACGGGGCTCTGAAATTTTCAACTTTTTTAAAATATCAATATGAGTATCATTTTAAAGCTTTTGCAGAGATCTTTAAAGAAATATAAAATTTTTTAAAAAAATGCTTAACCCATTAAGAGCCAATGACATTTTTATTTAAAATTATATATATATACAGTAACAAATTTTTTTTTTTTACTTAGTTACTTCACTAAGCTAGATTTAGATAGATTATGAAGGGTATAAAAGATTCGGCATATAGTACTCTTACTTGTTTGCTTAAACTTTGATTTTTGTTGTAGTTTATTAGTTGGACAAAAATCTTAAGTTTATTTAAAATATTTGTAAGAAGTTTTCTGAAGAGCTAAGTAAGCGGTGGTGAAATGGCCGAGACATGCTTATAAATGGCACGATATTTTTAAGAATTTAATAAATTTAATTTTCCCGTACATTAATTTATTTTCATAAAAATTATTTTATTTAAGAGCTGCTGCTTTTATATCTTCCTTCCTAGAAAACTTCTTTAGCATACTAACATAATAAAAATATATAATTATTTTTAACAAAGCTGTTGCCTCGCTTGGCATGAGACAAGTTTATCTTATGTACAACAATAAAAACTATTAGCACTACCAAATGTGACATTTTAAAACATGGTACAGTACAATGGAGTACAAGTAAAATTAAATAAAACATAAATTTATTTTGCATTCATTTAATTTCCTTTTTGTAAATTGAATTTCATTATTCACTTATTCACTTCATTTAAACATCTTAAAGGGTTGGATTGTCTAAACTGTTTTACGTGGGTTCTTCACTTCTATAAGTCAACATTGTTCTGTGCTGGCATTTTATAAACTTAATTTAAATAAAAGTTCTGTTGCTAAAAGGAATTGAGTCACTCATTCAATATTCAACCAGTTGCGTGGACTGTAGTTTTCTATTTATTTATATTTTGTTGGTGGGTTAATGCCTTAAATATTTGTTACACCGACGCCATTTGCCTATTCGCCCAGTAGCTAGTTGGTAAAGGAAATATTATCAGTGTTTGTTTTTGTATTTTAGACTGAACAAATATAATTATCATTCATACTTTTGGTGGTTTTAATTAATTTTCTTTAAAGTATATTTACTGTTGTTGGATTTGGAATGATGATAACTGAAAACACTTTTATGTTGGTACTTGTTTAAAAGAGCTTCGGTTAGAAATAATAACAAGCAAAATTTTAAAGTTTGAAATTGATTGCAAAAGTTTTAAAGTTATAATTATGTAGACAGCAATGACTTTTCATTGATAAACAAAAACACAATTAAATTGAATAGAGTCTGCACCCTTTACCCTGGTAATATTTTCTTCTATAGAATTCTTGTCCAAATTATTAATTTTTGTAAAGAAATGAACAGTTGAAATACAAGATCCTACTCAAAATAAAAGGTTATTTCTTTTAATAATGAAACGTCATTCGTAATGATACGTGTCAGGACAGATTGAATAAACATTTGTAAAAATTGTCATTCACTTTTTTGGTCAAATGTTTGACTAATCTGACTGCACCATTAGATTCATATTTCCACTTCTTATTATAAAGATAGAAAATTATTTTAACAATGATTTGTGTTGTCTATTTTAATAAACAATTAAATCGCCAAACGTTTCCAAAACGTTCTTTTTCAAAACTTTACAATTTTGTTCTCATTGTTTTCCTGGCTGCGTACGTTTAGTTTAATATTTGTTTTTGCTTTTGAGCTAAAACATCACAACACTAGTCCCTTACACATTGTGTCGATTTTATTTTTGTTTTAGTCGCTACAAAAAAAAAACATAAAACGAAAGTAAACGTTTCGTTTTGTTTATTTTCGAACCCTGTAATGTAAAGCATTGCATTGTAAAACAATACGAGGAGATACACAGAGGGGAATCGCTGAATAGCAAAGATTTAAAATAAATGTAGAAGTTAATCAATAATAGTCAATATTATCATTAGTTTCTTTTTAATATTATGAAGTCTGACCTTTATTATTGCAGTTAAAGAAAAAAAAAATAAAATAACAAAATTATCTTAAATTTATTTAATTTGCTTGTGTTGACAAAATTACTATCATTTTTAAAGGCCTGCAGCATCGTTTACTTTTATCGTATTAATGCGATGAGAGTTAAAGCAAAGCAATTAAAGTGTGGCTAATGGCAAAATTATCAAAACCATAATACCCCAGCAAACATTTTGGTTTATTAAAGAATTTAAAAAAATGTTATTTTAAGGCTTTTAATATTTTTTTTTGTATTTTAAATCTAAGATTAGTAATAATATTATAATAAATTTATATTAAATAGAATTTACAAACGATGTCGAAAATACACATCAGATTAAAAAGAAAAATAAAAAAACTTTTCTTGTGTAAAGAATTAAAATTTAACGTTTTATGTTTTGTGTGATGGGATGAATGCTTTAGCATAATGAGTAGAATACTTAATTCTACCAACACACGTATATGCAAAATAACAAAGAAACAAAAGATACCAACTTAACCAAAATTCCGTTGCTTGCGTTGCATATGTGGCGTGATGGCAATAAGGTGTTTGCTAAACCAAAATCATATTTGAAATTGTAAAAATTTTAGCCGATGTGTCGTGGTTACCCAACAGTTGGAAAGTTTTGAGTAGAAAAGTAAATTATAAATTGTTAACTTGTGTGCTACGAAAATGTCCATAGTAACTTTATTGGCCTCAAGTACAAAATATGAGTTGATTACTATACGCCCTTATTTCCAAAAAAAAAACTATTATGCCCTTTTCCCGATTTTTCAATTTCGGTGATTTATAATTTAAGTCAAGAAAATATAAAGAAAAATATAACAATTATTTTTCTTTTTTTTTGGAAATTAACTAATTAAACAAATTTGTTTTGTTGCACATTTGTGATATCTTTTACGTCTAAAGTGATCATTGTGTAAATACAAAGCAAATGCTCTTTTATACTATTTTGTCGTCAGACACCTTCCAAGAGGGTTAAAGGGCAGGTAGAAAAAGCTTTAATAAGCTTACCAGTATAAATAAAACTAATTAGAAAAGGATTTTGTAGTTGTTTGCCAAACGAGTGCATATTTGTAGTAATGTGTGTGTGCTTTCATAATGGGCGTCACCAGCATCATATTTAGTCATGGTTGTTATAGATTTTGAAAATATTTTTAGTGTGCATGTGTGGAAAGCTAAAGCTGAATAAACAAAACAAGCGCCTTAAAAATTTATTAAAATTTATTAAATAAATTCCTTTAAATTTAATGCTTTTGTATTTAATGCTTTTATGTTGTGTTCACATTTGGTAGAGAATTATGCTATAGTTTTGTAATTCAAATTCCTTGGTTTAAGCAACAAATTTTGATACTAGAAGGATGAAACAACATATCTATGGACAGGTATTCTACGAACAAAGTTAACATACAACTTAACAATTTTTTATTCTGCCAATCGTTGGCCAGCAAAGAACACAATTTTTACACTTTAATATTTTTTTCTAATCATCATATTAGATGCTATTTTAGTATCATTAAAAATTAATAATAACGCGAATTTAAATCTGAATAAAAGTTACTGATTTGAATACATCTCATGTAAAATATTTTTAAATATTTATAAATATATTAAAAGCATCTTCTTTGTGGGAAAAAATCTATAAACTAGTGGATAAAATAATATTGGATTTTTAAATTCATAATCTTAAAATTCCATACATATTCATTTATGATTATTTATATGTAAAAATATTCTTAAAAATTATTGAAATTTTTTTCCAATTAATTACAAAAATTCTAAAAAAATATATAATGAAATTAAAAGAAATATAATTTTTATTTCTGTTTTCAAAACAAAGTTCACACTCATCCATATTAACATTTCATAAATATACAAAAATTAATAAATATTTTACACATTTCATTTTAATATAGAAAAATGATACACAAAGTCTTAATGAGTTTTTGATAAAAGTGGTGGTAAAATAGAAAAAAAAAATTAACTAATTATATTAGAAAAATCAATAAAAAATTATAAATTTTATGCCTTTTAGAACCAAAAATAAATTCTTATGAAAAATATAACGGGTAAAATAAAAACACATTTTGCTAAGCTCATCATTACTAATAACAAATTTATTTGTTACCAAAATATGATACTTTTATCATCGCTGCTTGTCATGCACGCCCTTTATTTCGACTTTAAGCAGACAGAACTTTTGGACAATTTCTAAACAAAGTAGACCCACCTGCGAAGCTGAGAGTTAAGTTAAAGGTCGAGTTATATCTAGAGATCGGTTAGTAAAGCATAAGCTCGCTTTTGGCCACATATTTCAGCAGCAACATTGCGAGAGAAAAAAGAGAGACAGAGAGAGAGATATTATCTACTAAGTATCAGTTTCCATCATTATGAGCATGTATAATTCACACTACTAACAAATAACAGCAATCTATCCGAGGTTCTGTCAAAGGGTCGCCAAAAAACAAGGTAGATAAAAGACTATAATGACAGTTGCCATGAGGGTGTTCCATACGCAACGTAATATTCAGAATAATTATATTATTGTTTGAACTGCGATAGGCAATGTAAGTAAAACTATCTCCCTAATAGAATACACTGCAAAAATAAAAACTTTAAATTAAAAGATTTCCCAACAGTGACGAGATTTTCAACTACGTGTTCTTATTATACCCTTCATCACAGGTGGTAAAAGTGTTTATCTAAGTTTGACATTTCGTGTTTAATTTCTATAACAACCATTTTCGATTCCATAAAGTATAATTGTTTTGAGTTTTTATGCATAGTGAAGTCGATTGAGTGATGTCCGTCTGTCCGTCCTAGTTCGGGTTGAAATCAACTTTGCCCATGTACTAGATGAGCTAGATAACATTAAGTATGCCAATCGATCAGACATTGTGTCAAAAATTTTGCTATTGAAAGTCAGGAAGATCGATCTATGTCTTTAGAGGTAGCGTGCAAAACACCAAGCCTGCTTCTAATTTTGCCATATATTTTGGAACAAATTTAGTTACCTGAAAAAAATAAATATATAGGGCGATAGGGAATTAAAAAATAAGAGAAATGGGCCTCTGAACTTTTCAGAGAAAAGTAAAAGGACGACTGGTCCGATTTGAATCAAATTTCAGAGAGTAGTATTTAGATCTAATTTGAAATTAATAAGGATTTTTTTAAAGCCGCCTTAACTTCTTTCCTCAAATTTTGATTACGTTTCTCAAGACTTTTAGATCTGTAAATAAGTTATGACACTCTTGAAGCAAATACTCGATATCTATTGTCAATATCTTTCTTAGTTTGATTATATTAATATTTTTTTTTACGTCATTCACGTCTAAAGGGCTAAAACGCTTTTATTGATATTTAAAACTTGATCCCAGAAGTTTCTCCCTTCTGGCAAATTTTTATATCTTAAAACATTTAGAATTTAACATAAAATGTGTACTTATTAATAAGATTATCAGTCTTATTCACAAAAGTTTTAAAATGCTTAATAAGAGGTTAATAAAAGATCGCTAAAGTAGTATTCACAAATATTTTATGTAGCAGTTACCCTTCTTTAAACCTTTAATAAGTTTTGAAAAGCATTTTTCCCGTAAAATTTTTACTGAAAAATAATAAAAAAATACAACGAATATAATAAATTTAATTTCTACAATATATAACATACTTATATATGAATGCAAATATTTCATAAAATGGAAAATTATTGCAAATACTCCTGCCTAAAATGGCAAAACGTCCTAAAACTTTTAATTGGAGAACTGATCTGTTTCAACTACCAAATCATCTATTTAATAAGGAAACGGCTCAAAAAATTAAAAACATGGCCAAGGATGAGATAGAATTAGATAAAAGAGACTGTGGAGCGTTGTTAGGCCGAAAAGAGGTAAGTATGCGAGGCGAATAGTTTTAGATACATACAAAACACATTTTAGGTTTAGTGGCAAGATGAAGAGGCAGTACATATGATTGCCGAATCCTTACTAATTCAGTTAACAAGCAACGTTTTAAAAATGACGTTTTAAAGAGGACGCTTGTTAGGTAACTCCGGGTATAAATTACAACTATATGTATTTATTGACACCATTTAAGACCACAAAATGCAAATAAAATCAAATAAAATAACGCCCAAACTATTTCGGGTTTATAAGATGGACTAAGTTTATTAGATGGACTTACAATGAGTTTTTCAAATGCAGAAAATTTAGTTATCACTTGATCTGTTTTGTACAATATTAGAATTTAAGAAAAGAATACGTTTCCAGGTAATAAGTATCAAATTATCTATTAATATTTGGGAAGAATATGTTTAGAATAGAGAAAATATCATAATTTATTTAATTGTTCTTTTATAGTTAAAGCATTTTATTTTATTGATTTGAAAATAAAAATAATAAATAAAAAATTCACAAATTTATAGTGATAATATAGTGATGTACAACTAGTAATGCCAAGCTCGGTATTTGGATACTTTTTTTTACTCGTTAAGTGAATCATATTATAAAAAAGGTTAAACACCATTTTGTTATTATTTTAAATTTTTTTTAATATAAAACAATAAATAATAATAAAATAATGATAATTTAAGTTATGTCAAATAATATTATTGCTGATTTAATTATTCTTTTTATATTTATAATATTATAAAAATATTATTCAGGTATTTGGTTCATTGTTGTATGCATGTTGGAAACATAAAACTACAGTACTTTAAAACCCGTTTAATAGTTAATTTGGCGTTATAAAACGTTTGTGAATAAAAATTCTTAATAAGTACACATTCAGTTTACAATAAGACATTTTTTTTGAATAAGACTTATTTAAAATTCTCTGTCACCCCACTATTGGTTTTTTTGATTGGAGTTACTTCACTAAACTAGATTTACATGTATGCACTCTTACTTGTTTTTATGCTTAAATTGTTAGATTCTTTAATAAAAAAAACATTTATACATAAAGATGTTTCTACAGTGATATGATTTAAAAGTGTGTGTCTCTAATTTGTCAACCGTAGTAGGCAGACACTTACAATTTACACATTGTGTGTAATTAAAGGCTGATTCCATAGGGTCCGTGAGTTTGATTAGTATTGAAATTTAGACAGGATAATTTTACTTTTAATCAAAAACATATTCTATATGTTATAGTGAATTAACAAAAGGAAAAAAAAAACAATTAAACAAATTATGATAATCATTTAAAAACGAAAGAAATTCACGTAGATAACATTTACAAAAATAACAAACCAATAGTCGTTAATGCTTATTGTTACTGCTCACAAAATGTACAAGTGAATGTGTAGTATATATAAGATACATTCATAAATAAATGCTTTAATTAACAGTTTGTTAACTCCATTTTACACAAAATTAAAAAAATTAGAACGTAAATTTTTATCGGCTTAAGAATTCTCCTTAACTAAGATTTAATACGCATTGTAAAAGAAATCTGTTTAAATTTAACATTTACAAATAAAAAGAAAATGGAATTAATCGATTTGGCATACGGGTATTGAAAACATTATTGTATTTGTTATTATTTCTATTTATAATATGAAAATCCCCTTCAAATAATATCGTAAATTCATACAAATGGTAGTAAAAAAAATATTAAAAATGAAACGGCTAAAAGCTACTTTTATAGCAAATAAATTTTATATAAATATTCTCAACTAAGCCATTTGACAAGTTTTTAGTTTAGAATGATTTATTTTTGTATTAAATTTCAGTTAAATGGTTTGGGCGGCAGTTTTAGCAAGAGAATGTTTGTTAGTATTATATTTATTATTTTGTAGATTTATTTATATTTTATATTTATATTTTGCAAAACTGTTGCTAGTTTATTCATACGTGAATAGTAAATTGACGGCTAAAAACCACACAACTGAATTGTTGTTTTTTGTGAATGCAAAAACAAAAAAATGTTTAGAAAAATTGTTAAAATTGAATATGTGTAAATCAGAAATGATTTTTATTCATGTTTTACACTAAATACTTTGTTGATACATTTAAGTTTTAATAAACTTTTGTTACTGATTTGATTGTTAAGGATTTATTTTTATTTAATTGACAAGAAAACATTTGATTAGAGTTTGTATATATTGGAAACAATATTGTGTTTTAAGTCTTAATTAAAGGTTCAAAGTATTTTTGTTTTGTTGTATAAGAATAGGGATGAGTAAAACCGCTATATCGCCTTAAAATTACTACATTGTCATTACTATTCAACAATAACAAAACAAAATAAAGAAACAAGCAGCTAAATTCACTTCACTAACGCACTGTCAATTCCCTAAAATATCTAAAAAAGAACTCCATAGGCTGTTCCAAATCACGGGCATCAAACCTTGATTTTAATTAATCTTCTTTCTGGCAAGTATTCTGGCCCTGCTTAAAAGTATTACAAGATTTAGCCAACTATTCTACTTTAAGGTTTAATTAAAACCCGTTTAATTAAAAATATGTGAACAATCGAATATGGTTTCATCCCTAGTAATGCCGTCTGTAAAAATGTGTAGTAAACTTAGTAAAGCAATTTTCGGTTCATGGACAAGATTCTTTCGTACTCTTCAAATTTTCTTACATAGACGATTAGAAAAAATTTGTTTATTTGTCTTTCGATTATAGAACAAATTAAAAAAATTAAAAAAATTTTATTCGAATAATTAAGTATTCGAATATTATTCGAATTATTTATTTTATTTTATTGGAATTATTTACTTTATAATTTTTAAAGCCTAACTAAAAATCTAAAAATTTATGTAAATGAGTAAAATTAATTTAAATTCACAAAGCAGACTTTTTGCCTGCTTAATCGAGTAAAGGTACGGTCACATTAGTCAAACATTCGACTGAAATCGGCAAATATTTATTTGCCGTAGTCTGACCACAAAATATTTATTAGAAGCAAATAACATCACAGATGATTTTGGGCAAATAAAATTATTTGCCAGTAAACAAAAATGCTTCTAATGTGAACATAGTGTGACCACTCGACGTCAAATATTTGACTCATTTTTAGGCAAATAAATGTTTGTTCTTACAAAGTTTTTGTAAGAACAAACAGAGACAAATAACAGCTGTATCAACAATGTTGCCCAGTATTTAAACTAAATTATTAAGTTTCGGAAAAACTCGCTGATAATTTTAAACTTATATGTGTATTAAATAAAAACAAAATACTGTAAGCAATTAATAATAAAATTATAGATAAAAAATAATAAAATGCAATTTTTGGAAGAAATAGTAAATTAAAAAAGTTGTCGGGCCACATATTTTTCGAGTTATATATCATCAAAGTATTTTATATATAATTTGGTATATTTCGACATTTTCGCCTCAGAATGGTGCAAAGTTTCAAAATTGTATGTAAAAAAGGGATTATTAAATCTTCTTTTATAAATTTTTAGTTAAGTATTGGTTGAAGTACAGTCGCAAGGAATTACATAACTTGAAAATTTGCGTTGCCGCTAAATTAATGTTAAGTTAAAGTTTAAAGTTGTAAATTATATACTGTTATACATCTGCACATAAACCTATGATAAGGTTGAGATGCATTTTGTTTTAAAATGCTTATTGATAAATGAAGTTATATATGACAACAAGCAACATGCTTTCACTTTAAGAATCAATATCGGTTAAATTATATTAAACAAGAAACACAGTGCCCACGCATTTTAACTGCTTAAAGAGACGAAAAAAGTCGGCTATGTGCAAAACAACACCAAAATAATTCTTCCGCCCTACTAGCGCTAAGAGTCATTAGTGAATATCCATTTTAACCACTCAAACTGTTCTGTTTCGATTTGCAATCAAAAGATGTATGTTCTATAAGTACTAAGCTGAAAGATTATTTTTGCAATTAATGTAAACAGTTTTTTTTTAATATAAATATATTCGTTTGCCGGTGTGTTATAATGTAACAATTTTTAAAAACTATATGTGCAAGAGTTTTTCCTCTATTCCCCGAAATCTGAAACATTAAAATTTCTTAAAAATTGTAGAACTTTGTATCCCAATAAAAATTTTGCATATTTGTAGTTTGATTCTTTGTGAAATAGGCTTTTTAATTTAAGCGACTTTTTATTTCCACATATTATTTGTCTACACTCATATCAAGTAAACAAATAAACAGCTGTAGTTTGAAAAATATATTAAATAAATTAAAAGTTTTTAGAAATTTTAATCAAAAAAAAGTAATGAATGAATATTATAAGTTATTGTTAAAAAGTGGAATCTAATTCCTATTTAGCTTCATCCTCTTATTGTGCTCCTTCTTTAAAACACCTTTTGGAGCTTCTTTATAGCATAGAATATGAAAAATTTGATATTGTTGCTTGGCTTTTTTTATTTGGAACTTTCATACATGGGAGTTATTCATTATATACTTTCTTCTCACATTGCCATTATGTGTAATAGTTATTTTAATGGAATCTCTATAAATAATACATGCGGGTGCATAAATATAATATTAGCCACCATTATTGGACCAACTTTTATAGTTTATGGCTATCAGCGGTGGATATTTTATTTTTATTTTAAAAAAGTGGGATTTAATTTCTCGTACAAGGCATAGGAAAAGTATATTATAGGAAGAGAATAAACACTTCATTTGAGACTTTTAAAAAGATGCGCCCAAAGTGCCTAGATGGAAAAAATTTTTCTACAGTTGTACATTTTTGTTCCGCCTACAAATGGTTATTGTTTGTTTGTTTTGAACTTATGTATATTGTACTGCAATTAAATATTTAAGAGTAGCAACTATTTTTCTTCATTTGTATTTAGCATTTAATAATATTTTACACGTTTTCTTTGCAATAACTTTGAAATAATGCCGAAGAAATTGAATGGCAGTGAAGACATCCCATGCGCAGCAGTTTATGACCAAATAAATTTATGTTTTTTTTCGGTTTGATCGAATATATTTTTAAGGCAAATATTATTTTAAATGTGACCGCACATAAAACATGTTTGCCTGTATTTTATTTGACATTACTTCATAGCTGTTTCAACAAATAAAAATAGGCAAATAAATGTGCGTAGTGTGACCACAAAACAAATTTTGTATTGTTTTGAAAAAATTTAGGCCAAACAACAGCAAACAAATTTTAGGCAAATGTTTGTCATATGTGACCGTACCTTAAGAAACAAAAATTTGTTTTTTCACTCCTTAATCACCAACAAAAACATCAACAATTACAGCTTTTTATATACATTTTGAGTTCTACAATTAAAATTTTCTTGCAATGTATTTGTAAGCAATTAAAAAATAATTATTATTATATTTCTTAGAAAAAAATTTTATTCGAATAATTTTATAATCGAATAATTGACAATTCGTGTAGGAAAAATAGTTCCTTTGGCCATTTCGTTATTTTATCAACTCAGCTTATCGGCGACCTTTAACTCACATTTAATGTGAGCTAAAAATATCTTTATATTTATGAAAATTTTTTAATCAAATGAGAATGTGGAAACATAAATTAATGATCACAAACATTAAAGCTTAGACAAACAAAAAACGTAAATCCATTTCGATATTATTATGCGTAATTTTTCTCCAACACTAAGTAAAACTGTAAGATATGGTCAAATATTAAAACAAATAGCAACAACTTTTATATGTACCTCTGTTTTTGCAAGAGACTCAAAAACTATCAGATTAATTTATTTATTATTCGTATAAAGACTTAATTGTATAAATATTGAATAAAAAGATATTTTTCAAATAAGTAAATAATTTTTTTTTAACTTAGGCACTGATCAACAGAAGGCATAATAGCAACCAAATATATACATGTGTATTTAAATTTATAAACATAAATATTATTAAGCAAAAATATCAAACAACATGACACTTTAATATCTGAAATCCATTCATATAACTGTATAAATATAAAGGAGTATAAATTTTTTTTAAATCTCTAGTTTATGCTCTGAACTCCCCTATTTGTAAACAATAATGGAAATATTTATCAAACTCTCTATAGACTCATGTCAAAATCTTTTTAGGAAAATGTGTCACAAGTCATTTGTCTTTTTAGCACTCCTTTTCTTCTCTTTTCATTTCATATATTTGAATATATTGATATTTCAGTTTTGTTGCTATTGTTAAATATGTGTGAATGGCTGTTTATGTACCCGTTTAGTTGTGAATAAAGGGGACATTTGCATCTGTGTGTTCCTTCAACTCAAATTTGAAAAATAAAAATCAAGTACGATAACCAAACAAAGATATGTACTTATGTATGTACAAACATACTCGTACATACTAAATGTGTGCTATTATTTAATTATTATTCATTCTTCCTTTCATTCATTTAATCAATTGTTTATATCATTCTTAGTATGTTTTGTTGTTGCATACACAAATCAGACAGGCTCCCTTCTGCTGCCAACTAGTCTGCCGTTTGCAATAACAACATATTAATGTTGACAGATAAAAATGTCACATTTTATAACTCAATATAGGCAAAATAATATATACAGCAGTTTTATATATGTACACGAGTATAGCAGAATATCTATATTTTTACTTGTGTATAGAGAAAAAACATGTTTTATGCAAATGCATTTTGGTATATTTATTTATAAAACAATATTCTTATACTATACTAGCTGTAAACGGGGCACTTCGCTACCTCAATGGGATTAAAAGCAAGAGTTTTGTTTGATTAATGTGGAAGTTAAACAGTTTCCTGCTTTGAAATATTCTTACAATTGTTTTTTTTTTTAATCGATTTCGCATATTTTCCTCATGCCCACTTACCCACTTGATTCTTTTTTGTGAAATAAGCATGACCTCTTGGAACTTCTAAATAAATATCTCTGTTTTATATTTTTTTTTAATCAGTGCAGCTTTAAATGCTCATTTTAGTTATAACTCACTAACAATTTTGTGTAAAATTTAGATAACCCATCTACACGACCACACGAACAAACCCTAAGACTTTAATCGAATTCGGTTTGACCGTTCGTAAGCTATAAAGTAGATATATTCTTGTATTATATATTTATTACAAAACTAGCTTATAGTATCCGATGTTGCCTAGTTCTAATTTTAGGGCCTTTCTAAACACTGTGTAATACGTTATAGCCTTGTTTGCTAGCAATGTGACGAACTCCGAACATGGGAGAAATCAGTTTGGATTTAATAGATCACAAGATATCTATGTTTCAAATATCTGATTTTGGTAGGATCGGTTAAAAGTCGAAAAAGTGAGCATTTTTCCTTTCACCCTCTTGCCCTCTATTTACTACTATTTCCTTTTTCTCATAATAAATATTGTTATATATTTACATATGTGATGATTTAACAATGTTTAAAATAAATGAATAAATTTTTTTATATAATTTTTTTATTTTCGGCTTTTTGGTTCTTTTTTTTTTAATTTAATTTCTAAACATTTTTAGAAAGAAAAATTATTTACAAATATATGCGGGCATTTTCCAAGGAAAACAAAAAAAATTAGACGCTAGCAGAATGAAATGCAGCATTTTCTGGACCGCTACATCCTTCATCAGCATGATTCGCATCTATCCACCTTATGTTATGTACGTCGTAAACATCATCTATTTAACCAACTAATCTTAATGTTAATTTGGTGAGACGAAGTTCACACACAACTTAAAGCATTTCTTTATCGTTCTCTTTGTAACTCGTCTTGTATATTTGTTGTTGCTTTTTTTGTGCTAACCATTGGATAGCCACGAGGTGCAACTTTTTATTTTCATACTTGTTCCTGGTTGGAAAGAAAAAAAATTAAAAAAAAATGTTTAAAATATTAATAAAATCGGTACAGCCGTAAATGCCCGCTTTTCCCCTTTTTCTGTCATCGTGATCTTAGCTCTAAAAACAGATTTAAATGAGCACTTGCCTATGTTTACGATTTCATTATAACCGATTTGCCAAGACTTTGTTAAAATTGATTCAGATGCATACAAATATCGTTTCCCATTTTTACCCCCTGCTGGTATGCTATTTAAAAATTTAAATAACCTATTTTACCATGTGTTTGCCAATAAAACAAATCTTGTTGATTTAAATTTTATTTGGTTTTATTTAGATCTTCTTCGACTGTTCGTAGTGTGGACTGTAATAACACTGACTAAGACAATATAAGTATGAAAAAGAAAAAATATGTGTTAAAAGGTATGTGTGTATAAGTTCATAAAAAAGAATAACTGCAGCGTTGCAGTGTAGGGAAGGTTCCTCAACACCATGAGCACAAATATTTAGCCGTATTTTAAATTTCATTAAAATTGGTTTAGTCGAAAAGCCAAATACAAACAAATAAATAAAAAACAAACTTACAAAGACATTTAAAATATATATATAATATATATAGTAGATGTACACCATGCAATTTCTTAGATACAGCAAATAACAATAAATACACTCTACATGAAATTACTTTATAAAAAGGTAAGAAAATAAACACAAAATCGGACAATAAAAATAAATAAAATGGTTTAGTATTTCGAAATATGAAGACATATTCTCCAGCTTTAGTTTACTAACATTTTAAAAGGATATTAATAGTTTAAGTGTTAAACTTAATATTAATATGTATCATAATATTCCTTATTTTACTTCTCATTTTTTGGCACAGTGTATTTAGAAAAATTTCCTTTCGACACACAATTTTATAATTTTTTAATTCATTTAGGATGAAGTTAAAAAAATATATTTTTAGTTTTGAGATGCCTTATAATAGATGAAATCTTGAATTATTTTTAATTCATAAATGAATTTTTATTTATATAATTACTATCATGGCTTTTTCTCTCTGTCTACTCATAGTCTGTGTTTTTAGACGTTGAAATTAAGTTTGTGTGGGGCATGAAACATAATTACTATACAACACGAACATATTTAACCATCCCATCTCTGGAGTCTGTTAACTAATAATATATTAGAGGAGGATACAAAGTTCTGGCTATCACACATGGACATTTCCATGGTACCATACCCAACATTTGTACGGCTTTGGAGTAAATTTAAGAATCGAATAAATTAAAAAAAAAAAAAAATAAATAAAATAAAAGTATCCGAAAATAAATAGAATAAAGAGTGTTACACGTGTGATAGAAGTAATTTTAAGGTACATTTAAAGAAATGCAAAATTTTGCGTATTAAGTGATTTTTTGAGTCTTGAAAAATTATATTCAATTGAGTCAATTGAGTTTTATACTGAACTTTTTTCCAAGACCACTTAAAGTCCCAAAAGCTATACGATGGCAACACTGTTTACTATGGAATTCAAGTAAATGTTTGCAGACTTGTACACGTGTACTCTAAATTTCGGTCATTAATTGCTGGCTGCGTAAAATAAAAGTCCAAGTAGAGATTTCTTGCTTAAATCCAATGATTTCTCGTATTTCTTTTCATAATTATTACAAAGAATATTTCCTTAAAATGGAACTTAAAAGTACGAAATCAAGTCTGAAAAATGAACTCATTAAATTACCTTTATAATTTCTAAAAAGAAAAAACTGTTGTATTCCACAATTAAAAAAAAATAAAATTTGATAAGAGCATTGCGATGGCAGACACATTATTCTTTTGTATAAAAAAGTTACAGCCTGTTTTACATGCTCCTGGCTTCAACTAGTACAATTTAATATTTTTTACATAAAACATACAAATAGATTTCAAAGCATGGTTGTGTATGAATTTGTGTTTTAAGTTTTATGAGTTGCTCTTATTTTTTTTTTTTTTTTTGTTGAATATTTAATAATGCCCAAAAATTATTATACGTACGAGTAGATAAAGTAATAATTCAAAGTAAAAAGCAATTAACATAATGTAAGCACGCAAATGCTTTAAAAATATAAAAAAGTTTAAGCATTTGAAAATAAATTTCTTTTTAGAGAGAAGATAAAAATCTTTGGTACTTTTTTTCTACAAGAGTACCACCCGGAACCAAAAAGAAAAAAGAAAAACAGAGTAAAAATTAAAGTAAATGAAACTAAATAATTTTATTTAAGTTAAATATTAATATTTGTATCAGTCTTAGCCCTGAAACAAATTTATTGATACATCTTTAGGTACCTACCGCCTGTAATATACTACGCTCCTTTTAAAATTTTCAACTGGGAGAAAGCGGGCATTTTTGTGCTGCTGAGCCGATTTAAAAGAAATTTAAAACAATTCAAAATAAAAGATGGAAAAAGGGAAAAAACGAACATTTTTATATTAAAATTTTATATAAAAGTTGTGGTATTTTCGACACCATCCCAACAAATTTCAACGAAACTTTCATTGTTATGTAGCTTCGTTTAAAGACTGTTTTAATGCAAATCTGTTAATGGAATATTTAGTATAGTTATATTAACATTAAGTATTCGAATTTTAAATTTAACACACAGAAAAAGTTTTAAACCTACGAAACATTTCATTTGTTTGAAAATGTAAATTTAATTAAATTATTAATTGATTCAACTATATATTTAATTGAAAAATAAACACGGATAATTTCTTATTAAATGAAACTGTTATATTTTAACTAAAAATATATGAGAACAATCGAAAATAAATTGATCCGTAGTAATGCCGTGTGTAATAATTTGTAGTAAACTTTGTAAAGCAACTTTCATGGACAAGATCCTGGGCTTAAGTACTCTTCAAATGTCTTACATAGACGATTAGAAAAAAATTGTTTATTTGTCTTTCGAATATATAACAAATTTAAAAAATTAATAAAAAAATTATTCGAATATTATTTTATTCGAATTATTTTCTTTATAATTTTTAAAGCTTAACTAAAAATCTAAAAATCTATATAAATCAGTATTTTTTTTTTAAATTCAGAAAGAAGACTTTTTTGTTGCTTAATCGAGTAAGAAAAAAATTTGTTTTTTACTCCTTAATCACCAACAAAAAATCAACAATTATGGCATTTTATTTATGTTTTGAGTTATACGATTAATATTTTCTTGTGTTTACAATTAAAATTTTCTTGTATTTGCAAATAATTAAAAAATAAATATTATTATATTTCTTAGTATACATTTTATTCGAATAATTTTTTAATCGAATAATTGACAATGCCAGGAGGACAAATAATTCCCTTGGCCATTTCGTTGCTTTCTTAACTCAGCTTACCGGCGACCTTTAACTCACATTTAATGTGAGCTAAAAATATCTATTATATTTTTAATTAAAAAAAAATTCAAAGTAAGTAAATAATTAATTTAATTAAAAGTAATAAATTTTTTTTTTGAAAACAAGTAAATTTTTAATAGTTACAATGGATGTTTTCAGCGCAGTTCTAGACAAAAAATAAATTTTTCTACTAGTTTTTAATATTTATAACCTTGTTCTAATATTCGACCAAGAAATCGACATTTCTCTTTCTTAGATGGATGTTCTCCTGGTTGATTTAGGTTAGCGGGTTAAGATGTATTACAAGTGTTTTTGTATATTTCCTGATTTCTGCTGTAATGAGAACACGTACCAGGATTTGTGATAAAAAATTTTTTTTTTATTAAAAGGGGGCTGTGCTGTACTGATCGTTCGTAGTATTTTGTTTTGGCGTCTTTGAATTTTTTATTTTTTTTTTTTTTTAATTATACGGAGTTAGCGTTCTGTAACTGGATTTTATAAAACTTTAGGATCAGATTTTATGAATAAACTAAACTTTTATATGATTCTTCCAATTTAAACGTTTACCAAAATGTGCACCGATTCAGTTGAATTTTTATTAAGTTACTTATTTAAATCGGAAGGAAATGTTATGTACCTAGATTTATTCTTATATTTTGCACTTCTTTACACATCATATCAAATATGGTTTTAAAAATATCAGAATAATTTTTAGACGCTTAGAGTAAGTGTTGATGTTTGGTGTATCAGATAAACACATCAGGAATGAAATTGGTCCCAGTATGCTTCCTTAGCGACTCTAGCTTCGATTGTCTGAGACGAGCTTAGATAATATCCTTTTTTATTATAACGTTCGTCAAATAGATTTTAGATTTTTTGTAAATTTTCATTGAATTTATAAAATAAGTGCGAAAGCGTTTCTTTAGCATATTTACTAGCCGGTCTGTTTAACCGTGCTCTTTAGTCTTATGAGCCCGTTCAGTTATTAATATTTTCTACTTGACCTTGGGAAATCTTTCATGGTTTCGCTGTCAATGTATCCACTCAAACTATTTAAAGAGCAGGACTGTATTAAAACTTTAAAGAAGAAATTTTTTTATTCTATGAACGTATTATTGCTGATTTCCTCAACACTATGGACTTTCCTGGAGTTTAAATTAAGAATTGCTTACTGATAGATTAGAGCTAAAGGTAGCACTGTTTGAAATAACTTTTTCGATTTTAAAATTATTTCTGTGGTGCCTAAAGTAAAGCAACAAAGACAAGGGCTATAAAGGATAATCCTTAGAAATAGACACACGCGAGCTCCAGTTTATAAAGTTTGTCTTCACTTTCATTTTCAACCTTTCACATAAACTTTTATAAATTTATTCGTTGCTTGTAAAAAGTTATCATTTGAAGGTTCTATCTACTTTTTAACTTTAAACTATCGAAAAGATTCATGCAATAATTTTTTTTTACAATAAAAACGTAAAGATAACACAGCCACTTCATTTTCAAATAAACTTACACAAATGTACATCAGATGCAAAAATGGCAGATATTAAAAAAAAAATAAAAAAAAATGCGAATTATATATTTATAAACTTTTATTCTTCAATTTTATGAACTTCTATCAAATAACCTTAACCTTCTGCTTTCAATGAATGTTAAACAGGTGAATTTGAATCCTATACAAAAACTTTCATTTCTCTTTATAACATTTCCTCTACAAATTCGTATCGCAAAAAATCTTTTATTTATAAGTTTGAATTTTTATTTAAAAACGTGTATTAGTCTATTTTCTTATTTTTCGTTTCACATAGTTTTGAACAATTTTGCAAAGAGAAAAAGAAAGATAAAGTTTTTGACATCAGAAAAAAAATTGTAGAGAGAAAAAAACACAACATTCAAAAACTTGAAAACTATAGAATTATTTCCGCGGTAAATTCATCGTTTTCATACACTTCATTACTTTTGTCTGTCAGATAAGACTTTTGGTTGTGCAGTGAGAAACACTCTAAGAGACAATGAAAAATTCTACTATTCTAGTGTTTTTTTTTTTTAATTGTAGTTTTTGTACATAAAATTTAATACAATTAGTTTGACTTTCCATTTGAAACTTATGAAAAAATGATAGAAGGAAAAAATGTTCTGTTAGCTTGCTGAAGATTCTTAATTCTGATTTTCTATTCAAGCTTTGTCGTAACAAAAATAGATCGATTTTGAAGAGATCTATTTTCTAAAAATTTTGAAAATTATATATTGTCATCATCTCATCGCAATTAACTCATTAAAATGCTTTAAAAAAATAGGAAAAAATAATCATTATTTTCTTTTGTTGTTGAAGGATTGATGTTGCTCTTTTGTTGAAAAATTTATATAAATGTAAAACTTTAGAGAATACCCATCACGAAAGACATACAATTTTGGCTATAATACAAAGTATTCAAATTCTTAATTTCGAGGGATTTACAAATATGAATCATAAAATAAAATGTTTATTTGTCATGGTGAAATAATACAAGGTGGTCGCGATGGCGAATTTATTAACTTCGCCGTAAATGCTAAACGTTAAGCTCCATATATAAAAAATATGTATAATTTTTTTATATGGTGTTTGACATTTAGTGTTTACGGCGAAAATCAATGAACTCGCCATCGAAACCACATTTATTATTCTCCATGTTTATTTGTAAAAATATTGCTCCTTGTAGGTCTCAGTTGACTGAATTTTAGGATTAGAAAAAACAAATTCCAAGAATCCTAAATCATGCGTCAAAAATCTTAAAAATGGAATTGTTTAGAATTTGAAAATTGTTCTTAGTGTCGGATTTTTGAGACTTACAAAATACAAATTGGGCTTTTTAAGAGAAGTTGCAGGATTTTGTTATATACAGCTCAATTTCAAAATTTCGAAAAAAAATTTCTCGAATTCGTAAAAGTCAAGTTTTTTGTGCTAAAATCATAATTGTCCATTTCAGAAAATTTAAAAAAATACGTTTACTAACAAAATTTTCTTTTTTTTATTATTATTAATTGTCCATTTCAGAAAATTTAAAAAAATACGTTTACTAACAAAATTTTCTTTTTTTATTATTATTAATGTTAGTTTTTTTTTAACCGAAAATGTGTTAGTGTACCATTGTTAACCGGCTTCCAGAAATGAAGAAATGCATTTTTTGTTTTTGCCCGCAGAACTCATTTTTTCTCAACAGACTTACAATTTTTTTCTGTATTTGAAGCTTGTGCTTACAAATTCGTCCTGTTTTTAAAACAGTTTTAAACCTTAAAGGGTGTTTCCTTACAACTTACATGTTTTTTACGTGTATTATAAGCCGCAAAAGGCGTGGCGCGGTTCACTAAAAATTGCAAGCCAAACAATAACTTAGATTTCCAGGATCTTGTTACGTAGCGCCTGTTATCAGTATGTGATATTTCGTTTTATTCTAGCCATTTGGAAGTTGCTCATTTCTGGGGGCAAATTGAGGCATTCGATATCGATCGAAATTTCAATAGAATTTCAATGTAAATTTCGGTCGATATGGAATGCCGTAATTTGCCCCTGATCAAAATATTTCTTAATTCTACGTCTAACATATCAATAATTTATATTTTAAATTATTACAACGAAAAAAGGTTTTGCATATAATAAAGGTTTTATTTGGGTTCCGCTTGGCACCAGAAGTGTTAAAGGAAAAATATGAAAAATATCTTGGAATGAGTCCTATTTGCAATTGATATCATTTTCCAATCAATATCTGTCTTTTGTTGATATCAATATTAAAAAAAAAAACTTTTTTGTTTAAAACTTACGAAAGGATTTTCTGTCAAGCGAACTAATATACTGGGCTCACTTCTTGGCGGTTATGATCGGTATACTCCAACAAATCATTGTGATTAGATTGTTGTTTTAACAATGATAATAATATCCAGAATAATCTAACTTTACTTTTAAAATCGACGTAAAGACGATTTCATGATTCCAGGTAGAAATTTTTTCTCCTACACGCGCATAATATCCAGATAATGCAGAAGCTATATCTCTTAGTCAGTTAGAAACTGACCCGAAATTTTTTTTTTAGCAAAATTTGGTTTCGACAAAGAGACCCATTTGTGGTTTAATGGGTTCGTTAAAAAATAAAAATGGCGCATATGAAGTAAAACTTCCAAAAAGAGTGACGGCAATCTACAATTTTTTTTAATGAATCCGGAGCTAGTTTTACGGTTAATGAAGATCGACCATTATCAATCATTTTTTCTCTGAAGGTAATAGTGACATTGTTTAGAGGCTTGAGCTACTTGCCATAAGGCGACCGCAAGCATCATCATCGAGTATTGGACCTGTACTTTGGTGCCCATAGCTGTGTGTTAAGACAGCTAATAAGCCACGTGAAGTAACTATTTTATATGCTGATAAATCAACAACAATCAATCCCTTAGAGTTCAAGATTTTTTGCGCTTTTCCTGACATACTGCCACAATGCTAAGAACAGTATTCTAGAACGCATTTCATTTTTAAATGTTAATGTATTGTGCTATGTCTTACAATAGAAAGTTGGTCCTTTCTATACCTTAGACATCTCGTTCAAGTTTTATTAGATAATTTTTAGTTGCATATGTCCATTTTCTAGACACATAATTGTTTGTTTTCTTTTTATCTTTTTAGTAGTGAGCTATAAGATTCATCATGGTTGGATATAAAATTTAGACTTATTTGAAATTTTATTTTGCACACTAAATTAAATTGGCAACATTTTTACGAAAAAGAAATAACACAACCACAAAATAAGTACCCCCCAACTTAAATGTTTTTCTTTTTATACAAAATACAGAATTATACATTTTGTGTATTATACAGACGAATATTTTACATTTTATTCAAAAATAGATTTTTCTAACAGAATAACATAGATAAAAACTTGCTATTATGGAATTGATAAGAATTTACTGCAGCAGCAGTTCATATAAATGTTATGCCTGAATATATTGAAATGTTTGTTGTATCAGTCTAGTTTTTCAACATTTCATAATATTCACAAGTGGAACAATTTAATAACTAAAATATTCACTTTCGAATAAAGGAAAAGTAGTCGAAGCAATTGTGGCAATAAATGGGAAAATTTAAAGTAATAAAGTAAAACGGATTACGAGGGCTGCTCTATATATTTCTGGCCTAATAGTGAAAATGCGAATATTTATAATTAAAAATGGTTTTATTGTTTTTCAAAGTATTCTCCAGCATGATTTATACACTTTTGCATGCGCTCAAACCAGTTGTCGAAGCACTTTTTCCGCTCCGATTGAGACACCTCATTTGCTTCGAAGTGCTTCTTCCACGAACAACTTTCGTTGGATTTTGCTCGACTTTGAAGACCCACACAGTCGATTGTTGTTTCGTTTCGGGCTCATACGCATAGAGCCATGATTCGTCACCTGTGACGATCTTATTAACGTCTTTTGAAGCACCGCAATCGTATTTTTGCAACATTTCTTTGCACCAATCAACACTAGTCTTTTTTTGAGCGGCTTTCAAATTGTGCGGGATCCAACGAGAACAAACCTTTTTTACGGCCAGGTGTTCATGCAGTATCGAATGTATGCTGGTGGAAGAAATGTCCAAGGATGTCTCTATCTCTCGGTATGTCGCATGTCGATCTTGCATTATGAGTTCACGCACGGCATCAATGTTCTCTGGCACAACAGCCGTTTTTGGACGACCTTCACGGAATTCTTTGTTGAGCGAGCTTCGGCCACGATTAAATTCATTATACCAATTTTTCACAGTGCTATAGGATGGTGCTTCATCGCCATACAAAGATTTAAGTTCATCAATGCACTCTTGTCGTGATAATCCACGTCGAAAGTTGTGAAAAATGATGGCACGAAAATGTTCACGAGTTAATTCCATTTTTTTCTATATTAATTTTTTCAAGTCACTGTAAACAACACAAACAATGGTCGTACGTCAAAACGTTTTCAGTACGATTATGCTTAAAAATGACAAACTTTCCAATGGAAATGTCAGATTGCACTTGGCAGCACTCAGTGTTGCCAGGCCAGAAATATATATAGCAGCCCTCGTATAACTATGGCTCCCAAAAACAAAAAAACGCTTGCAAATTGGACAGAATGTCGATTGCTATGGTCGTTATAGTAACAAGTATTAATATTACAAATAATAAATTAAAGGGTGCACCAATAGTTCATTAAATTTGATGTATATGACCATTCTTTTGAACAGTTCTGTACACCCGCTTGAAATATACAACGAATCTGTATTGCTAAGTCCGCTATAACAAGAAGTATAAAATTTGGATTTGGAAGTTAAAGGATGTTTCAATACTCAATGTAATTTTGTGTATGTGACCAAACTTTTGAACCGTTAGAGACAGAACGCTGAAACTTAAAAGGAACTTGTATTGCTAAATCCGCTATATTAACGAGTTTATAATTTGAATTTAGAAATTAAAGGGTGTCCAATAATTTATGAAGATTTGCCTATATGAGCCTATCTTTTGAATCGTTATAGACAAACGCTTGCTAGAAATTAAAGGGTGTCCCATAATTGATGTAGATTTACTTTTATGGGCCTATCTTTTGGACCGTTATAGAAAACGCTTGCAAATTTGACATAATGTCAATTAATATGGTAGTTATAGTAACAAGTATTAACATTTAAAATTATAAATTAAAGGGTACCCCAATAGTTCATTTAATTATGTATATGGCCATAATTTTAAACAGTTGTAGACAGACGATTGAAATTTACAAAGAACCTGTATTACTAACTCTCTATAACAACAAGTATAAAATTTGGATTTGGAAATAACTGGGTGTCCCAATAGTTGATATAATATGGTGTATGCGGCTGGACTTTTGAAACGTTATAGATAGACAGCTGAAATTTACAATGGATATGTTTTGCTAAATAACCTAATTTATGTGGCCATACACTTGAGCTGTTATAGGCAGACAGATGAAATTTGTTTTGAAGTCGGTTTTTTTCGCAAGAATTATTACTATCAAAATTTATTTAAATAGTTTATACAAATAAACTTGCTATTAATAGTCATACAGTTTTATTTATTTGTCAAAATTTACCAAAACTTAAAATAAATCTTTATACTTTTATTCACGAAACAATCACGCGATAATTCTATGTATGCACGCTCATGCATGCAGATTTTTTATCCACTTGTAAATGAGGTTTTACATGATCGGAGCGAAAAATTGCGCATTACTAAACGCTTTCAAGCATAATAAAGGCAAATCATTCGCTGCAAATGATTTTTAATAAAAAGAATCTGAAAAAATTTAAAAACAAACTCCAGTAATATTTGTTATCTATGGGCACGTTACTTTTGCAGCCACTTCTTATTCAAATCTGGAATGCAAACGAATACGTAACGTAATTCCAAAAATAATTTCTTTTCTATACTGTAGTGATGATCAATTTTGTATAGAAAAATTTTGAACACATTGAAAAAAAGGAGAAAAGGTTTCTCATGTACATTTTTTGCGGGTTACCTTTTTTATCGGTTGGTGCTCGAAAAGAAGGTACGTTAATTTCAAATATAAATATTCTTTATTGTCGAAGAAAGTTGTATTGAAATTAAAAATGTTTGAAGCAGAAAAATAGGATAAAATATTACAAAAAGTGGCAGATTGTGAGCACTTAAAAAATTGACTCTAAGAAGTGCCAAATTTATAATTAATCCCTAAAAAAGTCACGCTGTATATGAGCAAGAATCCTGTTTTTAGTTTACTATTTTTTGCAAAGATTATTCTCGTTCTGTGTAAATGTTTTAGATACGGTGTTTTTCTCAAAAGAAACAGATCTTAAGATATTTTTGTTTTCGAATCTCGATTTAGAAATTAGTAGGCAACATTGTTGGCTATTTTTTTTTTAAATTATATGGCAAAAATGCTGCAAGAAACATTAATTTGTTGTCGCAGCAGATTTATTCCCCAGGACCATGAACTTAAAAAGCTAAAGTTGAAAAAGAAATCGCTAAAATACCAGAGAATGAGCACAAAAATACATTAAAGCTCATTAAATTTATTGTCATTAACTTCACATCTTAAAAAAATTTTAAGAACAGAAAATTATTTTTTTTTAATTCTTTTAAAAAAAAATCTGCAAATAAATATTTAAAAAAAGTTATTAATTTTATTCTATTCTTTTATTTCGAAATATAACTTCTCTTTGTAGAATTACATTTATCACAGCTTAAAAGCGATATTTTATTTATGCCTTTTATCACGCAAAGCAAAAACGATGCTCAAAGTGCATATGCAACATTATTCGATTGTTATCATAAAACTAAATCCCTTTTAACATTATATTAACAACCTTTTGAGTATGTAAAAATGTAGGTGAAATATTGAATTTAACTGAAATATGTACATGCAATATAAAAATCAATAATTCACTTTTAAAAGTCAACCCGAAGCATATTTTATGTAAAACTTATTTTCTCTTGCATATTTTTATTTTTTATTTTATTTTTATTAAGTGCAAAATCCATTAACATCATCTCTTGATACAACATATGTATGTCTATATCTATATTTGTAGTAACAAATACATGCATGCAGAAATATGTACGTTTCAAACAAATACAAGCATAACAAAGCATTACAAAGCGTTTTAACAATGCCCTATTTGGAGCTATAGTCTATAATAGAAGCTTTTGTTCGTGATACCTTCTCCTGATTTCAGGATGTTTAGTGTTTATAATGTTATTCAGGTGGGTATGTATTGTTAATATTTATTATACTCCTATGTGTTTGTTGGTTTATGTTAAGTGTTGTTGTTCCTGTTGGTTGGTAAAGTGTTCAAAGTGTTAAGCAACACAAAAAAAAAAAAAAAAAAGAAAAAACTGAACTACATTAAAACATATATTTAATACATACATAAACATACATATAAAAAATGGTGCTAACAAAAGTAAAAGTATTTTTTATGTTTATAAGAGTGAAGATTTATTCGTGTGAACGCATTCGTGCCTGTATGTTTGCATCAATAAATCTGCATTGGAAAAATGGTGAAATAACAAAAATGCCAACAATAAATACTTGTTGGCACCAGATACTAGTTTAGCAAATACTCTTGTTTAACAGATTAGATCCACAATTTTTTACTACTAGGGGATATAAGATTTAAGTGACTCAAGTTATGCACTTTCAACATTATTTGGAAATAGCATTCCATACTAGACGTTGATAAAATTGGAAAGTTTTTAACTAACAATTTGTAAACATAATTTGTTCTGTCCTTGGATTATTCCTATGAGATATTCGGCGGCGAGCGAAACTACAAAACTGTATTGAGTAGTGGGGTTCATGTTTAACTTTGAACATCACACCGGTCACTTAATCTGGATATTAAAGATTGTTGAATACAAATATCATTTTATGAATCACAAGTAGATCCATAACGAATAAACTAGAAGGCAACTACAATATTCGCCCGGATCTACTTTATTTACATATATTTTGTTGCATGTAGTCTTAATCTTTTATACAACAGTATATCTCTGCTTTTTACTCTGACAGTTTTCAACTTAATTTATAATCTTTATTTGAAATCGTATTATAAAAAAATAAAATTGCTTTGCAAATTTCCCCTTAAATATTTAAAATAAAAATCGGCATAAGAAATTCTTTTTTACAATTAAATTTATCTTTTCAAAAAAAGCTTTTTTTTCAAAAATTATAAGGTTCGATTGGCGTGTTTGTTCCTGCTTTGTAAACGAAAAGGTTACTGTATCAGATGCCAGTATAATTCATTGGAATTTCTTCTTGATTCTTGTTTTTTAATTTTTCGTCATAAACATAACGATCTGCAGAAATACAAACGAAAGTTGAAATAAATGTATTTAGAAAAATTAGAGGCAGGCGAAGTGTTTTGCTCGCTGCCTCTAAGGCCATTGTGCGATCTTGCTGATTTTAAATACCAATTGGCGTATTTAAATTTTTTCTAGCTCATGTATGCCTTAAAATAAGAATAAATTAAAGTACAATTTTGTTTTGTAAATGAAAATTTTTGTTAAAAAAATTAAGAATGAAATAAAAATATTTTAATCACTAAAAAAATTGAAATGCATACGAGGGCTGCTATATATATTTCTGGCCAGGCAACACTGAGTGCAGCCAAGTGCATTCTGACATTTCCATTAAAAAGTTTGTCATTTTTAAGCATAATCGTACTCAAAACGTTTTGACGTACGACCATTATTTGTGTTTTGTTAACAGTGACTTGAAAAAATTACTATAGAAAAAAATGGAATTAACTCGTGAACATTTTCGTGCCATCATTTTTCACAACTTTCGACGTGTATTATCACGACAAGATGAACTTAAATCTTTGTATGGCGATGAAGCGCCATCCTATAGCACTGTGAAAAATTGGTATATTGAATTTAATCGTGGCCGAAGCTCGCTCAAAGACGAATTCCGTGCTGCAAAAATACGATTGCGGTGCTTCAAAAGACGTTTATAAGATCGTCACAGGTGACGAATCATGGATCTATGCGCATGAGCCCAAAACGAAACAACAATCGACCGTGTGGGTATTCAAAACGAGCAAAATCCAACGGAAGTTGTTCGTGGAAGAAGCACTTCGAAGTAAATGGTCGCCTGTTTCTTCGGCAAAACTGGTCATGTGGCGACTGTTCCGCTTGAGCAATGTAGAAAGGTCACTTCTGAGTGGTACACTACAATTTGTTTGCCTGAAGTCATTGGAGAAATTCGAAAAACCAACAAGAGAAGACGAATCATTGTTCACCATGACAATGCGAACTCTCACACATCGGCTCAAACCACAGCGTTTTTGACCGGCCAAAACGTCGAATTAATGGGTCACCCGCCGTACAGCCCTGACTTCCGCACATCAAGAAAAAAATGCGTGGTCAACGATTTTCGTCGCCAGAAGAAGCTGTTGCAGTGTTCAAAAACCCTGTTTTAGAGGTGTCTCAATCGGAGTGGAAAAAGTTCTTCGACAACTGGTTTGAGCGCATGCAAAAGTGTATAAATCATGCTGGAGAATACTTTGAAAAACAATAAAACCACTTTTGATTATAAATATTCGCATTTTCACTATTAGGCCAGAAATATATAGAGCAGCCCTCGTATATTGCCGTAGCTAAGTTCCAAAAATTGTTTTTGTAAACAGATATGTTTTGGAAATAACTTAGATGTTTAGTAATTTTTAGGTGGGTAAATATTTCTTTGCCGGGAAGCTATAGGCGACTGTCACTATGGACCGATCATTCTGGAATTTTCACAGCCTGTTATCAGATATGCGTTTGGTAGAATACATACAAACAAAGTAATTCTTTATCATCGTGTTACTTGGTAACTCTAACAGGTAGCACCTTAAAAGTTTCCTTAAATAACTCTCCTTTTAATATTGTTACGAAAATAGGATCTGTGGTTGTTGTCCGTATATACGTGGTGAAAAACAGTGGTAAATGAGTTTCTTCCACTAACGAGGTTTGAACATAACATTGAACATTTGTACGGCAGATGTGTGTTATGGCTATTGGATTAAAAGGAGTGATTGGTTTCGTTGTAATGCGTGGGATCAAGAATTATAGGGAGATAGGGCTACAAAGTAAGAAATACAAAACTTATAGTGTGCCGTATTGGTACTTGCAATCAAAAGAATCCCTACGTTTGTCTAGAGGAAAAAAACGTTACAATATGAATAATCTAGCGAAACCCAAAGATGGATTAGAACAGTGCATTGTATAAGTAACTTCCATATTAGTGTGCATAATTAAATAAAAACCCCGCTGAATTAAAAGATTGGTCGTTGTACCATTGGGATAGCAAATCACACCAGGAATATCTATATATTTGTAAACCAACATGATAAAAACGATAAAATGACAACAATAGCAGCAAAAGATACTTTTTTACACTATACACTAGTGTAATATATATGTGTGACTTTAAAGTTGAGCCCTTTATTTAACTAAACTATAAGAAATTAACGTTTCTTCACTCAAAAAACGGTTTTACCCATCATCATTACTTAATTATTTTTTATTGGTAAACTTTTATCTTTTCATTTATTTTTTTCATTTTCATTTATTTAACATTCACAAAATAATATGCGTGAATCTATTAAAGATTTTGTTTGATCTCAAAATAAAATTTAATTAAATTTTTAATTGATACAATTATATATTTTGTTAAATTATATATATCTTCTCTTTTAATTAAATATTTAATGGAGCTAGTTAATTATATGATAAGAAAACTTCGTGTTTATTTTTTAATTAAATATGTAATTGAAAAAATTACAAATTTAATTAATTTAATTAATAAAACTTTTTATAGGTACAAAAACTATTCGCTCTTTTTTGTTTTCTCGTAAATAAATATACTAAGGGTAATATCAAAGTACTGATTGTGGTCGGTAAAGTTTAAAATAGACAGTTTTTTTTATCATATTTGAAAAACTAAAGATCAAATAAATATAATGAATGTGTTGCAGTATAATATATTTTCTTTTGTCTTTTATCTTGCCCTGATATCTTTAATATTCCTCTGAGTGAATTATTCTTTAAGATGAAAAATAATAATTGCTTACTAAAGCTTTTTGAAAGACATGAAATAAATCAACAAAAACAAATCTTAACTGCTTGACTTCAACGGCCTATAAAAATGTTTTGCTAATTCTAATTTAACACAATATTTCCTTAAGTTTGTATTTCAAATTAAAATTTGAAACACTTGGAAATATGATACCAAGAGCTGACCTCTAATAATGAATTGAAAAAAATAACACTAATTAAAAATCACACACACACACCAAGGACTTTCCAAATGTCTTTAACTTTAACAGAATCCCAAATTCATTAATTAATTATGTTCCAATGTATAATTATCCAGATGTCAAAAAATTACATAATATAAACGCCTATTAACAAGTTGTAAATACACGCACACATATACAATCGACAGACTTAGCAAGTCATGTCTTTATTCATTACCAAAAGTATAAATTGCCTCTGGGACCAAGAATGGCACAAATGAAAATTTGATGTATGAATAGAATTTGTGTGTATTATTTTCCATGTTATTGTTTCTTCTCTAAACACTTTACAATTTCAGTTTGTTATCACTAGTAGAATTAATGAAATTTGACATACATTTACATCGTTAAGCGATGATGTACTTATTTTAACACATGTTATGTAATGACTGCGGGCCCTTTATTGAACTCAAATTAACGCATTCTGTAATGCAGTAAAATTAATGAAAGAATGGTATTAAAGTTTGGATGATTAGAATTTTTTTTTTTTTTAAATAACGTACAAGAGCTTTGAATATCGAACAGCTACGAATAATGTAACAGGCGAACAAATAATTAAATTTTCAAATGAAAAATTTTAATTAAGTTTGTAAATTGTCTTTTAATACTTTGCTAAGAGTAAATATTGTAACGTGGTTTTCTTCGTCGGCTGAGGTGGCTCAGTCCAGGGTTCTACTTACGGATCCACAATTCTTAAGTGATATGTTCCCTTCTTTCGGTTACATAGATATTCTTACTTTTATTAAGTTCTCCTTAAATATAATAAACTTAATACGAAAATCACTACTATAATCGACTAACTAAAGATTGGAGAAGTTCGGCTTCGGATCGCACACCAGTTCGGGTGATAATACGTGCGGATGACAACGTGTTCGGATGATGCTGATTCGGGTGCCACGGGTTCAGTTGCTTATACGTTCGGGTGATAATACGTTCGGATGAAACTGATTCGGAAGTTCGGATAATAACAGGTTCGGGTGTGCTGGATCGACTAATAACAGGTTCGGATCTACTGCATCGATGCGCAGCTTCGGATAATAACGGGTGTGCTGGATCGATACGCAGGTTCGGATGATAACAGGTTCAGATCAAATACGTACCATGTTACTTAAAACTATGCACTACAATAATACAATAGTTGCTTGAACAGTCAGCTGAAACCGCCGTGAGAACAGTCAGTCGAAACTGCTGTCAGAACAGTAAAGCAAAGTTGCTGTGAAAACAGCCAGACCAAGCTGCTGTGAGAACAGTCAGTCGAAACCGCTGTGAGAAGAGTCAGCCGAAGCCGCTATGAGAACAGTCAACCGAAGTCGCTGTGAGAACCGTCAGTTGAAATCGCTGTGAGAACTGTCAACCGAAGTCGCTGTGAGAATAGTCAGTCGAAACCGCTGTGTAAATTTATGGTAATTTCTCTATCAGAGTAACCCCAGATGGTTTTCCAATTATATAAATACTTACTGGAAACTTGCGAGTGTAAGTCCCATAGCGATCGCAATGTCTCTCCCAATGTTTGAAAATCTTGCTCACTTATACTTATTTATAAATAAAGCAAAGGAGAATTATAAGGTGTATACCTATGATGCTACTATTTTACTGTTGATGGCCGGTGTATGCATATTGGTTGATATTTATACACACACAACTTGTTACAACAACCACACGGATCATTAATATTGTTATTTGTTTACGAAATGAATTTACAGCTTGTGCATTGTATTACTTAATAATAATACTAGCCCAGCAAACAAAGTAGCATCACATTCAAGTAAGTTAACATAATTATAAAAGTAAATAACACAAGAAATAATAGTGTATAATCATTACATAAGTATGAACGTAGAAAGAGAACAATATTTTAGTATTAAACTTACGTACTATAACTATCGGACGGAACCAAAGTGAAATAGACGCTTAGGGAACCTGCTACAACATACGCTTTAAGAGTAAAAGCCATAGTAAATCGTGTAACTTGAAAATTATATTGTGAATTCTAAGCCCGCAAAGAAGGTGCAGAATTTATTTCTTCACTATAGATAATTTTATGACGTGATAAAAAAAAAAACACAGTGAAAACTCTTCCCAGGCAAAGTAAGATCTTTCATTATATTCTTAATTCGTTTGTAGCTGAATTAAAATGGACAACATTAAAACTAAATCTGGATATGATAGAGCAGCGAATTCAAGGGACTGGTAGTTCTACCTGCAACCCACAATAGTAAGAGATTACTTCCCAAGTTACAAACTCATTCGGATGGACTCTTTGAAATAATTAAAGGAAAGATTTGCAAAGCGTAATAATAAAGCTGGATTTTGCTGAGCTTCAAAAACTAAAATTTTAAGTGTGGAACCGTAGGAAGGAAGATATTTAAAGGTATATATTCGACTGTATCTAATTTTATATACATTTCCCTAGAGGAATTACATTAAATATTAATTTTTTAGAAAAATTAATGTTTATACCCTTTCCCGTTGATAATTTCTATAGTATTCATTTCATTTCATATTCTTAGTTCTTATGCACAGCGTATTCGATTAAGCGATGTCTGTCATTCTGTCCGTGTTCGGATTGAAATCAACTTTGCCAAGGCACTAGATGAGTAAGCTTAACTTAAGTACGCCAATCGATCAGACATAGTTTCGTAAATTTTAATATTAAAATCAGCAAGATCGGTTCATGTCCTTCGAGCCAGCGGGCCAAACACCACCTGCTTTTAATTTTTCCATATCATTTGACACAAATCTAATTTATTGAAGTAGCATCAATAGAAAAAACCCAAAAATATATAATGCAGCGATAAAGAATTAAAAAATACGAAGAAAAACTTCAAGTGAAAAAATTAGCACTTGCCCATATTATCTGAGTTATGGATCTTTGAACTTGTCATAGAAAAGTACCATTGTGCAGCATATTTTTTAAGACTTCAATATGGGTATCATTTAAAAGCTTTTGAAGAGTTCTTAACCGAAATACAAAATTATATGTAGCACTTAATTTTTTGATTTTTAATTCTTTGTCAGCTCATATTTTTTTCTTTGAATGGAGTTTTTTCCCTAAGCACCGAATACTTTTTTTTTTGTTAAATTTTGTTGAAAATGTGATATTTAGGTAAAATTTTGGTTTTAAATTTTTTTTGTAACTTATATAAATAATATTATTAATTTTTATTTATTTATTTTTTTTTTTAAATTGTAGGTTTTGATAAAATTAAAATTTTTTAAATGCAATTACAATTTTTTGGTAAAACTTTATTTTTGTGAAATCTTGTTGAATTCTTGTTCATATAGTTTTTCTTTTCTTAACTTGGGTTGTTTATGTAATAACAAAAAGCACAACAGCATCTAAAACTCATATGAAAAAAGTTCACATTTTTGGAACATATCTTCAGCATTTGTACAACGATGTTGCTGAACTTTAATACAACCTGTTTCCTAAATATACCTGAAAAAATTGGTATGCTTTTGCAACTCTTCTGGGGACTGCGGCAAAACTAATCTTACACTAATATCTGACAGAAGGACTGATTGCGGTGGATACTGTAGCAACAAGATAACTTTTGTAACAGCAAAACAACAAAAACTACAGGAAAAGTTAATTCAAATGTGAACAAAAAATATTTTTTAAGAGACATACAGACACCAGCACGATAAAATGTATTTGATATTGCCGTAAACAAAAACAAAAGTGAGACTAAAAGATGAATTCGTTTGACAGCAAGTATTTGCCATATTAATCTACAATTTACGGCACAATAAAAACTCTTTTATTAGCACAATATGACAATGACTTTTAATTTTATTAGAATTTTTTTCTTATTTTTATGAAAGAATAAAAGTAATTTTGTCAACTTGCCAAGAACTCGTTCCTAATTTTTTTTTTTTTCAACTCGCATGAATGGTTAAATGTAAAAACATCTTGTTCTGCATAGTTATGTGCCTAAACGTCAGTCTGTTTACACGATTTTCATTTTAGCAGGGTGGTTGTAAATCTGCTGGCAGATGCAAACTCCAAACAAAGAGAAATTTACGTATGTCTGCTTGTGTTTTAATATTCTTTGCTCTTTTTTTTAATACTTATTCATAAAATGTGAATAATTATATTAAATAGAGTGATAATTTTACGAGTATTTGTTAGTTATAGCGATTTATTTTTATATTAAATTTTATACGATTAGTTTTAAAGAAGAGCTTCTTTAAAGTGATATTTCTTACAATTTTGAGTGTAATTATATTTTATATTTAAATACGAACAAAGGAACAAAGAGAGTTTTAAAAATAATACAATATTTAATCGAATGGTTAATTGATTTCGGGTGGTCAATACGATTTTTATTGGCGAAGTGAATTCTAGACTTCTTATTTTGGGACAATTTTAAGAGCACTGCTAACTGTGTGTCAACAAGCTAAACAATGTTGGTCCATAAAACGTCAATTCTCGTTGGTTTATCAGCATTAGCCTGTGACATCACGTGGATTTACAGGAAGTTAGGGAGAGGTATCAAATCGCAAGAGGCTAGAGACCATTTGACAAATTTACGTTGTGAAATCAACTTATCAGAAAATTTTAATTTCGAAAAAAATGGTTGAGGTTTGCTGAAATCATGTCTAACCTGAATCAATGGCATTCATAAGCTACTGATCTCCATCGATCTGAACGAGGGATCCAACTTAATTTTTTGAGAAAAAAAAGCCGTAATGATAATACAGCATTATAAGGTGCAATTCTTAAATCTTATAGAGTCTGTAAGGTGTCTCGTGTAAGGCAATTTTGTTTATTCGGAAACCTCTTAAGCCAAAAATGTGCGATAAACAACAGGGGCAGATTAAAATTGCTTTAGAGCTCAATTGGTGAAAGAACGACGCATATAATTAGCTCGTGACTTGAAAACTTGATCATATAAATTTGGAATTGGTGATGAATCGACAAATCTTCTTCTTTTTCTCCACTTGCATTTACAGTGATAATAATTTCTTCAGTATGCATATTCTATTCCCTTGTTGGTTTGATAATCTCAATTATATAATTATATATAATTAAAAAATAAATAAAAATTTTCCAAAATAATTAATTATTTCAATCTATTATACCTTTAATTAAGAGAGAAGAAAATAATTTTCAAATTAAATACATAAATAAATCAATTAAAAGTTTTCTCAATTTTCAGCTGTAAAATAAATAAAAGCTTTAAAATAAATGAAGCCAATATGACAGTTTGTTTGGTAAACTTTTGTTTAAATTAACAAATTTTTTGTTACTAAATTATTAGTTGAACTGTTTTGATATTATAACAGATGACCATTTTACTTAAAAAATTTTTTTTAAGAAAGAATGATTATTTAAAAATGTATGCGAATATATTTCAAAGAAAACAGGAAAGTTCACACCAGAAGAATGTGATGCTGCATTTTTTGCATCGCTAGGTTAGGTTAGGTTGCACAGGATGTCGACGTGAGGAAACCGATTCACTTGGGTCTTAAAGGTCCCGTTGAGTTACCTGGAATAGGATGTGCAAGAATCAATTCAGGTCCCTCCGCTACCATCTAGATGCATATCCAAAGCACCCTGAGGACCAGATAAACGAGTTTATCCTAGCAACATGACAGACCGATAAGTCTGCAAGACCATGCAGTCTCGGACTGCCGAAAATGGCCGCTATGTTCCCAGAAAAAGCTGGACAATGGCAGAGCAGATGCTCCATCGTTTCCTTCTCTTCCTCATCCTGACAACTCCTACAGTAGTTATGCCTCGCTACAAAACTAAAACTAAATATTAAAGGGTGTCCCAATAGGTGAAGTTATTATACCTATACGAACGATTGCAAATTGGACAGAATGTCAATTGCTATGACCGTTATAGTAACAATTATTGATGTTTAAAATTATAGTTTAAAGGGTGACCCAATAGTTCAATAATTTTGATACATATGGCCATACTCTTGAACAGTTGTAGACTGACGATTAATATTTACTCAGACTGTTTGTTGCTAATTCTGCTATAACAACAAGCATTAAATTTGGATTTGGAGATATAACAGTGTCCCAATAGTTGATGTAATTTAATGTATGGGGTAAAACTCTTGAACCATTATAGAGATAAGGCTGAAGCTTACTAGGGATCTGTATTGCTAGGTCTGCTATAACAACAAGTTTATAATTTGAATTTAGAAATTAAAGGGTGTTCCCAAAATTAATGTTATTTGACCATTATGGCCGTATCTTTTGAACTGTTATATACAAGCACTTAAAAATTATATAGAATTCACACTACTTTGATTGTTATAATAAGATGTATATTTATTTTAAACAATAAATTAAAGGGTGTTGCAATGGTTTATTTAATTTGATGTATACTGTCAAACTGTTCAACCGTTATACACATACGGTTGAAATAAATGAAGAATCTGATTGCTAAGTCTACTATAACAGCAACCACAAAATTTGAATTTAGAAATTAAAGAAGGCCCCTATAGTGAATTTAATTTGTTGTGTATATTGCCAAACTGTTGAACAGTTTAAGGCCGTCGATTGAAATTAACAAGGATCTGTAGCAGGGCTGTAACTAGTACAAAGTTTCGAGGTAAAATATGTAAAAATAGTTAATGTTATTTGATGTATGTGTCCATACTTTTAAACGATTGTAGATAGACAGAGGAAATTTTTTTGGAAGTCAGTGTGTTTTGCAAAACTTATTTAGTTTCTTCGTGATCTTAAAAGTAACAACATTTTTCTATACCAGTCGATGTTAAGTGTCCAGAAATTTTTACTTAATTACATGACTGGAGACACTATAATGCTCGAATATTAAATGCATTCTGTATTTAGAAGAGGCCGGAGACGTATCGCACATAGTCCGTGAATGTCCAGCAATGGTTAGGATTCAATTGCAAGAGACTCTGTAAAGAGAAGAAATATTGATAGCGAACAGCTGGCAGTCTGAAATCTTTTGATTCGATTCTTAAGGTAGTAATACCATAAGATTTTGTGGAAGCAAGGTTGTCGTGTAAATACATTGTTATCCCAGAAACCATTGAAAAAAGGAAATGGTGTAAAAGAGACCTGTATCCTTCTTTACCAAATTTTTTAGTGAAATTATTTCCTGGTGTTATAGAAAATATTCTATGCAATGTAACACTAACTCTCCTAATTTATTTAATTAGTTAATATTTTAATTAGCCAGTACTTCTCATCTTTTTACACCAATGCAACATCACTGTTATACCGTCATTGTTATAAACAAATGATTTATACTTGTGAAGCTATCTCATGTAATAAAATTAAAATACTTCACACTTCAGTGTTAAAATTTTATAATGTCTGCTTAAGTTGTTAAAACCTTGCAAAACCTAAACTCACCAATCTTTTTTAACTTAATTTTCAAGATTTCAGTAAATTCTTTTTATTTCTATTTTCACTTTCGACAAAGTAAAAACATTTCCGCGAAAACATACTTGTCTGTGTGTGTGTGTGTGTGTGCAAAACATGCCAATCATTCAACCACGTAATCTCTTATGTGCGGCACCGCTAAATAAAACGTAAAAAGCTCATTCCCACATTCTTAGTTCTAAGGAAAAAGCAATTACGTTAAACTACTTGTGGTGTGGTTTAATTTTTCCCTCTTTTTTTCATTTTGGTACTTTGCGCTTTTATGTTACTGTCTTCTTCATTCAGTTGTTTGCATACTTGACAGAGCGTGGTAAAATTTCTTGTAACGTAAGAGAGAAATTTTATTTTCGGAAACGCAGGTGTATGTGAAGGTTTAAGATGACATAATTTGTTGCGTATATTAAATCTAATGTTAACAAATAAATTTTCATATTAAGTAAATCTTTATACTTTTAAGGTATTTTATAATTGTTTGTATGTAGATAAAAGTATTTGTAAATATAAGTATGTAAGTGTAGATGATAAAAAGCCTTCTAAAGCAAACAAAGTTACTTAAGCGATAGAAACAACAATGGAAAATACAGTTGTAAAATTAAACAACATTTTAGTAATAAAAAGCAATAAACCTTGAGATTATAACAATTTAATTTAATCGCCTTAACAATAAAAAGACTTATCGGGTACAATTTGTTTTTGGATAAAGAACTGTAAATACGCATATTTAATTTTTCTTCTTCTTTAAATCCTGTTTTTTCTTATTTAAGGAGTTTCTTAAATTTTTTAACCAACGGATTTAATTAAATCAAACAAAATGTAAATTGAATTCTGTTTTTTTCTTCTGTATTAAAAACCGAGCCAAAAATGATTATCATGGTTATTTCTACTGTTTCTTTTACACTTGTTTTATAGTGGAGTTGTAATTTTTGAACACATGAAAATTTTGTTTCATTTTACTATAAGAAATAAATGTTAGTGAAAACTAACAAACTAACTAAAACTAACTTTTCCCGGAAAGGAAAAGACAATTATTGTGTTAAGCCATGTCAGATAATTTAGTGGAAACGTCTAACTTAATACCAGAGTAACGGATAACTGTCAAGACGCCCTTTAATAAAAAGTAAGAACAGTAGCGGCTAGCGCAGGGAAATGTAACAGCATAACAACAGTGTATGGCAGACGTGTGTTGTGGCTATTAGATAGACGATGATGACTGGAGTAGTGGAGTCGTCTGTGAATGGTAAAGGTTACTAAACAAGGCATCGAGTAGTTCATGTCTCTCCGGAGTAACACAATTGTGTAGCGTGGATGGCTGCGTATGCAATAATAACGCATGTTAGTAAATACAAGACCATACGATACACTAGACTATAGGGTAAAGAAGCCAGATAAAGCGTCAAAGCAAAAATACAAAATTTATTATGAGCCTCAGTGGTATTTGTAATCAAAATAATCCGTACGTTTGTTTAAAAAGGGAAAAATGCAACAAAAAATTTGAATCATTAACATCTTTGTTACAAAACAATTATCGGTCATTACAAAAATTATCTGTATCGAATAATAATGCATAATTAACGATTAGTTATAAGGTTCAAACACAAGCCCGGTCCTGTCTAATATAATGCAAATTTAATTTGTACATTTCATGACATTAAAATATAATTTGTTTTAAACAAAATTTATTATTCGTCCATCCAGCCATAAACTCTCCTTCACTCGTATTTTTGAATTCTAATGAATTTATTATTTTTGATAATAATTTTATGCTTTTCTAGTTTAAACTGCTGCTTATCTGCTTATTTAAATTTTCATTATTACATTCATTAAGAAAACAATGAAATCATTTTCTACTTAAATGCAGTACAATACAAACATGCAAATGATTTTCTTAACATGTTTTTCAAGCACAAGATTTATTAGGCTTAAAAGTTCTAAATACAGGGTGTTCTTTGTTTTGCCTCCATATAAGGAAACATCAGTCTCTACAGTTTATATTTGGCTGTCGTGAAGTAGACTCGTGGAAAATTTAATATGGAAAATTATTCGGTAAACCAACGTTTTATCAAAATCAATCATTGATTACTGTGACCAAGAGAAAACTACGTGAAATTTTTGGAAGAAATAACGTGCCAATAAAACGCAGTATTTATCGTGCTGCGAATGGTTTCGAAGAAAGAGGATCTGAAGGTGATAAGCCCAAACCTAGATCATAACATACTGCAAGCTCGGCTGAAAATATTACTGCTGTTCGAGAAAGTGTTCAAAATAATCCATCAACCTCAATTCGAATCCTTACTCAGGAGCTGGGTTTTCAAAGGACAAATTTGACCACAATTTTTCACAAGGATTTGTGTTTGTTTTAATTTATGATTCAGTTGACACAAGAGCTCTTTATACAATATCATTTATTCCGCCGTTAAAATGTTAACAGGATGTTACAGCTTGCCCATGACAAGCCCAACTTTCATGAGTGACGAGGCACATTTTCATTTGGATGCATATGTGAATAAACAGAATAGTCGGTTCTAGGCAATGGAAAACCATTAAATTAATCATCAGTCAGCCTTGCATCCATTAAAGGTGAGCGTCTGGTGTACTTCTTCAGGAAGAATAATTGCTTCTTTGAAAATGAAAATGGCGTAATGGTAATCGTGAATGGGGAGCGATATCGTGATGTAATGAGAACTTTTTAATGCCAAAACTGACTGCTTTGGCCTTTCGCATACAGCCAGAGTAACAATGGAATTGCTGCGAGACCTCTTTGCACGACAAGTTATTTTAAGAATTATTGATGTTAATCGGCCTACACGATCGCCTAGTTTGAGTACTATGGACTTCTTTTTGTGGGGTGTCTGAAAAGCAAAGTTTATGCAAACAAACCAGAAATGCTTAAGCAACTCAAACAAAATATTCGTAATAAAATAAATATAATACTGCTTGAAAAGTGTGAGAATGTAATGTAAAATGTGCTCAAAAGGGCTCACATTTGTGAGGCAAACAGAAGCGGACATTTCTCTTATTATTGTATTCCATACATAATTGCCGACATTTAGTTAAACATTTCTCAATATAAAATCTCTTTCATTTAATAAAAAAATTATAAACAAACAAAGTAGTATACTTTCCCAGCGGATACCCTGTTTATGTATGGATGAATAAATACTATTTGATGTACAGAAATATTTTAACCTAATAAACATGTTATAGTATGTGTGTGTAACTGTTTTAAAATTCAATCCCATATGCCAATAAACAAAATCAGTTCTGTTTTGAAGATTATTATTTGAGTTGTTTAAAGTTTGCTCAAATTATAAGAACAGTTGTTTTAAGATACAATAAAAGATTATGTGTTATATTCATAAGCTAATTTTGCTCAAGGTGGTAATTGAACATTTCTTGTACAATGATTTTAAATTAAAATATGATTGATAGTTTGTCTTCAATGAAAAGTTATTTAAGTTCCCTGAAAGAATGTAACAGTTGAAGTTGTATTTAAGTATTTAAGTTTTGTCAAGCCTTTACACATCGTAGAATAAGTAAATAATGAGAAACTAAGCATAGAAGTAGTGAACTGTTGGGTTCCAAGCAAAGAATTTAAGAATTATTTCCTGAACTTTTTCGTAAGGAACATGTGTATCCAAGGTAACATTCGAAAGCTGCAACATCAAGTCTATCCCAAAGTTCTTCTGAAATGCTAGCAAAGGTAATTAAGAGAGATCATGATAAAAAAAATTGTAAACACTTCTAGTGCAAAGGAAGGAAAGATTTGTTTCATTTTATTTAAAAATCTTAAATTATAAATATAACACTAATAATTAAATTTTGATAAAAAACCTCTTTTTATTATTTTCAGTAAACTCTGGCAAATTATTATGAACAGACTAACGTTTGAACAATGCTATCAAATCATCCAAGTTTACTTAGAAAATCAGTCAACAATAGGAACAACTTATAGAGGACTTCGTTATTTTATGGTCCACATAATCGCCTGTCTGGGCTAGCCATCCGTCGAACTGTGAATAGATTTCGTACAACATACTCTCTAGAGGATCCAATAATACCAGGACTTAGAAGGAATGTGCGTGCTAAAGAGAACTCGCTGCTGTAAACGAAAGTTTGGAAGAAGATCCAAATTTATCGTTTCGTCGTCGGTCGCAGGAGTTGGGGCTCTTTCCTTCTGATAAATTTACCGCAAAAATCTTGGGCTACACAGGTGCTAGATCTAGCTAGTGCAGAAATTATAGCCACGAGACGATTATTGGCTTCGTTCTTTCGCCGATTGGGCTGTAGAGCAGTTAGTAACTGACCCGTTGTTTTATTGCCAAATTGTGTTCAGCGATGAAGCTCATTTTTGGCTAACGGTTTTCTCAATAAGTAAAATTGCCGCATATGGAGTGAGATCACTCCTCAACATACAATACAGGTTCCATTGCATCTAGATAAATGCACCGTTTGGTGTTGTTTACACGCTGGTAGCACCATCGGACTTTATTTCTTCAAAAATGAGGCCGGATCTCACTTAAAGTCAATGGAGATCGTTAACGCACTATGATGAATGATTTTTTATTTGAAAATATGGATGACATTGATCCGGACGAAACATGGTTTCAACAAGATGGTGCAATATGTCATACAGCGACCGCAACCATGGAGTTGATGAAATCAAAATTTGACGATAAGTTGATAAGTAAAGGAACTGTCAATTGCCCTCCAAGGTCGCGCGATTTGACACCTTTCGATTATTTCCTATGGGGCCACGTGAAGTCTGTGGTTTAAGCCAACAATAGACTCTTTGGAGGCTAATATTGTTCGTGTAATTCGTGAAATACGGCCAGCAGTATATGAAACAATGACCGAAAATTGGACGTCCGGAATGCGTTTAGTCATGACCAGCCCCAGTGACCATATGCACAAAATATTTTTAAATATTAATTCCATGTTCTGATCTTTCGTATATATTAATTCTTCGTTAGCATTTTTGTTATTTTTTACAAATTAAAAAAAAAAACATTTTATTCCAAATGAAGCAGACCTCTGAAATTAAGTTGGACAAACAGAGTCAGTGGAACCTCACGTACAAAACTAAACTATCCCAGTGTTTAATTCTTGAGAATTATCGGCATAGTACAATATATCTTAAACCCAGAAAAAGTCAAATAAAATCAAATTTTAAAAATAACAAAAACTTAACCGCTCCTAAACAATTTTATGTCATACCTGTATGACCGACTTTAAAACAGATGAAGAATCTAATAAAAACTTCAACTAAATTTTCATTTTTTCTTTAGTGTTTTATTTTACTTTAAAATATTCTCTTTCATACTTCTTTTTATCATGCAGGTACAAATTAATTTTGTAGTTTCTTTTGACATTTTTAAAAGCTCCTCCTGATCATTCAGGCATAATAAAAATGTAACACTTTGGGGAATGTTCATGTAAAAAAAAATACCATTTAATTAAACATTCACTTTCTTAAATCTTTTTCTCTTCTGATGACTTTTATAGAGATTTTTACCTTATTTTTGTTTATTTTCTTAATGTATCCTTCAGTTATTTCGAGTCATATTTACGAGTATATAAATTTTTTATATGTCAAAGAATTGAGGTATAAATATGCGTATGTATAAATTTCACAACATGCAATCTTATGACACTGATAAATTAGTTACAATATTGTAAAAAAGCAACAGAAGAGTAAGGAACATTTTCAAGGAAAAAGTCCTAAATCATTAATGTTCATATAGTTGATGTCTTACTTTGACTATTAGATTAACAGATAAAGAATTACCAGGAAAAAATATAAAGAAAAGAGATACGTCGACTTATTGAAATTAATTAAAAAAGATAATTAAAAATTATTTTCTTAAGAACCAAAAGTGATACTAAAAGTTTTCATTTCTAGAATTACTTGAAAATTTCCTTTTTTCATTTTTTTTAATAAAGAAAAATAATTTCCCAAAGTCACATCATCATTAGGTAATGAAAGTTTTACTTTATTATTAAAGTGAGAGTACATTACTGCTTAGGACACCAGCATAAATAAATATAGGTTGTAAACAATCTCTTCTACAATTTAATTTTTTCTTTAGGATTTTAAAATGTGTTTTGTTTTATTACTTAAAAGAGAATTCATACGTGAGCACAAACTTCTCGACAGTTAGGTAAAAGGAAATAATTTTATTTAAGAATAAATCCCCTTTAAAGTAAAGGACACTATTATTGTACACATTTACTTTGAAAATATTTTTGCAATAAGAAGGAAATTTATATAAAATTAATTTACTACCTATTTTTTTTTTTTTTTTTTTTTTTTTAATACGCCTTACGTCTGCATTAAGTGTTGGCATATAACCAACCTAACGCAGAAGGGAATGTAAGCAAAAATAAAAACGTGGTTTGTTTGTTGGTAATTTTTGTTAAAGCCTTAACATTTCTGTATTGACTTCTTAAATAACTCTCATTTTTTTTTGAAGTTTTTATACTTAAAGGAAATGTTTTTGGTTTTTCTAAAAATGTGGATAAAGGTTTCCTGATGAGCTGGCTTAAGCAACCGGCGAAATACGTATAGATACCTGCTTTTCCAACCAAAAAATAAATTGCATTTTTATTTAAAAATGTTATGGGATATTATCATAATATAATAAATAATATTATAAAAATTCCCAAAATAATTTTTAAAATAAAAATTAATTTACTACCATTTTTAGAAAATTTCCCAATTTTTAGAAAAGGTACCATTTTCAGAAAAAGTACCAATTTTTAGAAAAAAATTCCGTTAAAAAAAAAAACACTTTCTATAAAAAGTCTTTTTTTTGCAAAAAATATTTTTTTAAAAAAATTACCTTTGCCTTTACCTTTACCTTGTTTTGAAAAAGTTATTTCTAAAAATTCCATTTTCTATGACATATATACTTATTTAAGAAGCACTTCTTTTTAAGACAAATTTTCTTCTCTACAGCAAAAACTTTTTATTTAAAAGGGTATTTGTTTTGTAACAAGTTGATTTTTTTTATCAAAAATCTTTAAATTATAAAAAACTCCATAAAAATGATTTTTTTAAAGGGTCCACATAGCAGAAGTTTCTTTTTTTACAAAGTTTACTTTTCAATCAAAAAATTCCTTTAAAAAAAGTACTTAAAAAGGACGCTTTTAGAACGCTTTTGATAAAAGGTACTGTTTAGACCAGTGGCTTAAGGAGCGTACTTCCTTTTGTCAAAATGTACCTTAAAAAATAATTTCTTACCCTAAAAACTTTTTTGCAAAAAGTCTGCGGTTTGAAAAAAAAATTTCCTTTAAAAAAGTACTTCCTTTAGAAAATTATTTTGTGAAACACAAATTCCATTTATTTGTAAATTAACTAATTTATTAGGAGGCGTCTGGTTTTTACAATAAATCTATTAACAAAATTGACTAGTGCGTCCATTAGTTTGATGAAAGTACTTTTATAATTTATGTATTTGCTTCCATCATTTTGTTGTACCGTTTTGGTCATAAATACTTATAATGCAGTGTTAAGAAAATAAATAGTTCTCAACACATGGAAGTCGTATCTCATATAGAGTATGGCTTTGTCTTAAGTAAGTGAATACGATGCATATAAAGGAATCACCACTTAGGTAATATTGGAGCAAATTAATAACAACGTTCATCTTGCTTTTATCCTTAGTTTAATAATAATTGACCAATGCCACATTTCTGTGCAATTCAGATTGGAAAATTTTATGATGAAAATTACACCTTAAGGAAAATAATAATTTTAAGTGGATTATATAAATAACAAAAGAAAATTGTTAATTAAATAACTGTGTTTTGCAGCATATTGTTATTACTAAAACAAAAATTTTATATTCTGCCGTAGCAACTTAGTTACTAAAAGCTGTTGATAAATACATCGGCTCTCTGTGAGAACAAAAATATGGTCCTTTGTGCAGGCAATATTAGTGTTTGATAACAAGGATTGTTGACAAAATGAATAACTTTTGCAAAAGGTCTTAATAATTTTTTAATATTGTATAATATTAATTGAATTAAGTTATCTTAGCCAAAATGATTGCAGGAAATTCAAACCAGTTTTTACGATAAGTTCTGGCCAATTAGGGATTACATATTTTATTACGCTAAAATATCCTTTAGTTTAACAGATAAGAGATGCCTTCATCAAATAAGAGATCAGCGAAATATTTATTGTTTTAACGTTGCCAGCAAATATGACTTGGTTTAATAATCATCAAGGTCAAGGTTACGTTTTAAGCCTTTAATGCAAACCATTTAAAGAAAAATTCTACAAAGCACCTAAAAAGTACATAATTACAATATTTAAATAAATTTTTCTAAATTATATGAGTTTTTTTTTTTAGTATTAGGGCTATTTTATAATACAGAAAAAATATTTTTCTTAAAAAACAAATTGCTCACAACCTTGAACTATGCTTTTAAATGAACAAAGGGTAATACAAGGATAAAATAATTCCAGCAACAAATGTAAAATATAAAAAATGCATAAAATAGCATCAACCTAAAAGCAAACGTAAGCTTAAGGTTACTTAAAAATTTTAATGCAGTTACGAAATGTGCAATGTAAAAGGAAAAAAGAAAAATTACAAAAAAATTAAGTTTGTTTTTTGTCGAATGCAAACGAATAAGTGGAAAAATTTTTTTTCCTTGAGTAGAAATCTAAGTAAATGTTTTTTTTTATTAAATAAAATTGCTTAAGAACGAATTAAATAAAAAGGTAAAAAAATGATAAAAAATAAAAAAATTATTTTAACAAATTAAAGCAAAAAACTATATTGTTTTGAGCTCGCATGTACAAAAAAAATTTTTGGACTAGTAGCGCCCACAATTTCGTCTGCATGTCAGTGCTAATTTTCTTTAAATTTAAATTTAACTATTTATTTTAGAAGTCTGCAGATAGTGTTAAAAATTTTCTATCAACAAAAATAATTTAGCAGTATACAGGGGAGAAAGAAAAATAAAATAACTGTTGGTTATTGTTGTTTTTGATTAAACTTTGATTTTTGTCTTTGCTTTATTGTTTGGGCAAAAATCTTTTGTTTATTTAAAATGTTTGTCAGAAGTTTCCTGAAAAGTTAAGTAAGCGATAACGAAATGGCCATCGAGACGTGCTTTGACCCTCAATAATCAATATCGGTAATTAATTAATCGGGATGATTAAAAAAAAAAAATTGCACGAATTTTAAAAAAAAAATAAAAAGTGCTGACAACGGTATGGATACCATTATACCGGTATAATTAGGTGCTTTCACAATTTTATCGCTATTTTGACGACGAAAAAAAAATTATTATTAAATCAAACAACGGAAATTTTATATTAAATTAATTAATTAAAAAAACATATTTTTATGCTATTTTTTTATTTTAAAATCGGAATATTAAATAAAAAAAATAGCACAAAAATAATATATATTTTTTAAAGTTAATTAATGTAATAAAATTAACGTTAAAATTAAATTTAATAATTTGCAAAGTGCGCGTGCATAGAAAAAAATTATCGTAGTGTTTTATGATTTTTTATTTATATCATCCTGTAACTGTACAAAAGAGGCGAAAAAAAGTCAGCCGTATACATGGTTGGTTATTGTTATGTTTGCTTAAACTTTAATTTTTGTCTTTACTTTATTGTTTGGATAAATATGCTTAGTTTATTTAAAGTGTTTGTGAGAAGTTTCATGAACGCTACCGCCTAGGTAGAGAAATGGCCATCTAGACGTCCTTTCACTCTCAATAATTAATATTGGTGATTTAATTATTGAATCGGGGTATTAAATAAAAAATAGTATTTTATATTAGAACCAAGGTTCTAAGGGACATCCTCACAAAATTTTATTCAAATCCAGTTAGTAGTTTTTATGTGATGTGAACAGACAGACAGACAAAAAATTCAAAAATAGGTCTTTATAAATATCTATACCAACAACAAAATTTTCAAAAAATATTTCATTTACAGATATGACCCCGTTAAAGTTTTATTACTCGTATATTTATAGATTTAAAAAATTCCACAATTATTAAAGAGTTTTTTTAACAAACAAGTTTTATAATTTGTTTTTAAAATCATATAATAGCAGTTCCCTTACTAATAAATGCTTTAACAATTTTTTTTAATCTGGTAACTCCTATTATCATTAAATACTTAGTGCGTTTAAATGCCAGGATTCACTATCATACACAATCGTACGATTTATACACACAAAAATCCGACAGAATTTTGTCCTACTTTAAAAATCATTTCAAAATGGCGTCGTTGGTGCCACGCTTTTATACAAAAAAGATGCTAAAAACCAAATGGTTTTAATGTTTTGTTGTTTTATCTTCACATATTAAAAAAATCAACTCTGATCGCATAGAGAAAAATATTTTATGAATTATTTCAAAAGACTATTAAATCGTACAAATCTGTCAAATAATCTGTCACACTCATGCTGTTTTAATCCACACTATCTTACTTTTTAAGCACACATGCAACTATTGCCAGATCGTACGACTGAGTATGATAGTGAATCGTAGCCTTAAAAAACTAATTTTTAATTAATCCGAAAACCGAATTTGGCTTGCTCTTTATATTTATTTCATGCAAGAAAATGGTTCCTCCTGTAGTAGAGTAGCTGTTCGCAATAAATAAACAAGAAATAGACAAAAAAAGAAAAATTATGAATTAATATGTTTATAGCAAATGAATTGATCAATTCGGCTTCAGACCACCATTTTAGTTTCTACAAATTTTTTATTAAGAAAGTGGAAAAGTTAGACATCAGCAAAATGTAATCCAGCATTATCTGATTTGGAACATCCTTTTCAGAATTCTTCGCAGCTATCTACTTTTGTTTGTATACATTGTAAACAACATCTATTTAATCAATTAATTTTGTAACCAAGATTACGTGGAATAATTATAATCACTTAACTTTAATTTGGTTGGGCGAAGTTTAAACACAAACCAGAATTTTTCTTTGAGAGGTAGGCGTTGGTTAGTCGCCATAACAAGTTTAAAAATTCAACTTGAAAGGGGTTTCAATATTTACGTGGTTCCCGCAGTGACTTATTTAAAATCTACAAACTCTCTATTTTATTATATCCGCTGTAACAAGTTTAAATGATAAAATTAAAGAATAGAGGGTGACCTGTGGTACGAAATACGTTATTTCTTACACAGGCTGCCGGTATGAGAAGACCGACTCACTTGGGTCCTAAATATACCCGTTGTGTTGGGTTAGGTTGCACACGCGCTGTTTTTCATTAATTTTTCAAACATATAAACGTTTTAAAAATTTTTTCTCCTTTTTTTTTTATGTACATATACATGTATGTTCTTGGCTCGTGCATAAAGTTTATTGTTCTCTTTGCAATTTATTACACTTATAACGAATTTATGCCGACATAAAAAATAAATAATAATATTTAAAACTAAAATATATTTATAATTATTTCTTCCTAAAAATACTTTAGGCCAATTAATCCTAAATTATTTATAGCTTAATATTTTTCATTGCATATATAAATATTTATGTATAAATAATGCCGTATTAATGAAACTATACTTGTTATAATTAAATTTAGTAATTTAGTGTTTGTGTGTAATTATTTGTTATTACATAGTTCAAGTCAAATGCTAAATATGTTGAAAAAATGTCAAATATTTGAAATTGCATGTGCAAGTTGCAATGATAAATATTTTTAACAAATAAAGAATTTACAAAGAATTTACATACATTAAATGAAATAATAGATGATTAACATAAAATACGTAAACAGATTATTTATTTTGTAATTTTAAGTAAAATTATGCAAATGTATGCCAAAGAAAGAAAAGAGCATAAAATTAGGTTTTTATAATGTGTCGTGCACTTTTTGTTCTTATGGGTTACAGTATTTAAAATATTTTTATTTAATTGCAACAGACTTTTTAAGCGTTTTTGTTTTTAATGAACTAGCTATTCTCGGTACGCTTCGCTTTCTTGATAAGAACAATAAGACTAATACGGAAATTACCAAAAAAAATTTTTTTTTTGGTATAATATAATACAACAAAAATACACGATTGCAACTTTGTAATGGACAAACTGTTATACTATAAGATCTTCGCTAAGTGACACAATAACAAGTGTGTTATTTAGGAAGTATGTTTAGTGAGAAAAAACAATTATAAAATTACTAGCCCTATGTAAAAATATAAACAAATAACTAAAAAAAAAGTAAATAAAAATTTTTATTTTTTATTTAGTTATAATTTAACAAATGTGATTTTTAAGTAGCGAAAAAATTAATGAAGCAGAGGTTAGCGGGTCATAAAAAATAACTCTTAAAAAGGTAACATCAATGCAGTTGCAAGTGACTTCTCCATATAAGGATAAGAGATTCTGTTATTTCAAAACTTTTATTGACATAAACAAAATTATTGCGATTTCACGTACCAACTTCCACAATGATGTGTGTATATATATATTAGGCGATATAGACTTTAGAAAACCACAACTGAAGAAATTGGCGCTTGCCTATATTTTTCGAGTAAGATTGAGCACCATATTTCTTAAGATATCAGTATGGATATCATTTAAAAGCTTTTGAAAAGATCTTTTAAATGTCAAAATTATTTTAAAATGCTTAACCCGCTAAGAGCCGGTGACATTTTTATGCAAAGTTATTTACAGTACTTCATTTATTTTTCTCCGTCAACCCAATATATGTTTTTATAATTGGAGTTTCTTCACTAAACTAGATTTATATATATGGTGAAGTGTATATACGATTCGGCATAGCTGAATATATCACTCTTACTTGTTCATGTTCCATTTTGCTACGAAAGTGGATTTAATACCTCTACACGATATCTAGCAAACGAAAAGTATAAAATAATCAACTAGAGAAAGCTGCCAGATATTTCCTTATAAGAAAGGTCTAGACGATTAAAATCTCTACCGAGAAAAAAAATTAAGTGACATTGAAGATATTAATTCTTGATGTGTTTTGCTTTGTAACTAAAAAAACCCATCGAGAAAATAAAGCGTATTAATATTATAACCAATTATGGTAATTAATTTACCTCCGTTAAATTCCTGTTAGCTGCTATTCCTTTTAGAATCTGTGCAAAATACTCTAACTGTGTTCTTTGGTCTCATGAATATACAGTGGTTGTCAGCTTATTTGATGCAAGCAAATTTAAAAAATTTATTTCAGTGTAACTCAGAAAATGCATTGAATATTCAAATAAAACAAATACACTTTATTAAGTCACTGTATATGCAAGTAGCAAATGCCTTTATTTTGTTTTTATATTCTCCTCTCTCTGTGCAAAAATAGCAAAAACAAAAAAAGATCTTATTGAATCTATCAGCTTATTTGATGCAAACAAATTTTAACTGTAATAATACCGTTATTTTTGTAAATGCATAAATATGGAATTATTTCTGGTGTGACTTCGGTATTGAATGCTGTGTATTAATTGTCATTTTTCATTTTTAAAAAAAAGTTTAGAAATATCAGGAATATTTAACACTTTTCTGAGAAAGAAATATTTATAATATTCTATCAGACTTATTTAATCACCGCATAAGAAAAATATTTACTCAAAAAAATACCAGCTCGAGTAAAAAAATTAAAATCAAGAAAAAGCGTAATTCTTATCCAATTGAAAGGATAATTCTTTTTTTATTGCAGGACTTGTTTTTAATTATTATTTTAAATATTTCATATTATACAAAGTCAATTAACTACTTCGGCTTAAGAGAAACAACGTATCTATAATGAGATACGAAAAAAACACAATGTTCTTTTTGGTTTCAAAATTAAAAACTGTCTTTATTCTTTATTTTCTACTTTCTTATATACTAATATTTTGTTAATAAAAAATAAATGTTTGTGCAATAATTCTTAAGAAATTTGTCTGGTGCATTTTACAAAAAGTGTAACAATTCTTTGGAAAAATATAAAATCAATAAGGTTGCATTTTCGTTAACGGAAATGCACTTGAAAATAAAGTTATTAAAATTCTTCGGAATTAATGCATTTGGACAAATATAAACATATAATAACTTTATATTAAAATTGTTTGGAATTATTGATACATTTTTGTTAACCGTTGCATTTTCGTTAGCGGAAATGCAATTGAACAACAATTCTTTGCAAAATACAATTTATAAATATATTTTAAAATTCTTTACGAAAATACAATTAGCAAAGTTTTAAATATACATATTAAAATTCTTGGGAATTAGTATATTTTACAGTGAATAGAAAAATAATAAAAAACAATTGGTAATATTCTTAATGATAGCGTGTGTATGTGTGTATGGTCAAAATAACGTTAAGGGAATAGTGGGAGACACTATAACACTTAAGCTCATTTTTTTTGAGTTAAAAAAAAAAAACTAATCGTTTAAAAATTAGACACCATATCCATAATTAACCAACATTAAGTTGATTAGATATTGTCGACACATACAACCAAAAGTTTAAAAATTATTATAATAATTATTGCAAACAAAAAACCGGCTACAAAATAGACAAACATACATAAAATTACATGAACTCTAAGAACAACCTGTAATTTCTAACTGTAAAATTTTATACTTCAAAAGCCTGTCTGTAATGGTTCAACAGTTTGGCCATATACAGCAAATTACATCAACTATTGTAACACCCTTTAATTTACAATTTTAAATATGTATATTTCTTATTTTGTCCAACAAAGTATTAGACATTCTATCTAATTTTTAAGAGTTTCTATACAAGTGCTCAAAAGATAGGCTCATTTAGGTCAAATTACATTAATTATGGGAACACCCTTTAGTTTCGAAATTCACTTTTTGTATAGCGGACAAGCAATACAGGTTCCTTGTAAATTTCAGCTGTATGTCTATAACGGTTGAATAGTTTGGTCACATACATTAAATGACATCATTTATTGGGACACCCTTCAATTCCATATTTTATACTTGCTGTTTTAGCGGACTTATCATTACAGTTTTTTGCAAATTTTAACCGACTGTCTAACACTGTTCAAAAGTAAGGGCGTACACAACAAATTAAATTATTTATTGGGGCACCCTTTAATTTTTAATTTTAAATATTTATATTTTCTTGTTTATGTGTTTATTGGCCAATATAGTATTGATTGTGTTAATGTTTGTTATAAGCCAAGTCAACAAAAAATTGACGAAACGTCGGGGTTAAGAAATGTAACAAATTTGGTTTTTATTACATTTATCCTCAACAGGCCTAATTAGCTTATTAAAAACATTAACACAATTAAATATTTATACTTGCTGTTATAACGGTTATAGTTATCAACACTGTCTAAAACGGTTCAAAAGATAGGTCCATATAATTTTGCTTCACCTAGGGAAACCACTTTAATTTCTAGATTTATTGATAATAATACGCAGTTTCTTATCAAGTAGCGCCCATTACGGTTCAAAATACACGTAAAAACCTATAAGCAATATGGGGGCAGACTATAATTTTTAAAATACAAACTGTTTTTCAAACGCGACAATGTAAACACAACTTCAAATTAAGAAAAAAAATATTCCAAATCCGTTTCTGCACTCACAAACATAAAAAGCAGTATTCAGTCGAAATGGTTTTTTTGAAGTCGATTAAAAATGAATGAATGAACGTGAGTCTTTGAAGACTACCCAAGATGACTTAAAACTGACTAATCAATTGTACGTTTAAAAAGAGACTCGAATATAATTCCGACAAACGCACAGAACACGACTTGTTTAAAAAACAAAAAGTACATAGAGCAAATACTTGAATTTCGACTGTTTTCAGAATTATTTTAAAAACATATTAAACGTAACCTAACGATGAAAAAATGATTCAAATACATATTTTATTTTTATTTTTTAATTTTCGTAAAAATACACTTCGTAAAAAAATAGAGACACAAATGTAGAACGAATTTCTCTAAATTTTTTAAAATTAATTTTTTTAAATTTGAACTTTGAGAAAATTAGGAATAACATGCTAACGAATGTAACACTACGTCTTCACGAGCAAATGATTTGGTCGCACATGAACAAAACGTCTGCAAATTAGGTTACAAACATTTGTTCATGTTCATCTGCGTGGAGAAAACTTGGCGCTGTTTGAACACGACATGACATTAACAACGATGGTCTACACAAGCCATTTTAATGTGCGCACATGGACTTGTTAAATGTTTGATCAAATCAGTGGCTCGTCAAGACGGCGTGTAATAAAAAATAAGCAAAACGTTGACTCGAATATGATCTCTTATTCCAAAAAATGCTAACTGGGAGTATATTTGAAACGGATGTCATATCGACACAAAATAATGTTTGTAAAAATATACATAAATGTATGTACATGTATAAGTGTAAACATATTAAAAAAAGACGTATAAACAATAACATATACATATTTTATATCATAATTATGTTAATGTTATTTAATATAAAACAAAAGATTTCAAATAAATCGAAAAATATCCAATGTTACAGTACGAAAAATCATACAGCGCTTGCGAAATACAAAAACAAAGAAAAATTTTATTAAAGATTTTTTTGTTACTACTTGAACACCAACAACACATTAAGCAAACATATGCGTTAATTACAAATAATATTTAAAAGTTAATAAATAATTCAGGACATAATAAATATTTTCTAGTGAAAAAACACTTTGAACAAAAAATCAGAAAATTAACTCGTTGTTTTTATTCAAGTTTTTGCATATTTCTGTTATGTGCTTGTGTACACGGCGTGTTCGTGTTTCATTGCAGATCAAGATTTTAAAAGGGTGTTGAGTAGAGATGAGCGATATTTTAGTACCTGTGATTAAATCACTGTGATTAAAAAATCACTGTTCACTAAAGTGACTGAGTTGATCAAATAACAGTTCCGCGTAAGAACTTTCTTTTATATTTGCACACATACAAACTTAAATTTAATTTTACTTTGTGAAAGAGAAATACAAGTACTTTTGACTCTTTCATTCTTTCATATGTATATCAATGCAGCTTGGGTGAGTTCCAAAACGTCAAAACACTTTGCAGTGATGCGGTTTTACTACTGTTTTAATACAAAGTAACCAACTATGTTGTTTACTTTGTAAAAAAAAACTTTGCAAATTTTTTACATTTAGAAACACTTCTTTGCAATCAGTTTTTTTCAAGATGGCGATGTCAACAAAAAAAAATATAATCTTTGAAAATTTGATGGGATTATTGGACGAAACACCACAAAGCAATTATAAAATTGTACAAAAATACAAAAAGAGTCCGAGTCAATGGTTTTAATTTTCCGGAGCACCTTCTCCCATAAAATTTTGCAAACGTGTTGTTAGCAACAGCTGCTTGCACTCAAAAGTCCAATTTTTGTCCCTGAAGATATAAATAAATTCTGTTTAAATAATAAATCAATTTAAAAGAAAATTTTCTTAATTTTCTTCCGTCATGATTGATGTGTTTGTAATTTATTTTGCACAAAATATCAACAAAGCAGTAACAAAATTAGTGATACACAGTTTGCTTTTGTTTGCGTATCAATAACTTTTATTATACATTTGGGGGTACGTAACATTGTCAATGTTTACATGGTTGCGTTTAGGAATGCATGACTTTGTTTTGTTGCATTGCAAATGACGTTTTGGAACTCACCCCTTCTTTGCCGTGTTGGTTTTCCTTGCTTCTACTTATTAACAACGACTATTTTTTTTTCCAAACTTCACACATACATACATATGTAGCAAAAAAAAACAAAAATGTTGTGTGCTTATTTTATTTGAACCTATAATCAATAAGTGTTACCGAATTCTATAATTTTGGGAAAATTCAAAATACATTTGCCATTATAATTACAGTTTGTATAAAAAATTACTTAGTATTATATTCTTCCTATAAAAACATGTATGTTTAAATATAAGAAGAACTGCAAACGGTGATCACGGTAACTATTTAAAAGAACGGTTATTTGAAAATCACGTTCACTGGTAACGATGTTCCTCAAAAATCACGGGATCGCTCATCCCTAGTGTTGAGTAAGATTTAATTTAATAAAAAAAATTTTGTAGAACAATTAGCAAATTTCACTTAAGCAAAAAATTACTTAAATACCATAAAATAGTGTTTAGAATTAAAGAAAATTTTGTTTTATTCAGCTTACAAAAAGTTTTTGTAAATTCTACACGTGTTTTTAATAATAGTGACCAAATTGGTGCTCGCCCATATTTTTCGAGTTATGGAGCTCTAAAATTTTTAAATTTTTGAAAATATAAATATCATTTCAATAAATAAATATTTTTAAGAGATCTTTAAAGAAATAATAAAATTTTTAAAAATTCTAAAACAAGATATATGTAGTATCAAAACTTTTTTTATTTTTTGGTTCTTTGTCACCCCAATATTCGCTTTTTTAATTGGAGTTACTTCACTAAACTAGATTTATATAGATGGTGAAAAATATATAAGATTCAGCAGACTCAAATATAGCACTCTTACTTGTTTTTATTTATTAAAATTTTAATTTTTTCTGGCTTTGTGAAATTTTTTGTTGTAATGTAGATTTTTATAGAAAATTTTAAGTGATTTTTACTTTTTGTAATTTACATATTATGCTTAAATTTACAAATAGTGATTTTCAATAAATAATATTTAATTTTATTTCTGTATTTGTGATACAAATTTGTAGGACGTCTTTAAATATATCTTCATTGAGCAATTTTTTTTAGGAGATTATTCAGTTGGTATATTTTTTTTTTGTTCAGAAAATCAATACTTCAGATGATCATCTTTAAAGCAATGAACTATTTAGCATATTTCTTAATATCGAAAAAAATTATTAAAAATAAATAAGGTTTTTAACAAAAAAATGTAGTTTTAATAAAAGAAAAATAATTAAATTTTAGTAATTTTGCCCAGAACTCTGCCACATTTTTGTTTGTTTTTCATGGTCCATATTTTATTAAATAAAAAGTTTCAATTTTCAAAGAACATCTAAAAACAAGTTGGACATTATTAAACTTGTTTTTGAAATATTTAAATTACTTTACATTTATTTGTCACAAATAAAATAGAAGTAAACACACATTCAAAAATTTATTGCACAAATGCTTTTTATATGAAACATGTGTTAAAAGTTATTAAATTTGTATTTATTATTTTCCTGTTTAAAAGTAAAGAAAATATAAAACGCATGCACGACTTCTTCTTAAATGAATTTTAAGACAATTTTAATTTTTTGCTATGGCACGTTAATACACATATGCTGTAACAAAACAAGAGAAGCCAATAATGAATAAAATTTTCCACAAATATTTTCATGTATCAATTTGTAAATATTGTTTTTAACACAAATTTTTACAAAATTTATTGCGAAATAATTGCTTTTGGTTTAAAGAAGAAACTAATTTATTTTTATTTATTATTATACATAAGTATGTATAATATTTGGTAGCTCAGAAGGCTTATTGTATATGTGAAAAAAAACAACTTTTTAAAGGGTACTCCGATAGTTATGTTAGTGGTCTCCTGAAAAGGCTTGTTTTTGAATAGTGCTCTTCTGCTTCTAAAAAGTTTTTTTTTACAAAGTTTTTTTTTTTAGAAGTTTGACTCATAATATTGTCTGCAGGAAGTTTTTTATAAACGATAGTTTTTTAACTGACTTTTGCAAAGAATTTGTTTTGGAAAGATTTCATGGAAGGTTAATTTTTAAGGTGCTTCATCAAAGTTTGGTTTCAAAACGTATTGATTTTCAAATGTACCTTTTTATACTTTTATTTTTAAAAAGGTACTTTTAAAGGAATGGTTATTTAATAAAAAGTACTTTCTTAAAAAGTAGTTTTTGTCAAAACTTACATTTCATAAAGCACACATTCCTCTGAATTGAATTTAATTATTTTAAAAATTATTTTAATTTTTGCAGATACTATTTGAAAAAGTACTTTTTCTAAATGTACCTTAAAAAATTTTCTTAAATAATTCGTTAAAACGTTTTTTTCTCAAAGAGGTCTTTTTTTAACTTTTTTCATGCTCTTTTCAAAAAAGTACCTTTTTAAATATGATTTAAGAAGCCTTTTCAAAAAAAATATTTTTTAAAAGGTTTTTTTTTTATAAAGGCAGTAGCTCCTTTAACCTTTATTTTATTATGCTTCTTTAGGGTACTTTTGCTTAAAGGCCCAATTAAAACGTACTTTTTAAAAATAACTTTTCTGGATTGAAATAGATATTTGTATTTCAAGCGTTTATTTTCTAAAGTTTTAATTTTACATTTTGTTCTTTTCTAGAATTGCTATTTGCAGAAGTACTTTTTTGATAGAGTACTTAAAAAAGTACTTTTTTTACGTTGCTTTCTTTAACCCTAATTTTAACTTTATAAGGCATAACTGGGTGACATTAGATGAATGTAGATTTTCAACGGAGTCTATGGATACCATTGGAAATGTTAGTTTTATTAAACTCAGCTGTTTTTAGAAGTTAATGGTTGAACTTCAAATGCTACTAATTTACTTTAATTTCATGTACTTTTTTATGTGAATGTGCCCTGCACTTTTTCATTCTTTAGATAAACGTTTGGTAATATAATTTTAACATTAAAATATGGCGAAAGTTTAAAGAATAAAAAGCCACTTTCCTAAGATACAAATATGTGCTTTATCAATTTTTACTTTCTTTTAAAAGCCTGTAGCATATAAAAATTAAAAATACATAAAAGAAATGTAAAAACAATATGATATTTACGCCACTAAAATTTATAAATCTGATATTTAATTTTGTACAACATTATAAAAAAATGTTACGTCTGTATGTGTGTTGCAATTTTTTTTTGCATTTGTATGAATTATTTATAACAAATTTCTTACTTGTTATGGCATTTTTCTATTTTTACAGACAAAAGATGCATGTAGAATTCAATTGTGTTCATGGATGTGTGAAGTTTAAATTTTCAAGTTATGACATGTTTAAATTTGATTTGTTATTTTCTTTTGCAAGATCTAAGAATTTTAAAGTAAGGTATGAAATTTTTAAAATAAACCCCTTTTGCTATTTAAAAAATTTCTAATAAATTATATAAAATATTATTTGGAATTATTAAAAAATTAAATTGATTATTTTTTTTTCCTTGAATTTATAGGAAATTTTTATGGTGTATTTTGGTTTTTTTTTAAGGTCCGATACAAATTTGAATTGTAAAAAATAGTTTGAAAGTGTAGATTTTAATCAGACATTTTTTGATTAAAAGCTATAAAATCTTGACGAAGCACCTGCTAGATCTATAAATTTGGGTCACTTATTTGTAGTCGCTGTAGTCATGATGGTAAGCACATTGACTACAAATCCGGTAGGCCAGGGTTCAACACCTGCGGAAATCTAAAAAATTAAAATGTATTTTTCTGTTTAATGGTATAAATACATATTCAGAATTAACAATATAACATGCAGCCTCCTTCGTCGGTACTTCTTCATAGCTTATTCGCCGATGAAGTAAAATATCTAATAAAATGGCTATATATTTCTCCTTTCACTATCTGTCTTTAACTTAAGAAGCCACATAGGAAATCAGTGAGAGTTATCAGATCGCGCGGTCTTGGAGGCCTGACAAGACTCTTCACTCGTAATCAATTTATCGCCAAGTTTTAATTTCAAGAAGTTGATGGTTGCGATTGTTGCACGGCACGAAACCACATCTTGCCGGAATAAATATCATAAATATTTTCAAACAAATAAATAACTACTCGTGCTGTGTTAAAGATCCCTATCAAATGTAATGCGGGCTGTGGCCTTGAAGAAATAAGTTTGGTCTAGTTACGCCATCAGCATGTAAACAGCATAAAACGGTACATTTTTCTGAATAAGTGGAGTTTATTTGATATGTTGTGCATTCGTTTTACTTCATATCGCTCCTTTATTGCAACATAGTCATATCTCAAAAAAACGTGAACTTGGCAAAATGCGATCTAAGTTTTCAAGTCATAAGTCTTATGCTCTAATTGCCGCTATTGCAAATGCTATAACTTCGGTTCAGCTTGGGATATAAAACTGATTTTTTTTCAACATGTAAAGAAGGTCTAAAAGAGCAGTTTTGCTTAAGTAACTACAAATTTTTAATTTTTTGAGATATGACTATGTTGCAATAAAGGAGCGATATGCACAATTTTGCATGTACAATTCCAAATTGATCACTGTTTTTTAAAATAATCTGCCGTAAGTTGTATTGGGTTTAAAAACTGCTCTTGATATACAATACGACAGTCATCAATAAGCAAAACAAACACACAAACAAAACATTTATACATTCCAAAATATTTTCAATGAATTAAAGTTGAAAATTGCATTAATTAATGCAAACAAGAAAATTAAAGAGATAAATAAAATATGTATTTTTAAGAGTGTAAACTGACTTAAATGCTAGTAATTAAACGTTTAAAATTTTACAAAAATAATTTAAATAAATAAGTTAATTTCTTTAAATAAACTCTGTGAATAAAAATTTAAGAAATTTAGAATATTGAGCCAAATATCTCTTTAACTTATTAAGCATAATTATTTTCCTTAATTACTTTTTCATTTATCTTATTTGATAGATATTTAATTAAAAACTTAGCAATAATAGCAAAAGTAGTAACTAGAATAGTCAATATAAGTCAATATTTTCAAATGACATTATCAATCAATTTTGGATACAATTACTACTGAAAGTTGAATGTTAAAATATATTTTAATACATTAATTTATTAAATGTCCAGTAGTGATTAAAACTAAAAAAGTGTTTAATAAATACGGGATCTTCAGCTATGGCTTCTACTACGCATTACATTAAAAAATGTAAGGTAAACATTGAGAATGTGGGCGGGCTTTCTGGGAATAAATAATAATCTCTTGGTGTCAAGGTTATTGCTATAAAAGAAAAGTAAATGAAATACTTAAAAGAAATATTAACATAACATTTTAACATACTTCATCTACTCATTGTGAACAGTTTTTTCAAAATATTTTTTATTTCAGTCATTCGCGTGCTTTTATATCAACAACTTAAACAGCAAACGAAGCAGCGTATTTATCTCTTAAAGGAGCAACTTGAATTTTAATTAACATTCAACCAACCGAAAAATTGTCCTTCTTTGTTATATATAATTCATATCCTTATATAGAAGTATGGACGTAATTTGATTGAGTTCGTACTAGAGTATAAATATCATTTATACAGAAGTACGTCACACACTCACAAGAAAATGTTCATCATTGTACTGAATAAAATAAATCACTTTTAATAAAACCATTATAAAGTAGACATTTCCAACATTTTACTCTATTCTTATTTCGGGGGTTACCTTTAACAAAATAATTTAAAGGTATTTACTAAGAAAAAATAAAAATATAAAATCGAAAATTCAAAAAAATTATGCAACATTCAAAGAAATAATATTATAAGAAAATAATTTAAATCAAAAATTTATGAAAAGCCTCAATTTTTCATAAAAATGGAGCTGTCACGAAATAAACAACTTTCGAAGAGAAGTTTGCCAAAGAATTTAAAATAAAATCACACACAAATTAAGAAATAGTTATGATCATTTATTTTTGAAAATTTAAAGAGTGCATTTATGATAGTTGTTTATTTCAAGTGTCTGCATATAACGGCTTAACAGGCATTTGAAAGAAAAAATACTATTTTCTATCATAAGTCTAGTACTATTATATTCTGCAATTTCAAGTGTTTTCTTATAAAAGTTTAAAAGTTAAGGACATATTCATGGAAATCAAGTCAATATGGTCACACCCTTTAGTTTGAGGTTTTATACTTTTTTCTGTTCCGGACATAGTTGTATGAAAATTAAACGGGCCTGCGTATCACAGTTCAAATAATTCTTGCGAAAAAACCGACTTCAAAACAGATTTTATCTGTCTGTCCATAACTGTTCAAAAGTATAAACACATACATAAAATTTCATTTACTATTAAGACCATCTTATATTCCATCTCCAAACTTTATACTTGTCATAGTAGATTTAGCACTACAGCTCCTTGTTAATTTCAACTCTCCGTCTGTAGCAACTATAGGAGGATCCTTCAATATCAGAATTCAAATTTTATACTTGCAGTTGTAGTAGACTTACCAATACAGGTTCTTTGTAAATTTAAATCTTTGTCTATAAAGGTTCACAGTTTGGCCATACATCAACATCAACTGTTGTAACACCCTTTTGATTTATATTTTAGGCTATTTGTAAGTCTTCCTTTACCAAACCAATTTGCATATTGGTCAAATTAAAATAATTTTGTTAACGCTCTTAAATTTTTAAATTTAAATTATAAACTTGTTGTTTTAGCGGAGTTCGCAATGCAGGTCCCTTGTAAGTTTCAGCTGTATGTCTATATTGGTTCAAAAGTTTTATTTTATTTCCAAATCCAAATTTTATACTAGTCTTTTAAGTTAAATGAACTATAGGGGCACCCTTTAGTTTATAATTTTGAATACTAAAACTTGTTAATAACGGTCATAGCAATCGAAATTCTGTTCAATTTGCTAGCGTTTGTCTATAATGCTTCAAAATATAGGCCAAATAGGTCAATTTACGTAACATATGGGAACGGAACTAATCTGTTAGCAGCACCTTTCAAATAAAAAATAAATTTTCAAAATAGATTAAGAAATGACTGAGTTATGGAGGCACAAATAAAAAAAAAACAACATTCACTCGGATTGATAATCTTTTTCTGAAGTCGATTAAAAATGAGCTCAATTTATTTAAATTAGTGCATGTTATTTGGGCAAAAAGAAATTAATCATGCTACATCAGAGTTTTTTTTTATATCTAAATCGTATAAGTTTTTCTTACGTTAAAGTAAAATATATTTATGTGACCGCTTAGTAATTTTCTACTCCTTCTAAAACAGAGGAAAAAGACTTTTTTACAAAATGCAGATTAAACTCTCTTTATATTAATTTTAAGGAGAAGATTTCTTTGCAGACCACTGTTATCGACATGACTAGTTCGCTTAAAAATTTATATGATTAAGTTCAAAGCATATTTAACCAGGTGGCAGCACTAGGGTGGGTGATAATTTTTTGTTTAAATTATTTCATCCTCGAATGTCAAAATAATTTGTTTTGTATACGAATGAGAAAAATTTATTTAAATTTTATATTCAAGTGCCGTGCGAAGTGTGTTTTAGTTGTTTAAATATTGAATAAATGATATAAAACAAATAAAAATAAAATTTTGCACTGAAATCTACAAATTAAATAGACACGATAAAATATACCAGGTCTGCAAGTTAAAAATGTCATTTATTTCTTAAAATATATACACAGTAATAATAAAAAAGTATAATATATTTTATTCAAAGTACTGGCCCTCGCTTTGTACACATTTTGTCCATCTCTCTGGCAATTTGTGGATACCATTCCAAAAGAATGCTTCATCTTTATTTGAAATCCATTCATCGAGCCATTTTCTTACATCCTCCAAATTGTTAAAGTGTTGCTCAGCCAATGAGTGTCCCATCGATGAGAAGAGGCGATAATCAGAAGGCGCCAGGTCAGGTGAATACGGCGGGTGGGGTAGGAGTTCCCAACCAAGCGAAGAAATCGTTTAATTAGTCAATCTGGCTGAATGTGCAGGAGCGTTATCATGCTGAAGAATGACTTTGGCGTGCCTGTGAGCCCATTCTGGGCGTTTTTCGATCAATGCGTGACTCAAATTGATCATTTGTTGTCGGTAGCGGTCGGTATTGACTGTTTCGCCGGGTTTGAGAAGCTCGTAGTAGACTACTCCCTTCTGATCCCACCACACACACAGCATTGTCTTCTTCCCAAAACGATCCGGTCTTGCACTCGATGTGGATGGTTGTCCTGGCGTTACCCATGATTTTATTCATTTGGGATTCTGAAAATAAATCCATTTTTCATCGCCAGTTACAACTCGATGGAAAAAACCCTTTCTTTCGTGGCGTAAAAGCAGCATTTCGCACACATGCCGCAAATGCTCTTTATTTGGCTTAAAATTAGACATTTTTAACACCAAAGAAAGGTATGATACGTCCACGTAAACGACTGATTTTTTTAAACAAATGACTAACAAACAAAATAGCGTTTAGAGATAAGCAAATCCTTCAATAGTCTAAGAGCGCATTCTATTGGAATTAAAACGACATTTTAAACTTGCAGACCTGGTAGATGGCTTGCGTCACTGTTTTCTATTTATTTTTTTTTTATGCTGTTATATGTTACATGTTAGTATCAAACTAATCATTAATTTGTTGTCGCGGTGCGCCACCTTATAATTGATATGCCTTGATTTAGTCCTTCATACTACCCAATTCTCCTAAATATTTGCCTTTACTTTTATCATTTTTACTATTTTTTAAATGACTGACAACAAGTCTTTTCTTTCATAAAAATGCTAATTGATTCTCTTCTTTTTGACTTATTTGAGTACTGAGCAGTTTCTGTGTATCAAATTAGTCGTTGTTAATTTTAAGAAGTGAAATAGAATACTAAATTGAATATTTAAATTGCGTTTAAGTGCCACGAACAGGCCACAAATTTTATTTACACAAAAACAAAAAAAAAAAACACTTAAATATTTAAAGAAATTAAAAAATAAAAATCCATGTCCATTTTATGTCTTGGTTTCTTCTACGTCAGCCTCAGTGCCAGGAGAAATACTTAACAATAGAAGCTTCAAATTAATTTGTAGTGGCCAAAGAAAAAAACCTTAATATTAATTAATGTTAAGGTGAGTTTACATTAATTACCCTAAATTCTTTTTTACTTTCTTAAAACTTAAAATCTTATTTTAAATGTTTATTGAGTTTCCTTAAAACTAAGAGCAAATTGTATATTTTCTTGCAGGTCGGCTAGTTGGCTTATTTCCTTGAATGCATGATGTGGAAGTTAGAAAGTAAATTAAAAATATGATAATAAATTTGTTTTTTACTTTTTACATAAATAATTTAAAAAGGATAATATATTCAAACAGCGGACCGAAAATTTTATTTTTATTTTTATGGCATAAACTTTTGTTTAATATTTTATTTTAATAAGTTTTTTTTTTTTTTTAATTTTTATATTTGTGATAAATGTAAAATATAATGCTTGTGACAGTTGACAGCTGCAGTTTAAAGTATTTGATTAAAAAATTTAAATAATTTACTTTAATTGTGCTTGATTCCTTACGATATTCTCATGAAATATTTATTATTTGAAAAAGTGAAATGCATTACTGCGGGGTGAGTATAACGACATTTTTTATATTTAAAGCAACCAAACACAATTATATTAAATTAACATCATAAAGATTCCAAATAATAAATTTTCTTCTTAAAAGAGTATGAGTTGTTTTTTCTTTATTTGTAAAGCTCATTTAGCAAGTTTTTACGTGTTGAGATTTTTTCTCGTTATCTGCCTTAAAATGATCTCTTTCGATTGTTCCTATTACTGACCGTTCTTTAAGAAAATTTTTCTTTTTTATTGCTATTGGTATTTTGCTAATCTAGCAGATATTCGGCAGAAAATTAATTTAAGAAATGTAAAAATTTAAGTACGCAGCTGGACAGATAACAAATTTCTACATCGCTTAGTGAATTTTTTTTATTGATTTTATACGATTTTATGAGGTTTGCAATGTATGTTTTGTGGCTAAACAAATCAAGACTTTGAATTGATTTTTTTCTGTAAAAAGCTATATTAGCAGCTACTTATATTCATTTTTCGAAAAATTTTGTTTAAAGTTTTCCAGATAAAAAATTTTGTTCAAAATTAAATTTTTTTTTTGATATATTTTTTTTAAAAAAAAGTGAAATGAGAAATAAAATACTATAAAGGCTACAAATAACAAAAATTTCTTTTTAATAATAATAATGAATGTTTTAAGGAAATTGGCAAAAAAAATAAAAAAAAATAAAAAAAAATTCACAGGGCCCCCAACGTGGGATAGTATAATGAAACAGTTTTGTTAAAGAAGACATCAATTTGACATTTATGCGTTGTCTTATGTTTTTATAATTGTGTATGTATATAATATATTTATAAAAAAACACAAAATTTAAAACTAAATCGTGGCACATACATGGAAAAAAGATTTAAATAGACAAAGAACAAATAATATAATACAGGGTGTCTGCGCATGCCGACATTTCGGTAAACATTAGCCTTGATAGTTCACATTTGGCAGTGGTGAAGTAGACATGATGAAAGAGGGTCTGTAGATGAAAAGTTCAAGCATGCATCACAGCGTACAGTAAGATCGGCTGAAAATATTACTGCTGCTCAAAAAAGTGTTCCGAAAACTCCATCAACCACAATTCACTCCGTGTTTAGGAGCATGGTTTTCAAAGAACAAATTTGGCCACAATTTTGCACAAGGATATGCATTTGTTTCCATTTGAGATTCAGTTGACATAAGAGCTTCTTCCGCAAGACCGTTTAAACCGCCGTACATGTTGCAATAGGTTGTTACAGCTCACCCATGAAGACCCCGATTTTTACGAAAAAATCATAATGAGTGACGAGGCACATTTTCATTTAGATGGGCAATAGAAAGCTCTTAAATTATTCATCAGTTACTTTGGTATCCATCAAAAGTGACGATCTGGTGTGGAATTTGGTCAAAAGCAATTATTGAGTCAAAAATTTGGCCACGGATATTTAGTTAAATTTAAACTATTTTCTAATTGGGAATTTTTAAGTTTCTGGAAAATGTAAACATTTTCGATTTCTGGCTTCTTTTTCGAAAACACTATTTTTTGCTCATTTTTTTCTTGTTAAAATTTTTTTTAAATATTGTTTTTGAAATGTTTTAAATATATAAAAAAATACGATATATGTAGCATCGATTATTTAAAATAATTTTTATCATGCAGTTAACACCGCAAGGCATTAAATTTTTGGATTAATAATTAATTTTTTTTTTAATTTTTTGCAAAACATGACATAAAGGCGGTACCAGTAAAAGTATTGAAGTCACATTATATTTAATTGCTTTCTGAAAACAAACTCATTATCATATTGCATAAAAGTGACGGACAGTAAATTAAAAAAAAAACGCAAATTTGACTTTAAGTTTTTTAAACGTTGCCCTATTAAACGCAGTGTATAAAAAAAAAAACTTCTAAATCTTTTTGTAAGTAAATAAAACCAAAATATATGCGTCTTGAACGATGAAGAGCTTAAAGGAAATAATGAACATTTCACTCATCTACTTTAATATGCCAATACAAAGAAACAATTGCGTTGTGTATTTAAGAAGGAATAACGTATTTTTTTACGTGCTTAATGCGTTCTTCATTAATCAAATTAAACGCCAGTAGGTTTTTCTTAACACATCTAAATTTTTTTTGTCAATATTTTCTCTTCAGGCTACGTTAGTTTAACTAAATATTTTTGTTTTCACGAGAAACTAATGCAAGTAAAAATGGCAAAATTCTTTTCGTTGCGTTTGTTTTGTCTTACTCAGTGCAGAAAAAAGCATGATAGAAAACGTTTCGTTTTGTTTAAATGCGTACCCTGATAATTTTTTTTGCCGATATTAAATTTAGTGAGTATTTTACAGTTTCAATCTTAAAAATACTAATTTAAACCTATCATGGTTGCAGTTAATAAACTACGCAAATAAGACTAAAATAAAGTTTTTACCTGCAATAATTTTCTTAGCAGGTCTTTAACAACTGCTACAAGGATCTTGCTAAAAGTGCAGCATAATCAGGAAATTAATTTTACTTCTTATTTTTTTATTAAATTTGCATAAAATTTTACATAAAAGAGTATTTTTTACATTGATGCAGAGATATTGCATTTAAAAATGTTGTAGCTTTTTAAAATTACCAGAAAAAAAGAGTATAAAATAAAAGTTTTTTTTTCTAATCTAAGTGCTATTTGCTGTTACAAATTTTTATTCATTTTAGCTGGCTGTTGTTGTTCTTTTTTGTTATTTTTTTATTATCCTAAATGTTACTTCTGTAACGCCTTTGCTTCTATTTTGCTTACAGTGCTTCACAAAAGTATCCGTTAGAGTTTTATAACGTCTATAGTAAAAAAGAAAATATTATAAAATGTGATTTAGGATCTTTTATGCTTTGCGTGGTAAAAAGTAATACGGTTTTACCCGATAATATTACCTTTATACGAATACCGTGTACCTTTATAGCGACGAAAGCTACATTCTCATTTATATACGAAATATTATTCCCTGGCTGGCTAAGAAATTTTTCATTCTTCCTATTCTGCCAATGACAATAAATAACTATAAAAAATTGGAATTAAAATAAATTATTTATTTTATAATTGGACCATTATTTTCTAACAACGGTGCAGTAATGTAAGGTACTATTATTGGAAAGTTCTTTATATAATGCAAGTTGCAGCCAAGCTTCTAGTCTCGCTTTAGTTGGTAAAGTAATGTACTTCTATTTTTTCCCCTTTTTTTTTGGATATAAGAAGTCTTTACGCGTAAAAATTATTATACATGTACACCCAGATTTTGAAAATTTTTAAAGAGTTTTTGCGTGATGTATAGATAGACAGGTATAAAGACGGACAGACAAGAACATAAAAAAAATTTTTTAAAAGAATATACATCACTAAAAATAATATTATCATTAACAAATTGAATTTTAATAAAGAAAAAATGATAAAAAAAAAACAATGCAAATATCCGTCGCGGCTGTTCTTGACAGAGCGTATTCTGAACGACCAATTTAAAGCTAATTGTTCGAGCATATACGCTCATTTGTGCCGAATAATATAAACAATGTTTTATGGTTTATCAGCATAAATTAATTGCTGCTGGTTTATCAGTATAAACCAATGACTTTATGTGACGCTAAATTTAGATATCAATAAGTTGGTGGTTGTGGTCGTCGTATTGTATGTAGCACTACCTGTTGAAACAACACTTTGTACGATCTATTTCCAAACAAAACATTATTGATCGTGATGCTGTAACGATCTCAATTATCTGTAGCGAAAGCTCCGGCTTCATCAAAGAGTAAATTTTTCTAAGTGCAATTAATAATTTACACTCTATCCTAAAGGGATTCAGATTGAAAGCGCAAACAAAAAATCTAAGAACAGCTATTAAGAAAAAAATATATAAATTGATTTTTAAAAATATCCTGCTGGAATATGGAATATTTTTTTGTATTCGTGAAAAGTTTCCTGAAGAGCTAAGTAAGCGGTATTGAAATTGCCATCAAGTCGTGCCTTTAGGCTCTGTAATCAATATCAATATATATTTAATTAAATATTCCCCTGGTTAATTTTAAATAGGAAAAAGTATTGTTTAACGAATTTTATTAACGTTTCTCGAGCAATTGCCTCAAAACGACTTAAAGCCGTCAGAAAGCTATTTTAGTGATCGAAAATCCATAATTAAAGAAGGAGACTAGTTAAACTCGGCCAATGTCTAGCACTGGCTGAAAGTAATTAAGACGGAAAACTTACTTTCAATTTAATTATACTGAAGACTGAATGAATAATTTAAAATATAGTAAAAAATATCAACTATGAAAGCCGTTGTATGTGCATGTGGTTTGCAATAATGTTGTATTAAGAAATTTTGTCTTTTGTATTTTCTACCCTTTAATTATGATTTATATAATTTTTATAGATAATTGTTGAATAAACAAAAAAACCTTTTAGTTGTTATGCAAAATTTATATTTTACATTTTCATTTCCCTTTTAAAGCATTCACAATTCGTCTTTACTGCTATTAAGTTATTTTTTTATTTTTCCTTTTGACTCTACGCAATCCCTAGGGAAAGTAAGCACTAACATTTATCTTGAAACACTAACAAGGTAATATTGTAGAACAGAAAACTTTAAAATAAGAATTAGGATAAAGAAAAACGAACTTATACCTTAAGGCTAAAATTGTTTACACTTCTCAAAGTACAACAATAGTGAAAAAGCCATCATGCTTTTAAAATATGAAGAGAAAATAGAAGAAAATGAAAATAGAAAAATACGAGAAGGGTTCTATGATGAAAGTAAATTAAAATGTGCAATTTTCTTGTATTGACTTGTATCTTTGAAAATCGAAACCTTGAGAATAATTTTATTTCCGATGCGCCACCTTTTTTTTCACTAAAACTTTATTTTAAAAAAAAGGAATGCAGTAGTATGTGAAAATTATTTATTTCTTGAAGTACTTTCAAAATTTTTTTACTTGTCTCCACCATCACTTTATTTTGATCCTGACGCCTAAAACTCCCTTATTTCACCGCGAAGGGCTATAGAAATTAAACTTGTGTTTTAATTTCTGAAACACTTCGAAATATAAAAAAGCGGTGGGAACAAAGCTGGTATAACAACTTCTTATCACTTTTGAGCACACCTCGCAAGTAAGTAAAAATAAAAACGTATATGCAAAATTCATATCAGAGTTAAAGTAAAGTAGTTTGTGCTATTTTCCTTTTTGCCTCAAAACAGAAAACAATATTTTTGTTAAAGTTAAAGATTTTACATTAACAATATGCCACTACATGAAGGCAGACGTTCTATTGTATATTAAAGTAGGGTTAATGTTGTTAGTTTACAGTTGATGTATTTCAGAGATGGGGAAAAACAGTTTAAACTCTATTGCAAAGAAGCGTTTGTGTTGGGGCAAATCAAATTTTATTATTATTATTAATATATATGAATGTTTTTTTGACCTTTTTTTAGTTAATTTTTGTTTTCTAATTTTTTAAGCACTAGGTCAGTTTATAAATAATAACAAATGTTTATTTATATTTTCAATATTTCGCCACACCTTTGGGTGGCATCATCAGGAAACAGGAAACAAAAATTAAATTTTCTTTTTTTTTTAAAAAATTTTTTAAATTTAAAAAAAAAGAAAATTTAATTTTTGTTTCCTGTTTCCTGATGATGCCACACAAAGGTGTGGCGAAATATTGAAAATATAAATAAACATTTGTTATTATTTATAAACTGACCTAGTGCTTAAAAAATTAGAAAACAAAAATTATTATTATTATTATTATTATTATTATTATTAATTAAAAATTAAACTTAATAAAATTTTTTTTTTAAGTATTAGTTACACTGTTAAATTGCAAGAACTGAACTAAAACATTTTAGGAAAGAATACGAGTATAAAAAAAAACAGGAAAAGTTAAAAGGTAAGGCGGCAATTTCTGGATCGCTACATTCCTCATCAGCATTCTTCGCATCTATATGCCTTCCTTTGTGTGCATTGTAAACATCATCTTTTTAGCCAACTAGTTTTGTAACTTGAAATACGAGAAATATTGATACTCAATCAATATTAATTTGGTAAGACGAAGTTCACACAAAACCTTAAGCTTTCTTTCGTTGTTCTCTTTCGTAACTCGTCACACATATATGTATCATGAATCAAGAAAGCAAGATAACGCGCTCAGCTGTAGAAAACTATTTTACTGCGCATCTACGTGATCAAGGCATATTAAACAGGTGATTGCATTAGCTCATGCAGTCAACATATATTTGCTATTTTCCTTTGGGAGTTGTCAAAATTGTTGCAGTTGCTTGCTTATTTTTCACAAATACATACTCACATATTGCCAGACATTTTTGAAAGCTCAACAAGATTTTACAAAAATACACGCAAAAGCTAATGCAGTCACCTGTATCAATGTGCCTTGTACGTGATCATAGAATAAAAATTAGTTGTTGTTGTTGTTAAAAGTTAGAAGATTTTTGGCGCAAAACTACAATTAGCCACATAACTTTTAAAAGCGTGCATTAATTTGAATAAAATTTTAATGGAAATAAAAGAGATAACAAAAAGTCAAGTAAAGCACTTGAGTTTAGGCTTAAAGCTGTCTAAAGAAGAGCTATTTCAGGCTATCAAAGTTTTAAATTTTGGTTTGCATGGTAATTCTTTTAAAAAATTATTTTCCTTAGAAATTATATCAGTAGTTTTTGTAAATTAATATTTTTGTAAAGTAAGTATAAAATAATAATTACCGACCTCAATGCAAAATAACTGTAAGTAAAATAACCCTTTCTATGCATCAAATTTGTTTTCTTCAATATAATAAAATCAATTTGCTTAAGATATTAAATTTTTAATTTTATTAAATTTTATTTTATTAGCTTTTCGAAATTAAAAATAATTTTTTGTTCCAAAAATAGTGTTTTATTTTTTCATCCCATATAACATGATGAACTTGTTTATTAAAATCTTTTACAATTTCTTTTAATGAGCAAAAAGATTATTTTAGATGAATTGATTTTATTATCATATTTATTAACTGAACCTTTCATTTTTGTTTTTAATAAATTTTAATAAATTTTCACGGTTCTATTTGTTGCACTTTCCATATGCAAGTGTACTTTGCTTACAGAAACTATTCTATGTTTACGTCACCTAAATAAGAGAGCAACCGGATAAAGTGTATATATTCTGACTTCTTATGCATAGCGAACTCTATTGAGTTGTCTGACCATGTTAGTGTTAAAATCAAGTTTGCCGAGCAGTAGATCAGCTAGAGAAAATTTAAATACGCCAATTTTTCAGACATAGTGTCGAAAATACACTATTGGTAATCAGCATGACGGTCTATGTCCTTCGAGGCATCGGGCAAAACACCACGCCTTCCTCTTGTTTTTCCATATCATTTGAAACAATGAAGTAGCTCCAAAAAAAAAAAAATAAAACATAAATGTTGGGCGGTAAAGAATTAAAAAATAAGAAGGAAAAAACATCAAGTGTAAAAATTAGCGCTCGCCCATTTTTTTCGAGTTTCGGGCCTCTAAAATTTGCAAATTTTTTGAAATATCAATATGGGTACCATTTTAAAGCTTTTAAAGAGATCTTTAAGGAAATACTAAAATTTTTTAAAATGCTTAACCCATTAAGAGCCGATGACATTTTTATGTAAAATTATACTAGATTTACATAAACGGCGACGAGAAAATAGGATTCGGCATAGCTGAATATAGCACTCTTACTTGCTTTTTTTAACATTTTAGTTTCGGGGCTCGAATAGTCACTTGCTGGAAAAAATCAACAATTGGTAAATTTAGCTGATTAAAGAGTAGAATTTTTACTGCTCCTATATAAAAATTTACTTTAAGACTAATTTTTCATTAATAATACTGAGACAACAAACACCAGAAACATTTACATATTTTGCGCTGCCCATCTCTGTGTTGATGCATTAGCAAATGCATCCATTCATTTATTGTTAATATCTTCTTTAAAGAGGTTAACTTTTTTTCCTTTACTTGTGTCCTGATTCCAATTGCTTCTGTTGCTACTTTTTATGATGATATATTTTTAATTGTTGCTGTTGTTATTGTTGCATTGCTTCATTTCAAACAACAAAAACAACAATTAACTTACTAATTGTTAGCTTAAGGCATATTTAAGTTGTTTCTATATTGTCTTTTATTTTTCGTGTTGTTTACGTTATTATTATGAACAATTTAACATTTAGCAAACGTTTGTCTGGCTGTGTGTTAATTAAGTATACAAATTTAAATGTCGTAAATGTAAGTACACTTAGAAAAAATTAAAAAAATATGCGAAGCTTAACTTTAAAACTGGCAAACGATTAAAAATTGTCAGTTTTTAAAATTGGCTTCGCCTGCAAAAATGTTAAGAAATTACAAACTCTACGCAATTCTTTAACAATTATTATAATTTTTTTTTTTTTTTTTTTTTTTTTATTAAATGTAATTTTTTCAAGTGTAAACGAATACGTAAAAGTCTTCAACAAAAATAGATAGTTATGACAAAAAGCACAATTAGGGCTCTAGCCTAAATAAAAATGTCAAACCTTCCGGCCAGGATTATACATTTAATGACATACAATTTTTCTTTTTTATTTTTTGGAACAAAACAGATTAAGTGTACAACAACAATATTTCTAAGTAATTGTGAATACAGAAAATAGTATCTAAAAAAAAATTTGTGGGACATTTATCCAGAGTTTAAATATAGAAAAAGGATCAAGGGCAAAATAATACTTTGTAAATAAAATAAATTTTTTGCTACGAAGCCATTAATCGTAACCTTATTTAAGGATATGAAAGGTATGGTATGTTATATAAGAACACTAAATAATTAAGTTGATAATAATTTAGTAGTTATTTATGTGTAATTTAGAACAACTAAATTACATCAGTGTCAACCTTAGCTAAACTTTATGGAACGATAAATATCATTTTTTTTTTTTGCTTTTTATATTTTATTTTGTAGTTTTTTCAAATAATTTGTTTTTATTGCATAAAGACTATTCAAAAGAAACCTAAAATATTAGGTATGTCACTATACCGTTAAAAGTTTGGTAAATTACGCTTAAATGAATATTAAAAAATTGCTCTCACTTAAAAGTATGATGTAAAAAAAATATATATATGCAATTGGTTATGATAAAAAGTAAGAGTGATATATGCGGTTATGCCGAATCTTATATACCCTTCACCATCTGTGTAAATCTAGTTTAATAAAGTAACTCTAATAAAAAAGCAAATATTGGGGTGACCGCAACATAAAAAAATTTGGTAAATTTTCAAAAAAAAAAAAAAAAAAGAAAAATAGTATTTCCTTAAAGATCTCTTTAAAAGCTTTAAAATTATACCGATATTGATATTTTAAAAAATTTGAAATTTTGAGAGCCCTGTAACTCGGAACATATGAGCGAGAGCCAATTTCGTCACTGGATGTTTTTTCTTATGTTTTAATTCTCTAAAGTCCCATATATTAAATTTTTTTGATAAGAGTTACTTTATTGTTTCAAATGACATGAACAAATTAGAGGTAGCCCGCTACCTCGAAGGACATAAATTGATCATGCTGATTTTAATTAGCACCTCTTTCGACACTATGTCTGATCAATGGGCGTATGAACATTTTTTAAAAAGTTTTTGTATTTTGTTAAAGATCTATTCAAAGCTTTTATTGATTGAAAAATAAATAGTTCAGAGACTTATAACTCGAAAAATATCGGAGAGCACCAATTGTTTTACATGATATTTTTTTCTTAGTTTTTAATTCGCTATTGCACCATATATTTGTTTTTTTTTTAATTGGAGTTACATCATTGTTCCGAAAGATATGGAAAAATTGTTTTTAGCGCTGCTTCGATGGACATGGACCGATTTTCTTTTTTCAATAGCAAATCTTTTGAAACGATATCTGATCGATTGACGTATTTAAAATTTCTCTAGCTGATCTAGTGATGTGGAAAACTTGATTCCAACACTAACACGGATGGAGAGACATACATCGCTCTATCGACTTTGCTATGCATAAGAACTCCAAATTCATATACTTTATTGGGTCAGAAATGGATATTGTAGAAAGTTAATCACAAACTTAGATATATCATTTTTCTAATTTTTGTGATGAAGAGTATAAAAGTAAAAACACAAGTATTTTTTGTATTCTTACATTTGCAATATATTTAGAAAGTTTATCTTATTTTTTTTTATAAAACTTATAAATAACACACTTTAGGTGAAGATTTTTGAGCATTATGTATAAAATTTGTCATATTTACTGTTGTTGACTTCTAAAACAGCTGATTGTTTTACTGTTAACAGTAAACTTATCTTGTAGTACGAAAACTATTTTCGATAAAATTCTTATACCTCGTCAAATCAAAATCGAGGATCTTTTCCATCTAGCATTCTAGCTCAAAAGTCAAAAACTATAACTGATATTTTTTAACCAAATTCGATTAAAACAAAAAGACAGTTGTGTTGAAGATTAACGAGTATACTTATAATGATGATCTAACCTCGCGGTGCTTCTAACACCGCCTGAATACATTGCGTCTACCAACGCTCTCAGAGCACAAAGCAACACGTTGAGTAGTAACTTTCGAGCACAGCTAGCGGGCCCGTGCCCTTTCTTGCAGATTCAGAGACTATTTGAACTCTTAACACATCATTGACAGCTTCTATTGAGAATGCAACAGAACATATGAATTAACCACTTCTTACTGTGATTTGGGTCTAAAACGCAGCCACTTCCAAAACGGGCTTTACCAATAACCGGTACAGAGATCATTGTCCCTTACATTTACTAGCTTCATTGTACCAGTAATCCTTATCTACTGGTTTCGAGCCCCTTCAAGGCGAGGCAACTGGTGCAGACCTTTACCTGTAGAAGCACAACGTCAAGAAATCGGGATGACGGAAACTAAACGTGACCAGTCATCGTTTATTGATTGAAAATTAAACAGATTAAGACGTAATGATAAATTTTGTTATACCCTTTTTCCAATTTTGTGATGAAGGGTATTAAAATTAAGTACTGAATGTATATAATTGTACATAAAAATGTCATCGGCTCTTAGTTGGCTATGCACGTTTTTAAAATTATTAGTATTTTCTTAAATATATCTTTAAAAACTTTTTAATGATACCCATATTGATATTTTAAAAAATTGAAAAATTTCACAGGCTTATAATTCAAAAATATGGGGTAGCGCAAATTTTTCACCAGTTTTTTTTTTAATTCTCTATCCCCCATAGATTTGTTTTTTTTTTTTGATTGGAGTTACCTCATTGTTCCAAATCATATGAAAAATGAAGAGGTAGGCGTGGAGTTTTGCACTCTGCGTCCATTACGGACGGACAGACGGATATCGTTTATCCGACTTTCTATGCATATGAAGTCAGAATATATATAATTTATGGGGTCGGAAATGGATATTGTAGAAATTACAAACGGTAAGAGATATATATTTGGTTATGTCCAATCTTATGAACACTTTCGATTTCCAACTGACTAGTTTCAATAAAAATCGGCATAAGAAATTCTTTCCCACCATCTATTCAACATTTTTTTATTGTTAATTGTTTTGCTAGGGTTGTTGTCCGAACTGAATTTCATTGATTTCTTCTAAGAACAACCAGTGCTATCAAGTTTTTTTTTATAACTTTTATCATAAATAAAAATAATCAGCTGCAGTTATAACAACGAAAGTTGAAAAAAAGATATGGAAATATTATAGGCAGGCGTTTTGTTTTTCCGTTGCCTCAAAGGGCATAGACCAATCTGGCCGATTTTTCATTACAAGATTTTCGAAACTAAGTCTGGTCGACTGGCGTTTTTAAATATTCTCTAGCTCATGTAAGCCTTAGTGCAAAGTTGATTTCAACCCGAACACGGATGGACAGACAGACATCTCTCAATCGACTTCGCTATGCATAAGAACTCCAGATGATGCTTTTGCCTTTGACTTCATGTCATGTTGTTGTTACCTTGCCTTAGTTATTCTTTTTGTGCTAAAGTAAAAACATCATAAACCTTTAAATCATTTAAATTTTCTGTAACATAATGCAATTACTTTTTTTTTTGTTAGAGTGTTTTATTATGCGCATTGCACATAAAGGATATCATGTGTTGAAAATAAAAAACAAAACGGTTTAAATGTGTTAAGTTAACCTTCAGCTAGAAAGCTCATTTTATGAATGAATAACATCACTTTTCTTTCGAAGTACTAATATAAAAAAAGCTTTTTGAAGAATGTGGTTAAATTTGCTCTCGGAGGCTAAGCCGTTCCAAAGAAGATTATCTGCTCTTACGCAAAGTCACTTTAACTTATCAAATATTTTTTATTAAACATTAAGTAAGCCTATTTTTCTGAATTCACGCGAATTGCTGTCAAACTTGAAATTAAAATTGTGGAATGTTTATAGAAACATTAAAACAACTTTTATAAAAATAAAACAAATTACATTAGTTCCCAAAAAAAAGGAAGTAGTTATGGAACTAGTTCTTTATGCTAAAAGAGAATACCTTTAAATACGTACTAATGGTTCTTATTATTTCCTACAGCAATTAATGCAATCGATTCTCAGTAATTGATTATAAAAGTCTCACGCCTTGTTAAAATCATTAGGTTGGCAATCTAGTTGGGAAGTACTTCCGCCAAAAATGCTTAATTCCACACTCGATTACCTTTTCTGAAAAAAGGACGAGGTCTGCTCTATATATTTCTGGCCTAATAGTGAAAATTCGAATATTTATAATCAAAAATGGTTTTATTGTTTTTCAAAGTATTCTCCAGCATGATTTATACACTTTTGCATGCGCTCAAACCAGTTGTCGAAGCACTTTTTCCACTCCGATTGAGACACCTCTAAAACATGGTTTTTGAACACTTCAACTTCTTGATGTGCGGAAACAAGAAGAAGACATTTGGTGCCAAGTCAGGGCTGTACGGCGGATGAACCTTTAATTCGACGTTTTGGCCGGTCAAAAACGCTCTGGTTTGAGCTGATGTGTGAGAGCTCCCATTGTCATGGTGAACAATGATTCGTCTTCTCTTGTTGGTTTTTCGAATTTCTCCGATGACTTCAGGCAAACAAATTGTAGTGTACCACTCAGAAGTGACCGTTCTACGTTGCTTAAGCGGAATAGTCGCCACATGACCAGTTTTCCCGAAGAAACAGGTGACCATTTGATTCGAAGTGCTTCTTCCACGAACAACTTTCGTTGGATTTTGCTCGTCTTTGAAGACCCACACGGTCGATTGTTGTGTCGTTTCGGGCTCATACGCATAGATCCATGATTCGTCACCTGTAACGATCTTATAAACGTCTTTTGAAGCACCGCAATCGTATTTTTGCAACACTTCTTTGCACCAATCTACACGAGCCTGTTTTTGAGCAACTTTCAAATTGTGCGGGATCCAACGAGAACAAACCTTTTTTACGGCCAGGTGTTCATGCAGTATCGAATGTATGCTGGTCGAAGAAATGCCCAAGGATGTCTCTATCTCTTGGTATGTCGCATGTCGATCTTGCATTATGAGTTCACGCACGGCATCAATGTTATCTGGCACAACAGCCGTTTTTGGACGACCTTCACGGAATTCGTCTTTGAGCGAGCTTCGGCCACGATTAAATTCATTATACCAATTTTTCACAGTGCTATAGGATGGTGCTTCATCGCCATACAAAGATTTAAGTTCATCAATGCACTCTTGTCGTGATAATCCACGTCGAAAGTTGTGAAAAATGATGGCACGAAAATGTTCACGGGTTAATTCCAATTTTTTCTATATTAATTTTTTCAAGTCACTGTAAATAACACAAATAATGGATTATGCTTAAAAATGAAAAACTTTCCAATGGAAATGTCAGATTGCACTTGGCAGCACTCAGTGTTGCCAGGCCAGAAATATATATAGCAGCCCTCGTACTTTGTTAATATATTAAAACATATAGTGTGAATAAATGTTGATTGTATGTTTGCAGTTATATTTTACTTGTTTCACAATTTTAACAGAGTACTATTTATCAACATTATTTCATTAATATTTCATGAGAATTTTTTTTATTTTGAAATGTTAAACAGATTACTAGTTTTAACAGAAAATATAAGACTTATAAACACTAAATCTAGTCGGTTTCTGTAATTTAAGTAAGAAATTTCTTACTTACAAATATTTTAGTCATCTTATTTGAGTTAATACCATTTTTCTGAAATTTCTCGATCATAAATGAAAGAAATTTTATCGACAAAACAGTATTAATTCAAAACAAATAAAAAAAATTGATTATTTTTATTTTAAAAAAGGCTCAAATTCAAATAATACACTTTTTATGATGCATTTCTATTTTAACTTTTGTATTAACTCAAAAATAATTCCTTTTTGTTGATATGAAGGTAGTCACTACGTAATCACGAAAATGGTCTCAAATGTTTTTTCAGAGATGAAAGAATAAATAGTATTATTTGTAGTGGGGATAGTTGAAATTGTTGTTTGGAAAATTGTGGGTATAAAATTTATATAATTGGGTATACGACTCGAAAAAAATCTGGGAACCCCGTCAGGCGGTCAGACAATTTTTTACTGTTGCATATGAAGGAGCACTTTCACCTAACATATTCACCACATCATTATGAATTTCTTGTCCCGATATACCTTTTTTATGTAAATATTTAATGAGAGCACGCATTTCTAATTTTTCGATTGTAAAAAAATCGCGGATGCGTCTTTTTTGAACACCTGTTTCTGTATGAAGGAGTTTCCAGATCGAAACAACATTTAACACGTGTTCATAACAGAGATGGAAGTTTTCAACACACTTAACTTTTTTCTGCTTATACCGCGCTTTTTGTGCTAGGCTAAGAAGTCTCCGAACCGCCCTCGTAGCATGAATAGTATTATATTAAAAAAAAGAATGACGTACTTAAAATTAAATAGTTCTAAAAATATTCATTTTCAGCTGTTAAACGCATGTTATTGAAAATTATCTAGCGTTCGTATAGAAAATAAAAATCCAAATAACACTGTACAACACACTAAAATATTACAAGGTCCGGGGTATAAATTCCGATAGAGGAGATAAAAAAAAAAGATACGTGTATCGGCGTTTTGAAAGTTTACATCTGAATTTCATTTGAGAAGGGGTTAAAGTTTCCCAGCTCTGGCACATTCTTATTGTTAAACGCCATAAGAAAACATGTGAACCTTACATTTTAGGTATAAAATGTGTTCAGCAAATTTATATAAAATGTCACGGAAAATATTTTTTTAGAAATGTTAACCCTCTAACTCCTCAAGATATGGGTCTTTTTTGTCTTTTTTTTAAAAAAGAGCAAAAAACACCATTAAAACAGGGTTTTAGAGGGTTAAAGTGTTCCACAAAAATGTTACCCGTTAAATTTTACCATAAGTCTCTGAATACACCAAAAAGGAAAAGGTATTTTGAGCTAGAAGTTTTTCCGGATGAACTGTGGACGCCGAAGCATTGCTGTTGCATTTGTTATATTCGCTTAATTTTGTGGTCCAAAGGTAATTAATTTTTTTTTGTTCTAAAACTATAGTTTTATTTTTGAACTCTCGCTGAAGGTCTACGAAATTCAATGCAGTTTGGTATTCTATTGCGGTGGTTAGATCCAGGTGAACATAATGACGCTACGTGCTACGTGTGCCATAATATTTCCATATTAAAGTTGAATAGATATAGGCGAAAGAGTTTTGTATATAAAACTGTACCATCAGCCATGCTGCCAATTCCGCATTTTGACGAACTCCCAGTACCTGTGCTACAACTTCGAAGTCCTAGTCATTATGTTGATGGAACCATCGCTGAAACAGAAACATTTTATTGCGCAGATAGTGATTACACAGGAATTGAAGTTATCCCAAGACCAATATTAATGTCTCAAGAGCATTTAAATGCATTGGCTCGGAGACTGAATCTGTCTAAAAACAAATCAGAAATTTTAGCTGCAGACTTAAAAGCTCTTCATCTACTTGAACCTGGTGTCAATGTTACCAGCTTCCGTAAGCATCAAGACAGCTTTCTGCCATTCTTTTCAGTAAACGATGATAACACGTTTGCTTATTGCAACGATATTAAAGGAATAATTAACGCAATGATTTTTGAGTATAACCACGAGGACTGGCGTATATTTATTGATTCATCTAAGAAGAGTCTAAGAGCTGTACTTCTGTATTACGATAATACCAAAAATGCAATTCCAATTGCCTACGGAATGAACATTAAAGAAAGCTATGATTCTATAAAACTAATACTGGACTCCGTAAAATATGAATACCATAAGTGGCGGATCTGCTGTATGCAGGCCGGATACGTTAAGTACGAATGCTTTTTATGCACTTGGGATACGAGGGCTGCTATATATATTTCTGGCCTGGCAACACTGAGTGCTGCCAAGTGCAATCTGACATTTCCATTGGAACGTTTGTCATTTTTAAGCATAATCGTACTCAAAACGTTTTGACGTACGACCATTATTTGTGTTGTTTACAGTGACTTGAAAAAATTAATATAGAAAAAAATGGAATTAACTCGTGAACACTTTCGTGCCATCATTTTTCACAACTTTCGACGTGGATTATCACGACAAGAGTGCATTGATGAACTTGAATCTTTGTATGGCGATGAAGGATCATCCTATAGCACTGTGAAAAATTGATATAATAAATTTAATCGTGGCCGAAGCTCGCTCAAAGACGAATTCCGTGAAGGTCGTCAAAAAACGGCTGTTGTGCCAGAGATCAGTGATGCCGTGCCTGAACTCATAATGCAAGATCGACATGCGACATACCGAGAGATAGAGACATTCTTGGACATTTCTTCCGCCAGCATATATTCGATACTGCATGAACACCTGGCCGTAAAAAAGGTTTGTTCTCGTTGGATCCCGCACAATTTGAAAGTTGCTCAAAAAAAAGGCTCGTGTCGGTTAATGCAAAGAAATGTTGCAAAAATACGATTGCGGTGCTTCAAAAGACATTTATAAGATCGTCACAGGTGACGAATGATGGATCTATGCTTATGAGTCCGAAACGAGACAACAATCGACCGTGTGGGCCTTCAAAGACGAGCAAAATCCAACGAAAGTTGTTCGTGGAAGAAGCACTTCGAAGCAAATGGTCGCCTGTTTCTTTGGCAAAACTGGTCATGTGGCGACTGTTCCGCTTGAGCAACGTATGACGGTCACTTCTGAGTGGTACACTACAATTTGTTTGCCTGAAGTCATCGGAGAAATTCGAAAAACCAACAAGAGAAGAAGAATCATTGTTCACCATGACAATGCGAGCTCTCACACATCGGCTCAAACCAGAGCGTTTTTGACCGGCCAAAACGTCGAATTAATGGATCATCCGCCGTACAGCCCTGACTTGGCAACTAATGACTTCCTTTTGTTTCCGCACATCAAGAAAAAATGCGTGGTCAACGTTTTTAGTCGCCAGAAGAAGCTGTTGAAGTGTTCAAAAACCATGTTTTGGAGGTGTCTCAATCGGAGTGGAAAAAGTGCTTCGACAACTGGTTTGAGCGCATGCAAAAGTGTATAAATCATGCTGGACAAGACTTTGAAAAATAATAAAACCATTTTTGATTATAAATATTCGCATTTTCACTATTAGGCTAGAAATATGTAGAGCAGCCCTCGTAGCAGATGGAAGGGTGACCAATATTCCAAAAAACAATGGAAGTTGAGAGCTGAGGGAACATTAGGAGAGCACAATATTGTACGTCAAGCATTGGTACCAACTGAAAAAATTCTCTTACCCCCATTGGATATCAAACTTGGTGTGGTATAAAACTTTGTAAAATGTCTGGATATAAATGGATCAGCATTTAATTTTCTGAAAACAATGTTTCCAAAATTAAGTGAAGCAAAGATTAAAGATTAAATGTTCTTCAAGTCGTTGTTATAGTTAAAAGTCTTAAAATTGGTTTCATACCAACAGGTGTTTTTGTTGGTCCAGATATAAGAAAGGTAATGCTAAACGCTTACTTCGACAAAACGCTCTCACCAATTGAGCTTGATGCGTAGAAAAGCATTAAGGAAGTGTATACAATGTCTTAGGCAAAAATCATTCTCCTACTGCTCGAATATACGTAGACACCATGCTTATAGCTTTTGAAAAACTAGGCGTTCATATGTCAACAAAAATTCATTTTTTTAATTCCCATATGGATTACTTTGAGAACCAGTTGTCAACAGAATCTGATGAGCATGGTGAAAAATTTCATCAGACATGCGCACCCATTGAAGAACGCTATAAAGGTAAAAGCATTCATTCGCTTATCGCTGAAATATGCTGGACATTGTATGATAATGAAGTGGAATTGCCTAGAGCTAAAAAAAATGTAATTAATGCTATCCAAATTTGCTTTAAAACAAAATTCTTAATGAATGCAAAATTAACCCTAAGCTCTCTTTGGTTGCGTCTTATTTCTGACTTTATGGTTGGGTTTTCCTTTTTGGTGTATTCAGAAACTTATAGTAAAATTTAACGGGTAACATTTTTGTGGAACATTTTAACCCTCTAAAACCCTGGTTTAATGGTGTTTTTTGCTCTTTTTTTAAAGAAGGACAAAAAAGACCCATATCTTGAGAAGTTAGAGGGCTAACATTTCTACAAAAATGTTCTCCGTAACATTTTACATAAATTTGCTGAACACATTTCATACCTAAAATGTAAGGGTCACATGGTTTCTTATGCCGTTTAACAATAAGAATTTGCCAGAGCTGGGAAATTTTAACCCCCTCTCAAATGAAATTCAGATGTAAACTTTCAAAACGCCGATACACGTATCTCTTTTTCTTGTCTCATCAATCAGAATTTATAGCCCGGACCTTGTAATTTTTGAAAAAAATTTGATTTTGTTGTACAGTGTAATTTGTAGTTTTTAACTTTCGTGTTTTTGAGTACTTGTTTTTTTAAAAATCTAAACGAGACCCTTTTTTAAAATTTACCTTAAACAGAAAACGTAACTTTTAAAAGGTAACTTTTAAAAAAAGTAATAAAAAAAAACATTAAAAATACCTTTAAGTTAACCTCCAGAATTTTTTATATTTATTTTAATACTACTCTCCAAAAAAAGCACCTAAAAAAAGGTACCTATTGAAATTTTTGTTTTTTTTAAGCTTTTACAAAACCAACTTTATAAAAATCTTTTTAAAATTAGAACCTTTAAAAGGTACCTTTAAAAAACTAAAATTTTTAAAATCGGTGACTTTTTGCGCGTATTTTGAGCCATAACAAAAATATAGAAATCTACAGAGTTATAAACAATTGTGCCGGCTGGCAAAAGTCTCAAGGGAATATCAAGATTTTTGTAAATAAAGATAACACTATAAACTTATAATTTAAGCTGAAATATCAATTAAAGTCTTTCAATTTTCTAATTCTCTTAAAAAAGATTAAATGAAGTTGCTTCTTCATAAAAGAATTGTTGGAAGCAACGACACTATGACAGTTAAACCTTTAACTTTAATTATTTAACTTGACTAGACTACAAATAGATTTACATGTACAAAAAGTATTTATCAGAGTAATTGTTGGAAAATGAATGGCGTAGCAAGGAGTTGTTTTTAAGTCCTACAAAAGGTTTTAATGTCTTTGAATTTTAAAATATTCAAATTATCCTTGATGTTCATTTTCTTTAGAATTCATTAGGGCATGAAAACAAAACCATTTCAATATTTTAAATGAAAGAAAAATAAAAAAATATTTTTTCTCTCCTTTTGCCGCAAATTCTTTAAGAAGCTGAAAATAATTGTTTGTTGTTTAACAAAAACTGGAATTAATTAAAATAATTTACTGGATTATTGCAATGTCAAAATGTAATTGTTGACCGTAAATTATGTACATAGATTAGTGATAATTTCTTTGAATAATAAACAGGAGACGATAACGAGTTAAACAAAATATTAATTAAAAGACGTTTATCACGCCCAAATCAAGTTTTTGTTCATGGTATGGATTTGACTACATCACATTGCTTCGCACAGTATCATGGACCGACAATGTTTTCTAAAAAAAGTTGTAATTCAATGAAGTATGAAATTTAGTTGGTTTTAAAGAAGAAAAATCAAGTAAAATTGTTGCAAAGGGGATATTTTACTTAAAATGTTTTTATTTGTTTTTGCCTAAAATTATTTGAAAATAAAATGAAATTTAATCTAAATGAACATTATAGGCAGTCAGTAAATATCTTGATTTTGTATATTTTATAACTTTAAATATATTCCATTTGTGCAGGCAGTGATATTATTATTTGGAGTATAGTTATTAAGTTAAATTAGTTATACTTTTTAAATCGACTAAGCGCCTTACTAACTTACTGAATGTTCTTTAGAAAAACCATAATTTTGATTAGTTTTGTATAAAAGGTAAAAAGACCTCTGTGTGTGTTCATAACGTAATTCTTCAGTAAAATATTTTAAGACCGCAGCTTTGGCGGGTGGAATTTTCACGCAATATTTTGATAATTTTTCCATGAGAACGATTGCTAAATTTTAGTTAAATCGTTACAAATAAACTTCATGTTCATTCTTAAGTATGTGTAAATGATATGACAAAAATTTAAAATTATTAAATTATTATTTAATAATATAAATTATTTAATTTTTAAGAAAAATTTTGTGCTATTTTTTTAAATTATTTTGATCAAATTAATAAATCTCTACACGGGCACTTTGCAAATTAATAAATTAAATTAAAAACACGGGAACCTTATATTAAATTATTCAATTTTTAAAAAAGTCGTGCCTTCATCCTCAAAAATCAATATCTGTGATTTAATAATTTAATCGGGATAATTTAAAAAAAATAGCTCAAAGTATTTTTTTGAAAATTCACAATTTTTTTAACTACTAAAACTTTTAAAACAAAGGTCAGCCAAAATAATAAATTACAGATAAACAAGCCTCTTAATTTAAATATGAATGATGTCGACATATTTTCGTTGCCGCCAAAATACCGCAAGTAATATAAAAAATAAGTGGGTGTGCTCGAAAATTTAGTAAAATAAGTGAAATAAAGAACCGAATTAATTATAAAGGCAATTAATATTAGTTATTTTAATCTAGAGATGTAACAGTGATTAACTTTTCACTCACTATTAAAACAATAATGTAAGGCCTTGCTTTGTTTATGTACTCATAATTTTCTAATTGTTTTTTAAGAATTTCAAACATGATATAAAATAAAATATCATCAGACAACGATTTAAAGAGTAAATTCTTTTAGTTGATACTAATTTTTCCTGTATCAAAAAGTGTTAAATCAAGCTAAAATACAGCTTGTTTTACATATTAATCCCTTATTTGGTATTCACCTACACTTCAAACGTTTTTCGTTTTTTCGTTTTTTTTTTTTGTTTTTTCGTTTTTTTTTTTTTTTTTTTTGATACCTTAAAATCACATTTACTACAGATATATATTTTTTTTACAGGCCAATATTTTTGCCAGCATTTGCAGAGTATTTTTCGATAGAAGTAACTTCTTTGTTACTTCTTTGGATTAAAAACCGAATTTTACAAAAACAAAATACAATATTGTCGAATTTAGATCGTCTAACAAACATTTTTTTGTATCCACCAGAAGTTTGTTGGATAAAAAGACCCGTTATATTAATAACAAAAAACTTCCTCTTAAATTTGTTATTTTAAGAGTAACTTTATCTCAACTACCAGATGATAATAAGTTGATTGCTTAACAATTTACAAAAACAAATTGCAAAGGTATCGAATATTGTTTTCTAAAAGGTCACAACTTTAACTGTACTATGAGTGAATTAATTAGTGTTACAGAATTTCGTTACTTGTAGAGGTTACATATTCGATGCTTTAAGAATGCGCCCTTTTTATACTTATAGCACACACATATTCGAAACTACCACAATATTCTATTTTAATCTTTCTTAGAGCCGCTTAGTATAACTTTAGTGGTACATTCCTTTCCATCTGGAGATAATAAATAGATAAGAATTCAATATTATTTGCAACACATTACAACGTCACGAGGTAACGATATAGTGACTTTTTCGATAGAAAATGGTTGCAGGGTTACGTAGTAAAGCACAGGAAATAAACAAACACATGTATAGTTTCTAAGTAAACATACAAAGTTTGCTGAGTCTTTCTAAGCTTCAAATGTGAAATGTTTACACAAATATTCCTAAAGTGTTGTTTATTGAAGCATTTCTTTAGACAGCAAGCAAAGCTTTAAATACACAACATTAAACAAACAATTTTCTTATAACAATGTTTAAAGGCCGAAACCCCATTTTAAATCAAAACTCATAATGATGCAGTGTGTTGCTTTTGTACAACAAAATGGATTTATCAATCATTTATATCACTTTTGATATTAAATACAGAAATGCGTTAAATGCTAAAGAAAAGGCTTGAAATTAAAGAGTTAAATTAATTCCTAAATACAAAATTAGAGGGTAATGATTGGATATTTCCTAAACTGTGTAACAACTTTCTTTTATTAATTTTTTCGTAAAAGGGCACTAAAGTGATTTCTGTCAGCTGTGCATTTGATAGTAATAGCAAATAAATTACAATTGAATATTCCAATTTCAGGCTACAAAACAACGATAAAGGAAATTACAAAAGCGTGACTATACCCATAATATTTAACCCATAATTGTATACATAACCCTGTACATTGAAAGAAAAGTGTTATGTACGTACGGCAATAACACGCGCTAGAAAAGGTGTATAAATATTTTTTTCTGCACAGTATTATAATGTGAAAATTATTTATATAAAAAGTTATTTTAGTGGCGTCACGTAAATAAGATTTGAAAACTTTATTCTATATGTGTTTGTATAAAGCTAATGATGTCCTTTAGAAATTATGGATTGCTTCTTGGATAAAAACAATGTTTTTATGTGCACCACTAAGAAGCGTGGTGTGTGTGTGTGCGTTCACAATAAAGGGAAAAGTTAGGTGATACATGCTAAGCAGTAACAGAAGATCATGTGTTCAATTTAAAATTTGTACAAATGTCACATTTTTAATCATTTTGGCCAAAAACAACAAAAGTTCATTAATAAAGTTATTTTGAAAGTAGTTGCAAAAGGAAACTTTAAATATTTTGCTAAAAGTGCTTAAACTCTACTTGAGAATTCAAAGCAACTTTTGGGATTTTTAAAACATAAATTGGGAATTTGGATATTCAATTTTTTAACATGCAATACTTTTGTTTTCTTTACTTTACTTGATCCCATATGCTCATGCACACAATTTTACTAATAAAAATTTTAAATGAATTGATATTGTTTTGGCGTTAGTTAATTTTTAACTTCTAAAAATTTTTTTAGAAAGAAAGTTTATTAAACTATATAATGAAAGACGTAGCGGTCTAGAAAGTGCAGCATTACATTCTGCTAATTTTTCTTGTTGTCTTTTTCTTTCTAAAAAGATCTTTAGAAAGTAAAAATGAACTAAAGCCAGAATAATTTCAATTCATTTATAATATCCACAGTTGAAAAATTCAAATTTAATAAAAATTAAATAATAAACATTTTATTTAAATGCTTAATTTTCTTAAAGAATTAAAAAAAAAAGGGGTACATGTAAAAATTAGGAATATTACGAAATATTTTGAAGTTAAGTGTTGCCAGTCATGGGTTTAATGAACAACTACTCTCACCTTGCAGTCTAATACTCTAGAGTTTTTCTTTTATTAATTTCAATTTATTTGATAAAAATAAATTCAATCATTTTTTACAAAACCAATTAAATTTGTTTACATTCTCATAAAATTCCATTATAATTAAAGTGGTATATAATTTCAGGTTTTTAATGCTAATTATAAAAATTTAATTTGCAACTTAAAAATTAAATAAAATAAAAGATAATAAAATTAAATAAAAGTTAATCCGTTTCCTTAGGTAGTTTTAAAAACTAATAAATTAACTAAAGAATTAATTAAGTCAAAATTGTTTAACAATACAAATATCAACCCAATCTTGCAGCTTACTTTAGGTAATGCCCAGCAACACTCACTGCATTTTCATAAGTTTTTGGAATAAAGCGAAATACTCGTTTTAAGATAAGCCCTAAACGGTGTTTCTCTAGTCGATCAATTTTTTTACTTCCTCAAATTAATGAAAGTGTTGCGCAACAGCGACATGTGTCATCAATTAAAAAAAATGGTTTCATATTAACCAGAGAGTTATTTAAGCGGAATATCAAAATGATACATAATATAGTTATTTTGTAGGAGAAGTGCCACACCCCACCGCACATCTGATAAAAATCTGTAAAAATCTCAGCAAGATTGGTCCACTGGTGACGACAGCTATAGTTTTCCGATAAATACACAAACACATTTTATGCTTTATATACGTATATGCACAGACAGATAGATATCACTGCTTGCAAAAAAACATAAAACTGACATAAAATGCGCTAAAAAATATTTTTTAGCTCTTCACCATTGTGCTTTATTAATGTAATAAATTTTATTGTACATTCAAAAAAATTCTAAAAAAATGTGCATAATTTATATAATTAAAACTTATTTATTTAGAGTTAATAGCAAAAACAAAAGCTCTAATTATATAATAATAACACTTTGATATGATAATAGTGGTGTTACCTAGCATGTGTAAGTGTTTTATGTAAATTTACATGTAAATACAGTATCTCACCAATGAGTTTTAAAATGACGTCACTTTTTTTTTATCGAACTGTAATTCAATAAATTTCCGCAAACGACACATAATTAAAAAATTTAAATAGTAATTAAAATATTTATATATTCAAGCGTTAACGCCTAAACTGTTTTTACTAGAGGTATAAATATTTATCTGCCATCAAAAAAAAAAAAAATAAATTATTTTATTCCAATTTAAGGATTAAGCAAAATGTATGTAAAAGTAATAATTGCAAAACTGCATCACAAATTATACGAGTATAATAATATTAAACTAAAATTATTATTAATTAAAACACGGGAATATTAAATAAATTAAATTAAAAAAAATTGTGATCCATTCCTGATAAAATTATATAAATCACCGATACTGATTATTGAAGGTGAAAGCACTTCTCGATGGCAATTTCGCTACCACTTACTTAGCTCTTCAGGAAACTTCTCACAAGCATTTCCCATAAACTAAAGATTTTTGTCCAAACAATAAAGTATAAACTAAAATTACGGCATAAAAAAACAACAAAAAAAAATTATTTTATTTTAAAAGTTTAACTTAAATTCTTTTTTTTTTAGTTTGACTTAACATCGTTATTAATAAGGATTAGTTATAAAGAGAATAATGAAATACACTTTCTTTTCTTCTTTTAATTAATGACAATTAATAATAAAAAAAATTTCCTTGATAAAAAAATTTTCAAAGAAAATTCAATTTTTGTAATTGGATCTTTTGCTGATGAGAGTACAAGGTCAGGAAGCTTAGAGATAATTAATTCCATTTCGGAAGATCTGTATACTTTATGATGGTTGCTTTCGATTAGAATATTGTATAGAGCTAAGCTTTTGCTGATAGTATTTTTTTGGAACTTTAATAGTAGAACATAATTAGATCAAAATCCGAAACTCTTATCCAATTCACCTGTCGTCTATAAAAAAAAAAAATTGCTCGCTTATTTCCCTGAAAGCATTATTATTTTTTTTTTTAATTATTATCTTGTAGTTTCAAGTTTAGCTCTGGTGTTCCTCAAGGGTTAGCTTTATGGCCCCTGTTTAAATCTTGTGTGTTAATGATGTTTCTGATATTTTAGACAATAACTTTTGTCGGCCTTTTCTTTTTGCTGATGACGTTAATCTTTTGTTTACTGTAGAGCGTAAATTTTCAGATATATTGGAACCCATTGCGAATCATTGCCTTGGAAATTTTTCTCAACGGACAGCTTCTAACCACCTTTCTATTAATCAACTAAAGACTACAGCTGTATATTTTTAAGTTTTTTGATTGAATTTTATCTGACCTCAACTTGTCTTATCGAATCACCGTATTTAATGTCTATGCCAACATAAGTGTCTGGGTGTTATTGTAGACAACCATTTAAGTTTTGATCTTCATATTCGATCAATTCATCAAAAGATTTTCTTTATTTTATGCAGGTTGTATTCTTTGAATACATTTTTGCCCTTTAAAATTAAGTACAGTGTCGATAGGTCGCTAACAATGCCGCTTATCTTATATGGCTTAGAGGTAATGACCGGAACCATCTTGATGAATTTACAGAAACTTGATAAGTATTATTAACTTTATAGCTAAAATGGGTTAACAAATTTTTGATTTTATTTTTACATTTCTTTTCAAATAATTAATTTTTTTGCGGTAAATATAAAAAACCTTCTATTGATAATTTTTCCTATAAAATAAAAAACTACATTTTAACCATTAAAAATCTCGCCATAAAATTTAATCGTGAGTGTCTGCTAATATTGAAGGTCAACCCATGAACATGTTAAAATATATTACATCTGCTTAACTTTAAGTGTCAGAGTAATAAAAAAACAAAATTAAACAAACTGTCGTCAGAAGTGTTAGATACACAAAATAAAACATAATAAAACCAAAATGAAAATGACATATAGAAAAGTTAAGGTGCAAAATATTAGTTGAAAAGGAATAAATGAAGAAGTTATAAAATATACTGATAAGCCAGCAATCTGTTACCTTTTATCATCGTTTTAACGTTTACTAAAAGATTAAATTGTACAAAATTCTTGTTAGCAATAAACATACACACATATTCACACATTTATTTTAAGAACTACTTTGTACTTGATTGAGACATAACCAAAAAGCATACATACATATACTCACAGATTTAAATTTTGATAAATAGGTCACATGTCAAGTGAATGATTTTGTCTTTTCGTCTTTTCCTAAAATGAAAAAAATTATAAGTTCTTAAATGGGATAAATAAAACAAATGGAATCTGTTAAGGATATTGAGTTGGTTGACAGTTTTCCTGTGTGTATCAGAGTTATGAGATAAGCGGATTTTCCCCTAGATTAGGAGGATTGTTTTCCATTTAGGGGAGAACTGGATAACAAACATATATCAGGGGAAACAGTAAGGGGTTAAAAAATACATTTAGGATTTTTTTGGGGACTTTCAAGTAGTTTCTTCGCAAACTTAACGTGTTCTTATATTGGCTTAGGTCAGTTTTAGGAGTATTGAAATTAGTCCCTAACAAGCAGAAATCATTGTATCAGTTTTATAAAATATATGTATATATCTTGCATTGTTCTTGAAGAAGTAGTAGCCATTATATAAAATGTTAACGCTATTTGCTTCCTACATAATGTAAAAAGCTAACAAAGATGATGTAAGTACTGTTAGATATATTTGGAAATCATTGGTTTAAGATTATAAATGAATTTTTTTTTATGTTTCGGGTTTTTTTGTTTCTTGGGATGTATTAGTTTTTAAGTATTTGATCATACAATTTTTTTACTTCTTTCCCGAAATTATTAAAAAACTCATTGCAATAAAAAGATATTTTGCAAATTTGATTTTCAAAACGCTTAGTATTAGAGATTTTTTTAAATTTAAGAAGATAGTTCGCAACCTTGGTATGCATGTGTGTTGAAAACATTTTTTTTTTTTTTTATGAAATGACGAACACACCCATATATCCTTCATTTACACAGTTATAGTAACTGTTTAGTGGGTCGAGAGACAATATTCTGATGGTAATTAAGTTGATTTAAAACCAACTTTTGGTCAAACAGAAACACGTCGTAGGTGACTAAAAAGCAGGACAACCTCCTATAAAATTCGTTATATTTTTGGATTAAAGAAGGGCATGTCCAACCATAAATTTTTTTTATTTTTAAACAAATTTTTATTAAAGGTTTTTGAGGCTATTAATTTTAAATGAATATAGTTTTATCAACATATGCCTATTTGAGGTTTATTAAGTAGTTTTAAATTTTTATGAATACGCCGTTAACGATTAGGGATTTGTGCTTGCGTTTGTTTACTTTACTTTATTATTTTAGATACAAGTACATTATTTTTCAGTTAATTCAGAATTTATAAAAGAAAGTTGTGGGAATCTCTGAATTAAAACCATTTATCTCGAAAAATCTCCAGATACCAATTCATTTTTTCCCCAAAAATCCTTAGAGAGAAAAAAATGCGTACTTTAATACTTTAGTATTAATATAACTTTATTTGTTATATAATTAATGTTATAATTATGTATTTTAATACTTATAATACGATTTAGAAAATTTTAAAGTTTGCATCCCATAAATTTCTGTCTGTAATTTTAATACCGAAAAACCTTTCTACTAGACCATAGCGCCGAAATTAACAAAGTCAAACAATTGCAATAATAACAAACAATCCTGTCAGGTCTTAAAATGTACGAACTTTTGTCCAAAATTAAGTAAGTTGTTGCTTGGATCGAGCATATTATTTATATTTAAAAAGAAAGAAATTGATTCGATGGTAGGTACCCAAGGCAAGTTCGGTAATTTGAATTTTATTGCAAACTTATTATATATACATTTATATTGTTACGAAAGTAAGATCTGGTAACCCCTGATGTTGAAAACAGTATAAGAGTGGTGAATAAAGTTACTTCCACTAATGGTGTATGTATAATATAACACCGCAATTAGCTAAAAATTCTAAGCAACCACAATGGCTGCGTTGGTAGGGGTGCTTGCTGTAAAACAGAAGATCGTGAGTTCGAGCCTTTTATCGGACATGCGTAGAACGGAAAATAATAATTTTTATAATGCAATTAAAAGTTAAAAATCAGCAGTACAAACCTCCCGAAAAAGAAAATACAATTATTGTGTGAAGCCATGGCAGATAATTTAGTTGAGACGTCTAATTTAATAAAAGAGTAACAGATAATTGTCAAGATGTCCTTTATAATAAAAAGTAAGAATGGTAGCGGTTAGTGCAGGGAAGTGTAAGAGTATAACAACAGTGTATGGCAGTCGTGTGTTGTGGCTATTAGATAAAGGGGACGACTGGCTTGGTTAAAAGGCGTAGTGGATTTGCTGTGGATGGTTAAGGTGACTAAACAAGGCATCAAGTAGTTCATATCTCGACGGAGTCACACAGTAGTTTAGTAAATACGAGACCATAGTATTCACAAAACCGTAGTCTCAAGAAATACATCCAGAGTTAGAGCCACAAAGAAAGAATAAAGAATTTATAATGAGCCACAGTGGTATTTGCAATCAAAAAAATCCGTACGTTTGTCTAAAAAGGGAAAAACGTAACAATATATATATAGAAATATTGTTGTTGCCATATTTTAAGACTTGCAGATAAAATAATTAAAGAATTAAACTTATAATCAAAATGCAGAAATATTTAAAATTATGTACATTAGAAATACTTGAGAAATCCCTTAAACTTTTAAAATTTCCTATAAAAAAAAAATTCCCAAACAAAATTTTTAATCTTCATTTTCAAACAAAAATCCCCATATTTAGGACAACTTCCGTAATTTGATATGTGTAACAAGTCTGTTTTTTAGAAAGAGTAAATATATGCCTTCGTTATTGCTATTTCTTTTGTTACCGCAATCTTTCTGTTCAAATATTTTTCCAAATTAAATTTACGTAGAAAAACATTAAACAACTTGTATGACAGTTAAATTTCTTCTGTGTTTTAAAACCCGATTACACTTTTGTCATGGCAAAATTACCAACAAAGGAAATAATAACTTTTTTATAGTCAAGGATATCATCTTTAAACATCGTTCTGTCATTTTTAGGATTTTGTAACCAAAGGGTTAAAACTTAACCCTATTGTTATTACTCTAATATCTGTCACCAGCCTCTATCTACACAACTGTAATATCATCTACATACGAACATGTGTTCGTTTTTATTCTATTGATTTATAATGATATTTGACTTTTATTTTACAACTGCTGCCGAACAGATTTTATCATTGATTGTCCTTTATTTTTATCTCAAATTTACGTATGCGCTTGCAAATGTGTATTTGTCACTGTGTAGGTTCATGATAAGCATTTTATTTAGAAAATAAGGAAAATGTTGATGAAACAACAAGGATACCATTCAAAATACATTTTTGTTTATTTACAGCGGTTAGGTTTTATTTAAATGACCTTTTTTGTATTAAACAATTTATTTCACTAGTTTTCTATTTTTATTTGTGGTTTTTAATCTGAAAGATCATTTTAAGCCATTTGTTTTATGTTTTTCTTTAACTATCTTTTATGAGGTGTTACTTGGGATGTCGAATTGACAGTTTTTTTTTAGTGAAAAAGTTTTTGTTATTATCGAGATTTCAGGAAATAAGTCAGATAATATTTATACAATTTATTCGCTCTCCATTTTTTAACATAAGATTTGTATATTTTTATGTAATTCTTTTTTCTAAAAGATCTTATTTTTAATGTGATTTTTTCTAGTTTCTATATTTTATTAGAGCAGAGAAAATACTTATTTTTTTGAAATGCTAAAATAAAATGAAAAAGTAAATAACTTGTTGCATCGTCTACATATATCTTTCGTAAGAGGCTTTTACTAGCAACGTCATTTTAATATTTCAGTCAATGAAAACAAATCAAAACTTTCACTAACATTTTATGCAGACATTTTTTAAAGCAAAACCAAAATAGTTACTTTTCGACTCACAAAAGAAGCAAAGGAGATAATTGGCTTTCACTTATCTTTTTGCTTTGACATAATAATAAAATCGTAAAATAACATTGCGTAGTTCGTTAAGAAATAAAAAAAAAATACTGTAAACGTTTAAGAAACATTTTTTCTTAAAACGTTTAAACTTTCTCTAAGTATTATCTCTTCTGGCTGAGTTGTTAAATAAAATGTACAATTTATGCTCACGAGCAAACAGAATAAAAATTAAAAAGGATTGTGTTTCTTTTCAATTTTTACGTTTTTGTTTTTCTCAATACAAAGAAAAAAAAAAACAATGCGAAAGCCAACGTTTCGTTTTGTTTACATTCGTGCGCTATTTTAGAGAAAAAAATTTTAAAATGAGTTTCTTACTAAAATAAACACTAGACTAAAATAAACACTTACTTAAAAAAAGAATCTTAAATTAAACGCCTAAAAAAAATGTTAATTGAAACACAAACTCAAGACCTGTGTTTTAGCTAGGCTTGCCGGATACCAAAAGTCATATAACTAGACAATGGAAAATTTTGTGTGGCTTTAGTAAGAAAACAACGGAAAAAATTATATTTCAAAATTAAAGAATTTTTTTAACTGGAGGAATTTTGTTTTAGCTGGTAACTGGTAATGAGAACCAGAACTGACAATCCCGGCCATCTGGTAACCCTAGTGTTACCTCATATAAATATTAGTGATACTGTTGACTGGCTATGTTTCTGCTTCCCCTAGTCCGTTGATATTACTTCTTATGTGTTGATGTATTGTAAATTCCGTGAAGTTGTTAAGTTCATATTTTTCTGATCATCGTTGTTAGTGAACGTACAGTGCACTCGGAAAAACATCAACATCCCAAAACGTCAACCCTTAATTTTTTACATTGTCTGCTCTTAAACGTCAACCAAACCACAAAGCTCTAAAACGTGAACTTTAAATAAACAAAAATTTTTAATTTAGCAACAGTTGAAATAAACAGTTCTGATCACACTCACATTTATTTAATGAAATTACTTCAGAAATTTGGGTAATGTCTCTAATTCCTGTAAAATTGAGGAGCTAGAAGTGACCGATGATGATGACAACGATTTAGATACAAATACAAATAAACAGACAATGAAACCAAACGACCTTTCGAAATATATAACCGGGCTTTGTATTAGGCTTAATGCGGGAATGTTGACCCAAATGAAATAAATGTATAAAGACGTTTACGAAAAAAAGCTCTCCTGCAAGTATTGGAAAGAAAAAAACAGCAGAAAAAAACAACGGATTTTTTTAATGTTATCTTGTTGAAAATGTGTTCCTTTAGTTTTAGGTAGGCTGAAAGCCCTTTTTGTTTATGTTCGTTTATAGTCAATAAAAACGTTTTAAAGCACGCTTTCATTAGTAAACGTCAACAATTTGTTTTAATTAGTTGACGTTTTCCTGAGCGCACTGTATATGAATAAAAATCTAATCGTTTTTCACAGTTTATTGTTTAGGTGCTGGTGTTTGATACAAGTGCTCTAGGTTAAAGAATGTAGAGGAAATTATAAGTGTCAGATATTAGCCAGGTTTAAAGTATGTTTAATCGACTTGGCTTGATTCTTATATTTATGCCTCCGCCATTTCAAGATCGATTTTGAAAATAAGTTTTTATATGAAAGGTAATGCTTACAGATTGGTCCCGTTTTAAACATTTGATAATCTTAAAAATTAAAGGGTTCCCCCATACAACATACAAGTTTATTACCTGTATTATGAACCATAGAGGGCACTGCTGTAAAATTAATAAAAAGGCGTATAACTATAGTTCCCAATGGCAGGAAGCCCCATAGGTGACGTAAATTGACCTTTATGAACTAAATTGACTTTTGAACTGTTATAAAAACACGGTTGCAAATTATATTGCTAACTTAGCTAGAACAAAAAGCATAAAATTTTGATTTTTAAATTAAATGGTGTCCTAATAGTTGATATAACTTCATTTATGCGTCTAAACTGTTGAACCGTTATAGGCAGACAGTTTAAACTTACGAGGGACCTATATCGCTAAGATCGCTAGAAAAAGTTTATAGTTTGAATTTATAAATTATAGCGTATTCCAGAATTATCTACAAACACTTTAAATGAAAAAGAATGTCCACTAGATTTTTTTGGTATACGAAGAAGAAATTATAAATTAAAAGATGTTAAAATAGCTGATGTAATTTTGTGTACGGAGCCAAACTGGTGAACAGTTGTAGACAGACGTTTGAAATTAACAAGGAGCTGTAGTGCTAAGTCTGCTTGACAAGTATAAAGTTTGGAGACGGAATGCAAGAATGTCCCAATAGTTTAAGTAATTTGATGTATGTGATTGATCCGTTATAGACATACAGTTCAAATCTGTTTTGAAGTGTGTTTGCTTTTTTTTAATAATTTTAGATTTTTTCAATTAAATTTTGAATCTTTTCTTAGTATTTGATAAAATTTAAGAATATTATATGAGACCAAAATAGCCACCAAGCAGAATATTTATTTTATTGATAAAATTACAAATGAAGCTAAACCATTTATGGCTGAGACTTATGTGCTGTTTCCATATTACGATCAACTCGTCTGAAAAGTTTATATGGAAATAGCTCAAAAAAACTGTGTGCTTTTCATTTAAATTATCTAGACGAGTTGATCGGCTTTAATACAGAAACAGCACATTAATTCAAAACACGTTATTACGGTACGAAAGTGATCCAAACATTTTGTGTCCAGAAAAAGGAAGGGAAACATTTAATAAAAAACAATTGCATCATCATTGCCTTCGTGTGCAAGTGTGGCACATTAGAAATATCCAACCCGAAGTATTGCTTTTAATCAAATACGATAAAATAATTTGTACTTTTTTTCCTAAAATAAATAATTTAAAATCAATGACACTAAAAATCAAGAAAAAAAGATGCCAAACGATTATCAAATATTTTATTTTCACATCGGTATACAATTAAACAAAATTTAAATCTTAAAAGCATATGCGATAACTGGGACCTACAAGGTTTATCGAGCAACAATTTAAAATGCCGTAGAGCGAGCACAAATGTGTATAAATTCGTTGTTTATTTATTTGAGCGATTTAATTTTCCAACTCAAATAATATTGGTTTTACATCTTCATTTGTAATATTTCTGCTTACGTTCTAAAAATATATTGTGTTGCAAAACTTCGTTTTACTCCAATGCAAAAATCCTTTAAGTGTCTTCATTTTGTTAAAAACAAATGCAATATTGAGGTTGAAAATATTTGTACATTACGAAAATATAACAACTGGTGTAGCAATTCCTCATACAAGATGAGCTAAAACGAAAAATTTTGTTTCCAAGTAAAAAAAAAATGGCAACCACTAAAACAACTTTTTACATTAAAGTAAAATGTTTTAGCCGCAAACCACAAGACTTATTGTTATTGAAAATATAACAATAAAAATTAAAACCAAAAATTATACTTTATAATTGTGTTGTCTTACATTGTAAAAAGTTCAAGTTGCTTTAAACCATTTATGGGTACTTTTTTTTTGGTAGATGTTTGAAATCTTTCCAGTTTTTCGTTGTGTTGTAAAATAACGAATTGTTGTTATGTTTTCTAATAAGTGGGATAATGGGTAATAGTTGTGGTTATGAATTATATTAATAGTACGCTACTATATTTGCGAGGAGGCCACACTCTAATTTCAAGCTTAAAATGTTTATAAGTTTTTCAGCTTCAAATGCTGCAAAATAAGCCAAGGAGAAGAAGGCGACAAATGAGGACAGTACTGTAAACGGCTTTATTCTGTTTATTTATAAATAGAATTAGTATCTCTAATTTACTTGGCTAAAAACCGCTTTTCGGTAAGATTAAACCTGCTTAAAACCACGGAAATATTTAATTAAATTAATTAATGTTAAAAAATATAATGCTTTATATCCTGGTTAAATTATTAAATCACTTATATTTATTATTGAGAGTGAATGTACGTCTCGAGGGCCACTTGGCTACCAGTTACTTAGCTCTTCAGAAAACTTTTCACAAACATTTGAAATAAACTAAAATAAAGTAAAGGCAAAAATCTAAGTTTAAGCAAAACAACAATCAACAATATTTTATTTTTCTATATCAACTGTTAAGCGAAATGGCCATCGTGACATGCTTTCACCCTCAATAATAAATAATGCTGATATAATAATTTCATCGGGATAAAAAATAGCAACCTATTATTTTAAATTAATTAAGGAAAACGTTCACTTTTTTATTTTTATTTCCATTAAGTATTTCATTTAAATTTTTGTTACCACTTTTAGGAAATATTTTATAATAACTACCTATATCGGACATTTTAGCCAATATAGAGTTATTTTCCTTAAAGTGTTTTCTTTTAATACCTTGAAAAACATGAGTAATTTTAAGACAACTTTAATCTACGTATATTTTAGTTTTTTAACCGTTTAGAAAAAAGAATTATGTATAAAATGTTATGTTAATTTTTAAAGAAAACAGGCAATTTAAAAATTAGAATTCGATAAATAACTCAATGAGTCCTGATTAAACTTACTAGACAAAGTCCACACACATATCATGGTCTCTGTCCTTGCTCTGTTTATTAATCTTGATTTCTGTAACCATACTTTTTGTACCCTTCACTACAGGTGGAAAATTGTGTATCTAAATTTGTCATTCCGTTTTTAATTTTTATAATATCCATTTCCGACCCCATTAAGCTTATATATTATAAGTTCGTATGCATAGTGAAATCGATTGAGCTATGTTTGTCCCTGAAACCAATTATTCAAAGGTACTATAGAAATTAAAAATTCCAATCGATCAGACATAGTGCCGAAAATTTTAGCATAAAAAGTCAGCAGGATGTCCTTTTTCGCCGCGTGCAAGACGCCACACTTATTCAATGGGAAATCTACCATACTACATGTGTTTATACATTTATGATGATTCGGCATATCCGAATATCGCTAGCGGTCATACTTGTTCTTCCTCAATTTTTCACCGGCCTAGTTTCACGTATATTTAATTTTTAAATTTAATAGAAAATAATTACTTTTGGTTTATTGAAATTATTAGCTTAAATGTTTGCTACTAAATGTTTAGGACCTTGCTTCTCAATCCTTTTTCTTCGTAAAAAATAAGCCATTTACCTCATTTACATTAATAAAAAAAATGCGACATATATGCTTCATGCTTAAATTTGGAGCCTTTAAGTCTTTTGCTAGCAAACAATTAGAATTGTTGAACACGTTTCTGTGTTATGAAAGAAGCTTTTTGTGGAAATTGATAAATTTTTGCTCTTTAAATATTGGTTTGTCTTAAAAATATGTACGCAGCTTTTCATTTCACCGTGCCATATAAAACCCTATATTTTTGTTTTAATTTATTTTTAATATACATTATAATAATAATTACATCACTTTAATTTGAATTTTAAACCAGCGTTAAATATAAAGTAAGTGATAAGGGTTGTCTAATGCAAATTAATATAAATCATACGAGAGGGTATTTGTTGTGTATTCTGCGTGTATAAAAACATAAGACTTTTTAACTCATAATTTACCAAAAATTCTAAACACTATTTAAAAGAATACATACATGTTGTGTCCATATGAAAATAAATATCTTTAAAATGGAATAATTTTTATTTAGACTGTTTATATTATGAGAGCGTCAAAGGAATAACAAGAAACCATTTTAAATTTTAAAGTAATTAATTGCAAAAATAATTTTATTCTGTATCACTTTGCACTTTAGGATAAAAATTCATTTAAAAATTATATCACGTATACATTACTGAATTAACATAATATTTGTAATGTTTAGTTAATTAAAGTTGTAGCAAAATAATTATTATTAAAAGTAAAAAAAATAAATAAATAAATATAACTTAAAAAAATATATTTTTGCTAGTTAATTAAATTAAAATTTGTTAATAGTTAGAATTTTTATGTCATTTAATTTTATTTTTTTTTATTGAGGCTGCCGTAGTCTAAGTGGTAAACACGTTGACTACAAACCAGCTGCCCTGGGTTCAATCCTTGCGGTAAATCAAAAAATAAAATTAAAAACATGCAGCCTCCTTCGTCGGTACTTCTCTATAGTATATTCACCGGCGAAGGAAAATAATTAATAAAATGGCTATATCTATCTCCTTTCACCACCTTTCTTCTCTCTCATCTATCCCTTTCCTAAAGAATGAAGTACGGTTGCGAACTACGTAGGAATTGATGCCTGAAGAGCTACTTCTCTTTAAAAAAAAAAAAAAAAAAAAAAAAAAACTTTATTACATATTTAGCTGTATTGGATTTTTTTCACTAGCATTTTTTTCTGTTTTGCATTTTTTCTAAATATTTATAATAATTTAATTTAATATTGACATATAATCAATCAATTAATGAAATTTCATTTTGAAAGTCTTTATTTATTATGGCTGATAAATATTGACGGCGTTTTATACTTGTGTAAATTTCTGCTTAAATTTAATATTTTTGGTGTTCAGTTTCTGTACAAAATTAAAATAAAGAAAATAACAAAAACAAAAAATTTTACATAATGAATTATTTAGAGTGTAATTTAAGAGCATATACGAATTCATTTAGCGATTGAAAAAAAAAAAATAAATTGTTTAATGAAAAAATATGAGAATATCATGAAATATTTATATTTGAAAGAATCAAGCACAATTAAAGTAAATTATTTTTAAAAATGTTTTAATATTTTAAAGTTAAAGGAATTCTTATCTAATGAGTGTATTGCTAGGAAACTCTATTTGTACAGAAATAACCATAAATAGTTTAATTAATTTTTCGCTTTATAAACAACAAGAAATAAAAATCAATTTTAATCCTCTTAGAATATGTTAAGACAAGAATTATACATGAATTCACTTAATTGAAATTTGTGTTTTTGTCTTAAGTTGTGCGCGTTATATCTTTAAAAGATTACTTTTAATATTAAGGATTTGTAAAAATTTTGATTGCTTTTTTTAAATTATTTGATAAAAGTATAAAGTTTTGTTGTTTAAGAAATCTACTTGTCACTTAATTAATACATGACTTTATGAAATTAAAAAGTCATCGGTGAATTAATTGTAAATTGAAAGGCCGAAAAATTGAGATGGTAAAAAAAACATCTAAAATAAATTTCTAGCGTGTGAACTTTTCTATTTCTCCTACGATGAGAAAACGATAACAAATTAAAGAAATTTAGCAAGTCCAAATTCAGTCCACATTTTAATTTTCTTACTTGTGGAAAGTCTGCCTATAAAGTTTTGAAAAATAAAAAATAATTCGACAAAATAATGTCCTTGATAAAACACCCTTAATTTTTTAAATTATTTGATTTACATTCATAGTTATAGACTAAAGTCGACTCTTCCTCAAGTGTACTGTAAACTAAAAACCTCTTATATTCGTTTTTCTTTCATAGTCACAAATAAAGTATACTGTAAGTTAAACCGACTTTGATATGTGTTTTCATATGATTTCAAAACAAGCAGAAAAAGGTAAAACTTGTTTTAATTTTGTTTACTTTTGTATAAAATTCAAATATAGAGTATTGTGTTCTTAAACCAAATAAAATAAATTATGACAAATTTGAAAGAGATTGCTCATATATACATCTAGATATTATTTTGATGGTAATTAATTACAGATTTGTTTACAGACTATAAAGAAAGTAAGACGCAGAGAAGCCAACTAGAATGCCACTGAAAAGAAATACCTTCGGGAATGCATAAGCCTGCATTTGGATACGGTAAAAAAAAGATGTAATGACGTGTCAATGATCAATGATAAGCAAAAATAAAGTTATGTAAAGTAATACAGTAAGGTATGCCCCCAATGGGTGCGTATGAAATTTAACGCCAGAAAAGCTGTCAAAATGCAATAGCTATTCCTGAGCTAAGCGCAGAGGACAGGCTTGTTGACGTTATGATTGTTCACGAGTTAGAGGATGACGAAATTGTAATCGACAGCAACTGCGTTAGGGAAATTTTCAGCATTGAAAGTTTTAGTGATTAAATAGCTACAAAATCTTTTCAAATTTCAAAGAGACCTCTGACATGTGCAGTTGAAGATGTAAGCAAAATAAAATATACTTCCCCCCGCTCTTAAAAAAAAAGACAAACTTTCACAAGCTTTTTAATTTGACAAGAATCAGAAGGTGCCGTTAAATGAGTACAGGACAGCTTCAGCTAGTTTTAAATTTAGAGTCGATTTTTAAGCCCAAATTATATTTTAAATTATCTATGATCCCCTTAAAGTATATTTTATTTTTAACTGTAAATATGGGCCATTGTTTTAAAACTTTTTAGAAAAGCAATTGTTTAATAAATTTATTTTTTCTTTTACCATTAGCACCAGTATCTTAACATATTGGAGATTAGAATGTTTTTCAAAGACTTTTACGAAAACTTTTAATTTTCTTCGTAGAGTTTATTTCTCATTCAAATACTTTCCCTTAAAAGTTTTGTTTCCAAAAGCAGTCTTTTAAGGCAAAGTTTAACAAGATAAATTTTTTTTCACTAAAAAAATTTATTTCCAGAGTTTTACGTTTTCGATATAACTTAAAAAAGTGAAGGTTTAGCAAATTGTTTTTCTAAATAACAAAATGCAGATTTTTCACCCTAAAGAAATTTATTATGTTTTTTTTGCAAAAACTTTTAACGCAGTTTAATTTCACGAAACAAGACGAATTTTTCTAAATAAAGATTGTATTTTTTTAATTTAGTTTATCATCATAAAATATTATTTTAATAAAATATAAATTTTTCCGAAAATTTTAAATTTAAGGCTTAAGATGCATTTACTTTTTCACCAATATTTTATACATTTGCTTTTAAGTAGGAAAATAATTATCTCTCCTTAAAAAAATGCATTTCCACCAAAAAGATATTTTTTAACCTAAAAATCCAAATAATCCTTTATTTTAGATTATTTAAAATTATAAATACTTTTTCTTTAAAAATCACTCCTAAAAAAACATAAATTTTTTCACACATACGATAACTCACAAACTAGAACCAACCAAAAATCACTGCCAGTGATTTAATAGTTTCGCTTTGGATTCTTAATAAACAAAATCTTCACATAAGGCACATACACCTACAATTTTTTTTTAATTTCCTTAACATTTTCCTTTAACCTTCCTCTGAAAAAAAATATTGGCTCTGGTTTGCAAGTCTTTTTCATGAAAATGTGCCACAAGAGCTTTAAATAACTTTCAGAAAATAACTTTCTTTGTTGCCACTTCGAAATCATTTTTAAAAACGCAATAAAGAAAACTTTTTTTCATTTTTTTGTATTTTTCTGAAGTTTCCCCTGTACAACTTTTTTCACGTTTATGACTGCTAAAAAAAAAATTTCATTAAAAATGAAAAACTAAGGAAAGTTTTGTGCGTAATTTTTTTACGCTGCGTAAACTATCGAAAAAAAGAATAAAGGTGCAACGAAAAACCTTAATATGACAACTGAAATTGTTATTTAAGTTAAGGGGTGCAAAGTATATTTAAAGCTAGAAACAAAAACTAAATATAAAACAAATATGAGCACTATGTTCGGCAGTAAATAATCACATATACGTTTCGCCATACCGGCGTATGTTTTTCGTTTTAATTTTAACAATTGAAAATAAAAATTCAAAATTTTACAAAAATTTAGTTAAAGTTTAAAGTTTTCTAAAAGCATTTATGGATTATTTTTACATAATTTTGAATGATCGTTTTTTTTTTTTTTTTTGCTTTTGACAATTTTTTTTTTACTAAAAACACGGGAATATTAAATTAAATTAGTTAATCTCGTGCTAATTGCCCGAATAAATTTTTTGAACTACCGATATTAACAATTGACGTCTCGATGGCTATTGCGCTATCGCTTAATTTCATAAAACAAAATCGCATAATTTTTTTCGGCTCTTTTATACAGTTTAAAGATATTGAAAAATAAAATAAAAACAACAACTGAAATATCACAAAACACGGTGATATTTTTTCTTATTTTTGCTTTATGCACGGCCACTTCCAATTTAATAATTAAGAAAAAAATAAAAAAACTGAAAGACGGGAATATTAAATTAAATAAATTAAACTTTTTGTTTTCTTTTGTTTTATTTTTTATTGTTTTTTTGTGAAATTACATTTTTTACGGAGACTTATACATATTTATACTCGTAAAGTTTAAAATTGTACAAATTTTAGTTTTTGGACAATTTATTTTTGTTGCAGTTGCAATTTTATGAAATTAAATTTTTTTCCGTAAAAATGTGATTGTTTCATAAAATATCTACAGATTATTAAATTTTGAATAAATTTTATTGAAATATAATAAAAGAACAGAGGATAAGTTTGATAAAGGTAGAAGTACTGTTCGTTTTGTTAAGAAAGTTAGAGGCCATTTAGAAAATACCCAAAAAAAAGACATTACCGTTAAAAGTACTTGCCATATAATGACTTACTTTTGTGGTTGCCATATTTTGGTACTCGCTTACAAAACAAACTACGTTAGTTGACTAAAAAAGAAAGAAGTAATTGAATTAGTTTTTTAAGTTTAAACACGTACTAATGAGCATCATTATTTCCTGCAATAATCAATGTAATGAATTCTTAGTAATCGATTATAAAAGTCTCATGCCTTGTTAAAATCATTAGGTTCACGCAAAAAAAACATGGTTGAGGTAACAATAATACGGTTATATTATATTATTGTTAGGAAAACATAGTATGGTTACATTTAATAATAATACTGCTGATCCTGCAACCATATTATTGTCTAGCTAAACAAAAACACATTAAAGTGTAAACATAATTATGTTTATATTAAATGATTAAATTAAAATATCATAATATGGTTGAAAATGTCATGTTATATAATTGAATGCAAAAATTTACTGATTTACTGACTTATTGTTATTTATTGTTTTATTAAGATTTACATCGATTCACAAAAAAATCATTTATTTGTTTGCTATAAGAATAATTTAATAATTAATATAAATATAGTTTATAAGCCCAAATAATGGCATCTTATCTTCATACATTCCTATGTGAACCTCCATTTATGGTGTGAGCGATAAATTTTCATATTGAAGATAATATACTGACTCCACATTTATCCAAAACTTCTAACACGTTAATCTGGATACTGCGGTGATATATGTTGTTACATAATAGCAATTATTATCAATGTATAATATACTAGTTTTGATTGAAAAATATCTAAATGGTTTCACTATTGTGCATTAAACACAAATATAAAGAAGTATATTTATTACAACTATTTTGAAATGTTTTATATACCTTTCATTTGTTTCATATTTTGTATATAAAATTTTTATTTTTTTATTTGCTCTAATATTAGAAAACATTTTCATCTTTAAGCTAACAAAGTAATTACTAAACTGATAGAAGAGCATTCTGTCAAAACCGAGAACAAAATAGTTTTAAATGCAAACATTATTTTGTTTGTTTTTAATCATATTTTGGTAATTAATAATATATTATGGTTAAACATATTTTATTATTTTTAATTAGTAGTAAAAAACTTTTGGTTGTCGTTTGAATTTTTAAAAATTAAAACCAACCATGTTGCAATTAAATGCACAATATGCCAAAAATCATTACTTCCCCCCTCGTTAAGCTTTTCTAAAATTTTTAGTTGGGTATTTTTTGTGAGTTATCTGGGTTACTCGCAAATTATGAAAATAAACAAAAGGATATAGTTGAATCATCTAAAAATCCATATTAAATTGACTTTATGTTATGGAGACTTTATGGTATCAAAAATGAATAGAATATTAACTATACCTTCCACCTTTGGTGCAGGGCTTAAATAAAATATAAAAAGTTTTTTTTTTGTTAAGAAAATAAATACTTTAGTTTTTTTTAGCAGTTTCCCTGCATTTTATGTTTTATTTCGTTATTAGATGCAACTCTTCAGGCAATAAAAGGTGCTCATTTTTAAAAGTGTTTCATTCTTGCTGTATTTCTATTAAAAAAAAACAACATATAATTTAAATTATATTCTTATTTTGTTTGCATGCATTTGTAACTTTTGCATTTTGCTTTATTTAAAAACTTTTAAGTTGCGTAATGGAAAAAAACAGCTTAGAAATATTTCATACTTTTATTGTTTTTTTTTTTTGTTAATTTATTTTTGTTTAGATCTTTCTTAAAGGCTTTTTGCTTTATCATCTAAACGTTTAATTAATGGCGCTTTGTGTCTTAACTAATAAATCATTAATCAAAAAAAAATTAAATATTGAAAATTTGTTTATAATTATTTATTTAAAATTTAAAACCTTAAAATTTAATTTTTTTTAACTATTTTTTAAGGCGAATTAATCGAATGAATTTTGAAAAAGAAGTATTTTGTGCAATATAAGAAAAACAAAACTGCACCAAACACAAACTCTTTTTGTTAAACAACATTTCATAAAAATGGAAGATTTTCCTAAAACTTTTGTTTTAATTAGGTAAGGTATCCCATCTAGAAGAAAAATTTTAAATTCAACGGAAATCTTTAAATATAAGGGTCCTGATAACATATTACAAAAGTTCGGATTTGTGTCTAACAAAACGCATTTCTTAGTGAGTCCTCCGTACTATACACTAATAATTTAAAGATGGTTTAGTATTAAGATCTCAAGATTATGGAATACGGTTATAACATATCAAAATCGTCGATTCTCCTTGCATTATCCAGCTTTAAATATATTTTCCTAACTTATTTATAATATTTGTTTTATTTCGGGCCTATGCAAATTGAAATTAAAATTTTTTGTTTAAGTTACTGGAAACGTCTATCTATTAATCTTGCAATTAAATTTTGTTACTTTAAGTTCATACTAACAAAATTTTGTTCCGTATTGACGTAAACAGATTTTAACTATTTCTATATTTTTAGAGAATACTATATTTTCACCATTTTACAAATTAAATAGACTAGCTAATAGTTATTTCAACAATCTTTAGGTGTATACAAATAACCAGCAAATATTTAACGGTCAATAACCAAGAAGGTCCGTGTATATCTCATATTATTTTAGCCAATTTGAGATTTTTTTTTCTTATTTTTACGTTTATTTAGTGATTTTAGAATGTATTGAAATATTTTATCTAATACGTGGTAACAATATTTCATTTAACAAAATTAGTTAAATCCAGGAATTATAGTTGAAAGGCAAAAGTAATTATAAATTGCAAAAGCATATGGTCTAAGGTCTTTACTTTTGCTGGCGTATTACAGGTATTGCAATTTGTTATGATAGTGCAGTATTGAAGTATCTCTTTGCAGGTACAATCCACAAGACAATCGATTACCGCGCTGTGCTATTGGTGGCAACTTCATTTGTTGGTTATTTAGTCTTAAAAGTAACAGAGAGAAAAAGTATTACGCCTACATCACATATTTTTTCCCATAACAAATTGTCACAACTCCCAATACCTTCATAGCCATAGTATCATTAGATGACTTCTAATTAGTATATTAGTGGTCCGTTCCTGTATATTAGCTGTTTTATTGAATTAAATGTATAGAATATAGAATTCAGTTCATCGTAGATTAAAAATGCTGCTAGAGTAAAGACATTAGCGAGCAATGCCAAAGGCCATTGTTTTGTTGCATGTTGCAGGTATAAGTTCCCAACATTTGGTCCATAATATCCACACCAAATCTGTTTGAATGTTTAAAGTTTGTATTGCTTATATCTATGCATAGTTGATAGCACTAAAACAGCTAAAAACTTCCAGTGACTTGATTTTAAAAAATTCGGTAGGACTAAATGCTTTATTACAACGACCAGTCCCAACATAAGCTTGACTATTAAAATTAAAGCTAAGTCCAAAGTTATAAAAAAAAGGTCCATTTGGACCTTGTTGGTTATCCGCGTAGTAGGCGTCTTTAATCCTCCACAAACGTTTCAATAAATATATTTGTAATATAAAACCTATTTTTAACCCTTAAAAACATTACAAATATAGATGTCATGGGATCATATAGAATTCTACCATCTAGCCATCTTGAAACACGGTGGCATCAAAAATACGAAAGGTCCACATGAACCTTGTCAGTCGTCGGAGGGTAAAGTGGGAAATAATACAATAATTATAATATTATTATCCGCAAATTAAAAGTTTAAATTCACAAAAATCCCCAAAAACTACTTTTTTTATGTCCAAAATCTCCGGGAAAATTTTTAAAATTAAGTTACTGTTTATATAAAAACTTAATAAAGAATAAGAAGAAGAATAGGTAAAGAGCCCTTAATGGTAATAAAATTAAAGAATGGCAGAGAAGTAAAGAGGTGCAGAAAAGAGCGAACAATAAAATAATGCACAGTGGATTGAAAACTATTTATTTTGAAAAATGTCGACATGAACTACCGAAGATTTCTTATTTAAAATTAACAAAAGCAAAGTGAGGCTTTAAATGATCGGCCTCCTAGAATAAGGGGAAGAGGCCTTCGGCACAGTCCACCAATTTGAGTGCCTCGGGCATATACTTTTAACTAAAATGTTTAGATGTTTTAAATAAAATTAGACCTTGAAAATATCTACAAAAAATATGATTTTATGTGTAGGTTATATCTTTTAGATTGGGAGAAAATTAGAGTTTTTTTTAATTTTAGCCGACCTTAACATTGTATTTTTGTCGTGGTGCACTTATTAATAATCGAATTATTACTTCAAGATATTTGAATAATTGTTAACAAAATTTAGAATAATTAGTTTAAAGTTTCGTTCTTATAGCATTTTCTGTTAAAAAGTTACAAGCTACTGAATTGGGAAAGTGTAAAAAATACTGTTCTTCGCGATTTTAGCCAAACATACGCAGTTTTTTTAACCGACTTCAAAAAAGATGGAGGTTATACAATTCGGCTGAATGTTGCCTTTTTTTAAATTTTTGGTAATATTTACAGATCGGTCTTGTTGTAAAAACAGTTCATAAGTGTATTATACATTGTAAAGGGCACTTCTGTAAAATTTAAAATGACTGCGTATTCCCAGCAAAAAATTTTTGAAAAGGTAATCGAGTGTGGAATTAAGCATTTTTGGCGGAAGTACTTTCCAACTGGATTGCCAACTTAATGATTTTAACAAGGCATGATACTTTTATAATCAATTACTAAGAATCGTTTACATTAATTATTGTAGGAAGTAATGAGTACTATTAGTACGTTAGTCTCTTTTAACATAAAGAACTAGTTCCATTACTACTTCCTTTTTTGGAAACTAATGTAAGGTGTTTTGGAAGCGAGTAACAAAATATGGCAATCACAAATGTAAGTCATTATATATCAAGTACTTTTTAAGGTAGTGTCTAATTTTTTGCTGGGTTACTATAGCTCCCAACAACAAAAAGTTATATAAAAAAAAATCTAAAAATTAAAGGGTGCCCCCATAATTGATGTAAATTTACTTATATGGGCCTATCTTTTGAACCGTTATAGACAAACGCTTGCAAATTGGACAGAATGTCGATTGCTATGGCCGTTATAGTAACAGCTGATAATATTTAAAATTATAAATTAAAGGATGCACCAATAGTTCAATTAATTTGGTATATGACCATACTTTTAAACAGTTGTAATAAGCCTGTATTACTAACTCCTCTATAAAAAGTAAAAAATTTGTATTTGGAAATACACGGGTATCCCAATATGATGTATGTGGCCGGACTTCTGAACTGTTATAGAGAGACAGTTGACATTTACAAGGCACATGTTTTGATAAGTCCGCTATAACAAGAAGCTTATAATTTAAATTTAGAAATTAAAGGGTGTTACCAGAATAAAAGTAATTTGTTCTATATGGCCGTATTTTTAACCATTAAATACAAATACGTGAATTTTTGATAGAATATACACTACTTTGTTTGGTATAATGAGAAGTATAAAAGTTTTAAATTATATATTAAAGGGCTAACTATTGTTGATATAATCTGATGTATATGGGCAAACTGCTGAACCGTTAAAGACAGACGGTTGAAATTTACACAGAACCTAATTGCTAACTCTACTGCAACAACAAGTATATAATTTGAAATTGGAAATTAAAGAGTGACCCTATAGTTGCTACAACTTCATGTATATTGCCAAACTATTAAACAGTTGAACTAGTATAAAGTTTGGAGATATAAGGGTGTCCCAATAGTTAATGTAATCTTAATTATGTGGCCATACACTTGAACTGTTATAGGGAGACAGATGAAATCTGTTTTAAAGTCGGTTTTTTTTCGCAATAATTATTCGTATATTCGTATATTTATATAGTTAAAAAAAAGAGGAGGAAAATAAAACATACAAAATATGGCAAAACTTTGTTATATATATTTTTTTATTAATTATTTTACTGTCTGCACCTTTTTTTAAAAGAAAGTAGAAGTGTGCGACTCATTGTGCCATTTTTATTTGCTGTTTTTTTTTCATCTATTCTTTCTTTCAGTATCACATTTGACTTGTCAGCTATTTTTTTTTTCCAAGTCAATAACTTTATTTGCTGTTGTTTTTATTTTTTTTTTGTTGTTTACTTTTATGCACTCGAATGCTTTTATGATTTTTGCTTGAAACACCAAAAGGGATTGGTGATGGTTTTTGAAAATGGAAATGTGCTTAGAAAAAAGTATACAGAATATTTTAATATGCCGACTTGTTTGGGTCCTTTTTTAAGTGAGAGGTACTATAATTTAAAAAAAGAACTCTATTGGATATAGATATAAAATAAGGAGGATTATTGGTTTCTGGTATTTAAAGCCCCTCTTTCAGTTAGTTATTATTTCTGAGTTGTATTTAATGAAAACATTTGATTTAAAAACATATTTAACAATAAGAAATTCCTGCACAGATGAGATAGATGCGCTTTTTGGCTTCAAATATATAATCTTTGTACTATAAATTTAATTCTCAATCAAATAGCTTTCGATTTGTATAACCTTTTGCTAAGTTTAAATTAGATGTCATAAATTGAAGTATTTTTCATAAAAGTATGTACTACTTGAATCTTTGAGGTGAACTAACCACAACTATAAAACAATTATAGCGCGAGCAAATAGTATCTTTACACACATGTGCTTAACTCTACACTGAACCAAATATCCTAGGAAAAATTAACGAAATAGTTGAAAAGTACATCAAATTAGAGCAACTATAGGGGCACTATTTAATTTCCAAATTCAAATTATATACTTTCTGCTGTGGTACACATAGCAATCAGGTTCTTTGTAAATTTCAACAGTTTGGCCATATACATCAAGTTACATCGTCTATTGTAACACCCTTTAGTTTATAATTTAAAACATTTATACTTCTTTTAAACTAAATAAAATAGTGGACAATCTGCCTAATATTCAAGTGTCTGTATATAACAAAAGATATTACAATAGTATAATATTTACTAGCGAAACAAATCCAATTAAATTTATTATTGAAGCGGGCTCAGCAATACAGGTCCCTTAAAAAAAAAGAGAAGAGAAGAGAAAAAGAAGAGAAGAGAAAAGAAGAGAAGTAGCACATCAGGCAACAATACCTATTTATTATTTGAACCGTGAAACATTCTTTAGGAAAGTGATAGATAAACGATAAGACAGGTGGTGAAAGGAGATAAATATAGCCATTTTATTAGTTATTTTAATTCGCCGGAAAATATGCTTCGAAGAAGTACCGACGAGGTAGGATGCTTGCTGTGATGTAAATTCTTAATAAGTATATATATCATTAAAAAGAAAAAAACATTTTTATATTTTGTTTGCCGCAGGGTTTGAACCTTGGCCAACCAGGTTTGTAGTCAAGGTGCTTACTACTATGACTACAGCAGACTACAAGTCCCTTGTACGTTTTAGCTGTCTGTATATAACGGTTCAAAAGTTTGCACACATACATCAAATTACTTCAAGCATTGGGACACCCTTTAATTTCCAAATCAAAATTTTATACTTGTTGTTCTAGCGGAATTAGCCACATCGGTTCTTTATAAGTTTCAAACGTCTTTCAAAAACCTTTTAAATTACATGACTATTGGGGCACCCTTTAATTTATAATTTTGAATATTAACACTTGTTACAATAACGGTCACATCAATCGACATTGTGTCCTCTTTGCAAGCGTTTGTTTATAACGGTTCCAAAGATAGGCCCATATATGTCAATTAATGTCGCCTATCGAGGTACTCTTTAATTTTCAGATTTAATTCTGTATTACATTTTGCCATTGGGTGCTATAATCATACGCAGTTTTTTTTTTTTTAATTTTAAAAGGACGCCCTTTGTGGTTCATTATATACGTAAAAAATGTATTGGGGTACCCTTTAATTTTTAAAATTAAAAAAAATTTTTAAAATCGGTTCAAAAATGACTGAGTAATGGAGGCACAAACATTAAAAAACCACATTCAGACGAATTGAAATCTGCTTCTTTTTTTGAAGTGGGTTGAAAACAAGTTAAAATGAATAATTTATACACTGATATGGCTACATTTTTCATTCCATAGGCATTTAGACACTATTGAAATTAAGTATAATTTTCTAAAGTGGACAAGAAAGCAGAAGTGACTTTAAGTTGAAATTATTTACTTCAAAAAAGCAATTTAAGAAGACGTGCATAGAGGGAAAAAAACTTTGAATTTTCTTTTTAATATTTCTTTGTCACAATTTTACACATTTTAATAATTTTTTGCAACCCTTAAGATGCATGAATATTTTCAAAATAGATATAGCAGAAAATCATATAAAATTTGTTGATAATAACCGCAAGTGAAATTGGAGAATGTTAGCTTCTTTCAGATTTTTTTGATGATTTTTATCTCTAATGTAATAATTAAATTAAAAACTAACTAAAATTATTTGCAAACTCACAGCCTGTTTAGTAATGGACAGAAATTACTGCAATATAAATAAATTTCTAAAATTTGCTTTTACGTAAACAAAATAACTAGTTATACGAAAACCTTGTTACATATATTATACATTTTATTTCTCTGTTTTGAGGTAAATTTTTGGTTCAGTGTAGTTGCAAATAATATAATTTGTTTAGAATTTTTGATTTTTTTCTATTAAAAAATTTTGCATATAAATGGCTTTCACTGGTTTTGGCACATTTTTTACCCAAGTTTATTAAAAAAAAAATATTGTTTGAACAGCTAAACCCAGTGGGGAATTTTGAGATTTAAGGAAACAGGAAAGACTGTCTTAAAATAAGATGCTTTCAAAAGGTGTTTGCAAAAAGTACTAAAAACCTGTCAGTGTAAAACTTAATTTTTTAAGGTGCAATTTTCAAGTGATTCCTGCAAGCTTTATTTTCTATAAGGTCGTTATTTCCTTACTTTCTGTCTTGTTCTGTTAAGTTAGTTATCCATGTTGTAGAGGTACTTTAATTTTGTTATTTATTTTTCGGTTTAGGTTCCAGCCATGATTTACTATAAGAAAAACACTTGCGTTTAACTAAAAATATTTTGTAATTCAATTCGAATGTTAATTTTTGTTGTTTTTTTTGGCTTTTAAATTCTTTTGCGGGCGTTCGAATGTTTTATTTATTTATGGCACCAAAGATTTTTATCGTTTTTATTGTTTTGCCGCTGTGTGTTTTGTTAATAGTTTTATTTGCTTTTACAGCAATATTTTACAAAATGGTCTGTTTAAAATGTTTTAGTTTTATTTGTTTATTTTTTAAAACATTTACGATCACCTCTTCATGTTCAGGGTGTGTAATCACTTTAATATGATTTTTATGATAATTAATTGCAAAGCTGTGCTGCTTTCTTGCTGGTAGGCAGTTTATAAAACAGAATGATTTATTTAAAATTACATGTTTTTTTAAAGGAATTGTAATAAATTTTAACTAATGTTTATTTTTTTGGAAATGGTTGAAATAGAAGCTAAATCTATTTGTCGAAGACATTGTTATTAATTTGAAATATTTTTAATATAAAAAAGGAAGCAAAAATATTATATTCAACTGCGCATATCACAGCAGAAAATAACTGAAAAAAAGGAAATATCTAACAAATGCTAGCTGGCGAAGAAATTTAAGAATGCACGACCGAACGGGTTACAAGATGAATATTCAAATAAAACGTATAAAACTTTCAAAACTACGGAATTCAAAGAGAAATTTAAGAACTTTATTGTAATTTAACGGTTCAGTTAAAAGAAATTTAGTTGTCATACGAATTTAAACTTCCAAACTTTAAGAGCAATCTTTCATTTAGTAACTGCTGCCATATAAAACTAAGGATATTTGTAATTATATCTCGCAATCATCTGACTATCATAAATAATAACAATCTTGACTGTACCCATGAATTCAAACTAAAACATTTATTTAGTATCATGAGCATAATGTGTTTTGTTACGAGTTGTAAAAACTTTATCGAATTATCTCAAGCCGAGGTAATGTGCAACAAATTTACTTCCTACAGGTATTGATCGTGGTAGTCCTTACTAACCGTTACTTCTTCTAAATATAGCTTTACCTGACTAGTTCCAGTTGTGAGCAAAAATCCATGATGAACATGAAAAGAAAAAAAAAAAACACAGTTGAAGTAACCATAATTTTATTTGATTTAATTGTTTTTAATTTCTTCAAGTATAAATATTTCATGATATTGTAATGAAATATTTATTATTTAAAACTATAAGTGTGCAAAGTACAAAAATTGCCAAGTAGAGTTTATAAGCGCCTTAAGTTCATTAACATATGTTCGTCTTCTTCAAGATAGTTTGTTTTCATTTTGCACACTAAAACTTGTTAGACCATAATTTACTCCTTTTAATTCGCTGCTTGACTTATTATACGCTTCACCACAAAAAGTGGAAAAAGGGTATAAATAAGTTTGTCATTCCGTTTATAATTTCTGCAATATCCATTTGCAACCGCATAAAGTCTATATATTCTGAGTTCTTATACACAGCGAAGTCAATTGATCAACGTCCGTTTCTCCGTCTGTCCTTCCGAGCTAGTGTTAAAATGAAGCATGAAAAGTCACTAGATTTGCTAAAGAAATCTTAAATTTAATTTAAATTTAATCGATCCGAGATAGTGTCGAAAGAGGTGCTTTTGGAATTTAGCAAGTTCGGTCTATATCCTCTTTATTTTTCCATATCATTTCGAAAAATTAAGTTACAAACAAATATATGCGGCGATAGAGAATTAAAAAATAAGAAAAACCATCAAGTGAAAAAATTGGCGCTCGCCCATATTTTCCGAGTTACGGACCTCTGATCTTTTCAAATTTTTTTAAAATATCAACAGCTTTTGAAAAGATCTTTAAAGAAATACAATCATTTAAAAAATATGCTTAACCCATTAAGTAGTACTGAATTTTTATTATTTTATTTTTTAAATCTCTGTTACTCCAATATTTGCTTTTTTGATGGAAGTAACTTCACTAAACTAGATATACATAGATGGTGAAAGGTGTATAAGATTCGGCATAGCCGAATATAGCACTGTTACTTGTTATTTAGTTGAGATTTATTTAAAGATCTATACATATAATTGCCAAAGTATAAATACATTTTAATTGACAGCAATATCATCACTCGTAACAGTGTATAATGTTTAAGAAAGTGTTTGTTAAAGATATTTTAATGCTCACACACACACATACAATTTAGAACATGTGAACAAATAGTTGGGCGTTAAATCTTAATCAATATCAATTATAAGTCTCTTAATACACTTGTATATTGTTAGTAACAGTTACACAGGGTGTCACAAGTCACATTAATGAAAAAATATATCAAAAAACTAATTACAAACGAAAGAAATAAAAAGTTCTTTTACGTCAACACATGACACTTTGTAGATACAATAAGCGGCAGATATGTATATGCAGCCATAGTTTTTTCTATGTTTGTAATGTTGTATGAATTATTTTGTTGTTACTTTCAAATGCTCCATGAGTAATAAAACTTTTTGCACAACAAAACTTAACAATCGAACAATAAAAAAAACTTGCAGTGTTTGAGTTATAAATTAACAGAAAAAGACGCTTGTCAAACAACAAAAACAAATTGTCTTATAAGAATATTTATTAACACACACACAGGCATATTAAAAACTTTTTTTATTTCTGTACATGTATAGTTAAAAAGTTAGATCACAAGGAAGTTGCTGTAAGTTGACCTTCCCTAAGGCTATAACATAAAGAAATAAATATGAATCTCAGAAAACTCCATGCTTTGAGATTGCATGCTCAAGTTTAAGGCTCTGTAGGGGTATAAAGGGAGATTATCATGTTGTAAATATATTCTCAAGAAGCTTTAAAATATTTAATGTGATTTTTTGAGAAATTCTAGTAAATAGTTTAATAATACTGTTGTTATATCTCTCGATAAAAACCGTCGTTTCTGATTGTATACTTGGTACGTTTGAAGAGATACTGTTAAAAGTAGATAGTGTTAAACATAAAAGGTAGTGGGTTTAGGAAATTTTGTCCGCCTAAATGGTATTATACAGGTAAATTGCTTGCTGCCTGTCATGTTTTTTGGGATAAATAGTTTAATACTTCCATCTTTTATTATTGGATAGGTAAGTGTGACTATCCGTCGGTGTTTTTCGTTTGTAAGAGTTTTCTATAGATTTTAGTGGTGTAAAAATTGTGTCAGAGGTTGTGTTTACCTGTTCGTTAATAATGTCTCCATTTAACGTTCGTGTTCTGTATAATACCATGTTTTTTTTTTCTTGGGCGTAATACTGTCATACATTCATCTACTTCCCTTGGTTCGTGTCCATATGTGTTAAGGTGTATTTCGAAATTGGAGTCTTTCCTTTTCCTTTTGTATGAATGTATGTGTTCTTTAAACCTTGTTTTTAATGTTCGTCCAGTTTGTCCGATGTATGTATGGTTGCAGATACAAGTAAATCTGCATACTCCGCTTGTGCTAAATTTATCGGTTGTTTCTATTGATGTCTTGAGATTGTGGCGTAGAGTGTTGGTCGTTTTAAGTATTTTCTGTAAATCTTCTTTTTGGAAAAGGTTAGTTAATCTATATATTTTTGGTACTGTGTAAGTAAAGATGTGTCGTCGTGTTTTGTTGATTGTTTCCTTGTCTTCTTTCTACTTGTTTCTGATGTTGTATTTACTGAGTAGTTTGTCGATGGTTGTGTGGTTGTAACCATTATTTTTAGCTATAGTGTAAATTGTATCGAGTTCTTTGTTGTATTTATCTGAAACCAGTGGGACTATTTTAAGTTTGTGAATCATATGTCTAAATGCTGCGGGTTTGTGTTGAGTAGGATGGTTTGAGGAGCTGTAGATATTTATGTCTGTCACCTCACCACATTCTTAAAAGAGAAAATAAATTTGCAAAACATATACATGTTAGGAAATAGACAAGACCTAATAAACAAAATTAAAGACATCAAAATCACTGATAATACGAAACTAGTTTCCTTTGACATAAAGGATCTATATACATCAATACCCACATATGAAACTTTGACCATCCTACGTAACACACTTTGTAACTTATACGACAATCAAAATATCAACGAAATAATGGATATTGCAAAGACGATATTAAAACAAAACTACTTTAGATTCAATAATAACTTCTATAAACTATCTGATGGACTCGCCATGGGAAACATAACATTCGCAATCTTCACAGAGATTTTCATGAAACACTAAGAACAACAACCCATCAAAAACTTATGGAAAAACATAAAGTAACCCGTTACTATAGATACGTAGACGTTATAATGTTCATCTAAGAAAGAGACAACGCCGAAGAAATTCTTAATGACTTAAACATAATACATACCAAAATCACATACACAATGGAAAAAGAGCGAAAAAAGGACTTTACATTATCTTGACATATTAATAACACGAGGAATTAATACCTTAAACTTTGACATTTATAGGAAACCAACCATGACAGACACAACTATCCACAGCTCCTCAAACCATCCTACTCAACATAAACTCGCAGCATTTAACAAATACATCAAAGAACTCTATACAATTTACACTATAGCTTAACATAACGGTTACAACCACACAACCATCGACAAACTACTTAGACAATACACAGTGCAGCACTAAAATCTTGAACCAATTGAGACCCCCAAAATCTGATAGCCTATGATGGTAGAAGAAAAACCCTAGCTGGGTTTTCAATTATTAGCTAAGGTTTTTTTTTAATTAATTTTTGAAATTTTCCACTGGGAGGTGGATTTCAGTACAATTTTCAAAAAACATGTACTGATTCTTAAGTCTATATCTCGCGAACTATTCGAAATATTGCATTTCTCTCTTCAGCAAATTTTTACCTCTCGATTAGGCCTAAAAATTTTGCCTTGAGATAAAATCAAAAAAACATCAACAACAACATTATGCGTGTCATTCCAAATTAAGTAAGTTATTTTGACTTGAACCTTTTTAGGTTGAAGTCATAGGACAAATTTTTGATATGATCAAAATTTTGGATTTACTGATTTTGATTCAAATTTTGGACTTGCTTTTTCGGGTTCAGATAAAATTAATCCGAAAAATTCTGAAATCAAGCACAGTTTGCGATTGATTTTGATTCTCAGAAAGCTTAATGCTATTAATTTAGCGCTTAACTAATTCATTCTAATATCCATTATTTTGTACTTTATATAAGAAAAATTGAGATTACCCCACTATCGGTACTGAACCGAATTGATTATTTTTTTTGAGTGTAAACACCATCCGTTTGAATTATTTTTTGGCGCAAAATAACGGCATTTTTCAAATGTCAAATAATTTACATTGTTTTGATTGCACGTTGGAATTAAACAAATCTGGGGAATTTCGATATTACGGAATACATTGCGGAAAGAAAAAGTTGATATGGAAAAGTGTTGGAAGCTGAACCTGTTTTGCTACGTTTGTGGTATTTATGTACCCCAACGTTCAATGAAAACGCAAAAAACTAATTTTACTGCTGAATTTAGAAAAGCGTACCTGTTATATTATTCTGACCAGTTGGACTTATTCCATTTTTCGTGGACACCAGATGTAGTATGCAGACGTTATTTTTGTTACATATTCAACTGGATAAATAGAAAACCAGGCCCACTGCCTTATGCAACACCAGTAATATGGACGGACCCAAAGGGCCACGATGAAAATACGTGCTACGGATGCATAAATTTCAAAAGCGGAATGAATCGAAAAAAAAAAATGTCAAATGTAGTGTACATTCCTGGTCCTTATGCTTCTCTCCCGAAAGAACATTCCGAATCCAACCCACCACCAATACCACCGAGACAATGCAGTCCAGATAGAGCAACTGTATGGAATGCCGAAACGTTTGACAATGTGGAGGCTGATCCACTCTTCGAGCCTGAAGAAACAATCAGCAAGCCTGAGCTGGTAACACAAAGCGAAATGAACTATGTTGTCGCCAAGTTAGGTTTGTCAAAGCGTAAATCAGAATTTTTATCCGCATTTCTTAAACGAAAAAAGGTAACGGACACTGATGTTAAGACCTCGATACACCGCAGCCGTCAGGCACAATTTCAAAAGGATTAGTCAATGAAATGGGAATATAATATATCGCTGAAGACTGGCGACTGTTCATCGACAGCTCAGTCACTAGCTTAAAAGCAGTGTTACTGCATAAAACGAATCTGAAGCCCTCAATACCTTTAGCCTTTAGCACAGACTTAAAGGAATGCTATGCAACAATGGAAATTTTGCTAAGGTGGTTGGCCAAAGTATTATTGCTTTCTGTGCCGTTGGGACACACGAGCAAAAGTAGATCACTACTCGCATACTTGGGAAAAACGAAAGTCGGGAGTGAAAGATGCCACTTTAGAGATGACAGCGGAGCCACTAATAAAAAATATAACTGACATATTGTTGCCACCACTGCATATTAAGTTGGGCATAACGAAGAAGTTTATAGAGACGGTAACGAAAAATAAGGACAACGTATTTCAGTGCCTTAAGAAGATTTTCCCAAGATTCAGTGATCAAAAAATTAAAGCCGGTAAGTACTTCTTAACTAATTTGTTCAAATTTATATTTATTTTTTGTGATTGTTTCTTTTTTGCTTAAAACAGGTGTACATAATGGACCAGACATCCGAAAGTTGGTAAAAAGAGAAGATTTTAATATGGTTTTGCATGGAAACGACTTCATTGCTTGGAACGCACTTAAGGCAGTGATAGAAAGAATCTTAGGAAAAAATCGAGACGACGAATGGAGAGTACTAATAAGAAACATGCTTAAGTCATTCCAAGAAATCGGTGTGACCATGACATTAAAACTTCACTTTTTAAATAATCATTTGGCAGAGTTTGAAAAGCAATTGCCGACGGAAAAGCGATGGAAAAGCGGTTCAAAGGGAAACAAATAGATGCTATGCTTGGGGAAATATGCTGGTCTAGCCACAAAGTATTTTCATACGAAAATAAGACTAGCGAAATGGTCATAAACATGTGTTCAGATGATAAAACTAGCTCCGAAAGCGACGACTAATGTTCAATACATGTATATTTAGAAACCAAATCATCAATATTTTTAAGTATCTATTTTAAAACATTTGAAGTGTCCTTATATTTCCCATCAACAATAAAAATATATGACGAAATTTTACGTTTTTTTGGCAGTTTTACTATTTGGAGTAAGATGTTGTTGTTTTTCTGATTTTATCTCAAGGCAAAATTTTTAGACCTAATCGAGAGGTAAAAATTTGTTGAAGAGAGAAATGCAATATTTCGAATAGTTCGCGAGATATAGACTTAAGAATCAGTACATGTTTTTTTGAAAATTGTACTAAAATCCACCTCCCAGTCGAAAACTTCAAAAATGAATTAAAAAAAAACCTTAGCTAATAATTTAAAACCCAGCTAGGGTTTTTCTTCTACCATCATAGGCTATCAGATTTTGGGGGTCTCAATTGGTTCAAGATTACGAAGTTGGAAAATGCGCTATTGTGATACAACACCAAAAACAAGGAAAAAGAAGACAATGAAACAATCGATACAACACGAAGATACGTCTTTACTTACACAGAACCAGAAATATATATATATATAAAATACTTAAAACGAGCAACACTATACGCAACAATTTAAAAAACTTCAACAGAAACAACCGATAAATTAAGTACCAGCGAAGTATACAGACTTACTTGCACCTGCAACCATACATACATAGGAAAAACTAGATGAACATTAAAAACAAGCTTTACGGAAAACGTACAATCATACAAATGAAAATGATGTTATCACATCGAAAGCGCTCGCCAAACGTTCCAAGTATACAACCAGAGACGACGGTTTTCGCCGAAAGATATAACAACTGTATGATATGTACTGTCGAAACAAACCCAATTAACTTAATACCAATTTAGTAATAATTTCAAGAACGTGTTGAGGAAAGTTACTAATTATAAAGAATTTTACCTTATCAAATATGAAAACGGGTAAAATGCTTTCAGGGTAATTTACTTTCATGTATAAGGCTCGAGTTTAAAATCGCTGGCCACAATTTTAATAAAATATATATGGTTTGAGATTTTCTAAATTTTGTTGGAATTTTTTTTATCATAGACATTTGCAGACAAAAGAAGGAAAAATTTAGCACTGGTCATCGGCATTCTTCGTATCTATCTATCTTATGTTGTGTACATTGTAAACATCATCTACTTAAACAACTTATTTTATGAATAAGAATACAAGAAATATTCACAATAAAATAATATTAATTTGGTTGGTCCACGAAGAGAGTAAAATACTTGTCGTTGTTCTCGTTAGTAATCGTCACACATATCTATACTTGCTTTCTGCTAACCATCGGTTTTTAAAAGAATGAAATTTTAAACTTATATCTTTTTAGAGATTTTTCTTTACATCATGATAGATACGTTTTTACTCTCATAGTGATTGTTTGGTGAAGGTATTCGTAGCATGAAGAAGTGGCACATTTCCGAGATAAGTTATCGTGACTATTGATTTTTCTACATTTTTGTTTAAATTTTATTAAAATAAGCGTCAGTTTTTTTTTGAACTGTTTCGGAAAGAATAACTCTTGTTGGATTTCGTTCATCGCCAGAGTACTTAAGCTCGACTGATGCCAAGTTTTTGATTCGTTTGCATAAGATGACTATTAAAAATCTTGCAGATACATTTCTACTTGTTGTCCTTTAAGCTGCTGTTAGACAAAGTCCTTAATACATTTTTTAATAAATTTTTTGTGTGGAATGGTGGAACTAATAATATATATAGTCTAAAAGGATGTTACGAGATACGGAAACTGACAACTATTTTTTATATGTTCTGTAAAAATTTAACATCACAATTAAAAACACAATATTGGTTAAAAAGAGTTTAAAAACTATAATTTGTATAAAAAATAAAAGTACATTTTAAAATTTTAAAAATTCTGTTTTTGCTTTTTATAAACATTTTACTTATGCGAGGAGTACTCCAGAATAGTTTTCCATATAATTTTTTAAGTATTTTTCCTATGATTCTATATCAATAAAATCTATATTCTCTGAATATTGCCTGTCTTCATTTAGTTTTGTGGAAATATAATATTTAATTTTCTTTGTTTAATGCACTCGTAAATAAAATCTTTCAGCAAGAAAGTTTGTTTCATGTACTTTAGTTCAAATTAATAAAATTTGGCTATTCAACACTAAACATTTACATAGCTCTAATTTTACATAGATGGAACATTGCAAGATGTTATAAATATGCAATTATTTGTTTATTGTTTGACTTTATAGTTCTGCTTTTCTTCTTGCTTGGCCACACAAAATTTAATGACACGATTAAGTTAAAGAAAGAAAGTTTTTTTTTTTTGTCATTTATAAAGTTGTTTTTAAGTCTTTTAATTGTTCACTTGAATTGAGGGAAATGTGTTTAATTACAAATTATGCAATTTTTAAAATGCTATGAATTGGTCTCATGTTTGATTGCTTTGCAGAAGACCTGCTAGTTTTTTTTTTTTTGCTACATAGTAATTTTTTACATAAAGTTCAATGAAAAATAATAATGAAATTTAAATTATAGCTCACTGTTGCTTACATTATTATTTCTAACAAAATTTCGACATAAAAATTAACAAAAAAAAAACCTTTTAAAAATTTTCCTTAAAAAGAACAATTAATTTGTCAAATTAAATGAATCTAATAAAGCCTTCACCATCTATACAAATCTAGCAACTCCAATAAAAAAAAACAAATATTGGGCTGACAGAGAATTAAAAAATGATTAAAAAAAATTTATATATAAAAATTTTTTATATAACATTTTTCATAAAAATGACAAAATGAATCCCATATTGATATTTTAAAAAAAATTTAAAATTTCTGAGCCCCGTAATTGGGAAATTATTGAATTCTCACCGCCCCGTATATTATTTTTTAATTGGAGTTATTATATTGTTCCAAATGACATGAAAAAATTAGAGTAGGCGTGGTGTTTTGCCTGCTGCCTCGAAGGACATGGCCCGACCGTGTTGATTTTTAATAGCACCACTTTCGACACTTTATCTGATCAATTGACATATTTATTTCTTTTGTGTCGAGGTAAACTTAATTTCAACACTAACACAGATGGACAGATGGAAAGACAGACAGATGGACATCACTCAGTCGACTTCGCTATGCATAAGAAGTCAGAATATATATACTTTATGGGGCTCGGAAATGGATATTGTAGAAATTATACACGGAATGACAAATTCAGTTATACCCTTTTTCTACTTTTAGTGTTGAAGGGTATAAAAAGTCGTATACATCTTTTAATATAGTATTTAACCTAGCAATTAATACATTCATTTTCCTAATAAATAATAAAAAAAATAATATGTCAGTACAAAATTATTGCTTAATTGTATTATTGCAATATCTGGTCTTATAAATAAACACAGCAGAAATAATATAATACAAATAAAAAAAAATTTTTCTTATACACGGTTTTTATATGTAATTATTATAAACTTTTTTCTTATAAAGATATGTACGAATATAAAATAGCTATTTTTTTTTAGAAAGATGTGTTAATGTAATTATAAATATTTACACATATATTTTAATAAGAAATTATATAAATATATGAAAAATTTAATGCCAAAAATTTACTTTAAAAACAAAAGGCAAAAAAATCAAAAAAAAAAAGCAATTAAAAAAACTTTTTTAAAAATAATTATTTTATATATAAAAATTAATTTTTTATAACTTAAAAAAACAAAACACGATGTGGTTTTTTATTTCCAGCTTGGACATACAGTGTTGTCGAAGAAAAGTTTTGTATTGGAAATATAAGTTAATATCATTATCGTAGTAAGTGTTCAAAATAAATTTCTTCTATAAGTTTTTATTTCTTTAACAAGTTTTTCTTATAAAATTTAAATTTGTATATAAAATACAGTGGCAAATACTTCTTTTGATACACTTTCTTAAGTTTACTTTTCTTAATTTAAAGCTTGTTTAACGATTAAGTTTACTTTAGTTTAAATGGGAGAAAAAAGAATCCCCTAGCGCACATTACAATTGTTTTAATAAAAAAATAAAAATAAAATGAATGAATAATTCCCTATTATGGTGCTGCTAACACCACTAGATTACTAAATTTTGGAATCTATCAAGACACTTGGAGCTCAACCTTTTGCGAATTTCTGTATGTTATGTATGTATAATAATACATTTAAATTACATCATTAATGGGCTATTCGCGGCGTCCAAAGTACCAAAATCATACTTAAATACTAATGTCCTAAAAATATCCAATTTCTTTTAATTAAAACTATTATTCTTAAACACTTAACATTCTCTCACTTTATTTTTCAAATAACAATTTAAGAACAAAACTTTCATGTGAGTGAAAATTAATTTATTTGTAAACGTTTAATGCTTATGGTTTCAAGATTAAATTAATTTGCAATTTTCAATGCCTTATTAAATAAATTTAATCGGATTTTATTTATCATAATGCTTTTGCATGAAAAGAAAAATTAAATTAACAATTGTGTGATGAAGGAGAAAGTAAACAATACGAGTATCTCTGACGAAAAATTATTTTTATTATAATTATTATGTAACCAGATGTAAAACTTTATAGTATTTAAGATTGATAAATATATCGAACAGAAAACTATTTAATTAATAAAATAAAAAATCAAACAAAATTAAATACGTGCAAATTTAATCAGATTAAGTTGAATAAGAATCAGTATAAATTGCAGTATAAAGTAATATTTTTAATTTGTTTATGTAAAGTGTCCATACTGTATTACTTTTATAATTTTTTAATTATCTTAAAAGCGCATCTTTCTTTAATATTATCATGAAATATTTTTTAATTTAAAACTACAAATTGAATGTATTACTGCGGGAAAGCATATCCATATGGCTATTTCACTACTGCTCAAATAGCTCATCAGTGGGTTTTACCCAAATTTCGTATAGAAAACAAAAAATTGATTAAATGAGAATTTAATTGAATCAATAAGACAAAAAAGACAATAACAACTCAAAAATGTTCTATAAAAAAACAGAGCAAACATTCATTAACTACTTTTATTTTTTCTTTCATTTTTCAGCCTGAGTGCTGATGGAAGTAGCAATCCAGAAAATGCTGCATTCATTCCATTTTGCTGGTGCTTAATTTTTCCTGTTTTCTTTGGAAAAAGTCCGCATACATTTGTAAATAATTTTTCGTTCTAATGAAATGTTTAAAAACTAATACAAAATTGAACTTAAGCCAGAAATAATTTTAATTCATTTGTTATAATATCAAACAGTTCAACTTATAATATTAATAAAACAAAATTAAGTTTTTTATTCATTATAAACCAACATCAGATAAAGTGCGAATACCACCAACAAAAAACATTTTTTGAATATTTTGCACGAGAGTTGCATACTTCGTAGTAAAATATCTTGATTATGCAGCAGCTGCTACAGTTTGGTTTACTTAAAAGCGTTGTTTCATATTTTTCCTATTTCTATATTTTATTTTAAGTAAATATTTAATGAAGAAATGCATAAATTAAGAAAAGAGGACAACACATATACATATATACACATTTTATTCTGAAGAAAAATATTTTAAATAAATTGCTTATGAAATTCTTGCGGAAAAATACTTAAAATAATACATATAGTATCAAGCAACGTTTGGGACATGTGCTTATAGTTTTCTACAATTTAATAAATATAATAACATTTACTTTTTTTAAACTAACGTTTTAGAATACTGATCCAACCTTAAAGTATTAATAAAAATATTAGAGATTAAAAAAAAAAGTGGAGTTTGCAGGTATAATAAAAATTTAATGGCGTTTTCTTTTCTGAAAATAAATGTTACCCAACAATCACATAAAATGTTTTGCATGTTGCCTTAACCCCGAAAATATGCTACACATTATATAACACAATAGAACAAAAACTGTTATTGAATTTTTCTAACTTCCCTTACATGTCAGTAATGTTTAATTAGCTTTTCAAATATAAAGTAATATAACACTGGGTTTAGCAACAAAAGCAAACATCACTTATCAAGAGTAAAAACTACTAAAAAAAAAGTGTAGCATACTACCCTTACATAAAATTGAGGGTAAAATATGTAACATATCTTACACTTTTTCGTGCAACATATTTTCAAAAGAACATACTTTTAATTTACCCTATCGAACATTTTTTAGAAAAGAACACAAAGGTGTAAAAAGTGTTAAACATATGCAACATTTCTGTCAGAAAAGAAAACGCCATAAGTAACATAAACGTCTGTTGTTGTGATCGGCAATGTAGCTAAATAAGGGAATTTTTTCCCAAATTTGGGATTTCAACGTAAGTTTGGTGACAAAAATTCGTAGGGAGGAATTTAGGGACTTTTAATTCTTAGCTTTTTAATTATTAGCACTTTGATTTATTGGCATTGAATTTTGTATTTTGAATGTTTCTTCTACATGTACTGCTGTCTAGTCGAATTAACATAAAAAAATCATGATATAAATTTGTATGTGTAGTCTTAATAATTTAAATACCATTGGAACAGACAGTGCAAGCAATATGTATAATGCAAAAAAGTCTCTTTATGTTTTGCTTAAAAAGGTAAATAATTCTATATAATTAGTTAAATGGGTTTGTCATTCACTAAACTTATGCAGCTCGAAAGCAGCAAAATCATCCCCAACTCTGTCGAGTTTCTTATGAAGGAACTGTGTAACTACTTCCCGCACTCTCCATTGCAAACAATAAAGTATAAAAAAATATTCGATTTAATAAATTTAGGTGTAGATTCAAATAAATTTTCTTAACTTGTGCAAATATCAAATACCAGATGGCTGTATAAAAGGGTCTTGGAACATTGGATTGAGTTACAACATCATTTTCAAATAATAGCTACAAATGATAAAATTACACAATATTTGCCGTCTGAGCTTATCGATTCTAATAAGTTTTTTTGTGTCCAATTTCAAATGAAGTAAATGCGGTCAACTTATGATTTCAAGGCGATTTTATTGATCTACATATATTTTAAAGTCACAATATATTAAATTTGATATTGATAAAAACAAACATTTTAGTAAGTCATAAAAAAGAATTATTTGGATATAATCAACAAAGATGTTGACATTGTTTATAATACTTCAATGTAATAGCCAAAGTATATCTTTATTAAGTAGTTGCAAGTCTACAACAAATACAACATTAGAACAACAACAGGCATTTTGTTTGTGTAAAATCATGTATTATGTCAAAAAACAGTTCAGAGACGGTAAAGTGGGTAAAATTTTATTATTTTTCTAACTAAAAAATTAATACGAATTTTTCTTAATTATTATAAAAAAGTAAGAGAATGACCTTTTAATGACTATATCAATGTAAATTTAAACAAGAATTCAATAAAAGGATGTTCAATACAACTTGAGCTGGAAAAGTGTAATTTGAATATTTCGTTTACCATCCCTGATAGAACATAATAAAAATGAAAAGAAACACGTAAAAAACAAGAGCAAAATAAAAATTGAAATAAATGTAAACAAATTTTGACACAATACATTATAAAAACGCACACCAATAAAACTATCACCTGAACTCCTGCATGTACTTAATATAGATATACTTTGGTAATAGCAAACGAAATGCTTAAAAAATTCCCCAAAAATATGAAAAACTGCGAACCCTTCAAAAATTTACAGTTCAAGAATATTAAAAACAGGAATAAATTGCATTCAGTGTATAAAATTTTTAAAACATCCATGGACACAAGAGTTGCACTAAGCACAAAAAATTCCATGCCGAAAGATATTTTTGCCTTTGGGCAATAGTTTGCGAATATAAAAATAATGCTGGAAATTATTTCTTTCAAAAAATTGCTGCTTCTGTGTTCAATCTGTTAATTATGCCAATAATTAATGCATTTGTAGAAAAATTATTTTCCTGCATGAACAATACGAAAACCAAACTGAGAAGTATGAAATGTTGAAATCACTGATAAGATTAATATTCCATTTAAATAATTATAAAATCTGCTCTTATAAGTTTGAAGTTCCTCAAGCAATGATAAAAAGTTTTAAAGCGGAAAATATGTACAAAAGAGTTTAAGAAGATCACGACGTTTGTTTTTATAAAGATTAAATTGTTTCTTTTTGGGGACAAAATTAGGGATTTTTTGGAATATAATTCGTCAAATCGGGGGCATGAGCCAGAAGTTTTCTGGCAACACTGGTGATGGGGAGACTTAAAAAGCCGCGTTGTTTTATGTGTATTTTTGCTTTTTGGAATTATAAGTTTTTAAATAAATAAACTGTATCATATATTTACACCTTATACTCGGAGGCCTTGCTTAGAATTTGCTTCAGATTTCCGGACATGCTTAAGACTGATTTTGGAATACAAACAATACAAATTTTAATTAAAAATGAAAAATCATTTTAACAAAATTTTTCTCATTTAACTTTAATTAAAGTACACCATCAGTAAAGAAAACAAGATTGCAAAAAAAATGTTTTTTTTTTTAAATAAACTTCCTAGCAACGTACGGTTTACAGCAAACTGTTAATTATGTTTTGATTCAAAATAAAAGTAAATTAAATTTATTTAAAATATTCCATAATAAATTTAATGCATATTAAATGAACTTTTTCTTAAACGTTTATTTTAAATTATAAATATAAATTTTGCTTGTTGACTTTAAACTCAAATTCAATTAAATAGATTTTTTAATATTTAATAATAAAAGAATAATTAATAATAAATTACGTACAAAAGAGAAATAAAAGAAAAAAAAATTACCTTTGACTGAAACTAAATCTAAAAAAAACTTAAATAGTAAACTGCATTCATAATTTAATAAAACTACATCAAGAAGTTTTTACAGTTTTACTGATGCACTGGTTTCCTTTCTTTATTTCTTAGTTTTCTGAATTTTCCCATGTTGGCAAAAAATAGAAAGAAAATATATTTTTTGTTCATGTGTTTTTTATTTTTAAATCAACCTGAAAATATGCAAATGCTTATCGTATTTTAGTATACATATTTTTCAAATATAATATAAATATTTATGGTTTTTGTTTCAGGCATAACAAAAGAATTAACTTGTTGTGTTCAGTTTATTGATTTGACTAAATATTGAAAAAATTTTAAGCTTTGAAAATATGCAGACTCAAATGTTTCAATTAAAACAATAACACAATTATGTTTTTTAAATATTTAATAGTTTATGATAAATTTAATCTTGTATTTACTTAAATAAATTTCTATTATTAAAATTAAAATAAAAATAAAAATCACACCACAACAGGTCGTTTTAAAAGGTTTATATATAAATTGCATTCAATATTATTAATACGTTGCAGTTTATTTCAAAATTGTTGGTAAAAGTGACTCAGTAAACAGTATTTAAAAAAAAAAAAACGTTTTAAAAAAGTACTTTTAAAAATTATTTATTAAATTTTTTTTTAAATTTTACATTTAAAATACTTGTTGAATAAACAAGCCGCTTGTATGATATTATAAGTTTTATCGTTGATTCAGAATAGTTTATTTTTGTTGCTGGTAACTTGCATTAAGAAATATTTTATGAAATGTTATATCGACATCATACCTGAAACTTACTCATTTAGCTGATTAACGTAAAAAGTTTACATATAAAACATACTGAGCAGTACTGTGACTGTGATGTTTAAAGGAAGGCGTAAATACAGCTACCTTCCACTAAAACTATAAGCCATAGCGGCACACTGATAATGTGCTTGAGAGCACCAAGAGGGTCTTCCGGGCATATCAAGGCGTTCTTAAGCGCAGAGGTCGACTCGATAAAAAAATGCGCCCTTTGGTATACCGCCAGATCATACATGCTCCCATCTTTAACGCCTTTTTTGCTTGATTTGGAATTTTTTCAGCCCAAATGGAGAAGCCTAGAAGATGGGAGAGGCGGATCATAATTGCGTGTCTTGGGTTAAGCCCATATATAGGGCGCAATGGAGAGTTCCGTATGCACTCTTCTAGCAGTAGTTTTTCGAGGCAAACTTGATTTTACAACAAAATTAATATGTCAATCGATCAGATATAGTGTTGAAAGAGGTGCTATTGGAAATCAGCATGCTCGGTCCATGTCCTTCGATGCAGCAGGCTAAACATCACGCCTTTAATTTTCTCATGTAATTTGGAATAATAAAGTAACTCTAATCAAAAAAATAAATAAATGGGGCAAAAGAGAATTAAAAACTATGAAAAAACAGCAAGTGAAAAATTGACACGCCCATTTTTTCCGAGTTACGGGGCTCTAAAATTTAAAAATTTTTAAATATATCAATATGAGTATCTTTTTCAAGCTTTTGATGAGATCATAAAAGAAATACTAATAATTTTAAAAAATGCTTAACTCATAAAGAGCCGATGACATTTTTATGCAAAATTATATATATGTTGTACTTAATTTTTTTCTTATATTTTACTTCTCTGTCACCTCAAGATCTACGTAGATGGTGAAGGGTATAAATGATTCGAGATTGCCGAATATAGCACTCTTACTTGTTGATGTTTATTATTTCATAAAACTTTCGTTTTTGCGACTGGGTAGCCAACTAATAAACTGCTATATGTTAGTAACATGGCTGTTATTTATAAACTCAATTTTATGAATTTAAGTTTTGTAAAATTACATATTTAAGTAACTCGAAACACGTAAGGGATTTATCATTTTTATCAAATAAATAAATAAACAATTCACTATGATTTTGTTTTCCTTTATCCACTGTATACGTCTGACTTTTTTCGGCTCTTTTATACAGTTAATCGATGATGAAAAATAAAATATCACAAAACACTATGATAATTTATTTTTGTTCTATGCATGAGCACATTGCAATTTATTAAGTTAAGCCACAGAAAAATTAAATAAGTTAATTTTTTTAACTATTGCTCTTTTTTCATACCGATTAAATTATTAAATCGCCGATATTGATTATAGATATTTTAACAGTATGAAAGAAATAGCACGATTTAAAAAAAAAATTAATTTAATTTTCAACTGGTTTGATTAAATTTAATCAATAATTTTAATTTAAAATATTAATAAATATAAATTTAACCTTCTACTTTTTACTCATACATTTTTTTTTTAGATGGGTGCACTCTCTTTACACTTGACTATAAATTTACTTTTTCTTTAATTGTATTGGCAAAACAATAGAATAAAGATTAGAATTAGTTTTTTTTTACTTATTGTTTAAAAGAAACCACAAATCTTAGAAATTTATGAGCTTGTATTTTATAATAAATTAATTTTTTATTGCTTCTATTTACTCCTCAGCTCATTTTTTTTGTTTCCCGTATGGGTAAATTCACCAATAAATTTGCAGTTTTAGGGCGTAAATAGCTGAAGCAGGGGTAAGAGCAGCATCCAAAGTAGCAAAAAACAAAAAAGGATAGGAATTTCTTTTACGTATTTTAATTTAATTATTGAAAGTGCCAGCATAAACAATTTGTTTATAAGCCTCTCATGGTTTTAAAACAAAAATAATTCTTCAAAGTGCTTGGCTGGGTTATTCGATTAATCTGGTGTAGAGGTATATAAAAAGCAATAAAAAAAAAAAAGAAAACTGTCTTTGTTTTTTAAAACAGATTGTTAGTTTCTGTGTTTATCTATTTTTTTTTCTTTTTTTTTAATTAAAATTTTAAGTTGCTTTTGCTTCGCATTTTATGTTAATTTTTTTGGGTTTGTTTATAAATTTTAAATAAAAATACAGATGGTTTTTTCGATACACAAAAAATTACAATAATAACTGTGTTGCTCTGTTTGTCATAGCAAAAACTTGGAAGTAGTTTTAAATAAAAAGAGTGCATTTGAAACGCAAGCATCACTGAGACTGCTGTAGTAAAGGTAGTAAACACGATGACTTCAATCCGGTTGCCCTGGGTTCAGCCCTTGCGGCATTTAAAAAATAAAATATTTTGTTTCTATTTAATGGTATAAATACATATTCAGATTTAACATTTAAATCTGCAGACTCCTTCGTCGGCATTTTTCTACGTAGCATATTCGCAGGCGAAGTATCTCTTTATCTCTTATCTATCCTTTTTCTAAAAGAATGTAGTACGGTTACTAGTAACTAAATAGTTTATATCTGAAGTGCTACTTCTCCTTTAAAAAAAAAAGCATTAAGGCCCATACTGCTTAAATTTGAATCCAATTAAAAAATGTTCTATTCATCCTTTATACAAATTTCCAAAAAAAACACACAATTTTCATATTTTCTTACATTTTCTTGATTGTTTTTAAAACAAAATTAGCCAATACAATTCGCTGTTTTAAACTTTCTGTTGAAAAAGGTTAAAAGGTTGGTTTATATCCAGAGTTCAAAATGTTTCATTTATGAACATATAATTATTTACGAGATTTGTACGAGTTTTCTTTTATTTTCATGTTCATAAACGATTATCAAAAAATTTTCTTAACACGATCACACATAAATTTCTTTTTTATGCAATTATTTATGATAAGGGATAATTATAGGAATGCCAGGTCTTATTTTTGAAAAAGCTTGACATTGTGGAAAAAGATCTTGATTTCCAAAAAAATCTTGAGACTATTAAAAATAAAAACCGAATAATATTTTAAAACAAAAATAAATTTATTCAAAATCCAGGTACAAAATTTTTGGTTTTACATTAACTAAAAATTAATTAATTAAAGGAGAAACATATATAATAAATTTATTCAGTTTACAAATTTTATTTTTTTCCTATGTGCTCTTATTTTGCAACATATATTATTTATTTTTTGAAACGGTTTTTACCAATGCGATACCTTTCTCAGTGTGCAAAAAGCTTTGAAAGTTTTTACAATTTTCACTAAAATTTTTTCTTATCAATAACTCTGCTTTCATGAGATCAAAACACTAAAGGTGTTTTCATAAAACGCTTTACTAACGGGAATCGAAAATAAAAAAGAAATTAGTTTTCTGTGGTTTTTGGTATCACTTTCGTATTAATTTATAAAAAACGTACGACGTATTTGGTCATTAGAAATATCTTTTGGTAGATATTTATAGGCCTCACGAAGACAGCAATAACCTGTATAATCGTTATCTATAGCATTCGAAATTTTTAAATATTGAAGAATTAATTCCCAAAATAAAAGAGATTTTTTTAAATTAAGAAACGACAATTTCCTGTAAAGGGAACTGTCACTAAAGTCAAAATGGGTTTTCAATGGTCCGGGTTCTTCGTCGTTTCGCAATTTTTTTTTTCGAATTAAAAACTTTCAAATTTAATTTTGCAATTATTTTTGTTCTTTTATTTTATCTGCTGGTCAGTTGCACTGCTGTCAGGTTACAAGTGATGGGTAAAGGATAATGTTAAGTGTACGGGGAAATTTAATTTAAATGATAGATGTAGTATTTATAAATATTTAAATAATACTGAATTCGCAAATGACAAATTTTACAAAGTAATTGTTTTTAATTTGAGTTTATATTACAAAAAATAAGAAAAATTTTGAAAGTTACTTTTAGCTTGAGAAATACAAGTTTATCTTGATTCTTGAGAAGCCCAAAAAAATCTTGAGAATCAAGCTAAATCAACAACATCTGGCAAGCATAGTGTCCCCTAGGTGACCTAAGTTGACCTATATGGGCCTATCTTTTGAACCCTTATAGACAAATGCTTTCAAAGCATGCCGATTGCTATGATCGTTATAGTAACAAATATTAATATTCAAAATAATAAATTAAAGGGTGCCCCAATATTTATAATTTTGATTTATTTGGGCATACTTTTGAAAAGTTGTAGACCTATGATGTTCCTGTATTGCTAACTTCGCTATAACAACAAGTAAAAAATTTGGATTTGGAAATAAAATGGTGCCTCAATAGTTGACGTAATTTTAAGTATGTGGCCGAACTCTTATACCGTTATAGACATACAGCTGGAACCTACAAGGGACCTGCATTGCTAAGTCCGCTTAAGCAAAAAGTATATAATTTCAATATAGATATTAAAGGGTATTTTCAAAATAAATGTAATTTGACCTTTTATATCTTTTGAACCTTTATGTACAAACATTTGAAAAATTTGAAAAAATTCCCACAATTTTGTTTGGTATAAGAAGAAGTATAAATATTTTAATATATAAGTTACAGAGTGTTACAATAGATGTTGTAATTTGGTGCATATGGCCAAACTGTTGAACCGTTAGAGGCAAACGGTTGCAAATTATAAATAACCCTATTGCTGTCTACTACAACATAAATTTAAATTTGGATGTTTATTGGATGCCCATATAGTTGCTGTTATTTGATGTATATTATGAAACTGTAGAACAAACATAAACAAATGAAATTAGCAGAGAGCTTTAGTGCTAAGTCTTCTATAATAAATTCAAAGTTTGGAGATCGCAAATAAAAGAAACTGTTATAGACAGACAGACGAAATCTGTTTTAAGTCGGATTTTTTCACAAGAATTATTTTAATATATGTATAGACACTAGTTACTGTCTCCACTGTTTCAAGGATATAAATATATTTGAACTAGAGATTTGCTATTGATTCAAATTTACATGCTTTTGTTTAAAGTTAATTTCGGATTTGATAGACTATAAACTTTCAAGGAATTTGCATATTATTTTATTATTAAGAGACATTAATCACTTTTCTTGCAGCGTATATAAGAACTAACTGATAGTGTCTTAGTTGACTATTGCAAATCTAAGGTCTCTTTTATCGACTTAAAAAAAAAAGAAGGATGTTCTACAATTCGGCTGGATGTTGCATTTTTTATATTTGTGCCTCCCGAACTCAGTCATTTCTGATCCGATTTTGAAAATTTTTTGTAATATGATAGATTATGCTTACAGAACTAATCCCGTTTTAAAAACAGTTCATAATCTAAAAAATTAAAGGGTGTCCCCATGCAACATACATATTTTTACGTGTATTAAGAACTGTAAAGAGCGATTCTGTAGAATTTAAAATAGCTGCGTATTACTATGGCTCTCAAAAACAAAAGATTATACAAAAATAAATCTAAAAATTAAAGGGTGCCCCCATAATTGATGTGAATTTACTTATATGGGCCTATCTTTTGAACCGTTATAGACAAACGCTTGCAAATTGGACAGAATGTCGATTGCTATGGTCTTTATAGTAACAAGTATTAATATTACAAATTATAAATTAAAGGGTGCGCCAATAGTTCATTAAATTTGATCTATATGGCCATACTTGGGAACAGTTGTAGACAGACGCTTTAAATTTACAACGAATCTGTATTGCTAAGTCCGCTATGACGAAGAGTATAAAATATGGATTTGGAAGTTAAAGAGTGTTCCAATAGTTACTGTAATTTTGTGTATGTGACCAAACTTTTGAACCGTTATAGACAGAACGCTGAAACTTAAAAGGGAACTGTATGGCTAAATCCACAATATGAACGAGTTTATAATTTGAATTTAGAAATAAAAGGGTGTCCCATAATTACTGTAGATTTACTTATATAGGCCTATCTTTTGAACCGTTATACACAAGCGCTTATAAATTTAACGCAATGTCGTTTGCTATGGCCGATATAGTAACAGCTGATTTAAAATTATAAATTAGAGGGTGCACCAATTGCTCATTTAATTTGGTATATTGCCAAACTATTAAACAGTTGTAGACAGACGATTGAAATTTACAAAGAAGCTGTATTATAAACTCCTATATAAAATTTGTATTTGGAAATAAACGGGTGTCCCAATAGTTGATATAATATGGTCTATGTGGACGGACTTTTGAACCATTATAGACAGACAGCTGAAATTTACAAGGGACATGTTTTGCATAGTCCGCTTTAACAAGAAGCTTACAACTTGGATTTAGAAATTAAAGGGTGTTCCCAAAATTAATGTAATTCCTTTAATATGGCCATATTTTTTGAACCGTTGTATACAAACACCTTAATTTTAGACAGGTTGTCCACTACTTTATTTGGTATAATAAGAAATATAGAAATGTTATATTATAAATTAAATACTTTATATAATATGTTGTATATGGGCAAACTGTTGAATCGTTACAGACAGACGGTTGAAGTTTTCACAGAACCTGATTGCCGAATCTACTACAACAGCAAGTATAAAATTTGAATTTGGAAATTAAAGAGTGACCCTATAGTTGCTGCCAAAGTATTGGCAGTATTAAGTTTGGAGATATAAGTGTGTTCCAATAGTTAATGTATTATTTATGTGGCGATACACTTGAGCTGTTATAGGCAGACAGATGAAATCTGTTTTGAAGTCGGGCTTTATTTTTTGGGACAGACATTTAATCATTTTGTTACAATATTATCTTTTCGGTTCGTTTGGACTTTCATACAAAACAGCTTTTAGTCAATATTATCGTACGTTAAAAATTTGTAAAAAGTCTTGTTGATATTAATTAATTTTACTTTTTGAGGGATTTTCCTTTTTTAATCCAACTATAAATATTCTCTTATATAATTCAGAATTTATAAAAAAGTTTAATAAATCTAGTTTAACATGATAAATAATTTTCATCCGTAAAACATCACACTGAAAAATTATTCTTCTATTTTTTGCTTTTATGAAAACTTTTACCAAACTTATTGCTAATGAGATTTTAAGTCAAAACAAAAACTTTAGTTCAAGAGAAAATTTTGAAGAAAAAAAAATAGAAATCCTTATACACACAAACAAATATTCATAACATAATTAATTGTAGAAAAACATATGTATGTATTCAATCAGGAAAGAAAAAACATGTTACATTTTCTTTTAAAGTTTTAACGAGAAAGAGAACAAAAAAATGAAAACACACATACACATTTTAACAGTACAACAAGCAACTATTTGTCTGAGGAATAATTGAGCTTGAATAACAATTATCCTGACGAAAGAAGGAAAAAGAGATTTAAGAAGACGAAGCATTTTGAAAAATTTTCTTTATACAAAAATATAAGAAATATGCGAGCATAATGCCTACGCACCATTTTAGGACATTGGGTGGCGAGGAGAGGGGAGCAATAACAGTTTATTTTTGAACTGCTTAAAAGAAGGTTTTAGTCCTGCATTTAAATCAAATATTTATTTTAGTTTATTTCTTAATTTTCGAAAAAAAAAAAATAAATTAACTAAAAAACTGAAAAGAATGAAAAACAACAATTACGGTCTTGTAAGTCATCAAAATACAAAAAAGGTGAACACTAAGATCCATTAATTTGAATTTTTTTAAGAGACTGTGGAAATCCTGTATCTACTTTACAGTCGATACGTCTAAGGAAAAGCAATGCTTATCTATGTGCGACTTTTAAAATAAATTAATATATTGTAAAATATTTGCTAAGCATCTTAATCCAAAACAAATAATAGACATATCTTAAATTTGTCTTTCAAAATAATTAAATAATCTTTATGTAAATAAAGTGAAGATAAAATAATTAGTAAAATATATCAATATTTTCTACAAAATAATAAAATTAAACAATTTGAGTTCTTCTTAGAACTTTATTAATGACAATAATTTAGAACGTGTCTGTCTAATAAATACCCAAACATTAAAAATGAAGGCAAAGCCATTGACAGTATAAGCAAACAAAGACAAATCATTGTATTTGGTAATCATGTCCTTAATACCTAATAAACGTACGTTTAAAATAATAATATAATGTTGTTGGAAGTCTTTGATAAAATGATAAAAACTTAATATTTCAAACTTGTGGTTTTTTGATGTGTAAGATGACAAAACATATGTTTACAGATGTGAATGTTTTATATAAAACTATAGTTGAAAAGTAAATAAATATAGACTTAAATTAGGTGATATGTACGTACTTGTATGCTCTTACATTTAACATGTTTAAATGTTAAATGGCGTTTTGTTTAAGCCATAAATATACATATAAATAAATATTATTTCGAAGTAAGTGTTGATCTAAATGTACAATTTAACACTTACATTGGCTTTTAATACAAACGACTGTAATTTATGAAGATAATTATTGTTAGTTCTTGTCAGTGTGTGAATTATTTAAATTATTTCTAAAATGTCCGTTTATTTCTGAACTACAAAATATTTTTATTTTTTTAAGTTTTAAAAAAATTAAAGCCTTGTTATGTTTTTAAGAGGCATCGGAATAAGAGAGGAAAGTTTAACGTTACTTTCTTCACCCAACAAATATTAAACAAGTAAGATACAATAAACGCATATGTAAAGCTAGATCAGTTAGAAACCTCTAATCAAAAAAATAAATGTTAGGGTGACAGAAATTAAAAAAAATAAGACAAAAATATTAAGTACTATGTAAAATTTTAATTTTTAATGGGTTAAGCATTTTTAAAAAATTCTGGTATATTTTTTAAAATCTCTTCAAAAGCTTTAAACTGATACCCATATTGATATTTTTAAAAACTTGACAATTTCTTAGCCCCGTTACTCGGAAAATTTGGTCGAGCTCAAATATTTTCACTTGATGTTTTTTTCTTATTTTTTAAATCTCTACTGCAATATCTGATCGATTGACATATTTATTTTTTTTGTGAAATCTAGTTAGCGCTGACACCGGCGAACAGAGGGACATCGCTCAGTAGTCTTCGCTATGAATAAAAAGTCAGAATATATACATTTTATGGGGACGAAAACGGATACTGTAGGAATAACACCCGGAATAACAAACTTATATAACACACAAACAGTGGAAGTTTGTGGTGAAGGGGGTAGAAATAACTAAGTACTAAATATATACAATTTTACAAAAAAATGTCATCGGCTCTTAATGGGTTAAGATTTTTTTTTTTTTTAATTTAATAGCATTTTTTAATAATTTAATATTTCCTTAAAGAGCTTTTAAATGATATCCATATTGATATCGTAAAATATATGGTGCACAATAGTACTCCTCTATGAATAGTTCAGAGGCCAATTTGTTTTCGGAGTTTTTATTTAATTTTTTAATTATCCGTTGCTGCATATATTTGTTTTTTATTGGAGTTACTTCATTGTTCCAAATAATATGGAAAGATTAGAGGTAGTCGTGGTGTTTTCCCGGTGCCCCAAAGGACATAGACCGATCATCCTCATTTTCAATAGCAGCACTTAAGAAACCGTGGCTGATCGATTAGCGTATTTAGATTTTCTTTAGCTCATCTAGTGCCTTGGCAAAGTTATTTCCACATTAACACGTACGCACAGACGGACTTTGCTCAAGCGAATTTGCTATTCATAAGAACTTAAAATATATAAATGCTTTAAGGGGTCGAAAATGAATATTTAAGAAATTAAAAACGAAATGCCAAACTTAGATATACACTTTTTTCACTTTTTGTGAAGGGTATTAAAACCAATTTTATTTTTATAAAAATATATTGTTTCCCTATATAAATAAAGCTCTTGTTTTGCTATTAATAAAAGTTTCTTTTAAAATCCCAAAAAAAAAAATGATTTTACCTACAACAATTCTTTTGATTACATTTCAAGGAAATAATAATGAATTTTAAATTAGTTTCCTTTCTAATCAATAATGTTTTAAATTCCATTTTCTATTGTATAATGAAATTTGCTAAACGATAGGTATTGTATTTTTCTTTAGTTGAAGTTATAAATTTTGAGTACATTTGCAAGAATTTGTATTCAATTTAAATATCATTACCACAAAGAAAATTTTTTTTTTGGTATAAAAGTTTTATAAAATTCAATAAATATAAAAGAAAATCTGAGTTTTCTCAATAACCAATCATATTTGTTGACTGTTAAGGATATTTTTTTTTTTTTTTTATTCGTCCACAAAGAAAAATAAATAATACAGTGCAACATAAAATAAATACAATTCTCTATTAAACAAATAAATAAGTAAGGTTTTTTGGGTGTTCAGTTTAAATTTGGAACTTTGGTGAATTTGGAGTTGAAGAATAACTTTGTGACAGATATTTTTTTGCAATATTTTAACGTTTTATATCCCTGTTTTAAGGATATTTTTTTTACCGCTTTTTCAGGAAATAACCAGTATCGAGTTATACATTTAAGAGATAGGGGGTTAGAAACTTCGCAGAAAATAGACCTGCATTGCTAAATCTTATTGAAGTCAGCTATTACAAAAAGTAAACAAATTGAATTTAGAAATTAAAGGTTTTTTTTTTTAAATTAATGTTATTTGACTATATAGTCGTATGTTTTGAACTGTTATATAAAAAGACTTAAAAATTCCATAGAATGTCTACTACTTTGTTTGGTATAATAAAAAGTATAAATATTTTGATTTATACATTACAAGGTGTTACAATAATTGATCTAAATTGATGTATTGACCATATACTGTTGAACCGTTATATACAGATAGTTGGAATTTATAAAGAAACTACGAAGTCTACTACACCAGTATTCCAATTTAACTTTTGATATCTAAATAACTGCTTTAAAGATGCTTTGCTGCTATCACTTTTTTTTTGGTATATATTAAGATCCTTTTTATACTGCTATATTTTGCAGCGCCGCTCTTCGTCATCGGAAAAATTAAACATAAGGAAATGGCTTTCCAGCAAAATATATAATGACCGTAGTTAACGCAGAAGGCACTGTTACACTGTTCTTACGTTGTGTACATTGTAATCATTTTCTATTTAACCAACCAACTTTAAAAGTAAAAAAAATAGGAGTATTCATATCGATATTAACTTTTGGGGTTCAAATAGGGAAATCAGTTTTAATGAGCTTTTTATGCATTTACTTCCAAGCCAAAATGTATTAAACTAGTTATGTTTAAAATAATCAAGTGCATTGTAAATATTGCTCTTTGTTCACACTAATCAGCTCTTCCTACTTATATTGACAAAGTTCCGGAATTAATTATATTATTATACTTAATATACAAATTTGATTATTTTTTGTTTACAAAAATAAAGTTTTCGAAATAAAAATACAAAAGTATTTTCCAAATGATTTTATTCTACATATTTTCTAGTTAGTTGCTTATTCCACTTTAATCATATATCCAGTTTTCTTCAACCAATAAAATAGTTCAGTTTGGATTCTTAAATATGTTCATCTATATGAATTAATTTCTTGCTTTATTTCATATATACCCTTTAATAAGATTCTTCTTATATTTTTGATATTTGATTTTGTATTAACAATAAACTGTGTTGTATTAAAGAACAAAGTTTGTTTTTATTGTAATTATAAAAAAATAGCTTAAAAACTCAGTAGCATATGGAAGTTCTTATTCCTTTAAACACACATAACTAATCTGCCAACAAACATTTAAAACATCAACCTAAAACTTGAAAGAAAATAGCAACAATAATATTTACCACAACATTAACAACAAAAACTAGAATGTTATTAGCAACAGCAAAAGTTTCAAAAACAAAGAGGAATTAATATTTTTAGTTACAGATACACAAATTACAGAAAATGAGTTGCGCAACAAGATGAAGTTATCAAAACTTGTAGGAAAATTATGCAATAAGTACAAAACTGTTTGTATATTAAATAAAATCTGACGGGCGAATTTCTCTTCAGCTTGAAAAAAGCAAAACATCTTTTATCCATGAGGGAAACCCAATAAAGATTTTACTGGCAAAATGTTTACTATTGAAATTTGAATTTTAGCAATAATTTGATTTCGAGACCTACTCCTTAAACGAGAAAAAGACTGTTGGCTTCCAAAGTCGCGAGATTTTGATACATGTCGATTACTTGCCTGGGGGCCATATGAATTTACTGGATTTTGTTGATAAATCAACAAGAATTGACGCATTGAAGCTCAACATTATTCATGACATTCGTAATATATGGACAGCAAATCTCTAAAACTAGACGTTCCGTATACACATCATCAAGTGCAGCCGTGCTGGCCATATGCTCGAAATCAATTTGAAATGTTAGTACTGAGTATCGTTTTTTCGAATTAAAATTTTATTTTAGATTAAATTTTTTATTGTTGTTTTTTTTTCTTAACGAATGTTTGCAAATAAATAACGAATTTAGAGCAAAACACATTAGTAAAAAAATTTTGCAAAAAAAAAAAAAAATAACAAACGACTTCAAAACACATTTTAGCTATCAGTCAAAAAGGGTTACCCATATATATCAAACTACACTTTTTTAATTGCTGTTAAAGAGGACTTAGAATACGTCTGTCGAAAAGTGTTCAAAGGCTTGGCCGTATCCATCAAATTACATCAAATATTGTAATACACTTTAATTTGTAATTTTTAATATTTATACTTCTTATTATACCAGACAAAGTAGTGGACATTCTGTTTTATTATAAAGTGATTGTATATACCGGTTCAAAAGAAGGGACCATTATGGTCAGTTCACAACAATGATGGGAACACCGTTTGATTTCTAAATTGAATATAAATTCAAATTGTATACTTGTTGTTATAGAGGGCCTAGAGTTTCCTTGTTAATTTTAGCTGTCTGTCTACAAAGTTTGACCACATATATAAAATTTCATCAACTATTGGGACACCCCTTAATTTCCAAATTTTATGCTTGTTTTTATAGTGAAGTTAGCAATAGAGAGAGGTTCTTTGAAAGTTTTAAAAATAAGGTTATATCAAATCAACTGAACTATTGGGGCACCTTTTTATTTATAAATAATAACGGTCATAATAACGGTCATAGTAATCAAAATTCTGTTTAATTTTCAATCGTTATCTATAAAGTCTCTAAAGACAGGTTTATATAGAAAAATTTACGTCACCTATGGGGACACCTTTAACAGACAGTTTTATTTTTGTATCACTTTTTGCAGTTTCTTTTTTACAAGTTTTATGGTGGTGACCTTTATGGTTCATAATATACCTAAAAGGCGTGTATTTTGCGTGGAGACACACTTTAATTTTTAAAATTATGGACCGTTTTTAAGACAGGACCAACCTGTAAGAGTCACTTTTTAAATTAAAATTTTAAAATCGTTCCAAAAGTGACTAAGTTCGTGGGTACAAACATAAAAAAACAACATTCAGGCGAATTGATGACCACCATTTGTTGAACTTGTTTAAATAAGAAATTCCTTTTTATTTTGACCACCAACAGTACTTTTACAATTTACTGTTGCATGAAGTAGAACGAACGGAGAAAAAGATTTTTTATTCTTTGAGAATTTTGCTGCCATAAATTCGCGAATCTAAATTTGTAAAACATTTCTTTTTCTGCTGTATATCTTATCGCACGAATATCAGAGACTTTGTTATCACCTTTTTTCCAACCAGGACGAATGATTTTCACGAATTGAAGTTCTCTAAATGTTTTGAAAAAATTGTGATTCAAAACAGAGAACTCCACGAGTACACCGAAACTCATGAGTACACCGCATACTTACTCTATACTTTTCATACTCGAGTATTTTAAACACCGCAATAAAAAGTTGCGGTGTTTATTTTACCCATTCCTGTAAAAACGAGTATCAAAAATATGGCAATCAGAATTTTAAGTATTTTTTATACTCGTACGCGAGAATTTTTTAATTCTCTTTATTTGTAAGCAACGTTGCCACATTTTTACCCTATTAAAGTTTTTTACTGCCGTTTTGTGAAATACTGCATTGTATGCAGATCTATTTATAAACAATAAAAACAAACAAAATTTGATCAAATCTATTGCTTAAACATTATAAACAGAAAAACAGACAACAACCGTTTTCATAGGTATTAAATACCACACATATTTAATGAATAAAATGCAATAAAACCCGCTTAAAGGCACAGTTTTTTTATACACTATTCAAAGCAGGTATACTTATTTTGTTGCTGTTTTTTATGAACAATTATTTTCAGTTTATGCCCCTTGTTGTCATAAACGTGCTACTAACGGTGTTTAGGAAAACAAAATGATAAAATGAATCCGTGAATAAAAGGAAAATTACTTAATTTTTATAGTTTTAACAAAACTGTATTTACGCTGATGTAATAAATTAATTCCTCATAAATAATAATAAATAAAATAAAGTTTTTAGTTTACATATTTTATTTTGTTAAATATAATTATTGCTTTTATACATATTTATTAATTTTAAAAATCTATTTGCTTAACGAGTGGAATTTTTAATTTTCTCTCCTGTGTGACTTAAAAAAACCGTAACAAAAACGTAATATAATAAACAATGAACTATTCTTGAGTTATTAGTAAACTTTTGTTGTGTTTTTAATAAATGAAAATATGGCGAATTTTACGGGTTCTATTAAATTTATTTTCTGTTATATATTAAATAAACTTTAATAATTTCAAAGAAGTATGTATGTTAGCTAATTTAGACATTGGCGACTTTTGATGTTGTGTTTGATTTAATAATTATGATCTGATAACTCTGTTTTCCTCCCACTACACACGTTAAAATCTCTCTCTTGGTGTTTGTTGTGAGTATGAGTACGAATAAAGTATAGCCAGCATCGCAAGCATTTTACTTGAGTATGGTAGACACTTAAGGCCCAACTATAATGTGCATAAACTAGCTTATGCCAACTTATACAACTGTGCAAATACATTAAATTATATGTGGTAAACTATAATGTGAATAAGATAACTTTTCGTCAAGTTTCGTTAAATTTCATTTCTTTATGCAAGGTACGAAACTGATCGCACTTTCCGTACGGAAACAGCTGATTGTACTTTGGTTTATACATTAATAAAGAAATTTTCTAATTAAGACCTAAATTGTTAAATTTTTAGTTTTTAATTCAATAAAAAATGTAGAAAAAACAACATTTTTCTTTATGGCAAATTTTTTACAATTATAATATATTTAAATTAAATTTGTATTTATACACACATATGTATACCATATAAACGATGAACATCGTTGCATTTTTTAGTACGGTTGGCCACAAACACAAAACAGAAAATAATTTGTAATAATTTTGTTTTTTACATTTTCTTAGAACATAAACCAAAATATGTAAATGTGTTTGTGAATGTTATTAAATATATAAAATATTTTCTTTAAAGCCTTTTAGTTTTAAAATTTTATTGATTTATATAGAAATTATTTTTGGCAAAAGTACGAAATAAACATAAATGTGCAACTGTGGCAAATAAGTTACTAAATTTAAATATGTACATTGTAGTCACATCAATTTCTTTGATAAGTTACCTAAGCATTTGACAGGCTTTTCGTTGAATTTTTGACATAAGCTAAAGCTAGCTTATGCCAACTTATACAACTGTGCAAGTACATTAAATTATATGTGGTAAACTATAATGTGAATAAGATAACTTTTCGTCAAGTTTCGTTAAATTTCATTTCTTTATGCAATGTACGAAACTGATCGCACTTTCCGTACGGAAACAGCTGATTGTGCTTTGGTTTATACATTAATAAAGAAATTTTCTAATTAAGACCTAAATTGTTAAATTTTTTAGTTTTTAATTCAATAAAAATTTTAGAAAAAACAACATTTTTCTTTATGGCAAATTTTTTACAATTACAATTTAAATTTGTATTTATACACACATAGTATATCATATAAACGATGAACAGCGTTGCATTTTTTAGTACGGTTGGCCACAAACACAAAACAGTAAATAATTTGTAATAATTTTTTTTTACATTTTCTTAGAACATAAACCAAAATATGTAAATGTGTTTGTGAATGTTATTAAATATATAAAATATTTTCTTTAAAGCCTTTTAGTTTTAAAATTTTGTTGATTTATATAGAAATTATTTTTGGCAAAAGTACGAAATAAACATAAATGTGCAACCGTGGCAAATAAGTTACTGAATTTGTATATGTACATTGTAGTCACATAAATTTCTATGATAAGTTACCTAAGCATTTGACAGGCTTTTCGTTGAATTTTTGACATAAGCTAAAGCTAGCTTATGCACATTATAGTTGGGCCTTTATACTCAAATGGAATGGGTATAGTAAATACTCGCACTTAAGAAATGCGGTGGCGATCACACCGCAACCGCATTTAAGATGAGTATACTTAGAGTATTAAAAACAGACACTCTTGCAGTTCTCTGATTCAAAAATTCTACTTCGTAAGGTTCTGGGTTCTGCGGGTCTAACTTGCACTCTCTTCTTGCCCTTTTCGGATTTTACGGGCATATCCATGGAATAATGCGAATCGCTGTGGAAATTATAAGGAACAAGTCCTAAAACACCATCGTCTACATTATTGCCAAAAAGGCATTGCTTTGGGTTTTTTAAATGCATGTAAAGCAGTGTTCCTACTTTTGTCTTTAGCCACACGGGCCTTTTAATGAATGTAGTAATAATTTAGTTAATATCTTTTAAACAATAATAATAATAAGAATAAGTTGCCTTTTGCGAGTAAGAAAAATGTTAGAAACATCCATAAATTAATATTTACGGAGCACGAACGAACAACTAGGACAATTTAGCAACAATCACATGTGTTTAATTAATTTAGCGCGCGCTTTTTAACAACTACGTACATGACACTTTTCGTATCAATACGAAACCAAATGAAAAAAATAGTTACCATCTTTTTTTTAAACGATGTATTTTTTTAATTCTCTTTGGTTCTGTATTAAAATCTCAATTTGTAAAAAAGTGCAGTTGGCACCTTGGCCCTCTAAGCTAGCGATATGTGTAATAAGATGTGTAGAAAACGGGCAGCTAAAAAATTTTGTAAAAAAAATATTGTACCTCTTGTGGTTATAAATTTGGACAAGGAATATCAAAAAACAAAAGCAAATGTTTCGTTTTATTTATTTTCCTACCTTGATTTGGACCACTATTGTAGAATTAGAATACGATTCCTTGAAGAATTCGCTGTTTGAAGAAAAAGTAAACCATTTGTATCATTTTTTTTTTGTCAATTTAGCAAAATTTTCATAAAAAATACGAAAAAAATCTACTTGATATGTAAACATTTCAAAGCAAGGAAGGAACAGAGTGCGATTCCACAAAAATTATTTATTTTTTTTTTAAATACTTAGAGTTTTCTGTTTCGTTTATTTGTTTGTTTTTGAGTGGCAAAAGGAAAATATTCTCTATATTAAAAGTTTAAAAAGGATTGAAGAAGAAGAGAGTTATTAACGTTATTGATATAAACACATTAGAGAAAACAGTTTTAAAAAATACATGGAATTTGTTTTCTTACTTTTGGAGGAAACCGAATTGTGGTTATTGGATTTACTGCTGTGAGGCTAAATATTTGTAGCTATAAGGCTTAAGTCTTAGCTAAAAACATTGTTAAAGTATGATAGTAAATACATAAATAATTTGCTTCTAGATTTTTAAAAGAAAGACTCTGGTTTTCTGATTTAATAACAAACTGTTCGGTAAAATCGCAGAAAACATTAAAAATTTGTTTCCGTTTAAAATAATTTAAAACATAAATTTTAATTGCTTTAATGAAAATTTATTTTACGATTTTCTTGCATTTTTATAAAATTACTTTTTTCTACTTTTTAACACTTCGTAATTGACAGTTTGCCTGTTACAAAATTCTACCACATGTCTTTTACATGTTTTTCCTGCCAATCTTAAAAAAACACAAAAATGAAATTAAATAGGAAATCGTGGAAAAAAGTGGAATTATCACAGTGTTGGAAACATATTTAAATTATATGTACTTTAGACATACAGATGCCACACATTCCTAAGATTGACAGATATGTATGTGACATATTACGACTTTTAAGTACAAAAACGTACGTAAATGAAATACAAACAAAAATAAAACAAAAATAAATAGTATAAAGGATTTACTTAAATTTAAATATTATTTTAATTTAGAGGAAAAGCATTTTTATTATTATATTATTTTCAATTACGTCCTGAAGAAGTTCACATACGTTATCGGTGTGGGTCTGTGTGTAAGTGTGTTAGCTAGAACTTCAGTTGTATAAGTCTAGTGACTTTGCTTTTGGAAAAAATAGAAAATATAAAAAAATAAAAATAAATAATTAACAGGATTTCTTAAAATTTTTGTATGTTATGAATTAAAAGGAAATATATATTTTTTAAATATCTCGTTAAGTAGTCCGGATAGTACTTAAACAACACTCACGCTATAATACAAGTGCTAAGACTTGTATTACTTTTTGTAAGAAAGATGCCTAATAATCCAACATACCATACATTTTATTTATACACTTTCGCACTACAAGTAGAAAGAAATTTCCCAGCAAACCAAAGTATCCGAAAGGAAACTTTAATAATTATTTGCCATCCGAAAACTTGCAGAAATGGGGGATTTTTTCTACTAAACTGGCTCAGCTTAATTTGTTTGAGAAACGACAATTTTTTTTTTATAAGTTTCTTGTCTGTTAAAGAATTCTTATCCAGCACAAAAATTAGACATTACCTTAAAAAGTACTTGCCATATAATGACTTACGTTTGTGATTACCATATTTTGTTACTTGCTTACAAAACACATTATTTTAGTTTACAAAAAAGCAAGTACGGGGTGGCTGATGAAAGCCGCTGCCAAAAAAAAAATGTAATAACTTTTTTTTCTATTTAATGAATGTGGTCATTTTTTTTATTTTGCAAATTGATTCTTAAATTTGACAAAAATGGATAACTGGGACACCGAAACAAGAATTTGGATTGTCCGCCGTTATAACGCACTGAAGTCCGTAGCTTCGGTTCAAAGAGAGTATAGGCGCACATTAAGCGGCAATCCTCCGAGCAGATGGACCATAATGAGACTTGCAAACAATCTTGCCGAGCATGGGATAGTCAACAGAAGACCTTACCATCGAAACCCTTCAGTTCGAAGGGAGGAAATAATCGCTGCTGTAGCTGCTGCGATACAACACAAGAAGCTTATAGTATAAGTAGACAGTCATTATAAGGTATAAGTATAAGTAGACAGTCATTACAGTCAATTACGCACAAAGATTTGGACTTATTCCCATATAAAATTCAAATGGCCAACAAACTGAACGCTGCAGAATTGCCGATTCGCTTGGAATTTTGCCAGAAGATGCTTCAAATGGTGGAAGAGGATGGAAACATGTTGAACTGTCTTTTCATGTCTGACGAGGGCCATTTCGTTTTGAACGGCAACGTAAATAAACAAAATTGTCGAATATGGAGTGCTTCCAACCCACAGATACTCCATGAGACGGAATTGAATCCACTTCGTGTCACAATGTGGTGTGCAGTTTCATCACGCTGTATTGTCGGGCCCTACTTCTTCGAAGAAAACGGTCACCCCGTTACGGTTACTGGAGACCGTTACTTGAGCATGTTGAGAGAGTTTTTCTATTCAGAACTACGCCGAAAGAGAATTCCTTTTAACTCTGTGTGCTTTGCCTGACCTTTCTGCACCTGACTTTTTCTTGTGGGGTTATTGCAAACAGGAAGTTTACAAAGCAAAACCAACAAATTTTAATAAACTAAAGCAATCCATTCGAGTAACAATTGCGGCTATTCCTGCCTCAACTTTGCAAGCAGTAATGAACAATTTTTTGCTAAGATGCCGCACATGCATCAACGAGCAGGGGGACATTTAAATTCCATTATTTTTAAAACAAATTAAACTATATTTAATAAAATTAAATGAGCTTTAACATGAATAAAAGAAAAATGTGTATGGAATACATTTACATATTCCAAAAAAGGTATTTGAGTTTCTTAACGTAGCAATATTCATCAGCCACCCTGTAGTAATGGAACTAGTTCTTTATGTTAAAAGAGACTACCGTACTAATGGTACTCATTACTTCCTACAATAAGTAATGTAATCGATTCCCAGTAATTGATTCTAAAAGTTTTGTTCCTTGTTAAAATCATTAAGTTGGCAATCTAGTTCAGAGGTACTCCTGCCAAAAATGCTTAATTCCACACTCGATTACCTTTTAAAAAAATTTTTGCTGGGTAAATTTAAAGCTCTAAAGGTACACATATTCGGGTGTCATATGGGAGTCATGAAGTGAGCAATTTTAAGGCATGCTTACAAATTTGTCCTTAGGTGGGTTCTTCCAAGAGTCTTTTTTTGAAATGCTCATTCAATGGTTGGCTGGGTTATGAGCATCAAAACAACCCTGATAAAATGAAAAATCATGGTTTTAAAAAATTTTCTTAAAATGAATTTGTATGTCAAATTCCTTTCCATACTTCCATATACAATATATTTGTTTTAACCTACGACACTTTTTCAAAATAATTATGTATTTGGCAAATATTTATACTTCCAGTTAGAATTTTTTTGAATGATTGATCATATTCGAGTATCTTTTGATTCTTCTACACGATTATAATAATCATTTATTCGCTCGTTTTAGAGTCGAAAATGATTGATTTGTCGTGAGAAAATGCTACCCTAGTCGCGACTCTTCTGAACGAGTCCCTTATGACTCGAGTTTTTGACTCATTGTCGAAACTTTTTAGAGTCATTTTGTCATATTACTAGTCGCATGCGAGTGTTTTTTGCACTGTAATGTACCGACATTTCTAATTGTATTTTCATAAAATCAAACATGGAAAATAACATTTTGGTTATTTTTTATTACATTAATTAGCGTGTTATTTCCAGTTTACTTAAAATTCAAATTTAGAAAATGAATTTAAAAAAAAATCATTTTAAATTTGCATAACTTGTTTTTTTTTAAAGAAATGGCATGTTTTTAGAAAGAGGAAAATATAATATTTGAATCATTTTTTCATCGTAATACTGCGCTAAATTAATCTCTAAAATAATTCTAAAAACAGTCGAATTTCAAAAATTTGTTTTCTGTACTTTTTGTTTTTTAAACAATCGTTTTCTTTGCGTTTGTTGGAATTATATTCGAGTATCTTTTCACAACAACACACCCCAGTCATCTTGGGTAGTCTTAAAAGACTCACTTTGATGATTTTTGTAAAAACAATCTTCTAAATGCTAACTGGGCTCAGTATCAAAGTGTTAAAATAGAAAATAGCAATTTAGTTAAATAACCCTAGTGGTTTTGCTGGCATATTTGCACTCTTTAGTTGAAGGTCTTAATGACCTGCTGTCTAAATCCAACAGGGAAGTTCTCCTCAGCCAGATACAAGAGAATGCAAACAGAAAATATATCCGTATATAATGGAATTTTTGTCATAGACTGTATGCTATTATACACCTATTTTAATTGAAGAAATGATCGGTCTCTATACAGAAAGAGACAGTGATATGTGGTAGATTATCTTTGCTTTCTAACGATTGGCATTGCTGACAAACTTCAACGAGGTAGACAACTCCTTGAATCATGCGTGAATTTAATTTAACAATTTAATTTCAGAAAAGTAAAAGTTGATAATAAAATGAATAATTATTGTAGTATATTGATCTTTTTATTTTTTTTATTATTATTTTATTTCACAAGTACTTTCGTTTAAAAACCATACATGGGAGTAGGTAATTAAATGCACTAATAAATGGACGATTTCGTTAGCATTAAATGAAAAATTATGCTAATAATTTTTTTTGCATTACCATTACTTTTACTTATGGTAATGCTTTTTATTGAAAAGCTTTAATTGATAATTAGCTAAAAAATAAAAAATGACTACAGGATTACAAATCATTATCATTAATGAAGTTATTCCTTATCTTTTTACACTTAACAAATATCTTAAAGTATAATATAGCATTATTTTAAAATGGCATATTACCAGTTTTTGGAAATATTTATTTAAAAACGGTCTCAGGAAAAATGAGACATTATGGCAACATTATTATTTTTGTGTATGTAATAAGATCTGCTAGCTATCTCACTTAAAATTAATAAATTATTAAGACTTCTTTATGTAGATCTATCTACAAGAGTGTTAAGATTTATTACTTTATTCATAGTTTTTTTTTTTGAGTTTCTGCGATCAAACATTTGTATTTCATAAGAAAAATTATTTTTGATTCAATTACAATAATAATAATTAAAATATAATTAAACGATTATATTAGAATTAAGTTAAAATAAAATCATTAACTTTTAAAATCATTAACATTAAATTTTACTAAAATTTCGTTCATTGCCATTATTGCAAACGATGCCAATGAATTTTCACTGGTAGTGAAAAAATTCCAAGTATAATAAAAATTATTTTTTTATTGTTATTATTTTTCCACACCATTGGCTGACATTAACAAGAAACGAAAAATTTGATATAAATATTTTTATTTCCTGTTTCCTGATTATACCACCCAATAGTGTGGCGAAAGTATAAAATAAAAACAAAAATTTGTGATTTTTATACCAAATAAGCACAAGGTTAAAACATGGAGTTATTTAATAAAATGCATATTATTAAAATGTTTCATCTTTTATAACGTACATATGTTCGTTGCAGATGTTACTTAACATCATAATACTGTGGCGCCCTGAGGTTTTTTCGGTTTTTTTTATCAAGAAAATTTTTATGATTTGTTTATTGAAGCATTTAATTTTTGAATTAAAATTGCTAATTTATTTTTAATGATTTCTCATTAATGAACGCAAACAAAATCCAGTATAATTTGTCAGAGAGAATGTGACGTGGGCGTGGCACTTTCCATACAAAGTAAATATTTATCACTGCGTTACTTGGTAGCTGTAATAGGTAGCAGGGTCCTTAGGCTCTTATAATGGTGAATAATCATTAAAGAAGCGGGAAAGATTGTAAGAGTAGATGTGGTACCATTATTCTTTGGGGTAGCGAAGAACGCCGGGAACAGCTAGTGAATAGAATATTAAATAAGAATTTCACAATTTTACAGGCTAAATATAGTTTAAGCTACAATACGGCGTAAACTTTTTCTTGCCTGGGTTTTTTTTTCTTAACACTAACTTTCTAATAGTATAAAGTAGCAAGTCTTCAAAGTCTTAAGAAATAACAATAATATTGTAACAATCTTTATTAAATTTAATTATCTTTTTAAATAAAGTTTAAAAACTTTCGTTTAAATATATTTAATATCTAATGGTATTGTTTACTTTTCCCATTTCCTTTCTTTTGTCGATTTTCAATTACAATTACTACTCATGCCGGTGGTTAGTTCCAAAAAGAACAACTATTATTGCTACGAAGTTTGTAAAAGTCATAAGAAATTATTTTATGAGGTTTTAATTAAGTTAAAAGCGGCAATTGCCATTGCAAGATGCCAATCGACGAATATTGAATTGTAGCGATGCAGAAAACTGAAAAGTTAAGTGGAAGAAACATTAAATATTTTTTTCTAAAAGAAAAACACTTTTAAGAAACTAAATTTGCGGGGTAGAATTTTATTTTATCGTTGTCTGGTAAAGAAGCAAAATATTTTTTTTTATTTTTAAAGCAATTGTGTAAACATCAAATGAGTGTACAGTCTGCCTAAAGTAAATTAGTAGAATTTATCTCTTAATTTTTGAATTGAAAATGAAGTTGCTTCTTTAAATTATTTACAAAAAAAGAAGGTTGGCAACATAAATTTAACAGGTTATTAAAAGAATTTTTCACCACAAAAATTAAAAAAAAGGATAACTTCTTGATCCTCTTTTCTTTTGAACTTTATGGTCTAGTATTTACTAAACATGCATTATTATTACAAACGCAGCCATCCACGCCACATTACTGTGTTACTTCGGCTAGACATGAACTTTACTCGATGCCTTGTTTTGTAACCTTAACCATCCCCAGACAACTTCACAACGCCTTTATCCAAGCCAGTCATCTCCTTTTAATCCAATAGCCACAACACACGTCTGCCATACACTGTTGTTATGCTGTTACACTTCCCTGCGCTAATCGCTACTGCTCTTACTTTTTATTATAAATGGCTTCTTGACAACTATCTGTTACTTTTATATTAAATTAGACATCTCCACTAAATTATCTGTGGCGGGTTCACACAATAATTATCTTTGCTTTGTACTGCTGCTTCTTAATTTTTAATTGCTTTATAACAATTATTATTTTCCGTTATAGGCATGTCCGAAGGCGGGATCGAACCCACGATCTTCTGTTTTACAGCATGCATCTCTACCAACGCAACCATTGAAGTTGCTGAGCTTTTGTTCGCTAATTGTGGTACTATTCTATACACACCATTAGTTGAGTTACCTTATTCACCACGCTCATACGGATAACAACAACAGGCCAGATCTTATATTCGTAACAATATACTGATTTCTTATGCATAGCAAAGTCGATTGAGTGATGCCCGTCTATACGTTCGTATTTGGGTTGAAATCTACTTTGCAAAGGCACTGGATGAGCTAAAGAATATTTAAATACGCCAATCGATCAGACATAGTTTGAAAAATTTTGCTCTTAAAATCATCAGTCCGTGCACTTCGAGCCAGCGAACAAAGAACCACGTCTGTCTCTAATTTTTGCTTCAATCAAAAAACATAAATGGGCGATAGAGAATTAAAAAAAAAGAAAAAAAAACTTCAAGTGAGAAAATTGCCGCTCACCCATATTTTTGAGTTATGGGTCGAGTTAACCTTCTCATGGAAAAGTTAGATTGTGCATCATATTTTTTAGATATCTATATAATTTAAAAGCTTTTGTGAAGACCCTTCAGGTAATGTTTAACTTTTTTGAAAATGCAAAACCCATTAAGAGCTGATGACGTTTTTATGTAAAATTATATAAGGTACTTAATGTTTTTCATATTTGTTAATTTTCTGACAGTCTAATAATTTTTTTTTTATTGTAGTTACTTCACTAGCATAATGTTTAAAGAGATCAAAATTCTTTAAAAATCTATAAGCTTAAGAGCGCCAAATGACTCTCTTGTTTCTTGATTATAGAAATTTGAACATTCACCTCCATTTCATCGTCCTGATATGGGTACCAATTTTACGGTGCTCAATTATTTTAGCAAATCTATACTTATCATATGAAAGAAATTACTTTTTTACAAGCTGAGCAAATTGGAATTTTTTGCACCATGATTCTTTGCTTTTGCCATGATTCAAGCAGAGATAGTCTGCTCGATATCGGAACATAAATGATAAAAATATCTGTCTCCGATTTCTGTAATTTTAGAGAAAAATTTTTCACATATAAATATAATAATAATCTTGTAAAAATGAAAAAGCTAATTTTTAACTCTAGTTTACTCTGTGTAAAACAAGAGGATTATATTTATCAATGTCAAGAATTTTCTCAATTAAGTTACAAAAACCTGGTAGAGATTTCAACATGACATTATCAAATTCTTTAATATCGAGTGTCTCTTTTCTCTAATTAAAGTTATGCATGCAATTTTTAAAGTCATCTTGTCATACATAACGTAAGCTAAAGTAATTTAGGAAAGTTTTTATTTATTTATATAATAAAAAATATTGTTAACCCCAGATCAGCCTGTATAAAACAATACGTTATAATATTCACATTTGAAAAATAGCAACTTTTAAATATTTTTACAACAAACAAACAATAAAAAAGAAGACAATAAAAATATGTAGTTAGCTAAAATGCAAAAAGGTGTAACTAACAAAAATATCTCGTTTCACACGAGCAGCAAATACTTATTAAAACGAAAATTAAAAATATTTTTAATGAAGCTTTGATTTACATGCACTTTAAGTACTTTAACTTCTTTTTCGAGCAAAAAAAATTCTTTTATTATTTTAAGAGTTGTTGTTAGTTTTTGTCTTTGCGGCTTCTGTATTCTTGAAACACAAAAAGATGGATCTAAACAAATTGAGAGCATGTAGGTGTTGCCATTTTTTAAATGCCATGTAATTGGGAAGGTGCAACAAGTGTGAATCTGTTTTCTATTACTTTGTACAAGCTCCTCGTAATCTTCAGTTAAATTTGTTTTGAAGTAAATGATTCCAGTTGGATCGTGTTCGAAAGTACAGATCATATTGACAGTGGGATATCTAGTCTTTTTATCTAAAATTAAAAAATGTTTTAAATGTATAAAGTTTTTGGACCACGTTTACAGATTTAAAATTTTTTAAGGGTGATTGTGGTGTAATAGAAGCATAAAGCTTAGAAAAGGATTTATAATCTTGAAAGTAATTATGATTTAAATGATGCATTTTGAAAGGCTGACGGCTTCTCCGCGCAATAATTGTTGCAAATGTCGATGATACCAGATTTTCCTCTATTTCATCCCAAACATAATTATCGGAGTCATGATTGATAATATTATAAATTGTGGAAATATAAACTTGTTATTTTATTAAATAATAAATGGCGTTGACATTCGATTGCGGTATAAGCTTTACTGCTTGCATATCCATGCAAAATATTAGAATACAGATTTAGCGCTTTCATAATTGTTTTCTTTACTCTTTTTGTTAATAAAAGCGTAATTTTTGATAGCAGAAATGTAACGTCTTTTAAGACATGTAGTTTAATAAAATTAATAATAACTAATAAAAAACTCGATTTTGCATTTTTTGTTTTGTATTTTAGCATTTTAGAACAGAATTTTGTGCAGAACTTTTTTATGTTTAAGTTGGTTCTCGTAGAATTAATTAATTAAATTAAATTAATTTTTTAGGATATATAACTTCTTAGTTTTTAGTGAGAACGAATTAAAAATTAGTCCTTCTGTTACGCCTTAATTAGCAAAATCGTCATCGTATCCAGTTGTATCTTTTACTGTTGTCCCATCCGCTTTAACTTACGTTATACTGGCATAAAGTAAAGGAGATAATATAAAATAATTTACGTTCGATACGATTTTCAAATGGACAAGTAAAAAAAAACGAACAAAAAAAAAATCTCAACCACTGGCTCGAAAAAAAAAGAAAGGAATAATTAAAGATCAAAATATCTTCCATATTTAAGCACAATCTTGAATGTCTATGTGAAATTAAAAAACCAAGGTAAAGAGACGTACAAACACTATTTCTGAGATTCATTGTTGCGGCCAATTAAAAAAATGTATTTAAAGTAATCAGGAAAATATCAGACAGAAAAAAAAATGAATAAAAGAATGCTGTAGGTGTTCAACAAGCGTCCTACGAAGCAATTAAACTGACTGTCACTAAAAAATGACACCACCACCGAAAGAAAAACAATGTTCTGGTCTATAATTTTCAATAGCGCGAGTTGTGGTACGTTGCGGCAGATATCTGATGTAGCTAGTCTGTTTTAATTTAAAAATTTTTTCTTTCTTGTGATTCCATGTGATACCATGCACAAAAATTTCTAAACCTGATTTGCAATAGCATAGAAAAATATTAAAATTAATTTTGCGTTGTTAGATTTTTGAAATTATCATGAACTATTTTTTACCTTATAACTTAAAAGAGAAGAACTAAGACAACAATAATAACAACAAAAAAAAGCAAACTTTTTTGATAGCTCGCTTAAAGATTTTTTATTTCAAAAAAACTTATTTTTAAACCCATACGAGCAGAGAAGAATAGTACGGAAGGAGCTTAGGTCTTGCAATTATTTTTATAAAAATCTGTTAAGAAGGACTAAGCTTTAGATGCTATTAAAAGTGCCAATGAAACCAGAGGTGCTCTTAGTTTATATTTTGTGTGAATATTTGGCCCTTCCTGCTATAAAAAAGATGTCTAAAGGCTGGTACTTACTGAATATATGAACATCGTATAAAGAGCAGTCTTAGAAAAAATATTTTTTATTATTAATACGATAGGATTTCAGCAAAATATCACTAGCGCGAAATGTAACCATGATGATACTGTTATAAAAATGAAATTTGTAGTCCATTTAAAATGTAAAATTGCTATGAAAAAGCAGAGGTGAGTGATTAGCAACTATAGCAATTTTTTTTAATGAGAAGATTAGGAGTTTAGAGTTCATTTCCCATCATCATAATAGGGAGAAGAAAATAATTGTTGTTGAGTAGCAGCGACGAATTCTCAAAATTAAAAAGAAATATTTTTGTCTGCGATGATGATGACGTTTTGAATGGCAAAACGAGGAAAACACGCTTCAAAGGAACCAACATAAAAACAGTGTCTGATTTTTGTAGCAAAACTGGTTATAATGCTCTGGCTAGTAAAAAAAGAGATCGTGAAGTTGAGTCTTTGAAGGGAACTGCGGTGTTTAGAACAGCGTAATTGTTCAGCCTGAAAAATTAAATAAAATTAATTACATTAAAAATAACTGAAAATTTAAGAACAATTCTATTAAATTAAAAAAAAGTCGACAAACAATCGACGAAACGTCGGGTGAAATTTGTAATTAAAACTGTTTTTAATTACCTTAAATCTGTAGGCGCAATTAGCTTAAGCAGGAAGCATCTTTTTTACGAAAATTTAAGTTGTTTTATTAATAAAATATGAAATTACCCAGCAATAAATTAGACATTACCATAAAAAGTACTTGCCACATAATGACTTACATTTGTGATTGCCATATTTTGTTACTCGCTTACAAAACACATTACTTTTGTTCCCAAAAAAGGAAGTAGTGATGGAACTAGTTCCTTAAAATACGTACTAATTTTTTTCATTAATTCCCTCAATAATTAATGTAATCGATTCTCAGTAATTGATTATAAAAGTCTCACGCCTTGTTAAAATCATTAAGTTGGCAATCTAGTTGGGAAGTACTTCTGCCAAAAATGCTTAATTCCACACTCGATTACCTTTTCAAAAATTGTTTGCTGGGTAGTTAAACTTACTTTTGAAAAGAAAGTTAAGGTAGATAATCTATCATTTGATTTGACTAATTTTTCCTTTTTTTATAAAGGTATGCAGACTTGAAGAAATTTTGCAAACTTTAGATCTAAAAAAGTTTGGAATTGAAGAAGTTTGATCAATTTTAGTTTATTTACATACTTGATAAAAAAGAATTAAGAGTGACATATTGTCAAAATATTATCTATTTAAAATTAAAGTCATCAAAGTTGGCGTTAATTTTTTTTATTATTAATATCTATAAAGAAAGAACTAGAGGTTTTGTCTTAAGTTCATTTGTAATTTCTAAAAACCTGTTTTGAGAAAGAAAAATTATTTTACAAATGTATGCGGACGTTTTCTAAAGAAAACAAGAAAAACTAGACACCAGCAGAATGTAATGCTGCATTTTTTGGATCGCTGCATTTTTCATCAGCATATTTCGCGTCTATCTGCCGGTACTATAAAACAGAAGATCATGAAGTCGAGCTCTCCTTGGGACATGAGTACAAATGAAAAATAATAATTGAATAAGACAATTTGAAATTAAGAAGCAGCAGTACAAACTTTCCGAGAAGCAAAAGAGAATTATTGTCTGAAGCTGTGGCAAATAATTTAGTGGAGACGTCTAATTTAATATAAGATTAACAGATAATTGTCAGCAGCCCTTTATATTAAAACGTAAAATGGTAGCGGTTAGCGCAGGGAAGTGTAACAGCATAACAACAGTGTATGGCAGACGTGTGTTGTGGCTATTGGATTAAAGAGGATGACTGGCTTGGATAAAAGCAGTAGTGGAGATGTCTGTGGATGGTTAAGTTTACTAAGCAAGGCATCGAGTAGTTCATGTCTCGCCGGAGTAACACAGTAGTGTAGCGTGGATGGCTGGGTTTGTAATAATAATGCATTTTTAGTAAATACGGGACCATAGGATTCACAATACCGTAGGATCAAGAAGTATAGCCAGATAAAGCCACGAAGTAAAAATATAGAATTTATAATGAGCCACAGTGGTATTTGCAATCAAAGGAATCCATTCGTTTGTTCTAAAAGGGAAAAACGTAACAATATCAATAATTGTTTGGTTAGATGAAGTCCGCACAAACCAACGTATTTCTTTATTGTTCTTTTTCCTTTTGTACATTTGTGTTTGCTTTGTACCAACCATCTACTGGTCACGAATGCAACCTTTATTTTTAATAATTCAAATTTGTTTCCTCATAATATTATAGATATTAGACCTCGCATAACCAAATTAATATTAATTAAATTAGTTGGTTATATATATATATATATATATATATATATATATATATATATATATGATGTTTACAATGTTTTTTTGTGTTCTTTGGAAAATATTCGCATACATTTATAAAATAATTATTCTTTCTAAAAAGGTTTTTAGAAATTAAAAAATGAATTTAAGCCAAAAAAAATAAATTTCAATTTATTTATAACATCCAGAGTTCAACTCCTAATTTGATAAGCAAACTAAAGAAACAAATTTAGATTTACATTCCTCAGCTTTTGAAATAAAGATGACGAAAAATCATTTAACCACATTAAATTAAAATATATTATTGTTTGTTTTTTTCAGAATTCATTGAAACTTTTTACCTTATTGTTTTATTTTTATATGGAAGATATTTCAAATAAAAACTAACTAAATTTTGTAAGTAATTCAACTATTTATTTTATTTAAATTGACTAAATTGTCACCATATTTACCGCCTGTTTGGTAACGAACTAAGGAAAATACTTCAATGTAAATAATTTTCTAAAATTATACTCGTATTTTAGTTTTAACATTATGTTTTTTATTTATTTTATTAGTATTCTTTCAAGAAACATAATATGCTTTTTCATTATACTCACACTCAAGTTGTAAGTGTAATATAACGAATCAATATTTAAGCATGCTTGAGACAATTTAAATTCCCTGTCGTTAGAAAACAAACATGCTGTGCCATCAAAAGACTTTAAGAGCATTAACATTTAATTAAAATAGATAAAATAATTGAACATGTTTTTATCTAACATCTCTTAAGGACATCATGTTCTTATTATGTTTGAAATACTTTACCCAAGGGAAGTTGATTTCTTTCTATTCAAATTGAAACATATTTTTTTAAGTAGAAAAAACTTTTAATTAATTTGTAGCTTGAAACAATTATCAAGAACAAAATTAATTAAGAAACCGGAAAGTAAAGTTCAATAAATACACAAAATTACAATGTTACAAAAGTTTTAAAAGTTTTTCGGAATAATTTATCTCTTACTCTGCAAAACAATTTTCACAAAATTTCTTTGCTTCCTTAAACAACATTTAATGTCTTATTTTTTTAGCAGTAAAATAATTTGCATGATGGAAAAACGTGCTGTTTTTTCATTTGTTGAAATAGAAAGCCAAACAATATAATACAAACAAACTTTTTAAAATTCTCAATTATTTTCTATTCTAATTATTTTCTGCTTAATATTATTTCAGTTTATTCGCTACAAATAGCTATTGCAGCATTTTAACATAAAAGTTTGAAAATATTGCTCTTAATTTATTAGAGTTTAAATGTTTTATCATCTGACAGCCTTAAGTCAATAATTTAAATTTAGGTCTGCTGTCAAAATTATAGTACCAATTGTAGTAACAGCAGTGGCGAAGACCATAAATTACATCAGTACGGTTTATAATGGGTGTCCCAAAAGCCCTGAAAAATAAGCCCTGAAAAATTTTAATTAAAAAGAAAAAAATATTTTCCTGAGTTTTTACGGAATTCGAAAATAAAGAGTCTACGATGGTGGCATGACATAATGTCCAAGGACATAATACCATAGACTTTATGTCACACTCAAAAGTGACAAAAGCCATAGTGTAACTTTTAAAAGTGTCATAATGTCCGCACTTAAAACAACAACGTTTTCGCTTACCAAAGATTTTCTGCATATATATATTTTATTTTTACCAGCCAACTATCGATATGTATGTTTTTTTTTTGTATTTTAGTTGCTAAAGTTATCATTTTATTAATTGTGAAACACTATAAATATTTATTATTCGGTAGTTTTTGTTAAAAATTTACTTCGAACTACTACAATTTATAAAAACAATAAAAAACAAATAAAAACCATTAAATGACTTTTACATAAAAAATTGTAGAAACAAAACATAAAATTTTAAAGGATAATTGTTAATGTGTTTGCTGAAAGCAAGATAAAAAATATTAAAAAATATTTAAAATACTGATAAAGTGGTAAAGTATAATTTTTATAGTGCAGTTGAACGTAGAGTGTTTTTGTAAGCCCGATAGAGCTTTAATTTATAAAAAAAAACTGAAAATATTAAATTTTAATAAAAGGTTTTTTAAAGCCAAATAGAACTGTAAATTGTAAAAAACACAAAAAATTAAATTTAGTTGAATTGTGATCATTTGTTAACAAAGAGGACCTCAAGCCGGACCTTAAGATTAACAAACAACTTATTTATAAAAAGTAAATTTTAATGAAGAATTATTTTTTATATGAAAGATCAGAATATGTCATTAATATTTTTAAAAACGATTTATAGCATATGGCCACCGCGGCTGCTCATTGCGAAGCGCATTTTTGACTCCAATTTTAGGTCACTTTTTCAAGTACTGCTGGCCGTATGCCACCAATAACACAAACAATATTGGCCTCCAAAACGTAAATTGTGAATTCACGAGGCCCCACAATAAATATTCGAGATGTTTTAAATCGCACAACCTTGGAGGCCAATTGACAGGTCCATTTCTTGAAATCAACTTATCGCCAAATTTTAGTTTCAATAACTCGATTGCTGCGGCCATCTTGTTGAAAGCATATTTCTTCCGGATCAATTTCATCCATATCTCTAAGCAATAAATCATTAATCATGGTGCGCTAACGATCTCGATTGACCGTAACGTGAGCTCCGGCCTCATTTTTTAAGAAATAAGGTTCGATGATGCCACCAGCTTGTGAACCACCTCAAACAGTGCAGTTTTCTCTATGCATTGGAGTCTTAAGGGTATGTTGTGTTTTGGCCTCACGAGATATGCGGCAATTTTGCTGATTAACAAACCCGTTAAGCCAAAAATGAGCCTCATCGCTAAACACAATTTGGCGATAAAATAACGGGTAAGTTACTAACTGCTCTAGAGCACTAGAGCTCTAGTGTTGTTCAAGCGTGAGTCTATTCATAATGATTTGCGAGAGTTTACTTAAAATAATAAGAAAATATTTTTCATCATTTTTAGTGTTATTTTTTATAACTTAAAGTTCTATGGAGCTTAAGGAAATACCTGATACAAAAAAATTACCAATACTAAAAAGATCAATGCAACAATTCTTGACAAAGCATGCCCAAAATTGTTTGTCCACTTTATAGAAGATGATAAATTGTCTGTCACGAATAAGACGAATATTTTTCGCTTTCAAAGCATCTATTGTTATTAAGACATTAGTTGTTTAACAGCATATATATACCAGTGACCTTTATGGCCCCATAGGAAATCATCGAAAATTTTTAGGCCACACAATTTTGAAGACAAGAAATCAATAACTCTGCAGCTGCAATCTTCGTAACACATATAGCGCTATCCTGCCGATGGAATAAATGTCAACCAAATATTTAAGCAAACAAATCATTGACATAAAGTAGAAACAATTGCCATCAACCATAAAGGGAGCGCCAGCTTTATTTTTGTTGAAATAAGGTCTAACGCTAATCCAAACGTGTGAAGCGCACCAAATATTCTGTGGGCTCTTATTTAGATTGCGATTACTTAATTTAAGGTAATTTTATATATTAAAAAATCCGATGAGCCAAACATGAGCCTTATCGCTAAACGCAAATTGGAGATGAAACAATGAATCAGTTATCAATTGCCTTAGAGCAAAGTCAGCGAAAGGACGCTGCATATGATTTATTTCTAGCATCAGGTAGGTCTAATACAGATGCAGTCCAAGATGTTTGTGCAAATTTTTCTACGTAATGTTTGCACAGATCCCAAATTTCCTTGAACGTAGACGAGTCACTAAATGTCATTTTGTTTCACACTTTCGTTTAGAGTGGCTGTATTCTTTGGAAAACGCCCATTCCTTCGATGTGTTGGTTGTATTGCGCAATGAAGAGATAATGAGTTGTAAAATCTATTCATAGTTTGGCTAAAAACTTTCTCGGGTAGACGATTATGAGCAGTAAGCATCACAAAGTGGCCATTCTATAAGTAGCTTAATCTGATGCCTTTTTTTTTCAAATTAAATCTGAATTGTTTGTAATAGCTGTTCAAGCGTCATTCAATTCATGATAAGAATTGATAGTATATTCTGATCATTAAAGTCAAATAGTAAGCGTGCTATAACCGTTCGTTTGACAGTTATTTCATTCGTTAATTCTATCGAGCCAAAAAAGACCCGATAATTCGAAAACATAAATCCTTATGGTGAAGAGTAGATAGAATTCGGAGCCACTGAATTACATTGTAGTTGAGTAAAGTCATGATTATTTCTTAAATCAATTAAGTTAAAGATATATTAGATTAACAGCGGTGAAATAAAGACTTTTTTTGAATATAAAGAGTAAAACCCAGAAACATTTGTCACAAAAATTAATGACCACTTATGCGCTTGAAAATTTTGTTTTTGGGTTGCTAAACAAATTGAGTCTTGTGAAAATAAATGCGAAAACACAATAATATTTTGTATTTAGTAATTTTTAACTTTTTTTTTTGGTTTTGCAAATTCACTGGACCCTTTTCAAAAAAAATTAACTCCCTTAAAAACTAATCATTTCCTGCATTTACTTAATGTACTAAACAGATAATTTTTTCATGCACTTAATGAATTTAATTGAGTCTTAATTAGATTTGCTTTAACAAAGTGAAACTTTTCAAATTAAATGAAATTTAAAACAGTTTTATAATTTTTTTTTTTCAAAATTTACACTGCAGTCAGCGTAGAAATAATATAATTAACAACAAATTCAGTCGGTGTTATTTTTGAAAGGAATATTTTTTAAGTATTTAATAAAATATTAAATGAATAAAAATATCCACGAATTTTGAAATATATATTTTAAACATGGAAATTTTCAATTTAAACATAACATTTCAATATGATCTAAATGTACATAATATTTATGTAGGTGTTTATTGATGTTTGCTTTACTGAAAATAACACAGTTTATTTTATTAACATCTTAAAATTTTTAACACGCCAAAAGCTATAAATTAAATTCCACTTTCTTACGTTGCACACTATTTTCAACTTTTTCTTGAAACCCAATCAGACCAAAACCAATTAAATGCGAATATAAAACTTTTAAAAACTCAAGTTTTTATAAGCTTTAAAAATAAACAAATAATATTCAATGTTAAAGTTCTACATTTTTTATGAATCAATGAATTTTACAAAAATATATTCAAATTTCAGTTTGTTCTCACAATATAAAAAATATCATTGATTTACATAAATTTAACTTTTAATAGAATGAAAGGGTATTTGTATAAGTTGTCAGATAAAATAAAATAAAAGATGAAATTAAACCACGCGAATTTTTTATTATATTAATTAATTTTTTAAATATTATCAAAGCACATCTCATCCTCTTTCAACTGTATAAAAAAGCCGGAAAAAAGTCACCCGTATACAGTGGAGAGAGAAAAATAGAATTACTGTTTGTTATTGTTGTTTTTTGCTTTAACTATGATTTTTGTCTTTGCTTTGTTGTTTGGACAAAAATCTTTAGTTTATTTAAAATGTTTGTTAGAAGTTTCCTGAAGAGTTAAGCAAGCGGTAACGAAATGGCCATCGAGACGTGCTTTGAACCTCATTTATAAATATCGGTGATTTAAATAACTAATCGGGAAAATAGAAAAATAGTAATTTTCTATATTCTATATAATTTCACTAGTTATGAAGAACATGTGTACTTTTGAGGAGTCTTATTTTTTGTTCTTTTTTAAAAAATTCTTGTATATTGTGTCAGTATTTTAATTTATGCTATAGAAAATGCAATCATTTTCCAATGAATGTTCTTTAAATGAATTCAATTTCATTCCTATTGTTTTGATTAATTAATTTAAAATTTTATAATAATAATGGCTTTTTATAGCTACTTTTGTTAAAAAAAAAAACTTGTTACTAAAATAATATTTTTCCTCACAAAGTAAGAAATTATTTCCATTGGAAAAATTGTGTAATTTAAATCAACTTTGAAGAGAAAACTAATATTAAGATTGAAATAGTTTATATTATATAGAAATTCTTTTTATAGTTTTTAGTTATCATTTGAAAAAACAATATTATGACTATTGAAATGCATCACAATGATGTACTTGAAATGGGTTATTTTTTTAATAATTGTTTTTTGAATAATTAAAAAAATTGTTGCGTGAATTGTAAGCCCAGATAATGTGACACGTAATATCAAATCGTTAAAAGGATAAGTATAGAGACATGTTGAACATAAAGTCGTATCTAAAATATAAAGCTTTCAAAATTGTTTCCCTTGAGACATATTAACACATGGCATGAATCACAAAACGTCATGTATTAAACACAAGTAAAAGCCAAGCAGCCAAACATTCACCCTTTTTATGTAATAGGTTTTCGATTTCATGTCCATGAACAAAAGAAAGATTGAAAATCCATCCAAATCAAATTAAACAATTTAATGTACTCACAAAGTTACTATGAGTGATTATAAAACCAAATAAAAAAAAAATCATGAATAATTGACGTTCATCTATATCAACATATACACACATATCCCTACACACCTACACACTTTTAAAATTTGAGACACAAATGGAAAAACGTTTGATTTGATAGGGAGGGTCTTTTGAAAACGTTGCATAAACTAGGAAATAAATAACAAATTAAGTTCAGAATTTTGGAACGTACAGTGGTAAAAATAGTGTTTGCATAAAAAAAAAATATTGTTACGAAAATAAGATCTGGCAACCCCTGTGTTGTTGTCCGTATAAGCGTGGTGAATAAGTCACTTCCACTAAATGGTGTGTGTATAGAATAATACCACAATAAGCTAACATAAGCTGAGCAACCTCAATGGCTGCGTTGGAAGAGGTGCTTGCTGTAATAAAGAAGATCGCGAGTTCGAGCCTGACTTCGGACATGCGTACAACGAAAAATAATAATTGTTATATTGCAATTAAAAATTAAGAATCAGCAGTGCAAACTTTCCGAGAGGCCAGAGACAATTATTGTTTGAAGCCATGTCAGATAATTAGTGAAGACGTCTAATTTAATATAAGAGTAGTAGTAATTGTCAAGGTGACCTTTATAATAAAAAGTAAGAACGGTAGCGGTTAACGCATGGAAGTGTAACAGCATAACAACAGTGTATGGCAGACGTTTGTTGTGGCTATTAGATAAAGGGGGTGACTGGCTTTGTTAAAAGGCGTAGTGGAGTTGTCTGTGGATGGTAAAAATTACTAAACAAGGCAACGAGTAGTTTGTGTCTAGCCGGAGTAACACAATTGTGTAGCGTAGATGGCTGCATTTGTAATAATAGCGCATGTTTAGTAAATACGGGACCATAGGATTCACAAGTCCGAAGGATCAAGAAGTATAGCCAGATAGAGCCACAAAATAAGAATACAGAATATGTAATGAGCCACAGTGGTATTTGCAATCAAAAGTATCTGTACGTTTATCTAAAAAGGCAAAAACGTAACAATATATTTAAATTGCAATAATTAAGTTAAAAGCTTTGATAAAATAAGATTTGATATATTTAAATCCCTGATTAGTTTCTCTTTTTAACATATGCTAAATTCTAAATTTATAATTTATTTGACTTTAATTGCTTTAACATTGTATAAGAGACAGTCAAATTATATATACAAAACACCTGGAATTTGCATAAATTTATGTAAAACTTTTGATTGGATAATATAACTGAATATTATCATTTTATAAGTCGGACTGATTAATCACTCCTGGAGAAGATTGCAATGGCCAACGAATTTAACAGCAATATTTCTAGGATGCACTGGCCGCAATGGTCGGATAAGAAAATCAGATGCAAGCTTTCGAAGTGTGTCGGGTTTACCCATACTGTGTGTAAAAAATGTGAAGTAGCCTTATGCTTTACTAAAACCAAAAATTGTTTCAGAGACTTCTACCCTTCTTAATAATATAAGTTTTTACCACTAACCTCAGTGTTGCCTAAAAGCAACAAATATTTTTGTGTAAGTTTCGGCTACTCACCTCAATGTTGCCTAAAAGCAACACACCCTTTTTGTATCATTTTTTCCTTAAATAATAAAAATAAAAAAATGCGTCTATTTTCTTTTTATTATCGTCCGCTTTAGAAAAACTAAGATAACATTGTATAAGCCACAGTTAAAAATATATTTACAAAACACTTGGAATTTGAATAAATGTACTATGTAAAACTTTTGATTGTATAATATTACTGAATATTATCATCTTATAAGTCAGACTGATCACCCTTGGAGAAGATTACAGTGGCCAACGTATATAAAGGCTGTAATTGGAGATTATTTTACGTTTAAAAATTATGGCTTAGAATGCAATGCGGCTCTAATATTTCTAGTATTAACGGCTGGTTCCCATAACTACGTAAAAGATTAAACGTGTAGTATGCCAATATAATTCTTGAAAGAAAAAACCGACTTCAAACAGATTTTAGCTATCTATAACGATAACTATGGGGATGCACTTTAATTTCCAAAACCAAAATTTAGGAATACACGTTCTTTGTAAATTCCAACCGTCTGTCTGTAACGTTTCACAAATAAGACCATATACATCAAATTAAATAAACTATTGGGGCACCCTTCAATTAATTATTTTGGAAATTTATGCTTGTTCTTACTACAGTCATAGTAATCGGCATTTTGTCCAATATTCAAAAGTTTGTCTGCAACGGTTCAAGGGGGACACCCTTTAATTTCAAGATTCTCTCCTGTTAATTTTTGCTACTGGGACCTATATTTATACTCAGATTTCTTAAATTGTAGAGTAGTGCCCTTTAGGGTTCAAAGGATACGTGAAAAATGTGTATGTTCCAAGGAGACACCCTTCAACATTTAGAATTATGAAACGGGACCAATCTGTAAGCCTAGTCTTTTAAATAAAGAAAAAATTTCAAATCGGTTCAGAAATGACTGATATATGTAGGCGCAAATATAAAAGTAGCAATATTCAGTCGAATTGATAACCTCCTTCTTTTTTTGAAGTCGGTTAAATAAATTTCTTTGAAAAAAAAACCGACTTCAAAACTGACAAACTTTAACATGTTTTTTTATGACGACATTTTAGTTATTGGGATCTGTAGTAACAGCAGTCATTTTAAATTATAAGTAAGTTCATAATACCCTTTAATTTTTAAGATTATTAATTGTTAAAAAAAATTTTAAATCGGTGCAGAAATGGCTAAGTTTTTCGGCACAACCATAAAAAGACATTCAGATGAATTGATGTCATCCTTCTTTTTTAAAGTGGTTTAAACAATTAGCTTTTAGTTAATATGTAGAGATAGCTACTGCCGATACGCTTAACGACCTCAATACTAGTGAGTTCGGCTTTTATTATTAATATTATTGTACTTTTTAGATACACAATAGTAATATTTCACTTTGTTTAGGAGGTGAAATTAAAAAAAGTACAGCTTATTTTATCCACCGAGCACCCTTTCCATAAAGAAAAAAATAAACACTGAAATGCTGGTTCCTATAGCACATAAAGCAGTACATACTCAAAGAATTTAGATACAAAACTATTGTATTGACGTTACCTTTTATTAAAAATTTACGAAAACCAAATTGGTTTTGAAATTACAGAGACCATCACTCTCTAACACAATTCAACTCATACTTAGAAGAAGATAAAACGAGCTGAGCCATGTAAAATCATGAGGGAAAAAGAAAATCTATCATTGACGTACCTGACCAAATCTATCTTAGGTTATGGAAGTTTAAATTTTATTCAAAAGAGCTCATCTTAAAGTACTCCGGTTCTGACATGCACGGGGAGAAAACATCAAAAACTTTACTATAAATTCTTCGATACCTTTCTCTGCTGCACTGAGTTAATTTAGGAAGCGATGTGGCTACACGGTTTCAAATAATGAAATGATTTTAAACAAGAGGTATTCAGCTTCTTTTTGATATTTTTTAAATATTTTTCGAATAACAGTACGGCGGTCTTAAAAGCTAAAAAAGCAATCAGGTTGAAAATTTAACATCATTGTTTGAAATTATATTATTTTTTAACTCTCTCTCTCTCTATGCCTAACTCTCCGTGTTTACTTTTTCTAACTCTTAAGTGTCAACTTCTTAATACCTTGAATTTTTATAAGTTCAGAATGCAAAAACTTTAAGATTATTTTAGATTCGAAAATATTTTTCGCATCCTAAAAGAGAAAAATTGATTCAAAGACTGCTTTTGAATCACTGTGTTTAATCTTCATTAGAAGAAGTAAACAATAAAAATAATCAATATCATGATGATGATCATCAATTTAAAATAATAAAAAGAATTTTAGTATTTATTCTATCACCAAAATAAAGAAAAAAAAAAAAAAACAAATTTGCGTAAATTTCAATTACATTAAATTTCAATTGAAAAACTTTATAGTTTGTGGTTTCAAAGTATTTAGTAATAAAAATCAAATAATAAATATTTAAATGTAAAAAAAGTTATTTAAGAGTAACCAAGTGTATATAAAAATAGAGTATTTAAAATTTAATACCACTTACATTTATTTTTGTGGATTATTTTTTAAGTTTTAAGATAAGTTTTAACTGTGATAATTATTGTAGTAAATGTTAGAAGAAGAAAACAAATTAGAAAGTATGAAAATAAGAAGTGTCTGCTAATTGCTCGTATACTTCAAAAGACATGTTAAAATCACTTGCTATGCAATAATACCCCTTGATTTTTAACTTAATAATTTTTTAACTGAAATCTCATACTTTAAATAAAAGTTTGTTTAAGATAAACAAATACATAAAAAAAAATTATTTTGAAAAACTCTTAAAAATTATGCTTACGAGTATAAATAGAAATTCCACTTTTGATTTTAGCGTTTTTACCATTTGTTGCTGAATTGAACTCCTCTGAAAATCTAAACCAAATTTATTTTTTTCGTTTGTGAATAGAAAACTCTGAAAGAACGTAAAAAAATTTGAAAAAAAAAGTATTAGAAACTAAACATTGATTTGGTGGGTCTTTTTGATGAATGCGAAGAGCATAAATTAAAAAAAAGAGAAAACAGAATAAGAAAAAAAAAAAAATAAAATCTTATTTACAATATTTTAAATACACGCAACTTATTGAAAAAAAAAAAAAAACAAATCTGTAGCATGAACGAAAATTACCATAGATGAAAAAATTTTATGTATCCCCGAATATGTTATTTTATTTAAAAATTGTTTTTAAAAAAATGATAAAGAAAATTTCTTGTAAGTTTACATCAAAATGAAAGGAATCAAAAAAAGATTTGAAGAATTTTTTTCTAAAAATATTTTGTACTCTTGTACAAACAAATATAAAAAACGAAAGCTTTTCTTATATCTACAACTATATGTGTATTGTACAAACATCTATAAAAGAATGCTTTTGTGTACTATTTTTGTTTAGAAGAGATTTTTAAAGTATAAAAATTCAAAGCAGCATTGAATTTAATTTGATCTGCGCATTTTAAAATGTGTCTAAATTATTTGCTGAACACTTCAAATGATTGATTTGATTTTTATTTAAACATCTTGCAAGTTCTTCCCAAGAGTGCCTAATTCTATTATTATATTCCCCACAAAAAATTGTAAACGAGTATTTTGCACATAAAAAATTCTTTTGTTTAAGTGATTTTTTTTAAACTGAATTTGCGTAAATACGATTACGTAATTTGCTAAAGTACTTCTCATTTCGGTTTTAAAATGTTCAATTTTTTGTAACGTATTTAACTTTGAGGTTTGTTTTTGTAAAAGATTATAAAGGAGAATATAGAAGATATGTTGAATTTTTATATCATAATTGAAATGTTTTCTTAAAATATCGAATATATCCCGGTTGTGACCTAACTATTTGTAACATTCAAAAATGGTTCAGTGGTTCAAATGATTCAATAAAACATTTTAAAATTTCATATGAAAAATTCAAAAAGCATTTAGAAAGTCTTCTTAAAATATCGAAATATCGACAAAATATAAAATAACATACAATATTTTTATTTTAAAACTGACCTTGTGCTTGTTTACATAGAAAAGAAAACTAATTATTAAGATCAAAAAAGCAATAATATTTAAAATAAATTTTTTGAGTATTACTTTTAAATATTTTACATGTTCGATTTTCAAATGAACCGATAGATAAACAAGTTAGAGTGCTATATTCGTATCTTAAAAAATATGGTGCGCAATCGTCCTTTTCTATGAAAAGATCAGAGACGCCAATTTTTTCAGTTGATGTGTTGTTTCTTATTTTTTTAATTTTGAATCGCCTCATATAATTGTTTTTTTTTTTATTGGAGTTACTTCACTAATCTAGATTTGCTCCAAATGATTTGGAAAAGTTACAGGCAGGCGAAGTGTTTTGCCCGCTGCCTCGAAGAACATGGACCGATCTCGCTGATTTTCAATAGAAAAATTTTGGAAACTATGTTTGATCGATTGGCTCATCTAGGGCATTGGCAAAGTTGATTTCAACCCGATCACTGACGGACAGATTATTTCACAATTGTGCTTCAAACACAAAATTAAAGGTTTGTATGCTTACAATACATACACGCATATATATATATATTTTTTTTTTCATATTTTGCATTTTATTTTTAATTATTTATTTTGTAGGTAAATTTTTATTTTTTTACTTTCTCTTACAATAAAAAACAATTTCAAATTTAAGCTAACATAAAAACTACTAAACTGTCAAGAAGTAGAATAAAATATTTTTTAGCTTAAACATTATTCTGGTGCTTTTAACCATACTGCGATTAATATTAATATATTATGGTTGAATATTTTACATTATTTTAAATAAGTTATAAAACTTTGGTTGTTGTTAAAATATTTTAAGTTAAAACCAACTATGTTGTACTTTTTGTGCAGAGTAATCATATAATGGTTAAATATCAACAAAAACGTGTTTATCGCGGTTGAAGTATTGTTAAAAATAACTATAATTTGTTCCCTGCAACATTACAATGTTTAAAAGAACATATTATGTTTATTTCGACCATATCACAAACATGTTTTTTCTTTGCGTGTACACACACATAAATACTTATTTCTGCAAGTTTATCGGATGGCAAATGTTATTTTTGCACTCTTTATGAATACAAAAGCTACAAGAAAAAAGTTAGTAAAGTTTCCTTTCGAAATCTTTTGTTTTGCTAGGAATCTTCATTCTCTTTGCAGTATGATTTGTATAATAGTGTGAATGAGCCTTTAGTACCATTACAAACATCATATTTTTAACCAACTTAGTTTATAAATAAGAATACTAAGAATAACTCTTTATTAATCTGTATTATTTTAGTTAGAAGAAGTCCTCATTTAACTCAAAACTTTTTTCATTGTTTTCTTTAAGAGTTTTATGTTACACAAGTTGTCACTTTTAATTTCACTTGACAGTACATTTACATTTATAATTGAAATCTTCATGAAATATGAAATCTTGAACTTCACAATTTTTCCCCTTTATTTATTCGTTAAACATCTCTGACGAGTTTCTTATTTTAACTTTTATTTTTTGACAGTATTATTGCTGCTATTTCTATACACTCTTCAATGTATGTTTTCTGCAGTGTTGCCAGGGAGAGATATGAAACAGTAACAGTTTTCCTTAAAAAGTTCTTTTTAAAATTTTCCTCAAATAAATAGTAATTTAATCTAGTTTATATAAAACATAGTAAAAAGTTTTTTTCAATATTTCACGCAAAATAACAAGGCAATAAATTTAATTGCTAAACAAAAACAAAACGAAAATAGAAAAACTTATGAAAAGAGTTTTCATGATTAAAGTGTGATTTTTTAACCCTTTCGGGACGGAGTTTTATTTTGCAAACCAAATTATGTATGGTAAAATTTTTTTCATATTCTAAAAGGTATGATAAAAGTATTATGTTCTCCTTACTTAAAAATTTTAAATTCGTCCTTTTATCCTGGGACATATAATCCCAACAAGTGTTTTCATGGGGCATAAAATCACAATCAGTTTTCTCGAAGAGCGATTCGAAATTAAAAAGATAACTAAAATATAAATATTATTAGATTTAGATAAAAGTTTACATTTATTTTTAACAATTTAGGAATGCAATTAGGTATTTATTTGTGGAATGGCCCAAAACACATGTAACATAAGGCGTTGTCACAACCTGAGCATATCATCTTTGTTCGCTTTTCTGTGCCAAGTGAAGAACAGCGGACACAGCGACAACGCTTCTCTTGCTCTACTGGCAAGTGGTCTTCAATATTAATGCTATCCGTTTTTGGACGTTTGGCAGTTCTACCTCCCTGGCGGTTGCATTGAAAATAAAGAAAAAAGACAGTTTGAAAATTGCTGGGACGTATTATCCCAGTAGTCCCGAAAGGGTTAAGGAACCTTTGAACTTTTTTTTAACGATTGAGCTTCGATAGCATTAATTACTTTAATTTTTTTAAATATCATTATTAAAGCCAAATTAAACTTTTATTTGTTTAAAACTTCAACATAAAATTACTTACAATTTGTCTGTAATATAATCCGGTACTTCCTGAAGGAAACTAAAAGACAACTTTCTTCCAAATCGAGTTGTTGCTACTGAATAACTGAAGTTGCTAAAAACTTTCGCAAGTTTGAACAACTTTTGCAAGTTTGAACAACTTTCGCAAGTTTGAAAAGAATGCTTAGTTTTCGGCACAAAATGCAGCTCATATTATTTCACAGTTGGAAGAAATTCTTGAAAGAAACATTTGGCTATTTCTAAACATAAAGCAAGAAACATTTTTCATTAATGATTAGAGAAAAATTTCAGCAACATTATTTTTTGTTAATTGCAACTAATTTTTTATGTGGGATTTTGATTGCATTTGCAGGTAACTTTTGTTATTAAAATCCAATTGATATGTTAAGAAAGGTTAATATGTTAAGAGAGATTCTTGACTCCAATTAAGAAACAATTAGTTTTCAGTAATATTAATTTATTTCGTGTCTGTACCAAAAGTCACGAAAATTTGGCCAAATATAACAAAATTATACATACATGTTACGTGGAGCCTTTAAAAGTTACAAAAAATGTATAAATGTAACCAAACGGCAACACTGGTTTTCTTTTATGTTTTAGATAAACATATATGTTTTTTTGTTTTTTATACTTTACTGTATAATTTCGTCTATTTGATATTTTATTTTTTTTTTTTTTTTGATAGCACATATCTGTTGCTCTTCTTATCCTGTTAATGTTAAATACTTAAGTACCTTAAGAACGAAACTTTAAATTTTGTTGAGACTTCTACTGATGATTATTATACAAACTGCTAAAGTATTTTCATATCATGTTTTCTGTAGTTTCTTTTCTTCCTACTTCACTCTAGTTAGTAATTGAGTTTATTGTTTCCGTAGGGTTTTTACTAACACATACTGTACACACACATAAGTGCATTGTGTAAACGATGTTCGTATCCAGGCTCATGAATTCTACACATTAAAATACTTGTACACGCATCTAATACAAAACTAAAGAAAATAAATTGCAAAATAATATGTTTTCTTTTTTTATTTACTCTATTCAACGAATAAAGCTTAATATTATGTACAGTAATTTTCCTTAAGGTTGAATTAGTCTTAATGTTATAATATTGAAGGTTTTATATTTATGTACACTAAGGAGGGGTAAATAGGGATTATATATTTTTATCTTAGCAAGATGAATTTTTGGTAAATATATATTTTTTTTTAATTCTCAACGGAATTTTTTATAGTATTAAATGACGGATCACATTCTAGAGTTAATGGCCATCAATACATTAATGTAAAAAAAGTATTCTGTATTGTGTGCTTCACTGGAATAATGATTCCTTTTTTGAGGTACGCCAAAGTTGATTAGGTTTAAGGAAAACAGGTAATTAAATATTAATGAGAATAAAGTTGGCATTTTGTTTTAACTTCTACACTGAAGGAATAAAGGGTTTCTAAAATTGTGAACCACTGGTATCAAATAAAGAACGAATTGTGAACAATATTTCGTTAACTTTTGGTATCAAATCGAGTTTAATGCTTTATTAGAATAAGGACAAACGGCATAAAAACAACATATGTTAATATATCAAGAACAATCGGTATTAAAATCCTGAACCAATTGTATAAAAGTATCATAAGTTAACAAATTAAGAACGACCTGTTATTATGTTAAGAACGACCTAGTATCGAACCATTAAAGATATGGTACCAAAAAAAGAACAAAATTGATAAAAGTACCAAATGTTATCAAATCAAAAACGATGTGGTATTACATTAAGAATAGATTGGTATCTCGTAGCTTTATCAACCTGCTTTATTGTTTATTAGTCTTGCAAACAAAGTTTTGTGTAGGCGCGTGAGCTAAAATGGAGAACAATTTAATTTATTTGAATATGGATTAAAGTTTCTTATTAGAAAATTCTAATACGGCGGAGCTGACTAATGACGACAGAGACCTAAAGAGCTTCCTTACATCGATTGATATGGAATGCATTTTTGATTTATTAAAAAGTAAGTAAAAAAAAGGAAGAATAAAATGAAATAATTTACTATTTTTATATTTTTTATAAGCTGCCAATGTTACGTTTAGAAGTTTGCTGTATCTAAAAACAGAGGACTTAAAAGAAGCAACACCTCCATTCGGGCTCCGAGTAGAGTTTAGGGAGAAATTGTTTTTATGAAAAAAAGAGGTAATGTGTGCTCTATTACGCTTTGTATGGTTTTAATAAATTAACGCGGTTTCCTTATTATTTGTTTTAGTTTGGAACTGACGATGAGACCCTGCTAGTGCTATCTAAAGTGCAACAGTGGCTCACACAAAACAGCAGTCGAAATGAAAGTAGCACAATCTCTCCATCTTTCTCCATCAGCAGCAAAACACAGAGAAAGGTAAGGCACCTTGAGGGTTTGTAAATAAGTAAACTTCTGATGTAATAGCATATAATCGTTTAACAATATTTATTGCAGGATTTGAAATCATTATTAAACGAATCGTCAAATAATTTAATATTTAACCCTTTCGGGACTACTGGGATAATACGTCCCAGCAATTTTCAAACTGTCTTTTTTCTTTATTTTCAACGCAATCGCCAGGGAGGTAGAACTGCCAAACGTCCAAAAACGGATAGCATCAATATTGAAGACCACTTGCCAGTAGAGCAAGAGAAGCGTTGTCGCTGTGTCCGCTGTTCTTCACTTGGCATAGAAAAGCGAACAAAGATGATATGCTCAGATTGTAACAACGCCTTATGTTAAAAGTGTTTTGGGCCATTCCACAAATAAATACCTAATTACATTCCTAAAATCTTAAAAATAAATGTAAACTTTTATCTCAATCTAATAATATTTATATTTTAGTTATCTTTTTAATTTCGAATCGCTCTTCGAGAACACTGATTGTGATTTTATAACCGATGAAAACACTTGTTGGGATTATATGTCCCAGGATAAAAGGACGAATTTAAAATTTTTAAGTATGGAGAACATAATACTTTTATCATACCTTTTAGAATATGAAAAAAATTTTACCATACATAATTTGGTTCGCAAAATAAAACTCCGTCCCGAAAGGGTTAATTAATCACTTTATGTATTGTGTTGTGGTATTAATGAAGTTAGCTCCCTCAATAAGAACTTATATGTAAAACCGATTAAAGAATTTATAAGTCTCCCATTACATTTATACTCAATAATTAATTTAAAATCATATTTTAGAATAAGGTAAATTATAATAAATTTTTAGTAGCTTTAATTTATAAGTATGTAACTAAAGTGTAAAATTTATTTTAAATTTAATTTCATAAATAATATATTGAAATATAAATTTGATTGTGTTTAAATTGTATTTGGGACTTAATGGGTTATTTGCTTGTAGAAAAAATTATAACATGAGTATCGCAATAAAAACGATGCGTTAACAAAATGAGAACGGCCCGTTATCAAAATAAGAACGATTGTTAATAAAACAATACAGTTACGGTATCAGAAGTATGAACCTTGCGTTGTCACAGCAATAAGGATTGGTAACGAAATAAGAACAGTGTGTTAACATAAAAAGAACGGTCCGTTATCAAAGTAAGGACCGTTTGTTATCAAAGTAGGAACGACGTGTAAGAAATATGAGAACAGTGTGTTATCAAAGCAAGAACGGTTGGTTAAAGAGTGATATCTAGCTATTATTAAAATATTGATACCAACAATACAAATGGACTTAACTCACTATCGATACCAAATGGTATCAATTTCGGTAGTTTTATACCCCTTTTTTCCCTTAGTGTACAAAAAGTTCTAAAGAATTTTAAAACTCTGTAAAAGTATTAAGTATTTTTATTTAAAGAACAAAAAAACTCTATTTTGGGATAAAAAATAATATTATGCTAATAAGGTATACAATTTTATAGTAATAAAGTAGTCTATTGGGAGAAAGGTTTAAAAGTGTGTTAGCGGCTATTCAACTCGGGTTAAAAGGAATTAGTTGGCAAATATTTTTAATTTATGGCACTTATTGTAGTTAAAGACATATGCTGTCATATTCTTTAAAAATAAAATAACTTTGAAATGTGTTTTATGACAAAATTTATATATAAGTCTGTCCTAAAATACTTTTTAATCTATTTAAATATTTTATGTATATGGTAAATATATTTTATGTAAATATTAAGGAGCATTTAAGAATGTCCCAAACATTTGATATTTATTTTTACTCGTATAAGTATCTTACCAAGAGAAAAATACATTTTTAAAATAGCTTTTGTGTAAACTTAGGTTTTTTAATGCTTTAAAATATTATGGTTTAAGGGCGTGTGTGAAACTCTGCCAAAGTACCATGGTTAAGTAAAAATTTTCTATGGGAAGAATATTTTATATTACTGCTGTGTTTAATGATATTTCTGTTGGCAATATAAAATTTTGACGTTTTTATAAAAAAAAATGGAAAATTTTTTATTTTTAGAAATAAATACATAAAAAAATATTTTTCGCTATTTATTTCAATTCTTTTTAGAATGACATTGTCGCAATTATTGGATATTTAAATTTTTATGCAAACCTTTATTTCGATTTATATAAATTTATTTTCAAGAAATTCAATTTTTTTTTTACATTTTTACAAAAGTGTTAAAATATTTTGTATCAAAGATTTCTATGCTTTTGTCAAATATTCTACTAGCGCACAGGGCCAGTAAAATTTTATTTAACCGATAACTGTCAATATTTTAGTTTAAAAAGTGCTTTACTACCTGTACGACCTAAATTTAAAAAAATTTTAAAACAAAATATCGTTAAAATCCCACTGTTGAAAAAATATTTTTGAATAAATTTCATTTTTTTTTTCATTTCTAATTTTGTTGCAATATTTATTGAAATATTAGAATTGATAAAATTTTTAAAAATAGCAATATGGGTCTCATTTTAAAGCTTTTGAAGAAATATTTAAGGAAATACTAAAGTTTTTCAAAAATGCTTAATCCGTTAAAAGCCGATGCATTTTTAAGTATTATTATATATATGTAGTACCTATTTTTATTTTTTTAATTCTCTGTCACCCCAATATTTGATTTTTTAATTGGAGTTAATTTACTAAATAAGATTTACTTATATCGTTGAGTGTGTATAAGATTCGGCATAGGCGATTGTAACACTCCTACTTATTTGAATTTGTATCCATTGTGTTCTTAGTGCTCAAAGAGGAGATCTAAAAATGGAAACCGCTGCTAAAATGCTACTTGGAAAAATTTTTAGTGATTTTTGATGCATAATTTTAGAGTTTCGGGATTCGGTTTTTGTTATTTTAAATTTTAGATACTCGTTTACATTAAACCATCCGGTACACAAACATTTTATGAGTTCTTAGAAAACTTTACACGTCTGGCTCGTTTTAGAGCGAGTCAAAAATGCTTGAAAATTTCAGATCTTAACTCAAGTATAAACCATTAATACATAAATATTTTTTTTCCTTCAATCAATTTGTTGAAATAGTGCGTCAGTCAGTCGTGTTAAAAATCCTCCCTTTTAGTATTCTCATTAAAATTATTTAAGAAGTTCAAAGTGAAATAAATTAAATTAAGTTTGTGAAAAAGTATAAAAATTACTTAGAAAACTAAAATTAAAATATTTCCTAGAGCAGCCCTATTTAAAGTTGTCAGTGATTTTTAGGAAATATTCTAATCTAAAATATTAGCATTTAATCTCCCATAATTTTTAAGCACAACTTTCTAAAATCTGCAAAAGTAACATTCACAAGTACCCAAGTTTTAAGAAAAATAATGTAGCAAGCATTCGCTGATTTGTGAATACCTTCAAGAACTGCAAAAAAAAAAAAGAAATTTACACAAAAATTGAGTGGATAGTCAAAACTTTATCCCAAGCTCTATTGCTTTGAGAAAAAGAAAAGATTTCATTCTCTATTTTACGTTGCTTGCAATTATTCTCAAAATGTTAAACAAAAAAAACTTAAGCAATATTTTTTTTTACTTTTTAAAGTATTACATGTGTGGTAGTGTTTTTTTTTTTTTTTTTTGTTGCAGTAAAAGTATTGTTAAATGGCAAAAGATTTTGTAATACTTAGCTGTGTGTGAGTGTGTAAATGTGGGTGTCCATTATAATGTAAACGACAGCGATCAACATTAAATATGTTTTCACGAGCGTTTGTGAGAACCTTTCAATGCAACTCTTAGAGCTTGTCAATTTGTTGTTGCAATTTGTAACAAATTTGATTTGTTAAGAAACCTCATTCAACTAAAAAAGCAGAAAAAATATTTTCTAAAAATTTAGAAATGAAATAAAAAACAAACATTTATATGTAAGCGTTTTGTGCAGTTTTTTTTTCTTTGTATAGCAATTATAAAAAAATATTAAAATTATTCCTTCAGGCAATTCTTTGGTATTTAACATCGACAGCATTTTTGAAATCATATTTAAAATTAAAAAAAAAAAAAAATAAATAAATTTTGAAAATCATTAAACAAACAAAGAACGATTAATTCTTACAAAACAAAATCCGACTTCAAAACAAAATTTAGCTACCTGCCTATAACAGTTCAGTTATTAAGTTCAATTTTATACTTACTAATGTAGCACACTTATTATTTCAAATTCTTTATAAATTTCAATTGTCTGTCTGCAGCGGTTGAACAGTTCGGCCACAAACATGAACTTTTGTTACACCCTTTGATTTATAATTTTAACTATTTACGCTTTTTATCATACCGGACAAAGCAGGTAGCATTCTGTGTAATTTTCAAGTGTTTGTATATATTGCTTTAAAAAATAGGGATGTATAGGTCAAATAAGAAATAATGGAGCACCCTTTAATTTTTAAATTTATATTGTTTACTTATTGTTATAGCGGACATAGCAATAGAGGTTCATTTTTAATTTCAGCTGTCTGTCTAAAACGGTTTAAAAGTTTTGCCACAAATATCAAATTACATTAAATATTGTAACACCCTTTAACATGTAAATATAATTTTCTACTTGCTGCTGTAGTGGAATTAGCAACTGTCTGCCCACAAATGTTCAATAGTATATCCATATACGTAAAATTAAGTGAACGGTTGGGGCACCCTTTAAGTTATAATTTTGACCAACAATACTTTTTACTAGAGCGATCATAGTATTTGACATTTCGTCTATATTCAAGCGTTTGTCTATAACGGTTCAGTAGATAGGCCCATATAGGTAAATTTACATGACCTATGGGGACACTCTTTTCGAACAAATTTAACAAAGTATTGCTAGCTTTGTTGATGTGCAGTTTTTTTTTTTAATTTGAAACTGGCGCCCTTTGCGGTTCATAGTAAACGTAAAAAACATGTATGTTGTATAGGGACACCTTTTAAATTTTAAAATTGTAAACGGTTTTTAAAACGGGACTAAACTGTAAATATAATCTTTCAAATAAAAAAAAGTTTTCAAAATCGGTTCAAAAATGAACCATATGGCACAAACATAAAAAGTAAACATTCAGGCGATTTGATAACCTCCTTCTCTCTTTGAAGTCGGTTGAAAAGAAATCAATTTATGCAACTGTCTTACCAAATTAATACATTATATTCAACAACAAAGGTTGACAAAGAAAAATAAATTACAAAATTGCATATTTTAAAGGAAGATATTTCCTTCACTGTGAACTACGAAAGTATTTAAACAGTATGTTATGAAATTATTTGAACAGCAAGTGATTTTATATTTTATCAGCAATTTTTTAATTTCTATGCCACATGCCTTGTTATGCAATTTTGGAAAAGAATTTTTGTAAATGTTTTACTCACAAGTGAAAACAGTTATTTCCATTCCATTAAAGTTTTCAAAATCTGGGGGCAATTTACGGCATTCGATATCGATCGAAATTTACACATTAATACAATTGAAATTTTGATCGACATCGAATGCCGTAATTTGCCCCCCGTATAGAAACGACGAATTGACAATCTTCATGTTATTTGAAGTCAGTTAAAAATAATCTATATTTAGTAAAAAAAAACTCTTAATGTAAATTCAAGTCAAAATAGCTTGATTATATTGTTTTCAAAATTAATCTTAATGACTACTGTAAGACGAAGATTTTTTTGTAAAAAACTATCACTTTTTTAAGGGTTTAATACAACTAAATTCTCAACTTATTCTAGGGCTTTTTAAATTCTTATTTTAATATATCCTGAATTGCCTATATTATGTAACACAGTGTTATTTTAATATGCAAAGAATATTAACCAATTGTCACATTTATATGCGAGCATGTCTTACTGGTACTCGTGCAGTAATAATTTACTTAAATGTATCAACATTCATAAAAACCCCGTGCATAAATAACATCACTCTCACACTAGCCAATATGGAGCAAAAATATACACATACATGTAATCAAAGCTTTATGTAAATAATATACTTAAATAATGGCATTAAATTGAAATAAATGATTTCCGTTTATATTATTAAAATGCGGAAAAGCAGGAATGATAAAAGTGAATTAAAATTTTTAACGTATGTTTGATGCTGGGTATATACTTAACGATATTTTGCATAATATTGTAATAAAAAATTTTCTCTTAAGCCCTGAGCATTTATGCATGTGGATTTACCTTTTTTTTGTGTGTTTTCTGTTTAAAAAAAAAAAGGCAGCGCATGATTTTGCGAGAAATGGCAGCTGCTTTAAAGCTTGAGGTAAATTTTTTTATTATCTCAGTAGGGTAAAAATGAATTCAGTTAAACTGAAAAAAAAATTGGGATGAGGGTTGACTAAGTTTCTTAGATAATATTAACAAACAAAATAGTAAAACTTTAATAACAGAAACATGCACGTAGAAGTTTTCACACCTAGTAAAGAGTTTATTTGGTTTCAAATAAAAATCTCGGAAATATACTTAATTAAAAAATTGTTTAAATTATTTATTATTTATAAAATTATTTCTTTGTTTTTAAATATATAATTGATTCAATTACTTGTTTAACTAGAAAATTGTCTATTCAGTTTTTTTGCGATTAAACAAAAAATATATTCAATGAAAATATTAATTAAATATTAATCTGATCCCCAAGTAAACTTTTAATAGATGCAGAAAACGTTTCCTTTCTAATTAAACCCGGTAAATTTTTATTAGGATCTATACAAATCTATGATTTGACTAATTAACAAATTTAATTTAAATTAGTAGACATATTTTTTATAGTAAAAAATATTGTTTTATAAAATTTTTTAATTTTACTTATAAAAACGAATGAAATAAATTAAGTAAAATTGTGATAAATTAACAAAATTTTAGTTAAAGAAAAAAAAAACACATAGAATGAAAAACAGTATATAAAATTAATAACAATTATGCCAGAACAGGAAGTTAAAATAAATATTTTATTCATTGATTGGACTTAAAGAAATTTAGTAGAACTTTGGTTATTTATTTTAAATAAAGCTGAATATGATTTTTCAAACTTAATAGAGAATAAATTACATTTATTGATTTAGTAAAAAAACATTATTTGATAATAAACACGTGGAATAAAAAACAAATAAAAAAATTTATTTTTTTCTCTGTCAAAATTTTACAAGTTTTTTTGTTATCTAATTTTTCGCTTTTTTTGGCACATTTTTCTTAGTTATAAAAACACAAATAATTTTTTTGGAATGATTTAATTATAATGCTGTAAACACATTCGCCACAGCAAGATACATGAACACACGATAGCAAATGACGCTGGCAACATTTCTCGCCTGTAGGCAGCTACATAATTATTTTAAAGGCAGCAGCTACATGCAAAAAATATTTTTTTATTGTATTTCAGTGATGTCACTTTAGCAATTTTTAAAGAAGCAAATCGGATAAAATTAAAATATGTATCAACTATTATGTGAGAGGCTATTAGGAGAGTAAAATAATACTTTTAAGGGTCACGGCGATTTTTCGCTTGGAATGAAAATATATTAAAGTATTTTTCAGAAGCAGTAATAAGTACAGTAATGTGTGTCGGTATAACTAACACGTAGTTGCTTGTCCACTAAAATAAAAAAATACTAAAAACAACAGTTCTATGATATCTATTTAAACCAATCGTGTTAAAAATTTTTACATGTCCCATACGACAATTGAAATTATTAAAAGTACTTCAACCATTAAGTACCAAGAAGGAATCCCAATTTTCTATACATCTTAATACATTCCTTTGAAATTTTTACAATTATCTTCGTACACTTTCGCCGTGACAATTGTAGTATTTTTAATTCGAAAAAATTACCTTTATGAAATACTAGCAGTGCCCACTACTTCGTCGGTGTGGCATTTGTAATTTTTTAAAAAATTCATATTTGGAAAAATATGTTTTAAGTATTTATTAAAAAGTGTGTAGAAAGTGTTAAAATTTTTCTATATACAAAAATAAAATGTGCTGGCAACTGTTTAAGTCCAATTGAGTGATTTTACATTTTTATCTCTATTTTTCTACGAAACGATATTCTATATTTGAACCCAGATTCTACAGGATCTCCTCAAGAAATTTTAATGAAATCTATCCAGCAGCTTTTACGTGATGCGAACCCCAGACAAAAATTAAAAGAATAGATTTTTTGCATTCCAAATCAATTTTTATCTTCACCAACAATATTTTTCTAAAATATTTCATGTACAGAAATAATCCTATCAACGTTTTGTTATAGATGTATACTTAAATCTTTGAATAAATAATTTTTATTTTAAATTTTTATTGTTCTTTTCTTTTTTCATAATAAGAGATTTTAAGCACTTATTATTTTACATGTCTTATAGTACTGACACCACTTAACTGCTTATTGTCGCCAATAAAAATAGAAATTAGTTTAATTTGACTGCAGAGGCGAATTCAGTCCAGGGAACAACCTGCTGCCTTGTTGCCTTGCTGTCAACAAAATAATCATTCTCATATAAACACATGCATTCTAATTGTGACATCTTGCAGTCGGTATCTGCTGTCTTGAATGTGTTTACAGCATAAGCCATTAAAAGTGGGAATATTTTTTAAGTCAATGACAGAAATGCATTTAACAAAGCTTCCTGATAATGACTGCAATTAAAATCCGAAAGATAATAATTTTTGTTTTTTCTCCTAAAATAGAATTTAATATTGGAGGGTGTCTGCCGGAAACTGCTTTATTTATCATTTAAAATGAAAGAGAATAGATTATATATTGATAACTATTTTTTTTAAATGTCCGCCTCTGTAAGCCTCACAAATGCGAGCCCTTTTAAGCACATTTTTCATTACATTATCATACATTTTAAGCGGTATTTTCTTAATTTCATCATGAATATTTTTTCGAGTATCTCAAGCTTTTCTGGTTTGTTGGAATAAACTTTGCTTTTTAGATATCACGCCAAAGAAGTCCGGAGAAGTCAAATCAGACGACCGTGGAGGCCAATCAACATTACCGTTTCTTGAAATATTTTGTTGTGGAAAGAGATCTTGCAGCAGTTCTATTGTAATCCTGTCTGTATGCGATGTGACACCAAATATTTTTCCATAATAAATTTGCCACGTGGCTACTTTACGACTGCCAGATATGAACTCTCAAAACTTAAGTTTACCAAATTAGCGGTGTCATGTCGCAAGGTAGAACTCTGATGTATTAAAATTATGATTCAGCAGCAGGTTCAGCTAAAAATCATTAAAAACCTAAACGTATAATAAAACTGTAATGAGGTCATTTATGTACATGAAATATTTTCTAAAAAATTTTAGTGTTGGTGTAGAGAATAATCGATCTGGAATACAAAATACCTATTTAAAGAATTTTTTGTCTATCCTGTCTGTCTGTGTTCACATCACAAAAACACTGCTTGATGGATTTGAATAAAATTTTGTGAGGAGATCTCTTAGAACCTTGGTTCAAACAAAGAATACATTTTTCTTTATAAAAATAAATTATTTCGTATAGAAAATAGAGATAGACACGTAAAAACATCCAATTTTACCGGTATAACAGTACTAAAAGACTTGTCAGCATTTTGATTTGTGTAATTGGAAAATTGTTAACACTATACAGTGCACTAGAATAAATAGTTAAAAAACAGTTTGCTAAATATTAGTTTTAAGAAAATTAGAAATGACATGCAAACGGAGTTGTGGGCACTGTTAGTATTAAATAAATTGTTATACAGAGAAGTTTATTACATGAGAGTTGCTCGAGAGCTATTTGTTGCCTTAATATCATCATTATGATAATAATTAAAACCATAAAATTTGAGTAGAGCTCTTGCAGAGGAGGTACTATACTGTGTATGACCCACATTTTACTTATTAGTTTTATTTTTTTATATTTATATATTTTTTTTTCGTTCCCTAAAAATCAATTATGTGTCGTCAAATATTTTTTTAATTTCTCACACTTTCCTGAACAAATAGCAGTTATCGATAAATATTGGTCAGTTATTTATAATATTTCTAGTTTACAGCTCATATATTTATTTTAATTTAAAAAAAAATTTTGAATAATAATTAATAATAGTACAAATATACTTAATCACTCTTTCTAAAGATGATTGAATTAAAAAAAAAAAATAATCTTTAAGAGCAGATATTCCTTCTTGCTGCACAAACCATTGACAGACCCACCGAGCCTGCCTTTTATTCCTCTTGTTTTTCTCTATTTGCCTTAATATACATTTTACATATTTCTGTTAAGGATGTATATATGTACACATGCTGTTGTTCGTATAAAAATAAAATGTGTTTAAATACTCATAATTTATCAGGCAAGTAAATGGCAAAACGACTTGCACTAAAAGACTCGAACAAAATGCGGCAAACTTGAAAACATTTCGATATAGATATAAAAATAGTTGCGAGTTAAATATTTATGACAGTTTTTAATACATTAAGGATTTACAACAGGAGAGCACTGTAAAATGGTTATTTCTAGGAAAAAGATATTCGCAATGTTCTTTTTAATCATTTGCACTTTAAACACGTTTTAAATTTATTTGGTCTACATAATATTTCGGTATAGCAAGAAATTATTGCTTTTAGGTACATTTTATTCCTACATACTTATTCAAGGGTTGTTTGGATGATAAGCAATCTCGTATATAAAAAAATGTAATTCTTAGTCAACAACAATCAATATGGTACTCAAAGTGACTACTTCAGATTCTCTTTCTTATTTATACTCTTAAATTTCCTTAATCCTTGTTTTTTTGGCGTATGCGCTTTAGGCTGAAGTTTATTCTAGTTTCAGTTTTGAAAGTCCCAGAGATTTGACTAACAGTTCATTTTAAAGCAGAATTTATAAGCTTTAATTTGACAGCTCAGCCATTTAAAATTTGTCATTTGTATTTTCTCTTAGCACACAGTACCTTGAAAAATATTTATTTTTGACAAAATTTGGTATCTTATGAACCACTGCAAGTATCTTAATGAACAAAGCAGAGAAGTTTCTAAGTAGAGCTGTAGTGAATTTCAATTATGAGTTTGATTTATTTAGTGCTGAATTTCCCATTTTTAAGGTGCAGGTGGTTGCACATTCTTAAGCATGTTTTATTTCCAATATAATGTTCTTAAGATAAAATATCTAGTGGTTCAATTATAATTACCTAAACAATGTCATATAGAAAATATAGAGAAAGCTTTTTTCGCAATATCGTGTTTAAGTTATTGCTCGAGTAATTTTATTTTTCGACTTCAGTCCAAATTTAGCACCAAACAGTGATTCTTTGTGGATAACTTTACTTATGTGGTATTCTTAAAGCCAAAGTTATTAATTTTAAAAAGTGAGACATCTCACTGTATGATTTTTCTTGAAAAATCTCTGTTCATATTTTAGTTATTTTTCTAATGGTTTCCTACAATATATTTTTGTTGCTTTCGCATAAACAACTTCGGAACACTCAAGTTCTTAAAACATTTATGGACACTTGTGTATTTTACAAATTCCATATGAACATTTAAGAAAAAAATTATATTTTCCAAAACTTACAGCAAATAGCTGAGTTTCTTCTCTTGACTAATTCTTATTTAAGCAATGAGCTCTGTCAACACGCTGTCATTTTAGTCTTGTAATATTTGTAAAACTGTAAAAGAAAAGCAGCATTTTAAAACCTTTTTTAAATCCTTTTGAAATAAAGAACAATTTATTATGTTTTTTTAATGTGCTAAAAAATATACAAAAATAAACAAATACACGCATAAACAAATATAATGTACACTTTTTGTGTTTTCTCTTTTTTCATTCGTATTTTCATAATACGTTAACTAAACACAATTTATCATTGATTCTTTACAAACACATTTTAAAAGAATGTTTTTATGGAGTTGCCCATTGGCTTGGAAATTAAATAATTTCCCTAAAAATATACAATCTCGATAACTCATGAGCATTTTAGAGTGATTTTGAGAATGCTACCATAGAAATGTTTGGATACGAAATATATTTTACACTCATCTATTACTATTTATTCTATCACATCAAACTACAATAGAATAAAATATTTATTTTTCCAAAAAATTATTGCAATAAAAAAAATACTTCTTTAAAAATATTTTCCAATTTATTATTTTTTGTTTATTCCTTTTCCTAACTGGTAAAATGAGATGGATTTATAAATACTTTTGCTTAAAGAAGTTAAACAGTACGCGTGTACACAAGTATAAAAAATAAAACTTTACCATTAAGGCAATACGTGTACATCCTTACTGCCAGTACATACACACACGCCAAACAAACATTATAGTTGCAAATACAAAAGCTGTACTTAATTATCGGTTTACTAAGGGACATTTTGCCTTATATATATTTTGAGTTTTTATGCACAGCGAAGCCGATTAAGCGATGTCCGTCTGTCTGACCGTGTTAGTATTGAAATCGAGTTTGTCAAGACACTAGATGAGCGACAGAAAATTAAAATACGTCAATCGTGTGGAAACTGGAATCTTAAAACAATAATTATTTTATTCTGCCGTTATTTTAAAATAAAATTAAAACAAAATAGATTTCGAAACAACCAGTTCTGGATAAAAACTCTATACATACGAATAGACAAGACGAATATATTTAAAAAATGCTTTCAGGAGGATGCATAGAAGTTAAATTAGTCATCCACTAAGTTAAAGGTAAACCATAAAAATAAGAATGACTCTAAAACTAATTATTGCAATGTAAAGTTTTACACTTACAATATGTCTTTCTAATTATTTGGTAAAATTAAATAAAACAAAAAAGTAAGTCCAGATATCTTTTTTAATATGGATGTTTTCGCTAAACAATTAACACATTTTATTGTGAATCTAGCTTTTCTTTAGTTACAAGCAGCTTATGCTTTCATATTTATTAACATAATTTAACTTGAAATCTTCTTCAATAAGTTTTTAAGATACAACTTAATTGGTATTACTCTATTTATTTTAATTTCACTTACGAACCCATACACATTGATAAAAAGGAAATAAATGGAAAACATTATGTAAAAAAGTAATACGAGCCTGCCTTTATTAAGCGCTACATCAAATTAACAAATATAATGTTGCTATATATTTACGACGAGGGTGTTGTATTATATTTCATTTGTACTCACAAAAAAAAAAAAAAAACTTGACACTAATATGTTTTGAGCATGTTATGGATAAAATAAAAAAAATAAATTTATAGGAATTTTTTTATTGATAACAATCAATATCGATTTACATTAATTAACATCAATGAAATCATAATACCAAAGTATCAAAAAAAGAGCAAATATTACCACAAAAATAAAAAATGTGAATACAAACACAGCAAAAAAATTATAAAAATTATACTTTAAATGCCTCAGACAATATGCTAATAATTCTTGTAAAACTTCATGGTAATAGTATAAAGAGAAAGATGTGAACTATGATAAAGATTGATTGATTAATTTTTTTCTGGAATGTCGTTGCAACTGGCTTAAGATTGTACCCTACAGCACTCCTTGCTGATTCTCAAAGCTCCTGATCTATAGGTGCATTTTAATTTTTATTGAACAGTTATATTAACAATGATACTGAAGTCATCATAACGTATACGTAATATGAATTTGTTTAGAAAGCGTAACGTATACATTCTATACAAAATGTAAAATTGTTTTAATTTTCATTTTTTAAAGTTCAGTTTTTTTTTGTATAGAATTTTACAGTAATAATTCTTGTAAAAAAATATAATTAAAACAAGGACACATGTTGGCAAGTTCAAACTCAAATCTGGCCAATATTTAAGTGAAATTTTAAAAAAAGTTATAGCTGCCCAATGTGTACATTTTTACGGTTGATAAGTTGGGACAAAAAGGGCATACTTTAAATGAAAATTTAATTTGTTCGTCTTTGTTCGGGGTATCCTTAAATTTTAATTTTATGTTAAATGTTAATTGATATAGCAGCTGTAATTATACACTCGCTGTGAAATAATTATTTTACTGTAGGGAAAAATTTTTAAATAAGTCTGTGTAAAATTAAATACTTTGCTTGTTACGATTCCTTTAATATACAATTTAAGTTCATTTTTATAAGCGACCATAGCATTATGCACCCTACGTAAATCTTACAATTTATTTTCGAAAACTAACGTTTGCTGTATGAGGACACTCTCTATATTTTAACAGTCTTAACAATAGAACTAATCAATATGCATGGCCTATTTAATAAAGAAAAATTTACAGTCGTATGCATAACAAAAACTTAGAATAAGTTTGGCATGAGTAAAGAAACTAATAAGGCTCCCATATAGACTGGAACTTAAATTGTAGATTGTTGCCGTGACTGATAACGGTATTTTGTATGTATCTTCGGTATCAAATTGTGTGGAAAGCCTTGCAGAGACCCTGCTTAGTTTCGTCATTTATACTAACCGCATGCTAAGTTTTTGTTATACATATTCCTTTCTTAAAAAAATAGTAATGTATAACTGAACTTAAGCTAAAATTAATTTAATTGGTTTGTTATATCACAACAGTTCAATTAATAATTTCATTTAAGATATAAATTTAAAAACAGAAAGGCACAGCGCATACGCCTTCATAATTGCCTCCAAACAATAAATATGCTACTGAAAAAACATATACAATGTTATGTAAGACAAATTAAAAATAAAAATACTACTCCAAACCAAATGTTCAAGGAGAGGACTTCGTCTAATCAAAGTTATATAGATATGAATACTCCTCGTATTCTTATTTACAAAGTTAGTTGCTTAAATAGATGATGTTTACATTGAAGACAACTTAAGGTAGATAGGTAAGAATGCTAATAAAGGATGTAGCGAACAAGAAAATGCAGAGTTGCTTGTATCTAGTTTTTCTTGCTTTCTTTAAAAAACATTTGCGTTCATTTGCAAAATAATTTTTATTTCTCAAAAAAAAAAAACATTTAGAAAAAAATGGAATTGGCCTTTTCAGCCAAAATGAATTTAATTCATTTGTTTAAAAAAAATTTAAATCTGTTTTAAAATTTAGAGTTTACAATAGTGAACAATTAGAAGAATAATCACGGGTTGATAAAGTTCTCGTTTTTATAATCGTTAAAAAATATGCTGCTAATAAAAATAACGACGTATAAGTAATATTAATTTGCTTAGAAAATATTACGTATGCAGTTTTTACTTAAAGAAAATTGTTTAAATATTCTTATTTAACCCTGGATGCCCAATATTAGTCGTTTCGAAAAGCGTCATAACTTTTCCAATGCAACACCCGTTTTCATTTTTTATGTTTATCAAATCTGTCGTGTGGTGTGATGCATTTTAGCGGTATGTTATTGTTTCTAAAAACCACGTAGCGTTATTGCAATATTTTTTATTTAACAAAATGAATGCAACCAGACTATCTAACGAAGAAATTGTGCGGCGTGATGAAAATGTTGATTTTCGAAAGAAATTGCATTGCATGTTATTAACTTTATATAAAGAAAAGTATAATACATTACTATTTTCGTAACTTTCATCAAAGTAGCAAAGAATCGGAGCCAAATGTGCTCCTAGAATTACTACACAATTAATGGAATATATAAATCCTGCTTTAATTTTGGATCACCTTTTCTGTCTTTTTTTTCATGCTCTTAATATGAATTCCTTAATCAACGTTGATTTTTTTATACTGCTTTTGATAAAAATATATTTTTGTTATTGTTATATACTGTCGCTGATATACTTTATCGCATTTGATGGCAATTTACAAACCGGAAAAGCAAAGAGTAGCAGTTAAATTTTAATACGTATTAAGGCACAACATCTAGTCGTAATGAAAATGTCATTTTAAATTAATAGCGTTGAATTTGTGTAATAATAAATTATGAGAGGACAAGAAAAAGTTACATAATACACACTTACGGCCAATAATATTGAGTTTTGCTGTTTTGCAATAATTAAGAATGACACTGATATAAAAATAATTGATGAAAATATTAATCAATTGCGGTTACTCTATCGTCTATCATTTGTAATTGAATTTTGTGTTATTTTCTGTCGTTTTTTTTTTTCTTTCAATCCATTACGTTTTAGAGTTTGAGTCATCAATCATTTACTTTGTATGCTCTCAGTTTTTTTAAGTATTATTAAAGGTAAAATATTTTATAATTCTAACATCAGCATTATAGGGTTACTACTACTTTTATGAACACTTTCGCGTAAAAATTTTATTAATTTACAAATCTGTGCGCAGAGTCATAATTTTAACATTTTTTTTATTTATCCGAAATTTTTATATAAATGGGTTTTGGTTTAATTATTTGTCAATATTGTTTTTTATTTTTAAATAATATCATTAATGTAAATGCGAATATTGACGTAGCAGATAAGAAAACAGTCGTAATGAATCGTCTTTACAGCATGGAAAGCACGTACTCAAAATGATTTAATGAAATTTTTTTATAGTCGCTATTAAAATTTTCCAGTCTCTATCTCTATCAGCAATACAGAGGTGACTCTCAGTTTGTTGCAAAATTATCATGAGTTCAAATCCCAAAAGATTTATTAGTAGGAAGAAAGGTATTTGGTGTTGAGTAGCCGCAGTTTCTCAGCACTCTACTGTATGTCTGAAAATGAAATGAAAATTATAAATTAGTAAAAAAAAAAATCTATCACATTCGATTCTAAAAACACATTCTTTGAAAAAAGAGCAATCTTAAATAAAAAATGAGTTTACTTACAAAATTCTAACAATTGCAATAACACAACAAAGGAAAGGGATACATAAATCTTATAACATCAGCTTTTTTAATGCCAACACAATTCCCACACTGCACAAAAGAAACAAAAATTGACAATGCGAAGAGAGAGCTTAGAAAACGTAACTAATAATTGCATTGCAACGAAATAAAGTTATGCAGCACAAGATGAACAAATTTCACAGAATTTTTTGTATGCATAAGTTAAATAAAAGAAATCCTGTTTTGGTTACGAATACAATTTGCCTTTCATTTCATATGATTATTGCCGACGATTAAACTGAATTTGCAAGTAGTTTGTTCATTTACGATTACATAAGTAAAAGTAGATTGATAATGTTCATTAAAATGGATTATTATTCTTCATGTGAAATCTAACTTATAAGAAAAATAAATGTTTCATTGTCTTCAAGATGGAGTGTTTAAAAAGCAGTTTGATTGTTTCATTTTACTTATTAAAACAACTTTTTCTACGACTTCAACTGCACTTTTGCTATGGCTTTTTATACAATTTTAAGATTCCAATTTATCATTTGTTAATTTCTAGCATTTGTTCGTTTAACAATGAACAACTAAGGAACGTAAAAAATGAGGGAACTAGACACTCAGTATAGATAACAGACTTAATGGTAATTTAAAATACTTGATTGCGTTGCTCTGTTTTAATTTACAAAACAAACAAAAAAAAATAGACAGCACTTTTGTAATTATAATTTTTTGTTCCACATGTATCTTTCTCAAGACCTGTAAGTTGGATAAAAAATAAATGGAATCTGTTTAAATGGCGGAACTGCATCTTTTAATAGTAAAATTATTAAACAAGAAAAAAAGGGAAGCAGAATCCGGTGAGCAGTTTAGCCTTACTTTATTGCTGATTTACTAATGCATTTTTATTATTTAGTATAAAGTCTTGCTCAGCGCATTAAGTATAAATTTTACTTGACTGAAGACGGGTATCTCTCTCTCTCTCTCTCTCAATTTTTATTTATTTTTGGTTAGTGATCTGCGCTCTACAAAATTACACGTTATCCATTAAATAGTTATAATTAGAAAATTAAATTTCACTAGATATATGCCCTGACATAACTACTGCATTTGCGAAAATTATAAAAAAATATTTTAAATACTCATAATGTAATGGCAGCCGAAATAAGTTTTCCAATCAAAGTTTCAATTACACACCACCTGCCTATGTGATCCACCAGTATTTGGGACTCTCTGACCTTCTCGTATATGAGTTCAAGAATACTCTTATGACCGTTGCTGTAGCTAAATTGAGATCAGGTGGCATTCTTTTTCATGTGTAATTAGAAAAATAATTTTTTGTGTTTAAATTTACTATCTAATTGATTTAATTGATTATAAAATTAAAAAAATTCTATGTTTATTTTTCAATTAATTATGTAATTCATTTAATAAAATATTTCATTAAATTCTAATATGACCAGAAATCAAATCTTTATTTTGATTCGAAAATTATTTGTTATTTCTTAATTAAACATAAAACTGATCTAATAAATAATATAATTGGAAAAATTTTGTGTTTATTTTGCAATTTAAATCTGACAAGAAATCAAATTTTTAAAGTGTGGAAAACTTTTTACTGGTATTAAATGGAACCAAATCACTGTATAACCCTTTTCTGAGAAGCAATTTACCAGCAAACTCCAGATGTACAAGTAAGTGGAAGTATATTGGAAAAGTGTAAACGGAGAAGAATTTATCAGCTCATTCGTTTGAGTAATGCTAGGAACACAACTGGGAAACAATACGAATTTCGTCTAACACAACGAATACGTCATCAAAAATTCGTTGTGTAAATTCGTCGTATGAAACACAATAACGACGAAAAACACGGCAGAATAATTTTTGAAGTTGTTTACTTTTTGTAAGCTGCTAAGGTTACCATAAAAAAAATAATATTTAAAAAGTAAAACATTAGAAAAAATACAACTAAAAACTATTTTTATATTTAACTTATAATCTCTACGCTTTTTATAAATGCGGCAAAATAAAAATACATAAATTTTTTAAGTAAAATAACTTTATTTATTAAAATACTTCAAATCTAAAGTCAAACATGGTCACTTTGCAGTGTTTTATTCGTCGTTCGCCGGCGTAAGAAATAGAAATAATTCTATTGCATAGTTCGCCGAGTATGACGAATTTCGCCTTAAGTCATGGTTGTGTGCATTTTGATATACACAAATGTGTTTTATTTTTAACGACGAATATTCGCGCCCAAAAATCCTTTGTTCGTCCCAGTTGTGTTCCTTGCATAAATATTACTACTTATACCGCTGTCTTCAACTCTTATAAGTTCTTATGAGGCTATTGCAGAAATCTTACATGTGTTGATGTCTACTTCACTTCCCTTGAGTATGAATAAAATATTTTAGATAGTACGCTAAAACTCTTTTCATTATCTTTAAAAAAAATAATTGTAGACTGACTTTCCTAAAGGAACCGAGTTCCACATAATATTTGATTTTTCGATTCTCAAAAATAGTTGCTGCTTCTATTCAAGGTTTTATTTGTTTTCAAATTGATGTTTTATTAAAATTTAAATTATTTTAATTAACTTTTTAATTAGAAACTTTTATTTATTTGTTGTTTACTTATTTTTTATATCATAATCTATCTTGCATCTATTTGCAGAAATTAAATTTTGCAGCCGAGCTAAGCTGCACACCCTAAGGTTTTTTGTTAGTTTTTTATACCCTTCACTATAAAAAGTGGAAAGAGGGTATATCTAAGTTTGTCATTCCATTTATAATTTCTATAATATCCATTTTCAATCCCAGAAAGTATATATATATTTTGACTTCTTATGCACAGCGAAGTCGATTGAGCGTTGGCAAGCTTGATTTCACATAAAAATAAATATGTCAGTCGATCAGTTATAGTGACAAGCGAGGTGCTCTTGGAAATCAGCACAATCGCTCCATGTCCTTCAAGACAGCAGACAAAACACCACGCCTACCTCTGAATTTTCATTGGCACAATAAAGTTACTCCAATTAAAAAAATAAATATACGGGGCAATAGAGCATAAAAAAATAAGAAAAACAACATATGAAGAAATTAGCGCTCGCCCATATTTTTCGAATAACGGTGCTCTGAAATTTTCAAATTTTTTAAAATATCAATATGGGTATCATTTTAAAGCTTTGGAAGAGGTCTTTAAGCCAATATTAAAATTTTTTAAAAAGGCTTAACCCATTACGACCCAATAGCATTTTTGTAATTTATGTCGTACAAATTTTTTTTTATTTTTTTTTATTCTATATCACCCCAATATTTGCTTATTTGATTGGAGTTCTTTCACTAAACTAGATTTACATAGATGGTGAAGCACTTTTCTTGTTTTTTTTTTTTTTTTGGTTTGCTCAAGGAACAAGCCATCTTTCTTGGCAGATTGATATGACCAAAAGAATTTCTAACGCGTAAACATAAAATACATTTTTGTTATTACTTTCGGCTTAACGAGTTTAATTTAATGCTCATAGGCTTTTATGTCTATCCATAAGTGATTTTTATTTCTTTGCAGTTTTTTTTCAAAAAATTTCTAAAGTTTAAAAAGAATTCGCTTCATTTCAATGTGAGTAGTATCGTGGACTGACAATATTATTTGGACTGACAATATTATTTATAATATCCTAATTTTTGGAATCATTTAATTATTATTTAAGTCGATCCAACATATTAATGTCAGTTCTCTAGAAATCTAAATAAAGGTCGAGATTTGGAAATGTGTTTTAACATGAAGTGCCATGCGAGTACTTTATAAACGCATGAGTGATAATCAGGATAGGTAAGGATTTCATTATGATAATTATGTGATGGTTTAAAACACCATTCATTATAAAATGGTATTTAAATGTTATAATACTTTAATTATATTACATTCTTATATGGTCAGTATTAATGTGTATTTTCTCTTTATTATGTTGAACTTAATTCACTCTCATTAAAATCTTTTAATTTAAACAATTAAATTGAAATTACTTAATCTTCAACTACCACTAATTCTCTGATAGGCTAATGATAGTGGTAATAATGACCACGATGATGATAAATTATTGTTAAAACCATTTGAATTTGTGGTTATTGGTAAATATCTTCTTTAAGTGTATGTGTTTGCAAAACTTAAAACAAGAGAATATATTCACTTCAAATCTATTAATGCATTAACAATAGAATGTACACAAGTATGTACATGTGTATGTCTACTTAAGCATATAAAATCTTACGTTTATTTTGTGTTGCATAAATTTTCGTTCAACTGCACTGCAAAAGTAGACATATATAATAGCAATGAACAAAGTTTAGGCAATAAAAAGTTATAACCGTATACCTCAAGTGAAGAGTTGGAAACGTTAGTTGTTTTTGTTGTTGCAAAATTCATTTGCACTCTACTGGTGAAACGCCCCATGCATATCCATGTTAGCCACAGTGTCCATAGCTTTTGATTGCATGAGAAGGCTTTTGTATTAATGTGTATTATTAAAAGCTTAAATTCAATTAGTATCACTAGAACACAAATAATTATTTTGAGTTTACATTACTGCTGCAAACTCCATTCAGCATTTTGTAATTCCAGAAATTTATTGCGTTTCCATGTTATGATATGAAAGTTTTATATCAGAGGCTATTAAAGGTACTATGAAAGATTTTTATTTTTAGATGAAGAATATTTAAAAACAAATTCTTTTAATTTTTTAAGAATATTTTTCAAATCAATAGTTCTTTAAGATTATTTATTAAAGTTACTTTTCTCTATTTAGTTATAAAATATGTTGTTTCTAAATAAACTTTTTTTAAAGAAACTATTTCAATTTGTGCTTTTTTTAAAGGAAATTTTTTAATCATGTTAATGAACGAGTTTTAATGGCTGCATTGAAAAGAAATATTTCATAGAATCTTCAAATTCTAAAAGCACTTTTTTAATTCTTTTCAAAAACACACTTCATCAAATGCTAATTTTCCTAGGATTTTTGTTTTCAATATTTGTTCAAATATAATTTTTGTAAAGGTCCGTTCTTAAAGAAGTATTTCTGTTAAATACAAAGTATGTTTTTAAACTGTGTTTTTCCAAATAACTGATACTTTTCTGAATGCCTATTTGGAAAAATAAGAAGTTGTTAATGTTTTTAAAGAAAAGTACTTTTTCTAAAGTAGTTTTTCCAGTTCTGCTTTAAAGAAAGAAATATCAAAAATATTTTTTAGAAAAGCAAATAAAAAGTGCCTGTTAGCAGTTTTAAGAAATATAATTTTTAAAAAATACGTTTTAAAAAAATATTTTGAATTATGAAATTACTTTTTCTAAATTTCACTTATCACATCTCATATATTGTTAACCAGATTTTATTAGTTTTTTTCATTATTTTCTTTTTGATTTAATCAAACAAATATAATTGTAGAAATGCGTTTTTGAGATTTTAAACACCCTTTATTTTCTATTGCTGTGATAATTATTTAATCTTGGTTTAAATAGAAAACAAAAAATCTTGTTGACATTTTTAAATGCCTTATTGCTCTTTAATTTTTTTTTTATTATGTTAATGTTTTTATTTTTTTGCTTTGAGTCATGCAGTTTTGATATCGAAATTATAAGCTAATAATTGCTGTAATTAAAGAAATTTTTTCTATTAAGGTGAATAATTAAAGGCTGTGAATTCAAATTAAAATAATCCTATAAGATACATTTTTTCTATGACAATCACTTACAACCAGACAATTAAAAAAATCTTTAGTTATTATGCCAGGGTGTTGTATTTTTAATTTTTAAGTTATAATTTAAACTATTTTTTAATTTTAAGTTATTATTTAAACTATTTTAATATTACAACTGAATGAGTAATTTTAGTTAAATTCACGTGTTTTTTTTCTCGATTTTTTTAATTTTCAATTATAAAAATAATTCTATTCATTTATAATATTTACAGTTCAAATAATAATTTAATATAAATTAAATTAAAAAAAAAATTATTTAAAAAAAATGTCAGCAAATTCTTATTCATTTTGAAAAAGACAATACAAATGTAAAACAATTTTAAAACACTATTTGATTTCAACACTTATATCCGTTATTTTAAAAATTCCAGTTTATATGTAAAATATTTTTTTTCTATCTCATCGTGGTTCATTAGTATGGACTCATATCGAGAAAGGGTCAAAATTATCAATACAATACTCAATTGCAAATTTTCAAAGAGAAAACCGACTATTCTATCCCTTTCACCGCCTTTCTTCTCTCTCATCTATCCCTTTCCTAAAGAATGTAGCACGGTTTAAAAAAAAACTAAGAAGGTATTGATGCCTGAAGTGCTACTTCTCTTTAAAAAAAAAAAAAAAAAAAAGGAACTAGAACTGTAGCAAAAAATTTTATGATCTAAGGAAGCAAGAATTACATGAAATTAAAGTACCAATGACAAAAAAAGGTTTAAAAACGAAATAGTCTTTAAAAAATACTGTGGTTATATTAGTTATTGCCATAACAGCTAAAAGTAGAATATGAAAACAAATACCCAAAAATAAATCATATTATAATCACAAAATAGAATAGTCACGAGATAAAATAGTCTGTTTTCTCTTTGAAAATTTGCAATTGAGTATTGTATTGATAATTTTGACCCTTTCTCGATATGAGTCCATACTAATGAACCACGATGAGATAGAAAAAAAATATTTTACATATAAACTGCAATTTTTAAAATAACGGATATAAGTATTGAAATCAAATAGTGTTTTAAAATTGTTTTACATTTGTATTGTCTTTTTCAAAATGAATAAGAATTTGATGACAATTTTTTTCATTAACACGAAAAATTTTAAATAATTTTTTTTTTTAATTTAATTTATATTAAATTATTATTTGAACTGTGAATATTATAAATGAATAGAATTCTTTTTATAATTGAAAATTAAAAAAATCGAGAAAAAAAAAACACGTGAATTTAAGCCAAACTAAAATTACTCATTCAGTTGTAATATTAAAATAGTTTAAATAATAACTTAAAATTAAAAACTAGTTTAAATTATAACTTAAAAATACAACACCCTGGCATAATAACTAAAGATTTTTTTAATTGTCTGGTTGTAAGTGATTTTCATAGAAAAAATTTACCTTATAAGATTATTTTAATTTGAATTCACAGCCTTTAATTATTCACCTTAATAGAAAAAATGAAAAGTTCTTTAATTACAGCAATCATTAGCTTATAATTTCTATATCAAAACTGCATGACTTAAAGCAAAAAAATAAAAACATTAACATAATAAAAAAAAAAATTAAAGAGCAATAAGGCATTTAAAAATGTCAACAAGATTTTTTGTTTTCTATTTAAACCAAGATTAAATAATTATCACAGCAATAGAAAATAAAGGGTGTTTAAAATCTCAAAAACGCATTTCTACAATTATATTTGTTTGATTAAATCAAAAAGAAAATAATGAAAAAAACTAATAAAATCTGGTTAACAATATATGAGATGTGATAAGTGAAATTTAGAAAAAGTAATTTCATAATTCAAAATATTTTTTTAAAACGTATTTTTTAAAAATTATATTTCTTAAAACTGCTAACAGGCACTTTTTATTTGCTTTTCTAAAAAATATTTTTGATATTTCTTTCTTTAAAGCAGAACTGGAAAAACTACTTTAGAAAAAGTACTTTTCTTTAAAAACATTAACAACTTCTTATTTTTCCAAATAGGCATTCAGAAAAGTATCAGTTATTTGGAAAAACACAGTTTAAAAACATACTTTGTATTTAACAGAAATACTTCTTTAAGAACGGACCTTTACAAAAATTATATTTGAACAAATATTTAAAACAAAAATCCTAGGAAAATTAGCATTTGATGAAGTGTGTTTTTGAAAAGAATTAAAAAAGTGCTTTTAGAATTTGAAGATTCTATGAAATATTTCTTTTCAATGCAGCCATTAAAACTCGTTCATTAACATGATTAAAAAATTTCCTTTAAAAAAAAAACACATATTGAAATACTTTCTTTAAAAAAAGTTTATTTAGAAATAACAGAATTAATAACTAAATAGAGAAAAGTAACTTTAATAAATAATCTTAAGGAACAATGGATTTGAAAAATAGTCTTAAAAAATAAAAGCATTTTTTTTAATTCTTCATTTAAAAATTAAAATCTTTGATAGTACGTTTTAACAGAGCAGTTTATTTTAATATATATTATATATTTATATATTTTTATTTTAATATATATTATATATATTATATATTTATATATATATATATTTATATATATATATGTATATATATATATATATATATATATTTAAATTAAATATATTTAAATTAAATATATATATATTTAAATTAAAAAAGCACCTTTGAGAAAGTAACTTCTAAGTAAACAAAAAATGTTTTTAGAAAGAAAGTTCCTTCCCAAAAACTGCCTTCTAAAAGAGAGCACATTTTAAAAATTTTAATTTACAAGATTAATCAAAACTACCATTATAATCATAGTTCTATGAAGAAAATAACAATTAGAAAACATATTTGAATTGTAATATTTTCGTAAGTTAATTCCCTTTGGAACCTGTGTCTACAACGCAATTTTAATTTTTTCATTTTTTTAAAGTAACTTAATTTATTTAAGCTTAATATAAGAAACCAAATTTAAATAACAATATACTCTTAAAATGGTAACATCAACAACTTCGCTAAGGTTCACATATATGGTTCCAATAATGGGCCTTACGCTTTTATAAAATTGATAACAAAATTCCACCAAACTCTTTTTCTTCCAACGAAAATATAGAATGTAAAACAGAAGCAAATGACAGTCAGTGGGTAAAAAAAAGCCGATGTTTAAGATATCAAAAAAGGTCTTCTTAGATTTTCAATTAAGGCCGATTTATTAGTGGCCCAACTTTAAATATAATTTTTAAATATAAGATATAATTTTATATCCATATATTGTGTTAAAAACCAGGAGTAACTTTTTAAGCACAAGTTTCCTCCATTTATATACAATTAGTCACACAATAACTTTGCTTAAAAATATTCAAAAAATACCACTAAATGAAGTCAATTACAGCTCTTTTGCTAGCTGCTGTACAATTATTTCCTTAAGGATATCAGCGTAAACCAAAATCAACAATTGAAATCTAGTTTAGATGCAAAAAATTAAAGTTTTATTTTTAGTTTTAAAAGTATTCAGAGAACGTCTCTTCGTGGGATTTAATTTTTATTAAAACTAAATAGTTTTTTTAACTTATTTTATCTTAAATAATGCAAGTTTATAAAGTTGTTATTTTCTGCTTTTACATCTTTTGTTTGTTAATAAAATTGCTATCAAAATATAAAAAATATTTTTGTTTTAGATTTTTATTGTATGTAAAGTGGAAAGAAAGAGCGAGAAATAGAGAGAGCGGAAATTCTTAATAGAAATAAAAGTCGAAACTCATAGTTAGAAATATTTTGGTAATGATTTTAAGCAAGCAAACAAACTTATTTATATAAACATAGGAATAAAAGCATTTAAAGCAAGTGAATTTAAAAACAAACAATACCACAAAAAAAAAATAGCAGTTAAAAAATTATGGAATTTTCACTGGTTTTAAGCATTCATTTAAATAACGTATAAAAGCCCGTGCTCACCAGTGTCAACCTAATGGTTAAATCATGAGTTTTTCCTCCAAATTAAACCAGTTCATTTTTAGTAGAACCCACGAATTACTAACTTTTTTTAATGTCTGTTTATTTTCTGGGATAGTAATTAAAATATTAAAGTCAGTTTAAAAGTTATGGCCCAAGGGGAAATAATACAGTTAGAATGTTTATAAACATAATCAAATATCTTGGAAGAGGATTAAGAATGGGAGTTAAAAATAGGAATAGAAGCTAATCATGATATAAAATTCTTTTCCCTTTCTTAAAAGTTGGTTTTTGCTACTTTCATTTAAAAATTCATTCTGAAAATGACACAGAACTATTTTAATCCCAATGACACTTTTAAATTTTTCTTTAAAATAAAAAGCTTATTTAATTTAACAACAATATGCTTAATATCATATTTACTTAACCCAAAATTTTACTTTGCAAATTTAAGCTTAAATAAAATATGCAAAAAAGACAGAGATAATAATAAAAAATATTTACGTTACCAAAAAAAAAAAAAAAAAAAAAAAAAAAAAACATTAAAGACAGTGCACACAATATGCTTACTGTCCTCATACTCACCCCTCAATGCAGTATATTTGTTTATTAAATATTTACACTTTTTATGAATGAAGCAGTTGAAATAAACTGGCAAGCTACGAATATGACCGCAGGCTGTCAGCAGCACCGAAAGGAGAAAAAAGTCAACAAAAATAAATATATTCGCACACACATTCATTTAAAACAATACCCCACATTCGGAAAATACAATGACAAGTTGAAATAAAAAGAAAAAAAAAATAACATGACATATATCATATTCAAAAAATTAAAACTTCACTTGTGTTTATTTAATTAAAATAAACATGTATAAAGTCGACATTGAAAAGATCCTGCAAACATATATTTTTTATTAAATAGTGATACCATTTTTATAACGGAAAATTGATATTGAACAATATATACAGCTGATAAAATAAAAGTAAAAGTTGGAAGTAAGATTAGGCAAATTGCATACATATCACACACATAGTTTAAAAGTGAGTGAACTCAAAATTAATGAAATTATTCATTCTCTAGTATATAAATATTAAACAAATAAAAATAACTTTTTATATCATAATCGGTATGAATTTTATAGTAAATAGTCCAAAGTTTTTGTTTCTAACCATTTTTATCCAGGTCAAAAGCAATTTATTTTCGTTTTCTTAAAAGTTAAAATTTTGAGTTGTATCACTTATGGACTAGGTGTGCGATATGTCTGTTTTAACACAGCAAAAATTAATACTACGTTTTTTCCTTGAGCAAACTTAGTTTTGATTCAAAGACTTGTACCTCTGGTTTGGTTTATTGCTAACTAAATATATATTATTTTAAAGCAGCTATCCATGCTATACTACTGTATTACTCCGTCGAGAGAGGAACGTCTGGATACCTTTTTTTTATTAGTAAAATAAACCATGCACAGACTACTACCGCTTACATCCAAGCCTGTCGCGGTCTCCCCTTTCATTACAAATAGCCACAAAATATATGCCATGCTATTACTTCCTTACCTACGCTAACAGATAGAGCTCTTTCTCTTCATTATAACGGACGTCTTGCAAAATTATAAAGTACTGTAATATTAAAGAGACATATTCACTAAACTATTTGTCAAGGCTTTACACAACAATTGCCTTCCTCTTTCCGAGCGGATTGCGCTATCGCTACTGCAATGTCCGTTGTAGGCTCGAATTAATGGTAATTAAGGATCTTTTATCTTACAGCGAGCATACACGTGCACTAACTCAGGTTTTAAACAGCTCAATTTGTTTTAGCTAATTGAAGTATTATTTTTTACACACAACACTAGTGGAAGCAGGGATGCCAACTTTTCAAAGGCAAAATGCGTTAACTAACTGCCATCCCTAAATTAGCGTGTAAAGCGCAAGATATCTGCTAAAATTTCTCATGTACATACAAAATGTATAAAGGATCTCTAAATAACACGGCGTCAAAATTAATAATTACTACCATTACCCGCAGTAGGGTATTTACTTTAATTTCTTAAATGTATCCATAATCGTCCATCTGAAATGTACCTCATCATCCGAGGTTAAATTTCCAAGAATGCTAAAAGCAAAAAGAGCTACAAAGAATTTAAATAAATTTTCTTTCATTTAATACAAGTTTAAATGCGTAAGAGAAAAGCTAATGAGTTGTTTCACATTTTTATTGAACTTGCTCTACATTCTTATTTTTTTGCGGGGGGATTTTTGGTTGTTAATATTTTTTGTTTAATGATTTTTTATTTTGTGGCATTAAAATTCATAAAAACGAAAAAAAAATTGAGCATTTTATTGCAAATTTTTGTGGCTGTTTCTGAGATAAATATTTATTTGCCCACAAGCAAAACTGTGATATAAGAGTAACAAAAACGTTGCAATGAGTGAGAAAAAACTTGCTACCAAAGAGTGTGAAAAGAAATTTTACGTACACAAGGTATCGCCTTAAAAACTATAAAGCAGAAAAAAAATGCCAAGTTCTGCAGTATGTATGGAACACGCTTTAAATTTAAACTTTATATTTTTTGTTGTTGTTGGTGTCTGCTTGCTATAGCCAGAAAGATAAGTTATAAGCATCAGAATCTGATGCTATATTTTTGTTTTTTACTTGCTATTATAGAGGTCACACAGTCTGCGTAAGTTTATGGTTTAAAAGGTAACGCCATAAAAAAATAGATTTATTGTTTGTTGTTTAAGCAGCCATAACAATAAAGCTTTGTGAAGATTTTACAGATCTAGAGAGACATGCCTAGGGCAAATGGGTAGGCATTTATGCGAAACAATAGGGTTTATATTTTATCCTTTAAGAACGGTAAACAAAAAAACAGTGAAAATATTTTGCAAAAAAAAAAAAACGACTTCAAAACTGATTTTAGCTATTTGTCTGTAACGGAGTAAAGGGAACACCCTTTTATTTTTAAATTCATATTTTATACTTCTTGTTATAGCAGACATAGCGATACAGGTTCGTTGTAAATTACAGCTGTCTGTTTATAACGGTTTAAAAGTTTACACTTACATGGCGTAGGTTTTATTACATTAATTGTGGGAACACCCTTTAATTTCTAAACTAAAATTGTATAGCTATGCTTATAACGGACTTAGCAATACAGATTCTTTGTTAGTTTCAGCTGTATGTCCACAACAGTTCAAGAGCATGGCCACATAAATTAAATAGCATTAACTATTGGGACAGCCTTTAATTCCCAAACCCAAATTTAATACTTGCTGTTGTAGCGAAATTTACAAAATGTATGTTCTTGGTAAGTTCCAACAATCTGTCTAAAGAATGGCCATATACTTCAATTAAAATTATTTATTGGGGCACCCTTTAATTTATAATTTTAAATATATATACATGCTACTACAACGGTCATAATAATTGTCATTCTGTCTGCAACGGTTTAAAAGATAGGGCATATAGGCCAATTAACATAACCTATGCGACACCCATTAATTTTTAGATTTAATTCTTTAATTTAAGCTGGTTAAAAATATACCGCATTGAGATAAATGATGGCATTAAAGCTATTCATAGATGCTGGTTGGCTTATATTTTAATCTATATATATAAAAATGAATGTCTGTCTGTTTGTTTGTGCTTTATAGGAGGCCAAACCCTTGGACCGATCTTCCTCAAATTTTCACAGCATGTTACTGTGACTCTGGAAGGAATAGTAGGCTATATGAAGTTTTAATTGGACAGAGGGGCGTGGCACCGCCCATATAACCCAAAAATTTAAATCGCCATATTTTGGCCATTTTTGACCTACGTCGACGATATTTGGTACATATGGTATTGGCATAATTAGGAATACGTACCAGGAGAAAAGTGGGTGGGACCCCGCCCCTTTTTAGAAAAAATAAAAATCGTAATATAGTCTTAACTACTGGACCAATCGTCATTAAATTTTCGCAATACTTTTGATTTTATTTAATAACGAGGGGGGTAGCTAAGCACACCGGGTTCATCTAGTTAATTATATTTTTAATTACTTGGCGTACATGCAGCTAAAATGTAATTTTTATACTTTCGTATACTCAACTACAATGCCTGTATACCAATATTGTATAAATTAGCAAAAAAAAACTACAATTGAATAATAATTGCCCTTAACACTCATCATGATGAAGGTTATAAAACCACAAGAAGAAACTCAACAAAACAACACACAACTACCATCAGCCATGATATTAAATGTGTTTTGTTGAATAGAAGAAAACTTTAACAATAGTCAACAGTCTGAAGAAAAATAGTAATCCAATAAAATATTTTTTTAATTCTACCATTATTTGTAATTTTTTTAAGTTGCAGCTGCTGGTACACACTGGCTCAGAAATAAAGTTTCTTCGAAGCAGCACTTAATTAACGGCTGAGCTGATTAAAATAAAATACTTTAGACTTTGGACTGAGAGTTGTGAAATACTTGTGACAATAACGAAAGGCTTATGGAGCTTAAAAAGGCGGTTTAAGTTTTTTGGTCCCAGCCTTGGCTTTATAAAACAACCGAAATTAAATACAATTAATTCGAGAAGGCACAGGGATAGCACAGTTAGGAATTTGTTAAAAAAAAATTTGTGTAGCATCATCATAATGGTGTTTTTAATTAAAAATTATACGTCCTTAAAATTTTTTTTTAATTGACTTCAAAAAACGAAGGAGTCTATCAATTCGTCTGAATGTAACTTGTTTTTATTGTTTGTGTTTGCTGAACTTAGTCATTACTGAACCAATTTTAAAAGCTTTATGTAATTTGATAGATTATTCTTATTCTTCATAATCGCAAAAGTTAAATGGTGTTTCCATACAACATGAGTATGTAATATTAGCAAATAATATAATTTGTTCGGCTAAATTTTTTTTTTTCTCTTCAATTTTTTTAACTAACAAAGAGAAAATATTTGCAAATGTCTGCAGACGCTTTCCAAAGAAAACAGCAGAAAAAACTAGGCAGCAACAACTTCGATTGGTAGACGAAGATTAAAGATAAGTTTTGGCTTATGTGTGGCCTTTATCTAATCGAATTCAAATTGATTGATTATTATTAGTATTCTTGTTATAAAGTTAGTTGGTTAAATGTAAACAATCTTAGGTAGAGAACTGCAAAGATTGCTAATAACGGACGTAGTGATTCTGAAAATGTGGCAATACATCCTGGTGGAGTGTAATATTTATGTTTTTTTCAGAAAACTTCCGTTTACATTTTTCTTTCTTAAAATTTTTGGAAATTAAAATAAAAATTAACTCAAACCAAAATTATTTTTTTTTCATTTGTAACGCAAGTATGACTGATGATTAAAAAAATAAAAATTGCATTTTGTGGCCATAACGAAAGAAAGAAAGGGTAGAAAACAAAAACAAATTTACAAGACGAGTTAAAGGGAGGAAAGCAAAAAAATGCTTTGGTTCCTTTAACAAAATTAATGTTGTTGGGTTACGGTTACGTATTCTTATTTAGAAAGTTTGTTGATTAAATAAATGATGTTTACAATGTATACAACCTAAGGTAGCTAGACAAGATAGGTGTGATGACGGATGTAGCGATCAAAAATGCAGCTGGCGTCTAATTTTTTTCTTTGGAAAACCTCGCATATATTTATTAATAATTTATATTTCTTAAATTTTTAGAAATTAAAGTGAGAATTGAACTGTAGCCAAAATTAATTTTCATTCATTTGTTATAATATGAAACAGTTCAAATAATAATTTCATTAAAATTAAATAGTAAATAATTTTAATTCACTTATAACATCCACGGTTCAAATTCCGATTGCACAGAGAAAAGAGATTCGTCGTGAGAAACGAATTTGTTGTCAATCGAATTTGGTCGGTTGTAGTTATTATCTGAAATTCGGTTAAGAGTACTGAATAAATACGGTACTTCCAATTATTTAAAAAATTCATTCGATAGTCGATAAAAAGTAATATTGTGAATTAAATTGAACAACGATATTTTTTACATTTGTCTTTATTTAGGATAAAAAAAAGAAAACATATAAACCATTTCTTGACTGTAACAATAACTCTTGCCTTAGCGCTAAGCACTCCCACTTTCTCACGCTGTCATGTTTTACACTTTTGACTCCATTGTCTTCTATCTTACATTCCACTCTGCACGCTTTTCCATTACAAAGTAAATACAACTTTTGAAAATCTATTTTATTTACTCATGTCTAGAACTCACCTCTTAAAAAAGTATAAAAATTGTATTTGGAAGTTAAAGGGTGTCCCAATTGTTGATGTAATTTTAAGTATGTGGACGAACTTTAAAACCGTATTGCCAAGTCCGCTTTTACAAGAAGCTCACAAATTGAATTTAAAGGGCGTTTCAAAAATTAATGTAATTTGACCCATATAACCGTATTATTTGAAGCGTATACAATCATATGAAAATTAGAAAGAATGTCAACTCTTTGCTCTATATAATAAAAAGTACTAAAAATTTTAAATTAAAGATTAAAGGGTTTTAAAATAGTTGTAGTAATCTGATGTATATGGCCAAACTTTTGAACCGTTAGTAGACGGTTGAAATTGACAAAGAAGTTGATTGCTAAGTCTATTACAACAGACAGTATATAATTTGAATTCGGAAATTAGGGGGTGCCCCTATACTAGCTGTACGAGTAAGGTGATGTATATTGCCAAACTGCTGAATTGTTGAACAGTTAAACATGTATAAAGTTTGGAGATGAAATATAAAGTGTCCCAATAGTAAATGTAATTTAATGTCTGTGGCCATACTTTTATAGACAGATAAATGAATTATTTTCTGAAGTTGTTTATTTTTTTATTATTATGTTACTTTTTTGTCCAAAAATATGCTAAAATGTGGTATCTTCGCAAATATTTAACTGAATTTTTTGATCCACATTTTTTCGGGATATTTGAATCTTAAAAATTTATAATTTGAAATATTTAAATTCAAGTATCTATAAAAGTTAATTTTTTGGTTTATAATTGGATTCCAAGTCCTAATCAAGCCCCTTTATAGCTGTTGAAATTTTGAAATTTATGTCAACCGAAAAAAATTCTAAAGAACACAAATATTGACGTGTACAATTTGCTTTACTTTGAAATTCAATCGTGCTGCTCCCGAAAGTTTTAAAAAGCTAAACTTAAGCCTGAACAATTCCTTTACTGTTATTATAAAAAAATTTCTTTTAAACGATGCAACCCTTTTGAAATTTCGCAATTATATTTTGTCTCAGCCCCACTGTGTGATGCAAGATAGCATTTTTCATACAAAAGAAGTACAAGTCTATCGCAAAAAAAAAAAGAATAAAAGCTAAACAATACTGCGTTACAGCCAAGAAGAAGAAGAAGAAATACCTTGAATTTTATTTCAGTTCAGTTGTTGATGCAGTTAGAAACAGGAAAAAGAAAACATCACAGGCTGCAAAAACATCAACTTCTTGTTGTACAATCATGCTGTTTTGCTCATTGTAGTTCAAAATAGACTTGGTTGCTATTATATGACTTTTTATGTAGACTGCTTAGTGGGAAAGAAACAAAATATGTTTAGCAACAGTTAATATTCTACATGAAAGTTTTTAGTGGCTTTCTTTGTTCATGTTAAAAGGAAAGTGTAGACAAGATAAACGGAAATACACAATATAAAATCAAAAACCACACCACATACACGATAAGATAGTAAAATGATAAAGTGATAAATTGTATAAATTTTTAATACACATTTTAGTTTTTATTTGCTTTCCTTAAGTGATTAAAAAATACAATTGGTTTTTGCTGTAGCAAGCATATTTATACAAACAAGAATACAAAATGTTTAAGGATTTTTAAAAAAAATTTATAATTAAATTCTGTTTAATAAATTACAAATTATCTCAGAAAATGTTTGACTTCTCAAAATTCTGAGAATAAGTATTGGGTATTTATTTCAATCTTCAAAGTGTACAATACAGCTTCTACAGTTCTAATTATAATTTATAATGAATTTATAAATCTTACAAAGTTTAATGGTGCTTAAAGTTTTGTTTCCAATTTAGAAGTTTTTTCCACAATTAAGACTTGTAAACAATGTAGTCACAGCGAAACTTCACGAATTTTTTTCGGCTTGAGTTTATTTTTGCAACCTTAAAAAAAAGTAGAATAATATCTTTTAAGAGAAAAAATTTTCTGTTCTATTGTATGTTAAATACCTCGAAATAAAGAGTTTTTAGTAAAATTTGGTTTATAGTTTTGAAATTTGAAAGAAAATAGTCTAAACTCCCCTTTTTGTATTATGGACAAAGATACTTTTAAATAAATCTAAAATTTTAATAGAGTATGTCCAATTATTTCAAATATATGTATATACTAATTTATATGAGTATGTAATATTAGCAAATAATATAATTTATTCGGCTTAAGTTTATTTTTATTTCTTAAATTTTTTTAAATTATTTACAAATGTCTACGGACGCTTTCCAAAAAAAAAAAAAAAAAAAAAAAAAAAAAAAAAAAAAAAAAAAAAAAACTACGCTGCAACAACGAGAGTTGTAGAAGATGATGGAAGATAAGTTTTGGCTTATGTGTGGTCTTCATCTAACCAAATTCAATTTGATTGATTATTGTTCGTATTCTTGTTATAAAGTTAGTTGGTTAAATAGATGATGTTTACAATGTAAACAATCTAAGGTAGAGCACTGCAAGAATTGCTGATAACGGACGTACTGATTCTGAAAATGTCATAATACATTCTGGTGGTGCGTAATGTTTATGTTTTCTTTGGAAAACTTCTGCATACAATTTCTTTCTTGAAATTTTTGAATTAAAATAAAAAATTAATTCAAACCAAAAGTAATTTTTTATTCATTTGTTATACAAGAATGACTGTTGATGAAAAAAATAAAAATTGCATTTTATGGCCATAACGGAGGTTGGTAGGAATCAAAAACAACTTTATAAGACAAGTTACAGGGAGAAAAGTAAAGAAATGATTTGGTTTCTGTGTGTACTTCCTCTAAACAAATTAATATTGTTTGATTATGAATACTCAACGTGTTCTTATTTAAAAAGTTAGTTGGTTAAATAGATGATGTTTATAATGTATACAGCCTAAAGTAGCTAGACACGATTAGTGCTGATGACGGATGTAGCGACCCAGAAAATGCAGCATAACATTCTGCTGGTGTCTAGTATTTTCTTTGGAAAACCTTCGCATATATTTATAGATAATTTTTATTTCTTAAATCTTTAGAAATTAAAGTAAGAATTGAACTGTAGCCAAAGTTAATTTTCATTCATTTGTTATAATATCAAACAGTTCAAACAACAATTTCATTAAAATTAAATTGTAAGTAATTTTAATTCATTTATAATATATACGGTTAAAATCCTGATTGGCAAAAAATTAAAAATTATTATACTGTACATTTAGTTTTTTTTTATTTGATTGAAAGAGTACTCTGTTTCATTTTTTTTATATTAAAAAAACTAAACCTCTTCTTATTTCTTTATAAGTATCTATGTATCATCCAATTTTTCCTTTAAATAGCCATTAATACGTGCTTTAATAACAAAATACAAAAAATTGCCGTTATAAATGTGGCGATTATTTTACATTAGACATTTCCATTATCTATACGTGTTTCTTTAAAACAATTTTAAGTTTATAAAACATATAAAAATACATGTGTATCTTCTACTATTGAAAGATTAAAATGCCCATTCCCAGAAATGGAAAAATATTTAATTTCTCTATTCTCCATAAGTTGACTATAAATTTGTTTAAGAATTCCCATGTAATGTAGACGCTAATAATTTATATATTTTAATATTCTCGTAAATTTGCACTGAAACTGTGAAAAATTGCATACACTAGAAATTCAGTCCCCTTATTTGTTCATAACATTCTACTATTTAGCGTGTCCATGTGTACATACATTTTGTTTGTGAACTGTTGCTGATGTTCAAGTAAAATACTTTAAGCGCCTGAATATTTAATAGGCATTAGAGGGTAACAAATTTATGTCTATGATTTATTTTATGCAGGCAAAAAAAATATGTGTTAGAAGAAAAAAGCCTGGCTGTTTATAAAAAAAATTAAAGTTTTTATACCCTTCACCACAAATAGTGGAAAAATTATATACCTAAGTTTGTCATTCCGTGCCTATTTTCTACAATATCTATTTCCGACCCCATAAAGAATATATATTCTGACTTCTTATGAATAGTGGAGTCCATCTGTACGTCTGTCCATCCATGTAAGTGTTGAAATCACAAAAAAATTGATATGTTAATGGATCAGATAAAGTGTCGAAGGAGGTGCTAATGGAAATCAGCATGATCGGTCCATGTTGTTCTAAGTTTTTAATGTCATTTGGATCAATAAGTGACTTCAATCAAAAAATTAAATATATGGGGCGATAGAGAATTAAAAAATAAGAAATCAACATCAAGTGAAAAAATTGCCACTTTCCCATATTTACCGAGGTCCGGGGCTCTGAAATTTTCAAATTTTCTAAAATTTCAATATGGGTATCATCTCAAAGCTTTTGAAGAGATACTAATACTAAATACTTCAATTTTTTTAAAATTGCTTAACACATTAAGAGCCGATGCCATTTTTATGTAAACTAGATTTACGTAGATGGTGAAGAGTATATAAGATTCGGCATAGCCGCACTTTTACTTGTTTAAAATAATATTTATTATTATTGATAGAGAAACAAAATGAGAAATTAGCCGCCGTGTGAAATTATTAAGAATTAACACTTTAACGGTGTTATTAGCTTCAGCTAATAGCCAATCAATGACACAAACATATTTATAATTAGTAATCGATTTAAGCTACAAAAAAATTGTTTCATTTGGCATATTTGCATACGATGAAAATTTAAAATACAGTAAGAAATTAAAAGTTCGAAGAAGTACGCAAAACATAATTAGAAACAGACCTATCAATTATAATACAATCTTAATGACTGCTAGATATTAAAATTTTTACCTTCAAACAGTAAGCCTATTTATGGCTGATATTTGTATTTTTTAATATTTTTTTTTAATTTTAAAATGTATCTGTAAACAATCACACACAAATAAACCCTGAAACTAAATCATAAGTTTTTATACACCTTTTTTTAAATTCAGCAGAATTAAGAAAAAACTAAAACGAAAACATAAAATTTAATAAAAAAAAATTATTATTTGAAATCTGTTTTATTTACTCAATGGTTACTGTTTTTTCATAATAAAATTTTTGAGTATTTTATGGCTTTTTGCCTTATTGATTCAATGGAGTTCTCATTTAATCAATTTGGCTTTTTTTATAAGACTCTGAGGTTCTCCTTACAAAATTTGGATAGAATCCAGTTATGAGATATATATGAAATGAATACATTTCATTTTTTAGTTTAGTTTAAAATAATAAATATTTCATGAGAATATCATGAAATATTTATATTTGAAGGAATCAAGCACAATTAATGAAAACAAAATTTTAATCAAAACTAGTTTTTTTTCTATTTGGCATTAATGTTTGAAAATAATTTCTCCCATATAACCCTACGAATGACCTGGATGAAACGTATTCTGGAAGTAATATTGTTACGTTTTCTCTTTTTTATACAACTATACGGATTCTTTTTGTTGCATATACTACGGTGGCTCATTATAAATTCTGTAATCTTACTTGGTGGCTTTATCTGGCTATACTTCTTGATGCTACGGTCTTGTGAATCTTATGGTCTCGTATTTCCTAAACATGCGTTGTTATTGCAAGCGCAGCTATCTACGTTACTTTACTGTGTCACTCCGGCAAACACATAAACTACTCGATGCCTTGCTTAGTAACCTTAACTATCCACTACGCCTTTGACCGAGCCAGTCATCCCCTTTATGTAATAGCCACAACACCCGTCTGTCTGATGTTATGCTGTATTATCTGCCATGCCTTCAATAATAATTGTATTTTGCTCCTTGGGAGGTTTGTAATGCTTCTTCTTAATTTTAATTTGCATTATAACAGTAATTATTTTCCGTTGTATGCATGCCAGAAGGTGGGCTCGAACGAACGATCTTTTGATTTACAGCAACCACCTCTACCAACGCAGCCATTGAGGTTGCTCAGCTTTTGTTTGCTAATTGTGGTATTATTCCATATACACACCATTAGTGGAAGTAACTTATTCACCACACTCATACGGAAACAAGAACTGGGATTGCCAGATCTTATTTTCGTAACAATATAAACAATATTTACCTTAACCATCTCTTATTGCGGGCTTATCTGTTTATGTGGCCCCAGCACTATGTTATTGTTAGGTATCAAAGATATAAAACCAATTTCTTTATTTAATTATATACAGCTAATTCTTTTTAAATTATAATTATTTCATAGAGCTGCAGAATAATAGATTGTAGTGTGGTTAAGGGTCTCTCAGAGGATAAGACAATTAGACAATAAGATTTTGGTAAGTGAAGCTTAAAGATTGATTGGTAGTAATTTGGGAACTTCAAAGTTTTTCCTAAAACTTAGAGTGTTTAAAGGAACAACTGAATGCGGTTTCAAGAATAGTATATGTGACATTTGTTACTAATAGAGGTTTGAAAATGGACCTTGTTTTATGTTAGTATATAAAGTTCGAGAATAGTTATTGTGCATAATACATGTTTTTAACTACTGCCTTCCGACTGAAATGTCATCTATAAAATTTGCCAAAATACTGGTTTTATTAATGGTAATAATTTTAGGGGTTCCCTTTTGTGTATAGTTTTTTTGTTCCATATATCGAGGGAAAAGTTAAGTTCGTTTTTTGTTATATTTTTTGTTAAATCCTACATTCAATCGTTTAAAAGTAGATTTTAAAAATTCTATCTTTTTTTAATTTGCGTTCTTAAACATAAGCGTATTGTTATTGATTCGTTCATGGCCTTGATAAGCACACTTCTGATTTACAACGAGTGACTGATCTTTATCATAACAAGTGCAAAGCAATATAATTCAAAATAAAAGGGCATTCATATGAATTTCCAGTTTTAACAAATATTAATTAATTATACACTGCCCAAGACTATTATAATGTAATTAAGGCTTTTCGAATATAATCTTAATTTTTTATTTTCCAGCATATGAAAAGAGAGAATCTTTAGAGGATGCAATATTAAATAGAAAAAATACGAACAGATAAAATGCTCCATGCAAAACAGTATATTTTTAATTCATTTAGTATAGCAGGTTACTGAAAAAAATGGAGTAACTAGTAAAATTTTACTGGCTAATGATGTTTTTTTTTTGTAAACAGTAAAATCCAAAATTTTATTGCATTATTTGATAATGCAGTATACCCATGTATAGAAAAAAGGGAAGACCATAAACCTCAGAAAAATTTATATGTTACCACTTTATAAAACTTCAATGCACATAACAAGGGAAAAATAAAACGATATGATAAGATTATTACCTTCTATGCCGCCTATTCACTATAAATACTTCAATAACGCTGGAGTTTAAAGAAAGCTAATTATAAAATAGATGTTTAATAATTTAAAGACAAAGTAATTTGTGTTTGCATTTTTTTTAACATATCTGAACCAAACTCTAAAAAAATTTTGTTATTCGTTTATGTAAATGTCGTTATTTTAACTGTCATTTTTACATAACAATTTATCTTAATAAAGCTTATGTATATCAAAATATACTTTTTTTTGTTCCTTTTTTTCTTATAAAATGTTATTTTAGAAAGTGGTATAAATCCATTTGGCTATTTTTTTCAAATAATTTTAGTAATTAGTATTTCATAATAATATTTAAAAGATTTATAGTGTGAAAAACATCACTCGAATTAATTACAGTTGGCCAATATTTTAAAATTGATTCAAACGCAAACCTTTAAATATCTCAATATATGAAAAATGGATTTACAACATTACAAAAAAAAAATAAAACTATATCATTTATTAAATGCTAATCCTTCAATTTCCTCACAAAATATACTAAAAATATAAAATATTTTTCCAAAGCTATCTGCTATGAGAAAACAACATAGAAAAAAAAGTACATAATTTTTTAGAAAAAAATATTTTATTACCATTTCTAAAAAAAAGGTTTTTTTTAGAAAAAGTGTTAACTTTTCATAATTGAAATTTATATTAAACATTAATCAGTCCAAGGTTGAAGTACCTCCGTATGGAGAAATATATATTAAGAATGTTCAACATCAGTCAATCACATACTCTTCTGCAAAGAAATTGACTTTTCAACTTTAAAAGCTCATATTACTTTTAATCTCTCAAGCATGAAATACATATCCACACATAAACATTAATACATGTATGCTCATGCAAACAATTTTTAGTAAAAGTATATTTATGAAAGAAATACAAGTTATAAATTTTAACTCATAATTTACGGCTACCTTGATCATTCCCATGTAGAAAAACACACACACACATACATGTGAAATGGTTCATATGATTTCTCTAAGGGAAAATTCTGTACATGTTTAAGAGAAAGTTTAAGCGCAGTAGGGAATAACTTAAAGGTATCTACTGTTCATAAAAAATGTTTTTTTTTCAAGAAACAACTTTCTTAAAAAAAAAGATGTTTTTTACCAAAATCAAATATTTAGTGGTGGCAAGTTGGAACAATTTTCAAACTATTAACAATTTTAAAACAACAAAACTGTCAGAAAAGCCTTTAACTTTATTTTAAACGTCATATGTTGCTTAAAGTCTTGTTAAATATCAAAAATCTTACAAAAGTCCCTGTGACAAAAAATTACATAAATTTGCACAAAAGACCTCAATTTTACTTTTTTCCCCCCCAATATAATTTTTACTAAAAGCAATATTTTTCTCACAAATTTCTTTTGTCTTACATTACACTCAGTAACTTTATACCCAACGGGGTATAATGGTATATTAAACGTAAGGAAATAAATGAAACCAAGACCTAGCGTGTTTTGTTAAGAACGACAACTGGCAGAAGGAAGGGGCAGAAAATAATGTCGTTAAATAAAAGTTAAATCTTATTTGTCATGGCAGACCGTACATGTGGCACCAATTACGTTAGCATTTATGACTTTGTGTTGGATCGAGTGCTAGTTAGTCATTGTCATTGTTTGTGTTAAATAGCAGCAGAAAATATTTTTCAGTTATAATACAAACAGAAGTGCAGTAAAAGTAATGTTTGCCGTTTGTGGATCGGATTCAGCCATTAACTAAAGCAAAGACTAAGTAGCAGCATTAATTAAAATTATTACAAGAATTTTATGACGTAATAGGAAAACCACATACGATACCTGCCCATAATGAATTTTTATTTTATTTTACGATCACTTTTATGAGATTTTTTTTTCAGAATTCGCCGGCTTATAACGTAAAATGTATTTAATTAAAACTTAACCAAACTGAAATTGTTAGTTAATTATTTTTAATACCAAAATATTACCACATAACAGTAAACATTTGTTCCAGTTGCCATCATTTGTAAGTGTGTATGTACTAAGTCCTGAATTATTAATATCGGGTGTTTTTAAGCCCAATAGAATTTTAAAATGTAAATTAATCACAATTTTTTTTACGAAAGATCAGAATGTGGCATTAATTTTTAAAATGATTTTGGGTATATTGCCACAGGGGCTGGTCATGACTAAGCACATTCCGGACGTCCTATTTTAGGTCAATTTTTCAAGTACTGCTGGCAGTATGTCACGAATAACACGAAAAATGTTGGCCTCCAAAGCTTCAATAGTTGATGCTTTATCAGCATTACCCAGTGACTTTACATGGCCCCACAGGAAATAATCGAGAAGTGACAAATCATACGACCTTGGAGGCCAATTGAAAGGTCCATTTCTCGGATTCAGCGTATCGCCAAATTTTGATTTCAATAACTCGATGGATGCGGTCGCCGTATAGCACATAGCGACTTCTTGTTAAAACCATATTGCGTCCGGATCAATGTCATCGATATTTTCAAACAATAAATCATAAATCATAGTACGGTTACGATCTCCATTGACCATAACGTGAGATCCGTCCTCAATTTTTAAGAAATAAGGTCCGATGATGTAACCAGCGTGTAAACCACACCAAACGGTGTATTTTTCTGGAGGCAATGCAGTTTGCAGAGAATGTTTTGGATTGGTCGCACTTCATACGCGGCAATTTTATTTATTAACTGCTCTAGAGCCCAACCGGCGCATATAATGGTCTCTTAGCTTTAATTCCTGCACTAGCTGGATCTTATGTCGGTGCGGGCCAACATCTTTTTGCAAAATTTTCCACGAATCGATAAATTTGGATCTTCTTCCACACTTTTGTTTACGGGAGTACGTAGTAGAGAACTGCAAGAGTGTCTGTTTTTAATACTTTAAGTATACTCGTCTTAAATGCGGTTGCGGTGTGATCGCCACCGCATTTCTTAAGTGCGAGTATTTACTATACCCATTCCATTTGAGTATAAGTGTCTACCATACTCAAGTAAAATGCTTGCGATGCTGGCTATACTTTATTCGTACTCATACTCACAACAAACACCAAGAGAGAGATTTTAACGTATGTAGTGAGAGGAAAACAGAGTTATCAGATCAGAATTATTAAATCAAACACAATATCAAAAGCCGCCAATGTCTAAATTAGCTAACATACATACTTCTTTGAAATTATGAAAGTTTATTTAATATATAACAGAAAATAAATTTAATAGAACCCGTAAAATTCGCCATATTTTCATTTATTAAAAACACAACAAAAGTTTACTGATAACTCAAGAATAGTTCATTGTTAATTATATTACGTTTTTGTTAGGGTTTTTCTTTAAAGTTACACAGGATAGAAATTTAAAAATTCTATTCGTTAAGCAAATATATTTTTAAAATGAACAAATAGTTATAAAAGCAATAATTATATTTAACAAAATAAAATATGTAAACTAAAAACTTTATTTTATTTATTATTATTTATGAGGTCTATGTCTAGTCAGTCAATGCAATATTACATGTGCTTATATACAGTTTTGTTAAAACTAAAAAAATTAAGTAATTTTCCTTTTATTCACGGATTTATTTTATCATTTTGTTTTCCTAAATACCGTTAGTAGCACGTTTATGACAACAAGGCGTATAAACTGAAAATATTTGTACATAAAAAGCAGCAATAAAATAAGTATACCTGCTTAAATAGTGTACAAAAGCTGTGCCTTTTAGCGGTTTTTATTGTATTTTATTAATTTAATATGTGTTGTATTTCATACCTATGAAAACGGTCGTTGTCTGTTTTTCTGCTTATAATGTTTAAGCAATAGATTTCATCAAATTTTGTTTTTTTTTATTGTTTATAAATAGATCTGCATACAATGCAGTATTTCATAAAACGGCAGTAAAAAACTTTAATAGGGTAAAAATGTGGCAACGTTGCTTACAAATAAAGAGAATTAAAAAATTCTCGCGTACGAGTATAAAAAATACTTAAAATTCTGATTGCGATATTTTTGATACTCGTTTTTACAAGAATGGGTAAAATAAACACCGCAACTTTTTATTGCGGTGTTTATAATACTCGAGTATGAAAAGTATAGAGTATGTATAGAGTAAGTATGCGGTGTACTCATGAGTTGCGGTGTACTCGTGCAGTTCTCTGGTACGTACATTCCTTCGACGTGTAGGTGTTATTGCATTCTGTAGAGAATATGTGGCACGAACTCTATCCACAGTTCGACGGATAGCCTACTCAGATTAACGATTATGCACACCACAAAAAATCACGAAGTCGTCTATAAGTGGCTCGAATTGATGACTGATTTTCAGACTAAACTTGGATGATTTGTTACAGTTTACCGAAAATAATAAGAAAAAAGTTTGCATTAAAATTTAATTAATTGCTTTTTTTTTTTTTTTTGTTTAATTTCAAATTCTAAAATGCTTAAAAAAATACCCTTTATATTCCCGCTTGGACAACGTTGCCGAGTTATTTAGCTTTACATTAAAGTAAGTCATCATGCTATAGATGACACTGAGAGCCAATGATGCAGTAACACAAATTTATCGAAGGAATATTTTTAATGAAGAGAATATTGCTGCTATAAACAAAAATGTAAAGGAGAATCCAAATTTAACGATTCTTTGCTGGTCGCAGCAATTGGATCTCTTTGCATTCCTACTTATAAAATTTTCCGACAAGATATTATGTTACACCAGTAAAGGATGCAGCTTTTGCATGAATTTAAATTGCGAAATCATAAGGCGTCCCCAACTATCGACTTATTAAAATAAAAATTTTGCGATAAATTGATTTTAAGAAGTCGATCTTTTATCTGGCCTTCAAAGTCGTGCGATTTAACACCTCTCGATTATTCCCTGTGTGATCACGATTAGTCACTGGTTGATGCTAAAGTCTTGAAGAATTTAAGATTCTTGAAAATATTAGCTGCGAAGTTTTATATTATAAAATATTAATTAATTAATTTTCTAAATATTATTGTGCTAATTTTTTATTTGTTAATAAAACGGGGATAATTTTAAAAAATAGCACAATAATTTTTTTGATAATTAATTAATTTAGTGAAAGTTTCCCGTGTTTTGAATTAAAATAAATTAATTAATTTGGCTTAAGTTCGCTTTATCTTAATTTCTAAAGTTTTAATAAGAAAGAAAAATTACTGACAAGCTTCTGCAGACATTTCCTAAACAAAACAAGCAAAATTAGATAACCGCAGAAAGTAATCCAGCATTTATTAATTGCTATATCTGTCATCAGCATTCTTCGCATCTATCTGCCTTAGGTTGTGCGCGTTGTAAACAACATCTTTTAAACAAAAAATTTTGTAACTAACAAAACGAGAATATTTATAATCTGTCAATATTTATTTGGTGGGACGAAATCCACACATAACCCAAAGGTTTTCTTTGTTGTTCTCTTTTTAAATCGTCACACATATATTTGATCTTCTTTCAGGAAAATAGCTCTCTACTTATGGATGACACACATGCGAGTATTTGGTTTCAGAAGTCTTCTTAGGCATTTTTTTTTAAATTTGATGTTAAAGCACAGAATTGGAATGCCATTGAACGACTTCTCAAAGGATTTTAAAACTTAACTATCATCATATTAAATGTTTAGAAAATCTACATATATTTTTATAGTTTATTATTTCAGCTCCCTGCCCAGTGGACTCTATTGTAGTTATTAATTTTTAAGTTTTTCAACACTGGATCTTTGGCAGGCATAAAAGGAAAGAAAATATAGACAATGTGTATATAATAATTACAAATTTAAATTGGCTAAATTTTAAGTAAGAGAGAAATTATTTAATATTTGAAATACGTCTTTAAAATTTTTAAGAGCATAAAGCAAGTCTTAACTAAAAATATTTTAAAAATGAAAAATTAAACTTTTATCCTTTTTGTGTATAATTTATTCGCCCAATTAATTTCAGTATTATTACTCTGTTAATGCTATACATTGTTATTGTATTTAACTTTGCGGTCTTAATTGATTTTTAAAAATAAATTGTACATTAATGTGCACTAAAAATGAAATAATGTTCCTTATAATGAAATAAAAGTGCTTTAAAGTAACAATAATCTTTTTATATATATTAAATTATTATACTCTAGATAAGTTGATTGCTATTTTAATGGTTTTGCCGGAATGTAAATAAATATATTGATGTTCATGGAATCTGCATAAAAAACAACAAATAATTTTACATATTTTTATATGTATACAAAAACATTGTTAATTAAAGTTAAAATAAAATTTACATGAAAATGTATATGTCCTTTTAGAAAAAAAATTCGAGCATACAGTGAAAGCTTAAAAGTCATTACAATATAAAATTAAAACTAAAAACTAGGCGTTGTAATTTTAAGAAAATTTTAGTATTTTTAGATTATGCTACGAATGACGAATTTTGGGTCACGATTATTTGTCTTAAAAAAAAACATATTTGTATATCTGAAAATTTACACAATCATAACATCGGTCGAAATTCGCCATACGCGGCGAATTCTGCATCAGTTTTATTTTTATGTATTACGAAGTTCAAAGACAATCAAAGCGATACAGTGTGACCATGTTTTGTCTTTAGTTTTGAAATATTTAAGTAAATAAAATTATTTTACTTAAATAATTTATTCATTTTGATTTAATATCGTTTAAACTGAGCGTTGCAATTAGTTTTGCGTTTTTGGTAATATTTCATTTTATGTATATTTTTTTTTGTATTGTCACTCTTTCCACACAAACTTTAAACCACATAGAAATATCGTAACACCTGTATTTTTTAGTTGTTAATGTATTTCATACAACGAATTTTTTCCGAGGAATTCGTCGTATTACGAAAATATATCGATCATTCCAGATGTATTTTTAGCATTACAATAGTTGAATATTTTTTAAATTTATAAAAAAATTAAACACGCCTCCACTGTACACACTGTACGTGTCTGCTTTTATATGACGAAGCAAAAAATTACTCTGTATGAAGTAAAGTATTAACATTTTGATAATAAATATTGTAGTATTTTTAAATGTTAATTTAATTGCTGATTTATGTATTATTTATTAAATTAAATTTGTTTACATTTTCTTTTTTCTTTAAGAGTATTTCCACTTGAGTTCTATATGCCCTAGTAATGAAAGTTAGAAGCAGTGAAGTTACATCTGCGCATTTCTGATGAACGCACAATAAAGTACAAAGAGAAATATTTAAAACTGGTTTCGGAAGCCTTAACAGCTATCAACAAATATTTAATAGATCACGGCAAAGAGGGGTTTGCACCACAATGCATAAAATTAGATTTGGTCGAGCAATTTCCTAGGACAAGCACAAAATGGAAATATCATGGAAAACTTTTCTGAGGACTATACTTTTTGTTTTATTTATTAATTCCCGCTTTCTGACGATATATTTTTTTCTATATTATTTTTTTTTATTTATTGTAAAAAAGTTTCGGTTAAAATAAGATTTATTTTTTGATATAAGATTTCTGTGTGAATATTTATTTTTATCTTCTTTATGTTTTTTTTCGATTTTGGTTTTAAAACTGATGTTACTAAAGGAAAATTTCTTTTGATTTTTTTTTTATAAAATAAAAAATTAAAAAATGTTCTTTCTGTATACTAGCAAAAATCCTGTGACAGATATCATTATATTGCATTAAGATAGAAAATATTATATTATTAGAATTCAATTGAAAATAGATAAAATATTTTTTCTCAAACCAAATGTAAATTAAAGTTAACATTTTGATTTATTTTCATTAATTCAATTAAAAGAAGTTTGTATTAAAAAACAATTTCAAGTTCTGTCTTTTGTTAATTTATTGTAAATAATTAAAAAAAATGAGATACAAAAAGCTTAAAAATTTATATATTTCTATCAGACAAAATATACTATTTTCAATATTATGAAAATATTTGTAATATTCTGTAAATCTGTGGTTTATTGTATGTTGTGTTCTTTCAGCACAGTAATGTCAGTGTCGAGCATTACTTTGTAATGTGACATGCAAACAGTAAAATTTAACCATTAATTTATATTTACAGATACACTCACCTACTTTTATTCATAAAGATATTCTAGTATAAACTATGTAATGATGAAAAGGTTTGTATTTGCACGTTCAAATTTCATTTGCATTGATTCAATTGTTAATGTATTTATAAAAATAATAAAATTACTGGTTTGTTAATGATTTATTATGTATATATATTTTTATTATTATCTTCTTTAAAAAAAAAATAACAAGTTACTGATTAACTATGAATTTTGTGGGAACAAAATATGAATGATGATGAAGTTATTTGCAAGCAAAATTGATTTAAAAATAATCTGTTTTTTACATATTTTTCACGTTATTGATTCATTTGTGCAATTTTTAACTAATTAAAATACTGCTGGTGTGAAAATTATATTTCTGTTCTACTGATGACAATCAATAATTTTTGTCTTAGCAGACCAATATAGCACTTTGAAAAAACCAGCTAGCTCATATATTTCGAAATAATATTAATTTTTGTAAGTTAATGATGCTCAACCTAATGTAAGCCTTGTATGTGTATTTGGCCATTCATTTACTTTTATTATTCCTCGTTTAAATACAAAGTCGAAGAAAAATAAATAAATAAATTAGTTTCTTATTTTATTTTTTTTTTTTTTTTTTGATAATTGTTTCCTTATCAACACATCTTAAGCTGCTACAACTGTGTTTTTTTATTTACATTTAACTACTTCAGTAATGTTTTTTTTTTCTTTTTTGCCATTTCATTTTTCTATTCTTTCCATGAAATGTACAACTCACAATTAATAATCAACTAATTTAGTTTTCCAAATGCTAATGTAAACAAGAAAAAATTTACCAACATCAGAAAAATAAATTTATAAAATAGTTGTAATTCGTGGATATTATTTTTTTAATGCCTGATTTTATATCTCCCTCATGTTAATTTTGATAGAAAGACATCAAATAAATTTTAAGACAAAAAGATCATACCGTATTAATTAGTTTATTTTCTAGTGTTATTAAGGCATACAATATATTAAGTCATCCTTTTGAAAAAAAAATTAATGAAGTGAGAGGTTTCTAATTTTTAATACTGCTAGATTATTAGAAGTAGTTTATTTTCTATGAAGATCTAAAAAAATAACACAAGTTTGGCAATATATTTATTTACTCAAATTATTTACAGTAAAGCTGTGTCTTAAATAAACCTAATGTGGATAGATGCGAATAATGTTGACAACGGATATAGCGATCCATTACATTCCGCTGGTGTTCAATTTTTCTTTGTCCGCAAACATTTGTAAATAATTTTTTCTTCCTTAATAATTTTTTTTAGTAATTTAAATAAAATGAACTTTTAAGTTGAGTTAATTAATTAAATGTAAAGATATTTTAAAATATTAATGAGGGTTAATTTTTTATTGTCATAAATTATTTTACTTTATTCATATAGTAAAGTTTATGAGAGCAGGAATGTTAAATTTATTTACTTATTTATTATATCTGCTAAAAATTTCAAGTAGTAACATATCGTACACGGAAATAAAAAACATTGTTGTGATATGGTCACAATAACCATAATATTTTCCTTGTAACATTGTAAAGTTGCAGACAACAAATTATAGTTGTTTACAGCAATACTTCAGTCACGATAGACACATTTTTTTAAATATTTAACCATTACATGGTTACTGTGCAAAAAAATACAACGTGATTGGTTTAACATTAACGCACTACGACCAAAGTTTTGTAACTTATTAAAAAGAATATAATATGTTTAACAATAATATAGTTATGTTAATCAGAGTATGAATAAAGGAAAACATAATATAACCAAATAATGATGTTTTACTTTAACCATTTAATGTTACTATATTAACATAATTATTTTTAGATTTTACCATGTTATTGTTACGCTAGACAACAATATGGTTGCAAGACCAGCTTGGGAAGACAGAGAATTAAAAAATTAAAAAAGGTAATTTTACATAAAAATTACATCGGCTCTTAATGGGTTCAGCATTTTTAAAAAATTTCAGTATTTCCTTAAAGATTTCTTAAAAAGCTTAAAAATGATATCCATATTGATATTTAAAAAAATTTAAACATTTCAGTGTCCCGTAACCCGGAAAATAGGGGTGATAGCCAATCGCCTATCGCCCCATATTTTTACTTTTTTGATTGGAGTTACTTTATTGTTCCAAATGACATGAAAAATTGCATGGTGTTTTGCCTGCTGCTTCGAAGGACATGGAACGATCATGTTGATTTCCAATAGCGGACGGAAAGATGGACAGACGGAAATTGGTCAATCTATTTCGGTATGCCTGAGAATTCCGAATATATGTATATTCTTTATGAGGTCGGAAATTGGTATTGTAGAAATTACACACGGAATGACAAACTTAAAAAGACAAAGAAAACAAAGTTTTTACTATAATAAAAATAAATTAATTAAACTTTACTTCTTTCGGCTTAGGTTTTTAATTTAATTTTAATTTAATTTGATTTCTAAAAATTTTTTAAAAATGACGCAATTTCTGGACTGCTACATTCTTCATCTGCATTCTTTGCATCTATCTACATAAGGTTGTGTAAGTTGTAAACATTATCTATTTAACCAACTAATCTTTATATTAATTTCGTTAGACAAAATTCACAAACAACCTAAAGCATTTCTTTGTCGTTCTCTCTGTAACTCGTCTTGCATATTTGTTTTTTCTGTTAAAGTATAATTTTTTTTCTATTTTTTTTAGAAAAACGTCTGCATAGATTTAAAAAAATGTTTCTTTCTATAAATTTGGAAAAAAATTAAAAATAGAAAAAAAATGTTTAACTCAAGTAAAAACATAATTTTTGATTGTATGCTTAATAAAATATAATAAATATAATAAATTTTAATTGAGACCATTTCAAATTAATAAATATTCTTCAACAGCACTATATGTTTAAAGCTTATTGTAGTTGTCTACTGGGACCCCGAAAAAAATCTTGTATAACAAAAATTAATAAATAAAATGTTTTTGTCTTGTTTTTAAACATTCATGTTGGTTTTAATACTTTTAAGCTACAAGCAACAACAGCCCAATAAGCAACATTTTTTAGTTAGAACAACTTGATTATAAATGATTAATAAATGTTTTTTTTTATCGCAAGTGTTTTACTCTTATTTTAAAACAATTAGGAACACACCACTGAATATTGCTCATACGCCATCAGTTTCCTCATCATCATCATCGCCGTCATCATAATGCTGTATTCACTCATTGGTGTTTGAATGATGGCTGGGCTGCATGATGTTTATGTTTACAACAGTAAACGTTTGTTGTTTTGAAAAACATAATTTGATATAGCGTTAGAATATTTCCTGTCACTTTTGTTATTGTTGTTTTTGCTGCTCTTTTGCAACCAGTCAACCATTAAGCAAACTGACACCAGCTTTTTGCTGTACAAAAAAAAAACAGCAACAAAATTGAAAAATTGTTTATTCCATCAACAAAACACAACAACAATAAAAACTTTTTACGTAAAGCAAGCACATATTGATGCGATGTATTGTCTGTATTTTTTAATTTAGATAAATGTTAGCAAGTTAATGTTTGATTCTGGTTTGACAATAAAAAAGTGCATGCAACCGAAAGAATGAAGACAAACAAAAAAATATTTTAAAAATGATCTTTGGTAATCAAATATGGAAGAATATAAAGAAGTGGATTCGAAACTAAATTTTGTCGCTAAAATACTAAAAAGTTTATGCAGCAATTTTTAGCTAGAAATGCTATTTAATAACACTTTTACCGTAATTTATTTTTACCTTTATAGCGATAGAGGTTGAGATTTAGCTACGAAAGTAACAGAAAAAATGCTGGTTGTTTTGTCTGTTTTGGTCATAGATAAGTTGAAAATTGTTCGAATAACCAGTTCCATAAGGAGCTGTTTGCATTTTATATACTTCACTATTCAAATAAATTTATTTTTATTTATTTTAATTTTATGAAATAAATCTTGTTTAGTCGGTAGCTTCACGTGAAATAAAAAGTTGTTTGGGGTTCAAAAAAAAAAAAATTTAGATAAACCATCTAGATAACCATTGAAACAAACCCTAAATGATATAAACGTATTCGGTTTGTCCGATCGTTAGTTATAAAGTCATGACACACTTTCAACTTTTTTGCGTAAAATAAATAAAACGAGAGAACTATATTCGGTTTTCAGGTTAATTTAAAATTGGTTTTTAATAGGACGAACTACCGTATTCGCCGGGATGGTGTACTTTATTGTTTGACGGTCTTGACAGTTCATATTTGACAGCCGTGAAGTAGACTCGTGGCAAATTTATTATAGAAAAATATTCAATAAACCAACGTTTTTTAACCGTTAAAAATATTCCATAAAATCACCTATCGATTGCTGTAACGATAAGAAAATTACGTGATTTTTTTGGGAGAAATAACGTGTCAACAAAACGCATTATTTATCGTGCAGTGAATGATATCGAAGAAAGAGGCTCTGTAGCTAATATGCCCAAGCATGGACCACATTTTACGCAAAGATCGGCTTAAAAAATTGTGTTCAAAACAATTCATTAACTTCAACTCAATGCCGTGCTCAGGAGCCTGGTCTTCCAATAATAACTTTGGCAATAATTTTGCACAAGGATTGACATTTGTTTCCATTTAAGATTCAGTCGACACAAGAGTGTCTTCAACAAGATCATTAACGCCGCCTTGCATATGCCAAAAGTATGTTACAGCTGGCCTATAACAACACCGATTTTCATAAAAATTCATAACGAGTGACGAGGCATAGTTTTATTTGGATTGATTTCTGAATAAGTAGAATATTCGGCTGTTGGCAATAATAAACCCTCAAATTATTCATCAGTCACGTTTGCATCCATTAAAAGTGGAAGTCTAGTGTGTAATTGGTATAACGGTAACTGTGAATGCGAAGCGATATCATGATAAGATTGAAAACTTTTAAATGCCACAACTGCATGCTTTGGGCTTGATTAACATGTGGTATCAATAAGACGCCGCCACATCGCATTCAGCCAGGATTAGAGTGCTCTTTTCGCAACAAGTTATTTCAAGTAATAGTGCAGTTGATTGGCCACTACGGTCGCCTGATTCTACTGCTCCGAAATTTTTTTTGTAGGTGATAGCTCAAAAGCAAAGTTTATGCAAACAAACTATAAACGATTGAGAATCTCAAACAAAATACTCGTGATGAAATTAATGAAATACGGAGTGAAATGTGTAAGAATGTAAGACAAATTTGCTTAAAAGGGCTCGCATTTGTGAAGCTAACAGGGGCGTATATTTCTCTGATATTGTACTCCATACATAATATCCGACATTATATAAAACATTTATAAATATGAGATGTATTCTCTTTGATTTTACCAGCAAAGTAGTATACCTTCCCGGTGGTCACACTATATTAAATGATAGGAGTTTCCAGCTCAAAACTTTTAATTGCTTAAAATGTAGATTAGCTATTGAACTGTAATTGTGTGTTTTAATAACATTTTTTTAAATAGTTTGTTAATCGAAAAGTGTTCAATATCTATGTTAAATTTTGAACATAAAACAGGAACATTTTATGAATTAGACAGCTAAAGTATAAATTAATTACCAAAATTTACAAATATTATATTCCCTGTTATTAATAAACTCCTTAATTAATAGAACTTGATTTGTATTTTACTCCTATTAAATTTAAACTTACTTTAAAATTACTGTTCGTTATAAAAAAAACAATTTTGGCTTTGTTCTGTTTTATCTCTTCGATTTGATTGGTTTTCAGCTGTAGGTTTCTTTCTATTTAACTTGAAAAATTAACGAATATTTCTTTGACTTTAATCAGATGTGTGTATGTATGTATGTATATATGTGTATGAACAGATATAAAGATTTTGGGTATTTGATAATATGTGATTCTGAAATTTTACATGAAAAAAATGGTTAATTTTTTTGTACTCAAATACAATTACTTTCTTTAGGCAAAAATCAAATCTTGAATGGTAATTGGTTTGTATTTCTGAAATTACTGCATGTTAGAGTACAGATTTTTATGAGAAAGCTTTAAGGTCTGTACAGTTAATGAACAGTTGACAATAATGAATTTAGATTCTGAAGCAAGTAATTTGAAGTATTTTTGAAACTAAAAGATTTTTGCATGGTTTTCATAATAAAAAATTATCTGAATTTGCTGTATTTTTGTTTTCAGAAACAAGAATTTCTGCAACTGAATAAGTAAATTTCAAGTTTAAAAGAGAGACTTTAACAAAAAAGGAAAAAAAATAAAAAATATTTAATCCGTCTTTTCCAAAGATGCAAAATATCACTTTTAAAATTTATAGTTGAAATTAAATTTTCTGGAAAAACTTAAATTCAATTGTTATTGTTTTTCGACTATGATTTTTGTCTATACTTCAGTTTCTTAAAGAGCTGATGGCCATAGAGAACTGCTGTCATTTATTATGATCAATAAACTAATATATATATATATATATAGATATAAAATTTTTTTATGAATATATGCTTCCAGATCAAAATCGGGTGAGATTATTAAAACAATTTTTTCCCAAAAGAATCAAATAGACTTGGATTTTTCTTTTATGTAGATTATTTAATATTTTTATCATCGTAACAAACAACTAATAATATACTTAAAAAAAATCTGTGAAGTTAATAAAGTCAGCTGAAAAATTAGAACGCAGCCGTTTACATGGACGGTGCACAGAGGGGTATTTTGCTAATTTAGCCGGACATTAGGCTAAAAATTAATTTTGAGAAATGTAAAAATTTAAGTATGCAGCTGAATAGATAACAAAATTCTGCATCGTATAGTGAAGGCTTTTTCTTGTGATTTGTCGTTTTGGGATACTGTTAAAATCAGAAAAGTTAAGTAAATTGCATTCGTTTTTATTGACTTAACAGAATTTGACAGGTTTTTAATGTATTTTTGTGGCTAAGCTAAGAAAGATTTTGTATTGTTTTTTTTCTGTGAAAAGTTATATTAGCAGCTACTTGTATTTATTATAAGAAATATTTTGTTTTAAATTTTATGATAAGAAATTTCCTTCGATGTAAATTTTTTTGTAAAAAAAAGTGAAAAGCTTTTTAAGATTGATCGATTGATTGATTGATTGATTATTTATCATTATAAAATGTACAGTGCAAAACTAGAACTGTAGAAAATAAACACCCTAACGTTTTTGCGCCTAAACCACTATTTACTAGTATAAGAACCACTATAAAAAGATTATTACTTTTCTTCCATGCTTCCAACTGTACTGAACGCTGAATAGGATTCAGAATTGGAAGAGGTCTTTGAAGAATTAGACCATGGCGCTCATTATCATCTTAGTGCAAAGGAGAAGTTGTTTTAAATAAATAAATTGTGACACTAAGTTATATTATGAATAAATTAATTATTTTCAGATAAATAAAATACTGTACAGTAACAAGTTACAAAAATATCGTTTAAATAATAATATTAGGAGGCAGGGATTGTAAGGCTTTGGAAATATTATTAATAAATATTTTTAGGAAATTGGCAAAAGAATAAAAAAAAAATTTTTAGAGGGACATTTCTGGGTGCTGGGACTGGCGGGATACCTCGCCCTGCCCATATAAATTAATTTTTATGGTTTTAAGGCGTATGTAATCCATTCCATTTAATAACAATATTCATTTATAAAATAATATTTTATTTTACCAACCTAAAAAGGGGCAGGGCAAATGGCATTTTAGAATCTCTTGAGCCCAGCTTTAAATTTTTAAACATTCCTTGACATTACCAGTTGTAATTACTAAACAAAATGACTTGAAAATTAAAAGAACTTGCATTTTCAGAGGTAGGATTAGTTCTTCTTAGGGAAACTCTTTTCTCCTTGGCCCAATTTTTTTTTTATTTTGGAGCTTTAACATCCAATGACCATAACAAATTTTTCTGCTTCATTAATCTAGCCAATATAAGTTAAAAAAATAATGTCCGGCTACACTGGCAAAATAGCCCTCTGTGTGACGGCCAGAATTCAAAACTTAGAAACGGTTTATAAATTATTTTATAATGCAAAACAAAGTAATAATGAAGGGTATTAAATCAGTTTAAAAATACATTATTTTGGTTTGTCTGAAAATTCATTAAATTACTAACAATATAAAATATTGAGACAAACACAAACAAGCTTAAACAAAATTAAATTGTTTGTTTTCATAAAAATCTCTTTTTATAAGATTAAACTAGCTTTAAAGTTGTAGCTTGTAATTTGATGATAGAATTTACAAAGTTTTTTTATATTGAACACGCAATGCTAATGTTGAACAAATGCTTTTCAATTCCTCTCTATTTTGCTTTTTTTGTAATAAATAAGAGAGTAAAAATTATAAAATATGATCTCTTCGATGAGAAAGCCGGTTTTTCTTTATTCAGTTTAAGTTGCAACTAATTGTAAGTTTATCAGCTACTAGAACTATTTTCATTTAAAGAAATTTAAAAAAGCATTAACAGCAAATTTTAGGTTTTTTTCTGAAATTATTTAAGATGGTATTTTATTTAGGTTTTTTATTTAATGATTTTAATATCTAGTTTAAAACTTAAGTTTTGTAACAATCTTCTTGCATCCACATTAAAATATAAAAATTTTTTTGCTTTACTTTTAAAATTAAGATATAAAATCAGCCTGTTGCTTCTTCTTCTATTCTTACCCGCCTAACTCCCAGGCTGGGTATTGCAAAAGCTATTCTGTATATATTGGTTATTTCAGTTTATAACCACAGATGAATTACAACAAAATTATTATTATTATTATTTTTTTTTAATTCCCCCATTGTGCAAGTTCAGTTAAAAAAATATCAAAATTAATAAAACTTAATTTTTCTTTACCTTTATTAATCTGAGATTAAATATAATAACTAGAAAATTAAACTAAGTGTAATATTAATATTAATATTTAGAACAGACCCTTAAAAGCCCCACAGTGCAACTTCTACTTTTTCGTTTCTTTAGATTTAAAAAAGTACATGTTCTACTAGTCTAAACAATCTTAGACTATATTTAGTTTTTGTTCAGCTAACTAGAGATTTAATCTAAGATTAAGCTTTATGTGTATGACTGGCCCCTATCGAAAGATTCTAAAGAAACAAAACGCGAAATATTTGTAACATTTTTGTTAATTACATTTGTAAATGAACATTAGCCGACACGTTATACTCGGCGGTATTTTTTATTTATTTTTGAAGCTGCAACATCCGTTGAAAATTGTTAAAAAAAAACATTTATCTGCAATTAAATAAAAAACAATTAAAAATAATTACTACAATATTCCGGATATCGCTTTTTATAACATCGTTAAAGCATAAATTTGCTTATATCAAGTCATTAAGCAATGAAAGTTATTTAAAGTGATTTTCACTATAAAGTGCAGATAACAAAATACTAACACAAAGATTATTTATTTTTTGGAATAAGTTTCTGTACATTTTTGTGCAGTATGTAACATTTATTTAAATTGTGCTTCGAAGAATATGAATTTTTGAAAAAAATAAATAAAATGGTGAGTAGTGGTAGTAGTGCTGCATATTTGTTTACAAACTTAGTTGCTCAATTAAAGCGGCAAAACTTAAAATAAATATAACAAAGATGTTTATTGAATGACACAAATCTTTATTGAATCAATAAATATAAAGAATTTGGTATCGTAAGGAAAGGCAAATCGACAAAGTTGATACTACTAATTGGCTTGAAGATATTCATTCTTTTCCGTGACCGTTTTTCGTGATATTTCAATTAATGTGTGACTTTAAATTATTTTCTTTGTCCATTAATATCAAAGAGTCCTTTAAAACAAAATCATAACGGTATTAAATCATTTTTGGCTTAAAAACTCCTGCAAATTAATTTAACTTTAAGTTTAAAATTAACAATTTAATAATTTTATCACAGCCGGTAAATCGTAAAAAAGTGTTTTAAAAAAATTATTTTTATTAAGAAACTAAAAACAAAATAACAAACAGATTTCTGCTACTTAAGTGAAAAATTACTCATATGAAGATAATGCAGTCTTCTTACCTAGAATTAATTATAAATTTTTAAGTATAAAGTTATGAACAAATTCTGTTTAAGCTCACGTGAAATACTTCTCACTATAGTTACAGAAACAGGGCACATATTTAAGCGAAACAAAAAAAAAAAAAACTTATTTATTAAAATTTGGAGAGCATATAATTATAAACCAAATATGGTGAAGAGTGTATACTATTCGCTGCCGCCGAATATAACTCTTTTAATAGTTTTCACACCCTTTATTACAGATGGAAAGAGTATTATATGCTTTTCATTTTGTTTGTAATTTTTACAATATTATTTTTCGAATCCACAAGATATTTATGGTCTGCTCTGATCTGACAGGAAAGTCAGTTTTACCACGTCTCCAGATTAGCTAAAGAAAATTTATGAAAAACTATAAATTGCCAGGCAATTGGAATTCTATTTTACCATTTAATAATTATATTCTGAAAATTTTCACTAAAAATTAATTTTTTTTTAAATTGTATTTGCAATAAAAAATTAAAATTTAAATTATCAAATCAATTCTGCAGAAGTTGTAAGGACGAGGTGGAGGAAGAGACAGTGGAACATCTCCGCTGTCTGAACGCCACGCTGTATAGTATACGATTAAGAGCGGCCTTATCTGCGGGGTCTTCTGTTCTCTGCATTATTCAAACCCACTTTTCTTTCTCTACACTTTCTCTGTCCCTTATTCCATATCCTCATCTCTTTTTCTACGTTCTGACTTTCTCTCTCTGTTCTATTCTTCCTTCTCAGCAGGTAATACAAAGGGACTAATTATTGGACTCAAGTAGGCTATGGCCTAACCTAAGTTTATTTCAAATATCTTCATTTTATCAAGGATATAAACATTTCGGTAAAAAATATATTTTACATAAAAACACAATTATTTTGATGAAGGATATATTAGCTTCGGCATAGCCGAATATAGCAATATTACTTTCTGAAAATTCCTATTTAAAGTCAAAAAAAGTGCAAATAAGATTTTTTAAAACTGATTATTAAAAAAAATAACAGAACATTTTTTTCACACTAAATAACTTGTAGACAATTGTCAAGATTTAGACGCTTAACTCCGCCTACACTTTTACAAAAAAAAAATACTATTTAAATATTTTTATTTTGCTTGCAATAATCGTTGTAAATGCTAAAAAATATAAATGATTTTTTGCCAAATACGCATTACACAGAGGGTGGACAGCTTTAAAAATAAGACTTAAGTTAAAAAAAATAATGCAATATAGTTAAAACCTGCATGTTAATTTCTTGTGTGCTTCAAATAACTAATGCAATACAAAAATTTTTATTTATTAATTTACATTCTAGTTGATTAGTTTTTTTTTATTACACAGTTAGGGCAATAAATGGAATGAAATAAATATTAAATTATTTGTAAACCGCAAAATTTATGATTTTTTCAAGATCAGTTGCAACTTTAAAAAAAATATTAACAACACATCTTACATCATTGTTTAGTGTGCTTCGTTACATAGAAGATAATGTGTACTTTGTGCATAACTTTAACAGCTTTGCTAAAATAATTAAACACTTAATTATTTGTTGTAATTAACAAAGTATTTGCTTGATGTCATTTAAATATTTTCACAAATGGTTTTAGTTATTACTTTGATATTTACAAATACTTTTTAAATAAAATTAAAAATAAAAATTTAAAATAAATAATAAAAATTAAATTAACGCAGCTATGTATTTAGAAGTTTGTATTTGAATTTTATTTGATATTATTTTTATCTGCTGTATGACAATAACTGAGTTTTATTCCTAACATAGCATGTTATGATCAATTGTTGTTAATGCAAATAATGAATGAATGAATGAACGAAAGAATATTTTGCTTGTATTAATTTATGCTAGACGATATTCGTGGGTATAATTTTTTACAAAAGCAAATACAATTTATTTGTATTTAAAATATTGTATGTAAAAGAAAATTTACTAATATTTGGATTGTTTTTTTTTTTTTTTTTTTTTGAGGAGGACGATTTGAGAATTTTACAATTTTTGTGACTGATTTAACAGGCGATAACGAATAAGACTTACCATAAGAAATTTAATTAAAATTTATATTGAAATTCATTTCTTAGTAATGAATGAACAATTTTAATTCCGCCTTATTATTATATTTTATTTTTAAAATTTATTAAAAAAGAAAAAATTATTTACAATTTTTTTCTGTTTTTAAAGAAAATATAAAAGACACTAGCAGAATGTAATGCAGCATTTTTTATACCTGTTACGCATGTTGATTTGACCATAATTTTCAGAAGAATCCAAATTTTTTATGAACTTTTTTACTCTAACGATCATGGCGAAATAATACTAGGTGGTCGCGATGGCGCATTCATCAATTTTCGCCATACGAAAATTAGGGAATTAGCTATCGCGACCACCCTGTATTATTCCGTCAAGGTAACGAGCGTGCAGATATAGTTTCCAACAAGATGTAAAATTAGTCCATAAATTGTTGCAGTTTATATAATAATGCGATTTTTTTTAATAATTTTCTTTTCTTTTTTCTTCGTTTCAATTTTCTTTAAATGTGCATAAATATAGAAGACAATAACATTTCATAAGCAAAATGTTTTTTTTTTGAAGCACTAAGTTTATTAAAATTCGATATTTAATGCAAAACTTACCAACTTGTAAAAATATATTTAAAACATCATCGTTTTTAAGTTAAATAATCCAAAAAACCGATATCTACAAAAAAATGTGTATAAAAGCGCGCAGTTCAACAACCACTTCAAACTTCTATTAAAGACTGAAAAATAATATTTAAAAAACTTTGCAAACAACTCTGTATAATTCAAAATACATCAAGATTTCGAAAAAGAATTTGCAAGATATAAATATTTCATTTAATACATTGAAATTTCTAGAAAATATCAATCTCCTAATAATTTTTTTTTTTATTTATTAGCTTAACTGATATTATAAAAAATTTATTAATTAAATTGGCTTAGGTTTATTTTTATATTAATTTAAATTTTTTATTATGAAAATTATAAACAAATTTGTGCGGACGTTACTTAAAAAAAACGAATGTTAGTGCAGAAATTACTAGATCGCTACATCCGTCCTCAGCATTCTTCACATACATCTACTTTAGGTTGTTTACATTGCAAACATCATCTTTCAAGCCAACTAATTTTGAGGAATATTCATAATAAATCGATATAAATTTTTAAAATGAAATAGCGAAAATATATAGGTTTAGTCGACAAATACCCTTCCGCAAGTTATACAAATTTGAAAAAAAAATGGTTTTTCACTTCAAAAAATTAAATCAAAATTATATCATTTTACTCAATTAAAATAAATTTATTTTTTAATTTAATTAATTAAATTAGTTTATTAAATTATTTTCTATATTTCCGTCTAAGATTTAACCATGTTCGGAAATTTTACCTAAAATAAAAAAAATAAATAATTAAGTAAATTAGAGATTACAAAAAAGTCCAGCCGGTTTAGAAAAAGAAAAAATAGATTTAATTAAAATTTTAATTTTAAATCTTAAACAAAAATCAAAATACTGCAATAAGATATCTGTGTTAATTAAATACATTGAAAATTAAAGATCTGTACAAAAAACTTTTTTATACTTTGCAAATTATTTAAAAATTTATTAAAAAAAAAATCTTTTTTATTAAACAGAATGAAGTGTATATAAAATTCGGCATGACTGCTTAAAGCACTGTCATTCAATTTTTGGCTTTGCTCTTTAGTTATAAATAAATTTTTCTTACAAAACTGGCAGAGAGTTAGTAAATTAAGCACACAAGTTCTGAACTTTTATATTTATTTTTTTAAGAATTTTTTTTAAGATCTAAAAGCGAAATTTCAACTGATGTTTCACTTTAAATTTTCTTTTCCTTATATGGAAAATTTGAACAAAAAGAGAATAATCTATCTACTTTGGCTTTTTCATTCTTTAAAGAAGGGAATTGAATTTTTTTGTTATAATTGCCGTGGATGATGTAAGAGATTAAAGAGAAAATAAAATACTCTTAATAATGAATTGTATAAAAATTTTACTACGAACTACGTGTGGGATACCACGAGATTTTTGTTAAAAATTCAAACAAGTGGCCAAATGTGAATTGTGTTTTCTTAAGTTGTATTGTATTGTAGTCAAAGTTGTTGTTTAATGTTTTGTATTTTTTTTGGGTATGAAATTCTAAGCAATATAATTTGCTAAAAATAAATGTTTTTTTACACATTTCGGTGCAATATAAAAATATTTTTTTTATTTGTTTATTAGACTTTAAGAGATTTGTTTTATTTTGGGAACTTCCGTAAAATTAACTTTTTACTTTCAAACCAACAAACGAGCCATTTGATGTTCTCTCGTTTTAAAGAAAACATCGATCTAAATTTTCTGAGTTAGATTATTTTATATTTGAATATGAATTTATCCCACACATTTTAAAAATATACATGTTGATACGTATTCTGTTTTTTTTTATTCTTCGGTATGCCAAATCTGTCTAACGTGTAGAGGAAAATTGCACGAAAATTGATATTCTTTGAAAAAAAAAGAAAACAACATGTTTTTCAATGTTTTTAAAATTAAAAATAAAAGTATTTCATGTGTATGCATAAAAATAACAACAACCCGTGTTTTGAAAATATAAAAATATTCTTACAAACAAAATATTTGGAACAGAACGCATAATGTAAAAATAAAATAAAATGTTTTGATATAAAAAATTATAATTATAAAATTATTACTATTAACCGCAAATTTTTAACAATTACTGACATATTCATAAAAAATAAAATAACTTTGAAATGTGTTTTATGACAAATTTTCCCTACAAATTTGTCATAAAATTCATTTAATATCTATTTTAATATTTTATAATCCGGCAGCTTAAATTTAATAAGTGAGCGGTAAAATATTTCAGTTTAAATACTAAATTAATAAAACAAGTGTTTTAAGTCGAACAAATATTGTGAGTTAAATACTTTCTGTGTAAAAAATACAATAGAAATCAACTCTTCGAGTCGGGTAAATGAAATTTCTTATTACACTCGATTTCGAAATGAAAAACATGCACAACAACGAATCTGAAATTATTTAAGTCTAAACAAGAATAAACAAATAGTTTAAGATATTGAATAGTAAAAGAATATACTTTCAAATTTTATAATGAGAATGTCGTCGTTAGATGACGATGACTTGTTAAGGTCGGATATTTTACACATGATCACAAATAAAAAAGCGGAGCACATTATATGAGTGTGTGCTAGAGTATGAAATAAATCGAATTTATTTTAAATCGTGTTGCTTAAATAAACAATACTAAAGAAAAATATTAAAAAAAAACAGAAACAGCCAAGTGAGAGCTGACCTCACACACAAAATATTCCGTCTTGTATGAGTTCCTCTCTGATTCAATATTTAAATTTTTTTTTTTTTTAATCTAAGGTGTATGGCTTAAACGGCTTAAAAGATGAGGTCCATAATGTTCAACATCACGGACATAAAGGCCGTTAAAAATTTCAAAATATAGGCGATAAATCTTAAAAACAAAAACGCCAAAAACTTTCTAAGAGAATTTAGTACAAAATCACATACACAATGGAAAGTGAGCAAGACAGAACTTGACATTATCTTGACATACCAGTAACACGAGGAATTGACTCTTTAAACTTTGAAATTTTTAGGCAACCAACCATGACAGACACAACTATCCACAGTTCCTCAAACAATCCTTCCCAACATAAGTTCGTAGCATTTAGACATATAACTCGCAGAGAAAAATAACAAATAACTCGACACAATTTACATTATAGCTAAAAATAACGGTTGAAACCGCACCACCACACGCAAAGAAAAAATATGGTTGAGGTAACCATAATCTAAGAGCAACATACTATGGTTGCGTTATATGGTTGCTAACAAAACATAGTATTGTTACATTTGCAACCATATTGTTGTCCAAAATATAAATTTTAATTTCAATTAAATTCATTAATTCAATTAAATTAAGCATACATACATACATAGATGCATATTTACTTCAACTTTTTTTAAATGTTGTAGTTTCCTTTTTTTTGTTTTAATTTTTGATTATTTATTTTGTATATAAACTTTTATTTTTTTCACTTTCTTCAACAATAAAAAACAATTTCAAATTTTAGCTACCAGAAAAATTACTAAACTGTCAAGTATTAGAACAAAATATTTTTTAGCGCAAACATTATTCTGTTACTTTTAACCATACTTTGATTAATGATAATATATTATGGTTAAATATTTTTTATTATTTTTAATAAGTTATAAAACTTTGGTTGTGGTTGAAATTTTTTTAATATAAAACCAACCATGTTGCATTTTTGGTCCACAGTAACCATATAATCGTTAAAAGTTAACAAAAAATGTTTATCGTGACTAAAGTTTTGTTGAAGACAACTATAATTGGTTCTCCGCAACCATACATTGTTACAAAGAACATAATATGGTTATTGTGACCATATCACAACCATGTTTTTTATCTGCGTGCATCGAAAAACTACTCAGACAATACAACACATATAATAAGAATATAGAAGACAAGAAAACATTCGATACAACACGACGACACTTTTTTACTTACACAGGACCAGAAATATATAGAATGACTAACCTTTTTCAGAAAGAAGTCTTACGAGTAACAATCTACAGGCACAACCAATAAATTTGATACCACCGGAGTGTACAGACTTATTTGTACCTACAACCATACATACACAAGACAAACTGGATGAATATTAAACACAAGAATAACAGGATACATACGATCATACAGATGGAAAATGAAAGACTCCAACTTCCCAATACACCTTAAACACACATGGACACGAACCAAGGAAAATAGATGAATGTGGGCCGGTACTGCACACAAGTAAAAAAGGATGAAGACTAGATATTTTTTACATTAAAAACATGGAAATCTACAAAACACGAATTTTTAACCGAAACATTATTAATGAACAGATAAACACACCCTCTGACACCATTTTTACACCATTAAAATTATTAAAACATCCACAGATGGTCACACTTACATATCTCATAATAAAAGACCGAAATATTCAACTGTATACCACCAATAAACATGACAGAAATAAAGCAATCTACCTGCGTAATACCATTCGAACAGACATTGCCCTAACGGACAACATTTCCTGAACGAGCTATTTAAACAACTAATAACTAACACTATATTTTTAGTACTAATAACAACGTGTCTTGGAAATGATATTCTCACATCGAAAGCGCTCGCCATACGTAACAAATAACAGCAAATGACGACGGTTTCTACCAAAAGATATGACAACACTAAAAGTAAAAATGTCACTTTTTTCATAAATAAAAATTTAATTACAAAATAAATAATTTTAATTATAGTAAGATAACCTTGGACAAAAATATGTTTACAGTATATTATTTTTACAATATTATGTTTAAATGTTATAATAGTATTATTATTTTAATAACAATATAATATTATTATTCGATAATGGTAGCCTTAACTCATTAAATTATTAAAAAGCTGCACAATTGTCTGTCCTTTCTTAACTCTAGTTCTATATAACAAACCTTAATTGACTCTATAAAAATACATATAATTTTATTGTGTACAAGTGCTTAAACAAAGTCAAAAGCAGTTAATCGGTTAACCGATTAATATTTATTCGACTCAATACCATAAAAAAAACGAACAAATCGACAACATCCATCTAAGGAGGATATTTAGATTCTTGGCAGTAAAGATATTTCTCAACTTTTCATTTTTAGTTGCGTTTTGGATGTCAACGCGTAGTGTTACCAATAATAAAACAATCGAAATTTTACCGAAAATGGGAGAAATAAGAAAATACACATTTTAAACGTACACAAAAAAACTAAAATAGTTTCCCCAAATTATTTACATATTAATTCTGCTACAGAATTGAAATATAATAATATTTAAAAAAAATTCAATGAATATGTAATAAATGTAAAAGAAATGAGAGAGAAAAATTTAATTAAAAGAAAAAGATTAAAATCAATAAATATGATTTTATAAATTATAATACATAGATTTGAAAATGTGTTTTTTAAAGGCATCAAGTTTCAATGATACAAAAATAAATAAATAAAAAGTTCAAGTTTCAAGAGCTACTGTGACACAAATATTAAATTATATTAATTAATTTTTTCTCTGTGAAAAACTTAAGAGATTCGATTGATGTTTAAGAGAAACAACATTGTTTGTTACATCTAAAAAAGAAACAACTAATTCAGTAATTTTTTTTAAATTGAAAACGAGCACCGGTAAATGAAATTAATTTTTGCTGTGATTATTTATTCATATCATTTTGTATTTTTATAAAATTGCAGTTTAGTCGGTACAACGTGAACAATAAAAAATTGTATTATTACGTGTGTTCATCATATTACACATAACAAATTGGATAAAAATATAGAACAAAAAATTAAAGCTTAAAAAAATAACAGTTGCAAGCAGTGTTTACTATTTAAGTGTGACTTGCAATAACTAATTTACTTTGATCTGTTTCAATTATATCATTTATATATATAATTTTAAGCAATCTTGTTTTATACTTACGAAAGGATTTTTGAAAAATGTTGCCAGATCATTTTCTTATCGGTAATTAAAAATTCTTTTAAATTTTTTTTTCTACCAAAAAAATAATATGAACGATCTAATGTAATCTGGAAAAATATAATGTGTGATGGACAGTATAAATATGTAAAAAATATCGTATGGCATACGGTCTGTGTTTTAAAACAGTGGCAATAATATTTTTACAATGAATGCAATGAACTGCATTAATTTACTTTAAAGGACGCAACTTACCTAACAGGCCATTCAATACCATCTTTGCCAAATCAGCTAACGCAGTAATTTTATAGTTTCAAAACGTCCTGAACGATTGTATTAAAACTTCATATGACTTTTATAGACGTGTGGTTGATTTTAAGTTTTACACGTGGTTGTGCTATTGCTTTAGAAGCCGACAATGTTATATTTTACAAGAGTAGATCTCGAGTCGATCTCTGATTAAATGATGATTTTAAAAAATTTAATTCTTATTAGGCTCTTAAAGCTATCGAGTTGCTGTATACATGAGGAAGTACTTGCCTTTTAATTTAAATATTTTATATTTTGTTCTTTGTAAACTTTTTTTTAGCGAAGCCTAAAGCCTCAAATTTTTCTTAAATTTATTTTCTTCGATTGGAAAAAAAAACTGTTATACGAAAAAATATAATAAGGTTTTTTGACGAAAAAAATTCATCTATTCCTTGCTAATTATTCAAAAAGTTAAAACCAAAACTATAAAATATTAATGATGCTGAGGATGCTTTCAGAGACTAGATGTTGATAAACTTGAGAATTATTTCCATAAATTTTTTCGAACCCCCAAAAATAATTGCTACTTAACAATTATTATTTTTTTTTATACTGGACGCTTCGTTGGGATTTGAACTCATGACCTTCTGTTCAGCAAGCAACCTAGCCATGTTAGTGGATAGACTTACACACATATAGATTTTGTTGTTGTAGTTTTTTAGAGTTTAATAGGATTATTTTTCATAATAATTTTTAGGAAAAATATTTTTGCAAATTAGGTGTTTAATGCTCCAGAAGAAGTGGAGAGTTTATTTTAGAAAAAAGAGAACGTTATGACTACCTACTTCTCTTTTATCACAACATGTTTTTCAGAATTTTTTAGAGTTATTGACGTTGTTGTTGCTATAGTCTTTTCGAAAGTCTGTAAAGCTCTTGCTGATTGAAAAATCTTTGTCTGAATGTAGCTCATATTTTTCAACAGCATTGGTCCGATAACTGTGTGATGACATATCGACTTTTTCGAATTCTTTAGTTTTGTTATATTATTGCACCGCATTGTAAGAAATGCATACGAGAATTATGTATTTTTGAAATAAGTTTTAAAATTCTTTTGTCACATAAAAGTTTAAGCTCCAGCTGTAATTTTTTTTTACATTTTCTTCTATTTATGCAACTCATATTAATCATATTATTTTGTGTCTCTCCCTAGAGGGTTGATTTATTTGTCACCATAACTCTCGAACGGTGTTTACAATATATAAGGGACCAAAAAATAACTTCAAGTTGTTCGAACACATTTTTTTATCTGCTGGATGAGTGGTTAGAATGAATTGTAGCTCGCAGTGAAGTTCCGTTCTCCGGCCTGTATATTGCATAAATATATTTGTACCAGTGTTGCCAGGAGAAGACATGAAAAAATTGAGCTTTTCTTTCAAAAAATTTACATTTTTATAAGACTTTTACTAATTTGTTTAAGTTTTTAAAGATTTTGGAACCAGTTACATGACAAGCCCTCTTATAACCGTTCGAAACTTGTAAATTTTTGTAAAACTCGAATTTTAACATGTCAAGGGACAAAATGTCCAGAGTGTTTGTCTCAAATTTTCCGCAAAGTTACTGCCAAATCTGAAAAACTAGATTACACATGTATTAGTTAAAAACTTTGTTAAAGAATATAAAATGAAAGACTTTCTAAGCAAATTAATTTTTAATATTAGAGAAATATAAAAGAATTACACATAATGACATAATAATTCATTAAGCGTTTGATCTTTTTGTCGAGCTATTTTTTTTAGATACATTGTCTTTAATATAAATGAACAATAGTTTAATAAATTCCTCTTTTATTTGTTTTCAGTTGGTCCTAGTATGCAAGATATTGCACGTGACGATTTTACAATAGTAAATGGAGGTGATGTTGCTGCTGCCCATTCCACAGATAAAAATATGTGTCCAATACAAATATACAAAAGTCATAACACGTCTCCACTAAATTCAATTGCTGCAAATTTACCACAAGATTCAAACAATGAGTTAAGTGAGGTACAATCTTTTGTATCTGTTAAGCTGGAAGAAATCAATACTGTGGATTTATTTCCTTCTAACTCTTCTAGTTGGCGACAATATCAGATACAAGATATTGGCGATCATCGATTGTTTCTCAATTCCCGCCAATCGTATGACTGCAACAGTGCAAAATTATTACTGCAAGGATCCGATGATCCATTAATAAGTCATGGAGCAAATAGTGTATTCTCGCATGATGAAGAACATCCAGCAGATTTTGCCAACAGTCTGACAACACAAGCGAATAATTATTTACAACAGACAATAAATAAAAAAGAGAATCAAGAGCGTCTATCAAAATTATTAAATGAAGACAAAAATCCTCAACGTATTGTGAAAAGTGGTTGCAGTAATTTGACAAAGCAACAACTTAAGGTAAAGGCTAATCTTATGAGTGCACGAAATCAACAACAACAACAACAAAATCAAAATAATACTGCATCGCAAAATATAGCGGCATCTAATTCTTTGTCAAGTCAAAAGAGTCAACGAAATCAAAAGACCAAAAATAAAAAGGGAACGATTGTTAAATTAAGATTTCATCATCAGGCACTGCCTCCTGAGTATCTCAGTCACTATGAGGCCACTCAAGGCCAGCAAAGAATTTGTAAAAATCCTTCATCGCAGAAAACAACAAATCAGCGAAATTCAGCGAAAACCACAAACAATTATCAGAGACAATCTCAACCTAGAAACTCGCATGAAAATGTACGCAGTTGGCTTCAGAAAATTGCTGAAATCCAGAGGACAGCTAATGCATCAAAGATAAGCGAAGCAAATCAGTTACAAACAGCAACAAATAAGAATCAAGGAAAGCAAATTAAGGGCAATATACAAGAAACTCAAAACACTTTAAATGCCATTTCAAACGATGCTAACAACAACAATCATAAACAAGAAACATTTAAAGATCGTGAAATAACAAATAGGTGTTGCTTAACAAATTCACGTACACATGAGGGCCAATTTTCGTCAGAAGATGGCAATCGCTTAATAACCCAACAAACAAATTATTCTGACCTTCCTTATATGGGAGAAATAACACTAGACAATTGCAAACCCCGCAGAGGCCGTAAACCCAAAAAAGCCGATATCTGTCATTTGATTTATAAAAATTATGGAACCATACTGCCCAAGAAATCTAAATCAGAAAACTGTTACAACAGCCTTAATACGAAAAGTAATTGTTTAACAAAAGATGAATACGAACAGCCATTGAATTTATGTTTACGTGATCAACCAAATGATTCCTATTCAATTTCAAGTGGCGATGAACTGTCAGAAACTAATTCTACCTGCCCCACACCTATTAGCACTCCCTTTGATAGCATGCGTGACTCCATGCTGGCAAACAATTTACAAAAATCTTTAAATAATCTCACGGAACACAATGAGAATGAAAAGCCTGTGGAGACGTTTAAAAACTCTAAAGAAAAAAACACACTTCCTAGTGGCGTACTGCTCCATAATGGAAATGGTCTTTACAAGACACTAACAAAAGACAATCAATTTGCTTTGAAAATTGCGATTGCAAGCGAAAACCCTTCATCTAGTCCAGTCGAATTAAATACAATTTCCTTAATTTCTTCTACGCCTTTGGATAATTCTATGTTAAATACTACAAGTTTAATGCCAAATCAACAGCTTGCAACTCCTCAGAAACGTAAACGATCTGCAATTTTTATACCGCCCATGAACATTGAGAACACAAATAACCCCGCCACAGAAGTGAGTATTTGTAAATTTAAATTTACTGGTGGCTCCAAACCGTCACTGCAAGAGAAAAAAATGATCTCGGTTGATGCTGGTGGCAATTATAGTTATTTTAGCGGAACTGGGGATAAAGCTAGTCGCGGTTATGAATATTTTCCACGAGAAAGTCTTCAACATACAGCTGGTCTCTTACCGGGAGTTAATTGTACTGGACAAAAATTATTTCTTGAAAAGCCGCCAACATTACATGGCACAAGCAACGATTCACTCAAAAATCCAAAATCTGCCATATCTTCAAGGCAGCATTCTGCTAAAATTGTGAATATCAGTACGGATTCAGTATCAGCAAATACTATTGCAACAACAACAACAACACCTTCAGAAGTGAGTAAAAATGAAGCATATTCATTATCCATTAAGGAAAATTCATCATCCTATTCATCTTCTAGTCCAACAACATTGACAACAAATCTACAACATAAAAGACGTGATGAACCAACACTTCCGTTACGAAAGTTAAGCCAAAAGTTAAAACTAGAAAAAAGTTTTAAACAACAAGGATTTCTTATACAGACACAACAACTGGAATCAGCAGAAGGTGCTACATATTGTAAATTTAGACAATTAAAGAAATTAACACGTTATTTATTTCGTAATTGGAAAGATTATTTACCACAGGGTGTACAAGAAAATATAAATGCTACAGCTTTCAAACCACACGAAAACAATTCCTTGGTGGCAATTGAGCGTGTTAATGTTAATGCATTAAAACATTGAAGCAGACATCGACAAACCTACTGTAAAAAAAACAAATTATCCAACTACAGTCATGTGCTTATTAATATATGATTAAATTTAAAAAATTACATTTAGAAAATTTATAAGTAAATACCTGATTATCAAGTTGTTAGTGTGACCGACGATTTCCTTAGCTGCCTAAGAATCTAGCCTGAATTACTGCAAAGGATTGAAGTTCTTAATTGCTGAACTATTTAAATTTAGTTCAAAATAAAAATTCTATTAATTGTATTATCACATTTAAAAAAAGAAATAACATTTTTAATTAACACTTAACATATTCAATGCTGCCAAAGATAATAAAATAAAAAAAGATAAGAAAATATAAATTAATTTCTAGAAAAATTTTGTTTTCCTTTTTTTATAAAAGGGAATTTGGTGTATTTTTTGTTAACTTGTTTTAAACGCTTTGGGTACTAACATTATTTTGAAATCCATTTCTAAAATGAAAATTTATTTTTTGCAAGGTTTATTTTTTTTAATTGTGCTCGACTCCTGCAAATATATAAATATTTTATGATATTCTCATGAAATATTTTTTATTCAAAACTAAAAAATGATATGTTTTAATGCGGGGAATGCAGATCTATATGGTCATTTTGCTACTGCACATACAGAGCTCATCAGTGGATTATACTCAAATTTTGTATAGAAAACCAAAGAGTCTATATCACAAGCCAAATAGATTAAATGAGAACTACATTAAATCAATAAAGCAAAAAGACAATAAACTCAAAAATTGATTGACTATTTTTATTTTTTCTTTCATTTTTCTACATAAGGGTAGCCATTGTATTAAAAGATTAAAAGTTGTAAAAAATTCTTACAAATAAACAATGTGCACATGCAAATACTTCAATATGAAAATTTATTGTTGTTATAATTTTCGGTAATAACCGTCGTCACTGGCTGTGTACTTTGGATGTTCGGCGAGCGCTTTCGATGTGATAACATCATTTTCAAGCCGCGTTTTTGTTTAAACTGAAGAGATAGTGTAAAAATAGATAGTGTAAAGAATAAAAGGTGGTGGGTTTAAGTAATTTTTGTCCGTTTAAATAGTATTATACAGGTAGATTGCCTGATATCTGTCTTGTTTATTGGGGTAAATAGTTAATATTTGGGTCTTTTATTATTGGATAGGTAAGTGTGACCGTCTGTGGGTGTTTTTCGTTTGTAAGAGTGTTTTAGTAATTTTAGTGGTGTAAAAATCGTGTCAGAGGTTGTGTTTACCTGTTCGTTAATAATGTCTCTGTTAAACGTTCGTGTTTTGTAAATTTCCATGTTTTCAAGAATGTCTAGTCTTCGTCCTTTTTTACTTGGGTGTAATACTGTCATACATTCATCTATTTCCTTTGGTTCGTGTCCATGTGTGTTAAGGTGTTTTGCGAAATTGGAGTCTTCCCTTTTCCTTTTGTATGATCGTATGTGTTCTGTAAACCTTGTTTTTAATGTTCGTCCAGTTTGTCCGATGTATGTATGGTTGCAAGTACAAGCAAGTCTGTATACTCCGCTGGTGCTAAATTTATCCGTTGTTTCTATTGATGTCTTAAGATTGTTACGTAGAGTGTTGCTTGTTTTTAATGTTGTGTGTAAACCTTCTTTTCGGAAAAGGTTGGTTAATCTATATATTTCTGGTCCTGTGTAAGTAAAGATGTGTCGTCGTGTTGTGTCGATAGTTTCCTTGTCTTCTTTCTTCTTGTTTTTGTTGTTGTATTGTCTGAGTAGTTTGTCGATGGTTGTGTGGTTGTATCCGTTATTTTTAGCTATAGTGTAAATTGTATCGAGTTCTTTGTTGTATTTATCTGGAGCGAGTGGGACTATTTTAAGTCTGTGAATCATGTGTCTAAACGCTGCGAGTTTATGTTGAGTTGGATGGTTTGAGGAGCTGTGGATAGTTGTGTCTGTCATGGTTGGTTTTCTATAAATGTCAAAGTTTAATGTATCAATTCCTCGTATTATTGATATGTCAAGATAATGTAAAGTTCTGTTTTGCTCTTTTTCCATTGTGTATGTGATTTTATTGTGTATTATGTTTAAGTCTATAAGAATTTGTTCGGCGTTGTCTCTTTCTAGGATGCATATAATGTCATCTACGTATCTGTAGTAATGGGTTATTTTATGTTTTTCCATCAGTTTTTTGATGTGTAGTTGTTCTAAGTGTTGCATGAAAATCTCTGTGAAGATTGCGGATGTTGGGTTTCCCATGCCGAGTCCATCAGGTAGTTTATAGAAGTTATTGTTGAATCTAAAGTAGTTTTGTTTTAATATCGTCTTTGCAATATCCATTATTTCGTTGATATATTGATTGTCGTATATGTTGGAAAGTATGTTACGTAGGATAGTCAAAGTTTCGTGTGTGGGTATTGATGTATATAGATCCTTTATGTCGAAGGAAACGAGTCTCGTATTATCAGTGATTTTGATGTCTTTAATTTTGTTTATGAGGTCTTGTGTATTTCGTAACATGTATGTGTTCTGCAAATTTATTTTCTCTTTTAAGAATGTGGCAAGGTGTTTGGCCAAGTTATATGTAGGCGCAGGTTTGTAATTTACTACAGGTCTGATTGGAATATTTTCTTTATGAATTTTAGGTTGTGCTCTGAGTGTAGGGGGTCCTGGGTTCATGTTCATGAATATGTATAACTTTCCGTCAGTGAACGTTTTGCAGCGTTTTAGTAGGCTTCGTATTTCCTTTTGGAATGAATCGGTTGGGTCATTCTTGAATTTTGTGCATTTTACTTGCTGAATGAATTGTTGTGTTTTCTCTATATAGTCTTTCTTGTGCATTATTACAGTTGTGTTCCCCTTGTCTGCTTTAGTAAGTAATAGATTATTATTCCGAAGTTTTGCTTTTATCTGTCTAGTAGTTTTTTGTTCGTCAGGATTAGTTTTAGATGAAGTGTGTTCTCTTATTGTTTTTTCAAGTACATCGGCTATCTTGTGTCTCATGTGTTCTTGTCGGTCAGTTGGTAAGTGTGTAATAGTAGCTTCGGCGTCTACGATTTGGGTTTCAATTGTTTTTTCTATTTTGTCAAAAGGTAGATTATGTTTTAGTCCCTTCTCTATTAGTTTTGTTTCATTGTCGCTGAATTCTATGTTTGTCAGGTTTTTCACTCGTGGGTAAAATTCTGAGTTTGTACGTTTTTCAGTCTGTTTTGTGAGTTTTGTAAATTTTCTTTCCATCCGCTTGTATTTGTCAGTCATCTGATTTTGTATCCTTTCATGTAAGTTGTGTAAAAATGTGGGAAATAAATGGTAAAGATTATGTCTTGTTAATAAGTCTGTTACTTTTAAGTGAAGATGATAAGTTTCCTTATTGAGTTTGTCTTTCTTAATGTAAAGTGAGCGTATTTCAGTCTTTATCCATGTCAGTTGGGCTACACGCTTTGCGCGTTGGGAAGCGTACGTTTGGTTTGTAATGTTAATAGTTATGTATCGTGGAGTGATATTGTTTTTAAGACATTGTTTGTTGAATCGTATGTTTGCTATTGTCTTGTGTAGTTGTAGTGTCTTGTTAGTGAGTCTAGTTAATAGTACCTTAGCTTGACTAGCTGTATCCGGTATTAAATTAATTGGGTTGATTCCGCCAGTATATAATAAACTGTTGTTATAATTTTCGGTAATAACCGTCGTCACTGGCTGTGTACTTTGGATGTTCGGCGAGCGCTTTCGATGTGATAACATCATTTTCAAGCCGCGTTTTTGTTTAAACTGAAGAGATAGTGTAAAAATAGATAGTGTAAAGAATAAAAGGTGGTGGGTTTAAGTAATTTTTGTCCGTTTAAATAGTATTATACAGGTAGATTGCCTGATATCTGTCTTGTTTATTGGGGTAAATAGTTAATATTTGGGTCTTTTATTATTGGATAGGTAAGTGTGACCGTCTGTGGGTGTTTTTCGTTTGTAAGAGTGTTTTAGTAATTTTAGTGGTGTAAAAATCGTGTCAGAGGTTGTGTTTACCTGTTCGTTAATAATGTCTCTGTTAAACGTTCGTGTTTTGTAAATTTCCATGTTTTCAAGAATGTCTAGTCTTCGTCCTTTTTTACTTGGGTGTAATACTGTCATACATTCATCTATTTCCTTTGGTTCGTGTCCATGTGTGTTAAGGTGTTTTGCGAAATTGGAGTCTTCCCTTTTCCTTTTGTATGATCGTATGTGTTCTGTAAACCTTGTTTTTAATGTTCGTCCAGTTTGTCCGATGTATGTATGGTTGCAAGTACAAGCAAGTCTGTATACTCCGCTGGTGCTAAATTTATCCGTTGTTTCTATTGATGTCTTAAGATTGTTACGTAGAGTGTTGCTTGTTTTTAATGTTGTGTGTAAACCTTCTTTTCGGAAAAGGTTGGTTAATCTATATATTTCTGGTCCTGTGTAAGTAAAGATGTGTCGTCGTGTTGTGTCGATAGTTTCCTTGTCTTCTTTCTTCTTGTTTTTGTTGTTGTATTGTCTGAGTAGTTTGTCGATGGTTGTGTGGTTGTATCCGTTATTTTTAGCTATAGTGTAAATTGTATCGAGTTCTTTGTTGTATTTATCTGGAGCGAGTGGGACTATTTTAAGTCTGTGAATCATGTGTCTAAACGCTGCGAGTTTATGTTGAGTTGGATGGTTTGAGGAGCTGTGGATAGTTGTGTCTGTCATGGTTGGTTTTCTATAAATGTCAAAGTTTAATGTATCAATTCCTCGTATTATTGATATGTCAAGATAATGTAAAGTTCTGAAAGACTATATAGAGAAAACACAACAATTCATTCAGCAAGTAAAATGCACAAAATTCAAGAATGACCCAACCGATTCATTCCAAAAGGAAATACGAAGCCTACTAAAACGCTGCAAAACGTTCACTGACGGAAAGTTATACATATTCATGAACATGAACCCAGGACCCCCTACACTCAGAGCACAACCTAAAATTCATAAAGAAAATATTCCAATCAGACCTGTAGTAAATTACAAACCTGCGCCTACATATAACTTGGCCAAACACCTTGCCACATTCTTAAAAGAGAAAATAAATTTGCAGAACACATACATGTTACGAAATACACAAGACCTCATAAACAAAATTAAAGACATCAAAATCACTGATAATACGAGACTCGTTTCCTTCGACATAAAGGATCTATATACATCAATACCCACACACGAAACTTTGACTATCCTACGTAACATACTTTCCAACATATACGACAATCAATATATCAACGAAATAATGGATATTGCAAAGACGATATTAAAACAAAACTACTTTAGATTCAACAATAACTTCTATAAACTACCTGATGGACTCGGCATGGGAAACCCAACATCCGCAATCTTCACAGAGATTTTCATGCAACACTTAGAACAACTACACATCAAAAAACTGATGGAAAAACATAAAATAACCCATTACTACAGATACGTAGATGACATTATATGCATCCTAGAAAGAGACAACGCCGAACAAATTCTTATAGACTTAAACATAATACACAATAAAATCACATACACAATGGAAAAAGAGCAAAACAGAACTTTACATTATCTTGACATATCAATAATACGAGGAATTGATACATTAAACTTTGACATTTATAGAAAACCAACCATGACAGACACAACTATCCACAGCTCCTCAAACCATCCAACTCAACATAAACTCGCAGCGTTTAGACACATGATTCACAGACTTAAAATAGTCCCACTCGCTCCAGATAAATACAACAAAGAACTCGATACAATTTACACTATAGCTAAAAATAACGGATACAACCACACAACCATCGACAAACTACTCAGACAATACAACAACAAAAACAAGAAGAAAGAAGACAAGGAAACTATCGACACAACACGACGACACATCTTTACTTACACAGGACCAGAAATATATAGATTAACCAACCTTTTCCGAAAAGAAGGTTTACACACAACATTAAAAACAAGCAACACTCTACGTAACAATCTTAAGACATCAATAGAAACAACGGATAAATTTAGCACCAGCGGAGTATACAGACTTACTTGTACTTGCAACCATACATACATCGGACAAACTGGACGAACATTAAAAACAAGGTTTACAGAACACATACGATCATACAAAAGGAAAAGGGAAGACTCCAATTTCGCAAAACACCTTAACACACATGGACACGAACCAAAGGAAATAGATGAATGTATGACAGTATTACACCCAAGTAAAAAAGGACGAAGACTAGACATTCTTGAAAACATGGAAATTTACAAAACACGAACGTTTAACAGAGACATTATTAACGAACAGGTAAACACAACCTCTGACACGATTTTTACACCACTAAAATTACTAAAACACTCTTACAAACGAAAAACACCCACAGACGGTCACACTTACCTATCCAATAATAAAAGACCCAAATATTAACTATTTACCCCAATAAACAAGACAGATATCAGGCAATCTACCTGTATAATACTATTTAAACGGACAAAAATTACTTAAACCCACCACCTTTTATTCTTTACACTATCTATTTTTACACTATCTCTTCAGTTTAAACAAAAACGCGGCTTGAAAATGATGTTATCACATCGAAAGCGCTCGCCGAACATCCAAAGTACACAGCCAGTGACGACGGTTATTACCGAAAATTATAACAACAGTTTATTATATACTGGCGGAATCAACCCAATTAATTTAATACTGAAAATTTATTATTTACAATCGTTTTATATATTTAAAGGCTCATTCACACTATTGTACAAGTCTTACGACTTGCATTAGATTTTATAAGAAAGAAATGTAATGAGAATTGTTGTGATTGTTAAAAAATCCAACGTAACATACATTTTGTTTCTACACTACCATACTTCAAGTAGAATGAAAATTCCTAGCAAACCATAAAAATCCTAAAGGAAACATTGCTTATTTCCCCTAGCTTTTACGTTAATAAAGAGTACGAAAATGACAGAGTTTTTATACTAAACTTTTGAGTGTCATACAGGAGTCATAGAGTTAGCGATTTTAAGGCATGCTCAGAAATATCTCTATAGGTAGGTTCTTCTAAGAGCCTGTTTTCGGAGTGCTCATTTACTGGTTGAATGGGTTATAAGCAGCAAAACAACCATGAAAAATCATATTGTTTAGAAAATTTTTTTAAAACGGAATTTGCATTATGGGATGTCAAATTCTTGTCCGCATTATTTGATATATACATACATTATATTTGCTTTCAAACTATCACACATTTTCATAATACTAAGTTATTTGACAAATCCTTATACCCAGTATTATAGTGTGAAACGATGTGTCACTTCGTTTGTATTTCCTACAATGTAAATTTCCGACCCCATAAAATTTATATATTCTGAATTCTTATGCATAGCGAAGTCGATTGAGAGATGTCCGTCTATTTGTCCGTGTTCGGAAAAAATTTGCGAAGGCACTAGATGAGCTAGAGAAAATTTAAATACGCTAATCGTTTAAATATAGTTTCGAAAATTTTGACATTAAAATCAGAGGCTTATGGGCCTCTAAAACCTTCAAACGATTGTGCACCATATTTGTTAAGATGTCAATGAGTATCATTTAATAGCTTTTGAAAAGATCTTTAAGGAAATACTAAAATCAAAAGCTGCCTAACCCATTAAGAGCCGATTACATTTTTATGTAAAATTATACATTGTAATTAATATACATATTTTTCTTATTTTTTAATCCTTTGTCACCCCTCTATTTGTTTTTTCACTAAACTCGATTCACATGAGTGGGAAAAGGTATATAAGATTCGGCATAGCAGAATTAAACAATCTTACTTTTTTTAGTTTATTTTACTTCTTATTCCAAATTCTTTAAGTACTAACCTTTATTTGTATTTGCATTGTATTTATTTGTATTTGTATTTATTATTTAATTAAAGATATAATAAAATTTAAACACCATAAATTTAACCAGAGGCATGAATGATAAAAACAAAAATTGCATTTCGTGGCCATACCAAAGCTATGCTTTACATTCTGCTGGTGTCTAATATTTTTCCTGTTTTCCTTGGAAAATGTTCGCATATACATATTTCTTTAAAATCTAGTACGTGTAATAAAATCATTTTTCTTTTAAATAAAGTTAAAATTGATTAGTAAATTACATCATGGGAATGTTAAAACAATTAACTAATTAAAAAAAAAAGCTATTGCTATTATTATTATAAAAATTAAATATTTAAAAAATATTCCCGTGTCTTTAAGTAAATAATTTACAAAGTGCCTGTGCCTAGAAATAAATTATAATAGTCTTTTTGATATTTTATTTTTCATTCTCTTTCAACTGTATAAAAGAGCGCGAAAAAAGTCAGCCGTATACAGTGGAGAAAAAAAATAGAATTGCTGATATTTATTGTTGTTTTTGCTTAAACTGTGATTTTTGTCTATACTTTATTGTTTGAACAGAACTCTTTAGTTTATTTAAAATGTAATCGGTAACGAAAAGGCCATCGATTAGAGCTTTGACCCTCAAAAATCAATATCGGTAATTAATTTAATAGGAATAATTAAATAAAAAAATAGCACGAAGTTTTTTATGAAAATTAAATATTTAAAAAATATTCCCATGTCTTTAATAAAATTGATTATAGTTCAATTATAAATAAATTTATTAGGTAAAATTTTAAATTTTAAATATTTTTTTTATGAACTTAAGCCAAAATCTATTTTAATTTATTTGTTTACAAATAAAATTTCTTTAATAGCCTCAAAGAATATAAATTTTGTACATAGTTTCAAAAGTATTGGTGAAATGAGACAACATTATCATTCTCCACTTTAGATATAAATATATCTTTTAAAAGCGTCTTTATTTTACCTTCTAAGTTTGTCATTCCATGTGTAATTTCTATAATATCTATTACTGAACCCATAAAGTATGGATATTCTGACTTCTTATGTATAGCGAAGTCGGTTGTTCTATGTCCGTCTATACTTCTGTCCGTCTGTGTTAGTGTTGAAATCGGCATCGTCAATTTTGATTTCACAAAGAAAATAAATGTGTGCTATTGGAGATCAGCATGATCGAACCATATCCATCGACACAGCAGGCAAACACCTCGCCTACATCTAAATTTTTCATATTATTTGGAACAATAAAGTAAATCCAATCAACGAAATAAATATATGGGGCTAAAATAAAGAATAAAAGTATCAATTTATTTTGATAATCGAAAATAAATTGTTAGTGGAATTTTTATATTTTTTAAACATTTGTTGTGGTATAATAGTTTTTCAACACGTGCAGATAAAGAAAAAACATGCTTCAGGTAATTATTAGAGCAGCATATTATGGTTGTATTCCATGATTACAAGAAAATCATAGTATTGCTACATTTAAAAATAATATAGTTGATCTTGTAACCATATTGTTGTCTAGCATAACAATAACATGGTAAATTACAAATATAATTATGATTAAAATACATACTATAATAAAATGTAGCATTATTTTGTTTAAATATTAATATTAAATTGTTATATAAAACTTTCGCAATATGGTTGGAAATGCCTTGTAATACGGTCCCGCAAGGGCCTATATTTCCTAAAATAAAAGACTTAGGTGTTTGTTATCTTATTTATTAGTGATTTGTAACAAAAAATTTATATTGCTTATTTTGTTTTTGCAATCTATGAAGTCCCAAGTTTACTTTTGATCACGCTTGAAGTAATAAATGGATATTATGATAAAATACATTCTTGTTAGTTGTTATTTTATAAAAACATGGTTGTATTTCGAATTTGTTTTAAATAAAAACCAACTATATTGCATTTTTATTGATGAATATAATATAAATATAATTTTTTAGAGAGAATATAATATAGTTATTACGACGATATTATGTTCAAACAAACAAAAACAAAAAGGAACAATTTGAAGTAAATTAGTAGCGTACATAAAATCCTGTAACGTGACCTTACGATTTAAAATTCCTTTTTTTATTTGTATATAAAAATACTTGGGATTTCAAGGTCACTTATTTCTTATCTTTTAAGTAAATGTTGGTGGTTGCCAGTTTTTTAATAAATTTTCTCTAAGTAAGTTGGAAAATACCAAAGAAGCATCTGCTTAATATAAAATAAATAATCTTTGTGTACTTGTGTACGTTTAATTTATATACAAATAAATTCAAGAAAAAAATTTCTATCAGCATACAGAAAAAGGTCGAAAACTTTATAAAACAAGATAAATTGTTAATTTTTTTAAAGGAATTTTTGACAGTCAAAGATCTATGTCAGTAAGCCTCGGAACTCAGTCATACCATTGCGAAGAGAAGAGGATGCAACATGGCATCTTAAAATTTAGGTCTTAAGCTGTAATAGAAACAATAAAAAATTTAACTGCATTTGATTGAGTCCGCAGCAATAATTTAGTAGTATATTTTTAAAACGGACCGGCAAAAATTTGCAAAAGACTGCTTCTTTTTGTTAAGTTTATTTAAGCGTTTGTGTCATATATTTTATTTGAAAGTAAGTAATAACATGGCAATATGTGCGCAGCAATATAAATATTCTGCTAGAATAAATAGTTCCCTTTTAAAATAGTTGTATATTCTTGATGTTATGCCAACTAAATTAATGGTGTGAAACATTCACATAAGTTTAGTTTTTATTTACATTTAGTTTTTCTGTTAAAACATCACAACTTCTCTTTATTAAATTCTTGCGAAATTGTTGCTATCGGCAAATTTTGCAATGAGAGTAAACACAATGACAGAACATTTAAAAGATTTTGTTTAAAACAAAGAAAGATTATTAGAATCTATAAATTTAACCTTATTGATCTATAAAATAACCAACAACGTACTTTCGTATTCAATTCTACATGTACTAAGTTTTAGCAGATTTTTCATTTTTTTTCTTTATCTCCCATTTGTTTATTATTCAATAATTTTTTTTGTTTGGTTTGGCAATTTGCTTTAATATCCGTTGTGTTTTTTAGTGGCGAAGGAAATAGAAGTTTATTTTATTTTAACAATATTACACTTACGATTCTATTGTTTATTTTCCTGCACTTACCTACCGGAGAAGAAATGAATATAGTTTTTGTTAGTTTGATTTTTTCTTTGCTTGTACTTTATAATTCCTGCAATTTTAAAAAGAAACACTAACTTTTTGACTTTAGGAAATAAGTACTTAAAACATAAGAGTAATATAAATTAAAAAAAGAAAACAAGTAAGAGTGCCATATTCAGCTATGCCGAATTTTATATACCCTTCGCCATCTATGTAAATCTACTGTAATGAAGTAACTCCAATCAGGAAAGCAAATATTTGGGTAACAAAGAATTAAAAAAGGAAAAAAATTTTTGGTACTGCATACCTAAAGGGTCATCCAAATGTAACGCCTAGATGTCAGCACTATATAATTTTTACACGTGAAATATTTTCAAATGACATAAGCCATTTTGTTTTATAAGAAGGTAGTACAGTTTTAACCATGGACAGGTACACATTACAACAACGCGTTTACATCATTCAACAACAGATCATTGTTTTAAAGCAAAATTTTGTTTAGTGACGAAGCTCATTTCAGAATGGATGGATTCGTCAATAAGCAAAATTGTCGTATCTGGGGTGATGAAAATCCTCGTGTTATTCATGAAAAATCTCTACACCCACAAAAAGTTACTGTTTGGTGTGCATTTTGGGCAAATGGATTCATTGGGCCATTTTTCTTCGAAGATGATGCTGGAAAGCAGTTACTGTGAATGCTGAGCGATACCAATCAATGTTGAGAGACTTTTTATGGACACAGTTGAATCATATTGATGTGTCTGAGGTCTGTTTCCAGCAAGACGGTGCCACATGTCACACAACTCGAGAAAACATTACGCTTTTGCGATCAAAATTTCCTCAACGTGTGATCATGTGATCTAACACCATTAGATATTTTTTTGTGGGGTTTTTTGGAAAGTCGAGTATATGCTAACAAACCACAAACAATTAATGATTTAAAGAACAACATGCAAGTTACAATTCGCGAAATAACACCAGCAACATGTCAGAAAGTCATTGAAAATTTCGATATTCGGATTGATGTCTGCAGACGCAGTCATGGTGGACATTTGAATGATATTCTATTCCACTTATAATTGTAATGGATCATACTTTTAATAAAAAAAAAGATTGAAAAAATTGCAAATACTTTGTGTTTTATTTCAAAGAAACATGTAGGCGCGTTTTTTGCATGACCCTTTATAATTTTACATAAAAATGTCATTGGCTCTTAATGGGTTAAGCATTTAAAAAAAAAAATTAGTTTTTCCTTAAAGATCACTTCAAAGCTTTAAAATAATACCCATATTGATATTTCATAAAATTTTACAATTTCAGAGCCCCGTAACTCGGAAAATATGGGTGACCGCCATTTTTTTTACTTCATCTTTTTTTCTTATTTTTTCATTCTCTATCGCTCCAGGTATTATTTTTGGATTGGTGTTTCTTTATTGTTCCAAATGACATTAAAAAATTAAAGGTAGGCCTGGTGTTTTGCCTGCTGCCTCGAAAGACGTGACCGCTCATGCTGATTTCCACCAGCACCTCTTTCGGCAAGATAACTGGTCGATTGCCGAGGCAAACTTGATTCCAACACTAGCACGGACGCATAGGTGTGAGAACATATATACTTTATGGGGTCGGATATGTAGAAATTACACACGTAATGATAAATTTAGTTATATCCTTTTTCGACTTTTGTGGTGAAGGGTATACAAATATTTACAAAGAAACAGTGTAGAATATAAAAAAACGATATAAAATTTAACAAATCTACAGTTTCTCCCTTTGGTTGACTGATTTCACTTAAACTTCATATGACTGAAGAAGAGGTTAAATGGGCTATAAGCTTCATTTTTTGGGTTTTCAACGCCAGATTAGTTTAAATACTAAATTTCACATAAATCTCGGTTTCTCGACACCTCCTTTGTCCTTATTATTCCTTTATATGGCAATAATATTTAAAAGTTATTTTTGGCATGTGCCTAGCGCGGCTTTTCTTGCCAAGGCGCATAATGAACTTTGTAAATGATGGTCTTTTTTTTGTCATTGCTGGGAGTTAGTTCTTTGTAGTCTATTAGCATAAAGCTGAAACACTTCAAACTTTAGAAAATAATTTGGAAGTGAGAGGTTGTACGAGCTTGAAGCCAATTGACAGGCTCGAAATCAATTTATCGCCCACGATAAGTGGAGCCATCGAGTTAAGATGACATCTCGCCTGGGTTAATTCACTCACACGTTTAAACAAAAAATCGTTAATAATGGAGCCGTAACGATTTATAGCGAAACGCTACAATTTTGGAGAAAATGCCACTAGCCCATGAGCCGCAATTTCTAAATATATTAGAGTATTTAGAGTTTGTCGAGGATTAACTTCACTCCATATGCGGCAATTTTGTTTAATAAAAATCTTGTGAAGACAGAAAAGAACTGAACTAAATTTCGCAATAAAACTTCGGATCAGTTGCTAGTGCTCTAGACTCTAATCGAGGCATTGATACCGATCTCCTTGCTTTAATTCCTATGCCGTGTTGATCTTATACGGGTGAAGGCTAAGATCTTTGAGAAAAATGTTTCGCTTATTGGACGAAGAAAGCACTTATTTCTGCGACTAAAGACGAATCAATAAATTTGAATTATATAAAATACTCTCGCTTCAGCGGCAAAATTCTCTTTCGTACACACATTCCTTTGACGAGTTGTTGATATTGCAGCATTAAGGAAGTATTTATACCTCATACTAAACTAACCAGAATTCGATGGATGGCTTTACAAATGAACGACCATGTGAGTACAATAATCACGAATTTGTGTATAAACTGAGCGAATTAGTGCCTAATTGATAAAGTATTTTTTTTGAGTGTCAATCTTCATGATAACTTAAGTATATTGGGCATAAGTCCCAAAAAATGAGTGCAGCATATCATTACGTTCGCTCTGTCAGCTTTAAAAAATACCCTTTGTAAAATCTATTGAATCCATGAGATAAAATAAATTTTTTTTTTAATTTTTTAATTTTTCCCTGACCAGGATTCGAACCATCGATTTTATAAATTAATAAAACTTTACTTTATTTTCGGCTTTTGGTTCTTTATAATTAATTTTCTAAACATTTTTAGAAAGAAAAATTATTTACAAATGTATGCGGAAGTTTTCCAAAGAAAACAAGAAAAATTAGACGCTAGCAGAATGAAATGCAGCATTTTCTGGACCGCCACATCTTTCGTCAGCATTCTTTGCATCTATCTTCCTTATGTTATGTACATCGTAAACATCATCTATTTAACCAACTAATCTTAATGTTAATTTGGTGAGACGAAGTTCATACACAACTTAAAGCTTTTTTCTTTGTCGTTCTCTTTGTTACTCGTCTTATACATTTGTTGTTGCTTTTTGTGCTAGCAATTTGATAGCCACAAATGCAAATAATTTTTCTTTCTAAAAATGTTTAGAAAATTAATTTAAAAGAACCAAAAGCCGAAAATAAATTAAAATTTCATTAATTTATAAAATAAATTTATAATATGCTTCACCAGGATCTTGCAAACAATTTATAACATTTTTGACTTCGGTCTATTTTATTTTATTTGAGACGCCGTGTTTCGTATTTACAAATTGAAAATTAATAAAAACGTTGTTTCTGCTTAAGAATTCAGAAACCATTCTTGTTTTCTATCTGCAAGGATTATGTTTACAGCTTCAACCATTTATCCCCGTCTAAGATCACTGCTCTTCATACTCATGTACATTACGTGATACAGATTAACGTCAGTACCTAACTGCGTGGTCCTTAACCTGACGGTGGTATTAACACTGAGTGAAATACGAAGCGTAAACTGACGCCCTCCACTAGCGTAGACAACGAAATTGCAATTCTAAGAACATTGCTGGCAGGACCATGACCCACCCCCCGTTGCTTGAGGGTTGGACACTATCCTACCCCATCTGTTGAGAACGCAACAGCCTACTTTGATCTATTCCGCACTATCCCTGTAGACAAAGGCCATAACAACAGTCACCACATATGCCCTGATTTCTGTATGGGCTACCTGTTCCCATGGTGCCAGTATAACCAACTCTTATGAGTTCTTTTACAGCACCCAGCTGCCTATATAGATTTAATACATGCTCACCGTGGGCCTGGTTTCCTCTACAGCCCAAAAGCAATTCGTCTGAATCTAGGTTAAATAAGCTAGACACTTAGTGCCCCAGGGGGTATACCCATGTAGAAAGTATATTTATATATCAGGAGGCTTCTCTTAAGCACCTACCGTCAATTTCTTGCTGATATATTTTCAATTATTCTTAAATTAAAATCCAATATAAAACTGCTTCTTCGATTCTATTCTATTACCTGTAGTCTTATATTCTATTCTCCACAAACCCCTTAAGTTTTCTTTCGTTGTTTTATTTATTATTATTATTATTTTTTTTTATAAAGTAAATAAGACATCTAAAAATTTACAGAATTAGAAAATAATTATTCTCTCACAAACGCCAGTTAAATATTTAAAAACATTTTTTCTTACATTCAAACAAACTAAAAAAAATTGTTTTCTATATTGACACACAGCCACACTTTTTTTATATTTAATTTTAAAAATACTTACTTATTAATATTTTTATACATATCTATGTTTACGTGTGTATGTTTGTGTTGACACTTAAATATTTACTTTATGTCATATTTTTATTCATTTTGTAAACCACACATAACGAAATGGCTTTTTTATGTTGCGTTGCAATCTCGTAAGGACACAAAAAAAGAGAAAAACAGGTTGATATTAATTTCAGACATTTATTTACTTTTCCAGTAAGACAAGGGAAAAAACAAATATTTTGCTTTTGAAAATGTTCTTGTTTCTGGTTAAAGTTATTTTCTGTTTATTGTACTTGCATATGTGTGTATTATTATAACGCTCCTTATAGCTTTTTACTGTGCTCTGCTCTGCTTCTTAACACTTGTTAAAATATTTTTATATTATTTTGTTGACTTACTATTGTTGTTGTTGTTGTTGCTCTTATTGGTGTTTTTGTTAATATTTTCTTTGTGAAAGTGTATTTAATTATTTGAGAGTATGTGTACAGAACAGTAAAAAACATGACGATTAAAAGAATCGCACAATAAAACAAAACATTTGCATTCATTATTTTCCGTCGGTTTTTACTTAAAGAGTTTTTCATGTTATATGTTTGTTTTTTTCTCAAAAGTTCCATTTTTATTTTATATTATAACATGTCGTGTGTCGAAATGACAGTAGCCTATAGAAATAAAAAAAAATTTTCTTGCTTTTTTCCACTCATTGACTTTAACGCATTTATTTTCTATTAATTAATTTTTGAATTTCGTATCATAGCTTCCAACTTCCTCTGTCACTACTCCATATAATCGCAAGTCTGCAGTCATTCACAGTCTGATATGCTGAAACACCAGCCTTTGAATGTAATTCTAAAACAGTAGTTTTATGCTGTTCGTCTTTCTGTCAATTTTGTAATATTTTTCTCAAACAGAAAATATAAGAAGCTTTTACAACAGTCCTTTACCTTTTGAGCAACGATATAAAAATACTCTCTATCGTATGTTTATTTGATGTGTGTTTTGTGAGCTGTTGGATGAAAAGTTCATATCAAATGAATTGTAAGACTGAAGTAAAAAGCACAACAAAACTTAATAAAAAAAACTGAAAATTAAATTACTGAAAGGGTATTTCAGCAGCTTTTTCATATTTTCAAACTAATATGAAAATGTTGTAGCAAAGATAAATATCAAAGTTTTTTTTTAAGAAAAAACTCACAAAAAGTTCTTTCCTAAATTGAATTTGCGTATGAGCGATTGGATTTGAAAAAACAATGTCAATCATACGCCATAGTAAATATGCCTGGCCAATGATGAATGTTGTTTAGTTTTAATTTGTTTAAATATTTGTACGGAAAAATAATTTATTTGATATCGCTGGCCAGGCAGTAGAATCTTAATTTCTTTGTCTTTATTTTCATTACAGTACTGATTTCGTGAATATTCAAACTGGGTCAACGTGAACAGTTTGATATTAAATACTTATTTTTTTTTGTTATTATTTTGTTTTTCATTAAAATTGCCTCTTGTTAGTATCTTCTTTATTCATGTTGGGAGTTAGTCCTTAGAATACCTTTTTAATAATATTCGCAACGTTTCCGTCTCCACTTTTGCTGTGTTCGAGACTTATGCTTTAGTTTCTCAAAATTTTGTAGCTTATAGAATTACAGCAGTTCCATTTTAAAACGAGAAATTAGGGGCAGACAGACTTAAATCTTGTATAACGATTATTCATAACTACCAAAAAAAAAAATTCGAAAAAGTTGCAACGGACCTAGCGACATATTCTGAGTTTTTAGTTTAAATTTAAACGAAAAGTAAGTAAATAAGTAAAGACAAATTACTTTCTTCTGATCGCTTATTAATTATTGTTTTTGGATTTTTGCAAAATTATTTTTTACTTTGAAATTTCGCTTCCCTATAACAAAATATCTAAAGAGAAAATCTGCTTCCTCGCCCACTACTGTCTGTTGCTATACAGACCTCCTTACGACTCAGACTGAAACTGATCTACTTTACTTTAATTATTCTAACAAATTATTAACATTAATAAAATTCCGTAATATAATGGCTAAATTCAGGACATCTATCATAGCATTAGCAGCAATAAATTAATAAAATAAAATAATAATATAAAAACAAATTGCATAAATGGAAAAATTATGCAAATAAATAAAATTTTATTCAAAATCATATTTCATTACAAATTATTATTCAAGTAAAAAATATTACAATATTTCTTATTTTACGGCAAAAATATAAATTCACTAAACACTCAAATGATAAAATACATAAAATTTTTTAATTTTTACCGTAAATAATAACAATAAATTAATGGCCAAAAGAAAGACTGCGGGCTGTTCATAATTTATTATTGTTAATAAAAATTTTAAAATTAAGAATAAAGAATATTCTTCTAAAAGCCATCACGGCGTATAATTGTTATTAATATGATAAAATTTGATTAAAAAAAAAATACAAAATATAAATATCTTATGTACATCTCTTTTGAAATTTTCAAGTACTTTTACTTTATAGGGCTTTAATACAGACAACTTATTTATTATTATCTTAATAATAACATTTGAGTTATTTTTAAACAAATTGAATAAATAAGCAGTTTTAGAAATTGTTGTAAATAAGAGAAAATATTATTGGTACAACAAAATTAAGAAAATATAATTTAAATTTTTTCATTAGGAAAATTTCATTCTAAAATTAATACAAACAAGTTAGGATGCTATGTCGAATCTTATATACCCTTTACCATCTATGAAAGTCCAATTTAGTGAAGTAACTTCAACCAAAAAAGCAAATATTGGGGTGACAGAGAATTAAAAAATAAAAATACAAAATGGTACTGCATATATATTATTTTTTTAAAAATGCGGTTCTTAATAAGCATTTTTAGCAAATTTTAGCGTTTCCTCAAATATCTCTTCAAAAGTCTTAAAATGATACCCATATTGATATTTAAAAAGTTTAAAAATTTCAGAGCCCTGTAACTCGGAAAGAAACTATGAAAGCATTTCCTGTAAATCGAACTTCTGTACTGTGCCCAGTTTCTGGCATTTATGATAAGCATACTTTGGAAATCATCAGGTATATACTGCAATTAATAGCGAAGTTCCATATATGGAGTGAAAACATTTCAGTTCAGATCCTTCAGTCTCCACCGTTTGGTGAACTTAATTCGAATCGCTCTTCGAGAACACTGATTGTGATTTTATGCCCCATGAAAACACTTGTTGGGGATTATATGTTCCAGGATAAAAGGACGAATTTAAAATTTTTAAGTATGGAGAACATAATACTTTTATCATACCTTTTAGAATATGAAAAAAATTTTACCATACATAATTTGGTTTGCAAAATAAAACTCCGTCCCGAAAGGGTTAAACCTGGTGACAAAAATTAATTAATTAAAAATTTAGTGAAAACTTGCATTGTGATCGATTGAGATTGTTGCCGCAACATGAGCAATAATTTTTCTGTTGGATATATTGAACATTTTTATCCAGGCGGTTTTGGAGCGGGTTTTTGAAATAAAAATTATGGCAATAAGTTAGTGTTAAGCAATGGTCTTAAAAATTGTCCTCCAATGTCGCAAATAAGAGTATTTTGCCAATCAGCCGGACTTTTTTAGTTTATATTGGCTCTAAAAATTTAATGAATGTCCCTAGATTAATGAAACTCGGCAAGAGGATCTTGCCATTTGCTACTATAACTAGAAAACAAGAAAAATCAAACCAAGGAGAAAAAAGTTGCCCTAAGAGGAACTAATTACACCTCTGAAAAATTAAAGTTTTTTTTTTAATTTTCGCATCATTTTGCTCAGCAATTACAACTTTTAAGATCAAGGAATGTTCAAAACCGTAAAACTAGAGCCAAGATATTCTAGAATACCGTTTTAGCCCAGCCCCTTTTTGTGGGCGGTGACATAAAATATTATTTGAAAAAATAAAATAATTATTAAAAGAAATGGATTACATACGCCTTAAAACCATAGAGATTATTTATATGGGTAGGGGAAGGTATCTCTCCAATCCGACCCTTTCAAAGTCTCTATGAAGAAGAAGGTTATTTTTAATTTTTTTTTTTTTTTTGCCTATTTCCTAAAAATATTAATTATGAAGCTTTATGTGCATCCTGCAGTTTAGTATGTCTCAATTACTTCGTATAGTCCACGTGATTCTTCTAGTTTATGGTGATAAAACAGACACAATTGACACCGTAGAGACAAACATTGTTCGTTTTTTTCAGGGACCGTAACGGTTATAGAGGATATCAAAAAAGTTCTTTTATAACAGTTATTTAGTGACTTAAAGAAAAAAATCCATTTCGAACAGCTATTTTTCAACATAAAAATAAAAGTTGAAATGAAACTCTTAAAAAAAGAGTTTTGTTTTTCGGTCATAAAATAAAACTTTTTTTGGAGTTTTATTTTTTTCGTCATAAATTAAAAGTCTTTTGAGTAGTTTTATTTTTTCTGCCTACATTCCAACTTTTATTTTTTCAATGAAAAATAACTCTTAACTTCGGAGTTGAGATCGTTTTTTTAAGATCACCATAGATTCTAAAAGAGCACTTTAATACGAATCTATTAGTATATGACAGTATGTGTCTCAGTTGACTCTGACATGAAGATTTTTTGAGTTTAAATTTTCTGAATAACCGTTATTTACGGTCCCTGGTTTTTTTAAAGCATAAGGATAGCAATGATAAAAACCTGCCATTTGTCTATCGTCAGATACAGCCGCGTTGGCTATATGCTCGAAATCATTTTTAAGTGTTAATGCCTGCAATTTAAAATTCTAGTGAGCTTAAAAATAAATCGTTACAACTTTAAAAAAAAATATATATACGATAATTTTTAAAAGCAGGTAAGAAAAGCTTTATATACTAGCCGATTTAATAAAAACTTTAAACTTTATATTACTGTTCATCTGTGTATCTGTTTTTGTGTTATATCAGTTAATTAACACATTAATTGGAAAAATGTGGGTTTTGTTCAGAAGTAAACAAAGAGCGATACTTGTTATACTCACTTCAACAGAATAATTCGAGTGATAGAATTGAATGGAAAAAAATTATTAAGATTTCCATTTTGATTAGAAATAAATATGAAAGCAGTAAAAGTAATTTCTTTTGAAATTGAAAATGCAAGAACACAATTCTAAATATAAGAAGGATAATAAACTCAACTAAAAGCAAGAATACAATCAATAAAAAGGATGAATTTAAATTACGAAAATTAGTATTATTTAGATACAAACTTAGTTTGAGTAAAAACGTTGCAAGTATCAATGCATACACTCAAAAGTAGATTCTTGTTTAGAGTAGAGTATTGCAATAATGATGTTATTTGAATTATTTAACAATATGTTTTTTTTTTTAATTATCGATATTTCGCTACTCTAGCATCATCAGAAGAACAAATTTTTATTTACATATGTTTTTTTAATGTCGCTTAGTACCATGAAATTGTGGGATGGGACCGATGTGGTATCAAAAGTGTTGCTAAGAAAAACTTCTTATTGATTAAGATTTAAAAATTTTTTTTCCTTAAATGAAATTAAGAAATTGAAAATACGAGGGCTGCTATATATATTTCTGGCCTGGCAACACTGAGTGCTGCAAGTGCAATCTGACATTTCCATTGGAAAGTTTGTCATTTTTAAGCACAATCGTACTCAAAACGTTTTGACGTACGACCATTATTTGTGTTGTTTACAGTGACTTGAAAAAATTAATATAGATATATGTTACGTGCTGCTTCTATTAATAATAAAAATTGCAGTAAATAAAGTACAACTACATTTGAAACAAACAGGTTTAGTGGCATTAAAGTTTGTGTCTGGCTAGCTCTGTACCTGGTAGTAGTGGTTCTTAACCCATTTTATCCCGCACGTTAACACATAACCTACTCTTTATGCCAAATTATAACTACCCAAGAGCAGGCAAATATTTATTTTAGAAAGAACTTATCAAATTAGTTTCATAAACCATGGCAAGATCTACACCATGTTGGATACACTTGTTCCCTCCCTCAGTATACACACATTTGACAACTAATATACCCTGAGTTTTAATAAAGTCGTCCCTATCAATACATGACTTAATTCACCATACGAAACAACCCATTATTGTTGCCATTCCCGTAAAATTAAACTAGCAAGAATTCATATTTACAAGGTTAATTCATTGAGAAATTTATTGATAAAAAAAAGATAATTAAGAGAACAAAAAAAATGAATACAAAATTATATAACTAATTGCTTACATATTTACGCTTTGAACGCACAGAGTTTAATAATTCAGTGTAACAAAATATAATAATATTAACAAACTATTATAATAAGAGAGAGTTAAAAGGGAATAGGATGGAATCGGACTGGACTGAACTGTTTAAATGTATGTATGTAATTTTAATATATGCACGTAAATTAATTATGAATGAAATTTAAATTTTTATAACATGGTTACTTACAGAGATTTGGATGGTTTTAAGATGTTTCGTTTTCAAAAATGTTCCAGTTGGTGGGCCCAGCAATGCAGGAATATTTATGAGGTTATGAATATTTTAATGTAGATTCGATATTTTTTTAAACTCGAAAATTTAGGTTAGTCAATTCATAATTAAATTATACGTTTAAGCTACATTTTTTTCTTTAGTTATTACATTTTGATGATTTACATTATTTTGGTACAACAATTTAAGAAAGAATTTAAGACAATGGTATAGAATATAATAATAATATAATATAATAATATTAATATAATAATAATTTCCAATTATTAACTTAGTGAAAAGAATTATTTTTATAAATTATAAGGCAAATTATAAGTTACATTTGGATGTGCGACCTTATGTTACAAACTTTGCTTTTGAACCGGTTTACACCAATATTTTATTTAAAAAAAAGGTGCCATGAAAATAAAGACTACTTGTTAAAAGGTTTTTGTATGGTCCATTCTAATGGAATATTATATACAATTGCACATGTGTAGTTATGTGAGGTTACATAACATTTAATATTATAAATTGATTGCGTAAAACTACACAGAAAATTATGTGAGGTTAGGTTAAAACGATCACCCGTCTAACCACGAGGTAAGACCCGGGCAGTCGGTCTTATTTTAGGGGATAATACACTTCTAATGCAGGTATAATGGAAATAAGCTACAATTCTGGAACATAGGCTTTCCTAAGGACATTAAAAATGATAAATATTTACCCCTAACAAATTTTAAATAATCATACCTTTTATTGTTGTATCCCTTTAAGGAACTTGATAGAAAAATTTTTAGGTTTATAGAAATACTTTTCCACTTTAAATTAACACCTCACTTTAATAATTTTTGAACGAAAATTTGTTTTAATTCCTTACTTTACGAATGTCTGACTACAAATGATGTTTAACTGAAAAGGCTTTGAAGGTCTTACTAGGTCATATAAAAAGGAGAGTTTAACTTGCGCTAATATTCCATGCAAGTAAAAGAAATAAACTAATTAATATGTGAGGAATTAAAAAGATCAATAGGCTGTCTATCTGCATAAAGAAGACAAAAAATATCACACCACTGGATAATAAAAAAATGAGTATCTGAGAGCGTATACGGTAATTGTTAATATGTTTGTACAGCCATACAAGGTAGTAAAGTAATAAATCAAGATTTATCGCATGCAACAATTCGGGAAATGTGCGCCTATGATAGCTAATAATTCAGAATGCATAAAATCGTTACATAGAAAAAAATGAAATTAACTCGTGAACATTTTCGTGCCATCATTTTTCACAACTTTCGACGTGGATTATCACGACAAGAGCGCATTGATGAACTTAAATTTTTGTGTGGCGATGAAAAATTGGTATAATGAATTTAATCGTGGCCGAACCTCGCTCAAAGACGAATTCCGTGAAGGTCGTCTAAAAACGGCTGTAATGCCAGAGAACATTGATGCCGTGCGTGAACTCATAATGCAAGATCGACATGCGACATACCGAGAGATAGAGACATCCTTGGACATTTCTTCCACCAGCATACATTCGATACTGCATGAGCACCTGGCCGTAAAAAAGGTTTGTTCTCGTTGGATCCCGCACAATTTGAAAGTTGCTCAAAAAAAGGCTCGTGTCGATTAGTGCAAAGAAATGTTGCAAAAATACGATTGCGGTGCTTCAAAAGACGTTTATAAGATCGTCACAGGTGACGAATCATGGATCTATGCCTATGAGCCCGAAACGAAAGAACAATCGACCGTGTGGGTCTTCAAAGACGAGCAAAATCCAACGAAAGTTGTTCGTGGAAAAAGCACTTCGAAGCAAATGGTCGCCTGCTTCTTCTGCAAAACTGGTCATGTGGCGACTGTTCCGCTTGAGCAACGTAGGACGGTCACTTCTGAGTGGTACACTACAATTTGTTTGCCCGAAGTCATCGGAGAAATTCGAAAAACCAACAAGAGAAGACGAATCATTGTTCACCATGACAATTCGAGCTCTCACACATCAGCTCAAACCAGAGCGTTTTTGACCGGCCAAAACGTCGAATTAATGGGTCATCCGCCGTACAGCCCTGACTTGGCAGGTAACGACTTCTTCTTGTTTCCGCACATCAAGAAAAAAATGCGTGGTCAACGATTTTCGTCGCCAGAAGAAGCTGTTGAAGTGTTCAAAATCTTGTTGTAGAGGTGTCTCAATCGGAGTGGAAAAATGCTTCGACAACTGGTTTGAGCGCATGCAAAAGTGTATAAATCATGCTGGAGAATACTTTGAAAAACAATAAAACCATTTTTGATTATAAATATATGCATTTTCACTATTAGGCCAGAAATATATAGAGCAGCCTCGTACTTACTTTAAAACTAAAAAAAAAAATATTTCTGCTTTTCTATTTCTTCTCCTAAAAGCCTCAAAAAATTGCATAGTGAAAATCTAGATTAAGTCGATGTTTTTTTCTTCAAGACAAAATTTTAAGAGGTAAAAATTTACTCAAGAGATTAAAGCAATATTTCGAATAGTTTACGAGATATAAACAAAAGTTGCATGTTCTCTAAAAAATATACTAAAATCCTTCTCCCAGTCGAAAATTTAAAAAATGAATTAAAAAAAAGTTAGGTAATAATTTAAACCCCAGCTGGGGTTTTTCTTCTACCATCATATGCTTTCAGATTTTAAAGGTCTCAACTGGTTCTAGATTTTTAAGTTAACAAATATGCTACTGTATTCTTATTCGGCGTTACACAATAGAATGAATAATTAACTAGGACACTTCGTCCCTTTGAGTTCCCTGTAATTTAAAACTTATAAAAACACAAAGTTGCTTTTAGCAGGAAATAACTTGATCAGTCTTTGATATTATATGCCACACTCGTGTTTAACAGTTATAGCACATTTATACTTTGCCTCACATGTTCTATTTAAAAGTAATTCTATTTAAACGACGGCCACGTCATCAGTGGTCGAATTTTAAAACAAACCTTTTAACACAGCGGCGCATATTTTAATTATGATATCTGTGATGGTTTTGAAAATTATGCAATTCGTGATGGTTTGTAATGAAAGTGCTTTGACAGAAGGCCTATAAAATTAGTATTAAAAAGTAAGATCTCGCGTCTTAAGAACAATTTTACACTTACAGTCAAATTCAATAAGCTCATAGTTTTCAAACTCACTTTTTAATGATTATGAACTTTTATTTTGCTTTAAAAAGAAGTTTGAAATTATCAAGTGATAGTGCACGTTATGGACACACTACACAAAAAATTTTAAAATTTAGCCACGTAACCCTCTTGGCATTTAATAAATACAATTGCAATCAGAGATGGCAAAGTTGGTACAATTGTAAACTCGAAACTGTTAAGAGTCATGCCATAAAACCAACAAGTTCTTAACTAGGATTCAGTTCATAAAAAATAAAACAACTTCGGAATTTATTTTTGACCAGTTCTTCCTAAACTACATTTCAAATCTATATTAATATTTTATGAATACCATCGTGTTTTTATATGTTCCAATTTTTTTTAAATAATTTTAAGGTTTAAAATTTAATCATGGGAAAGCTTAACTAACGTTAGTTAAATTTTAGCAAGCTAAATTCCCGGCTAATTAATTATAATTCACTGATATTGAACATTAAATATCAAAGCAGGAGAAGGAAACCAAAAAAAATTCATTCAGTGAATTTAAATTATTTAACCGGACATTTAGCACGCTTAAGTTGAACTAATTCTAAACATAAGGATCAGTTCACAAAAAGCCTAAAAGTTTAAATTTGGGTGAGCAAGTCGCAACCTATCTACATTTTTGCGTTGTCTGTATGAAACATAAAAGAAAAAATGTGTACATAGGCTGTAATTACCGACAGAATATAAAAAAAGCTGGAATAGGAAGCTAAATAAAAAATGTGAAGCATTACTCTAAAATGATCGTAAGTGATAATAAGTCTACGAAATTCTTCAAAACTTCTAATAGAAATATGTCTACAGATATGGTGTCTTAATTTTTTGTAGGTTTATCGTCCTCTTATAATAAATCCCTTTACAATACGGATTGCTTGTTATCACACGGTGAACTTTTATTTGTAATCATTATGAAAAAAAATATCTTTTTTATTATTTGAGCCTTATACGTTTCTTTTAGACCGATATATTTTTACATTATAAAAGGTAACAGAAAATATAAAATTAAAATAAATATGTAATTGTTTTTCTACCTTTATAATTAATTATCTTTTTTTTATTTAAATTAGGAAAAATTTTTATGAAAAATTTGTTATAAAACATATTTCAAAGTTATTTTATTTTCTCTGAATACGGCATTAACTGTCCTATTTATAAAAAATCAAAATAGATTTGAAATATATTTTAGAAGAAATTCGTATGAAAAATTTGTCATAAAAAACATTTCAAAGTTATTTTATTTTCTATGAATATGGTAGTAAATAATTAAACACTGAATTTGTTATCTTTTTTTTTTTAATTTTTTGAGTCTATGGGCGCGTGTGAAACGGTAGCAAAGTACCATGGTTAAATAAATTTTTTCTATGGGGAGAAAATTTTGTATTACTGCTGTGTGAAATGATATTTTTATTGGCAATACAAAATTTTGACGTTTCTTTAGAAAAAAGAATAGTTTATATTTTTAAAAATGAATTAATTACAAAATATTTTCTATTGCTTATTTCAATCCTTTGGGAATGATATCATCGCAGTTATTTATAATTTTTGTTTTTTATATTTTTATTTTTAAGAAAATTTTTTTTTTTACATTTTCACAAAAGTATTAAATTTTTTTGTGTCATAAATTTCCATGCTTTTGTCAAAAATTCTACTAGCCCTCAATGCTAGTAAAATTTTATTCACCTCAGAACTGTCAAAATTTTACTTACAAGAGTACTTTGTTACCGTTTAGCACACGCCTTATTTGCCAAAAAAAAATTTTTAACTTTATTTTAGGATTGATTCCTTATGATGCCATCCAATGGTGTTGACGATTTTTGGGCAATTACTACAAGCTGGATGCATATGGCGAATATTACATACAATGTTGTCCTGCACGCATCATTTGTTGCTGCTTTATCAGCATAAAACAGCGTTCAAATAGCCCCTTAGAAAATAATCAAGAGATGACAAATTGTACGTTCTTGTAGGCCAAATGGATAGTGGTCGCTGTGTGGCATGTATCGCTATTTTGTTGAAACCATATATTGACCGAATCTATACAATTCGTATCTTCTTAAAAAATTATTTATTATATTGCCGTTACGATTTTCATCGGCGGTGTAACGCGAGCTCTTGTTTCAGTTTTAAAGAAATAAACTCCAATGATGCCTCCAGCATGTAAACCACACCAAGCCTTGCATTTTCCGAAAAAGTTAGGTCCTTTGGTTCTATTGTATAATATTATTTTTTTATTAAAGATACGGGAATATTTTTTAAAATATTTAATTTTTATACAAACTTCGTGCCATTTTTTATTTAATTATCCCGATTAATTAATTACCGATGTTGATTATTGAGGGTCAAAGCACGTCTCGATGGCCATTTCGTTATCGCTTACTTAACTCTTCAGGAAACTTCTGTTTATTTACAAATCTTTATTACTGTTCAACATTTTGCGACTATTAGATGTTCTTTTGGTGGTCTGACTGAGTTTCAAAGTAAGTCTGGACAAGTGTTAATCTATTTTTAAGAGTATACTGATCTTAAATAGAAAACAGTTAGCGTAGTATAAAATTTCATTTTTTAGTTAGTCCTTTCGTAACCTCTATCCAGCTCTAAACAAAACAAAAAAACAAAAAAATCCTATAAAATTTATGAGATCCTTTTTTATATTATGAAAAATCTCATGTGCCAACACTGATTTCAATATCCGTTAAAAAGGAAGAATTAAAAAAATCACGCATCATTGTATACCGGTTGACTAAAATTGGCAAAATTTGCTGCTACAGCTTGAATCGCTTGTACACTCAGCTGAATGTGATGACCATAAAATCATTTAAAACATTTTACGCAGTGCATGTTGTGTGGACATAAAGTTGAAACTGCTTTATTCTGGTATATTTTCCATTTTTTAATTTTACACTTGCCCTGCAACATGCAACAAATACGAGTAGACATTAAATAGCAAAAATTTTTCTTCCTCTTTTGTGTTAAACGTTAATATGGAAAAACAAAAGGATATTAAAGAATTAAGGTTCCTTTATATTTTCATGTTGTCATGCTTTTATTGTTCCTGTAATAAAAAGACGTTACATGTTTTTTATTTGCATCATTAAGTTTAATTACAACATATAAAAGCAATTAATGTATTTAAAAAAAAGAGGTTTACAATTATTTTTAAAACAAAAATGTTGTTCTTTTAACAAATGTGTTTTAACTTTTTAAAGCTCTTTTTTTAAGTTTAAATTTCCAAGTGTTTGCTTTAAACAGAAGTTTATAGTCGAAAAACATTGTGGCAATAATTACAAAGACAAATTTTAAATACATAGCTGTTCCGTATAATTTTTAGCCAAATTGAATTAATTCATTAAAAATAATTATTTTTATGTGTTCTGGCGATTTTTTGTGTAATTATTTATTTGGTTTAAGTTTTGTATTCATAAGGATTTTGCATGAATTTCCTTTTTTCTTCGATTTTCCTACTTTTATGGCAACTAATAAGTTTTTCTATTTAACTTAATTTAAAAAATATGAATTTAAGCTTTTGTTATTTCAATATATTTAAAGCAATTATTTTTCTAAAACCCATTCGAACGGAAGAATATAACATCATTAAAGACATACATTATTACAATTTTCTTAGCCATGCACCTAATTATTTTAAGTCAGTTAGACGTATGAGGTTATGGTTTAGGAGCGTTTAAAGGTCTGAAGTATTGTCAAATATTAAACACAAGTAAATATAATACCTACAAACAAAAAAATTTTTAAAACTGTTAAAGATTTTATTTGTTACCGATAGAAATTTCAATAATTTTTTTTTAATATACTGAATTATTTATTTTTTTATAAAATTATTTATTTTTCTCTTAAATTAAAAACTTGTTTGATAAGGTTAATTATTTATTTATAATAAATTTTTATTTTACTTTTCAATTTAATTTATAATTGAGAAAATTTAAAAGCCTTTGTTTTGGCTTACAATTATAAATAAAAATTGAAATAGAATTAAAAAAAAATAAATATCAATCTGACCAAAATAAAACCTTTAATAAATGTATAAACTTTTTTCTATACATATCTGCCTTAAACACAACTTCATGGAACATAGAGATTAAAAAGTAATGGTGAAAAGAGACAATCTCGCAATACTTCAATTTTTATAGAAATATCTCTTATTATTTTAATATGATCTAATTGTTTCCAATATAAAATTTGAGTACATTAAAAATGTGTCTGGTTTATATTTCAATGTTGCTGCTACTCTTAATTTTATCCAGCATAAGAATTTTGTGAATGAATGAAAAAAAAACAAGTAAAACTGTTATGTACGACTATGCCGCGTCTTATATATCCTTCACCATGTATTTAAATTAAGTTAAATAATATAACTCCAATAAAAAAACTAACACTGGGGTAACAGAGAAATAAAAAAAAAAAATAAAAAAATAAGTATAATATTGTTACGTTTTTCCCTTTTAGAACAAACGTACGAGATTCTTTTTGATTGCAATTACCACCGTGGCTAAATTCTGTCTTCAAACTTTATGGCTTTCTCTGGCTATACTTCTTGATACTACGGGTCTTGTGAACCCTTGGTCTCGTATTTACTAAACATGCATTATTGCTACAAACGCATCCATCCACGCTACAGTACTGTGTTACTCCGGCGAGATATGAACTACTCGATGCCTTGTTTAGTAACCTTAACCATCTACAGACATTTCCACTACTTCTTTTTTTTTAATCCAAGCCAGTCATCCCCTCTAATCCTGTAGCCACAACACAGGTCTGCCATACACTGTTTTTATGCTGTTACACTTCCCTGCGCCGCCGCTACCGTTCTAATACTTTTTTATAAATGGCTTCTTGATAATTATCTGTTACTCTTATATTAAATTGAACGTCTTCACTAAATTATCTACCATGGCTTCACACAATGATTGTCCTTTGCCTCTCGGGAGGTTTGTACTGCTGACTCTTAATTTTTAATTGCACTACACCAATTGTTACTTTCCTTTGTACGCATGTCCAAGGCCGGTATCGAAGTCATTACCTCCTGTTTTGCAGTACGAACCTCTACCAACGCAGCTATTGAGGCTGCTCAGCTTTTGTAAGCTAATTGTGGTTTTTATTCTATACACACACACCATTGGTTGTTGAATTAACATATTCACCACGCGCATGCGAAAACAACTACAGGAGTTGTCAGATTTTATTATTCGTAACAATATATACTAATTTAATATTTTTAATAAGTTCTTTAATTTTACATAAAGTTGTCATAGGCTCTTAATAGGTTAAACATTTTTTTTTCCAAAATTTAAGTATTTCCTTAAATATCTTATTTAAAAAGCTTTCCAATGATATCCATAATGATATTTTAAAAAATATTGTGCACAATCGTAATTTTCTATAAAAAGTTCAGAGGTCTACAACTCGGAAAATATAGACGAGTCCCACTTTTTTTACCTTTTGTTTCTTTTTTTTCTTATTTATTAATTCTCTATCGCACCATATATTTTGACGTTTTCCAAAGACAACAAAATTAGACACCAGCAGATGCTGCATTTCCTGGATCGCCACATCGTTCATCAGCATTCTTCGCATCTAACTACCTCAGGTTGTGTACATTGTAAACATCATCTATTAAACTAACTAATTTTGTAAATAAGAATACGAGGAGTATTCATATCAATAGACGAAATCTACACACAAACTAAAGTATTTCTTCACTGTTCTCTCTGTAACTCGGCTTTTATATTTATTGTTGCTTTGCATCAACCTTTGTACCCTTTTTCAGGAGAATATAATGAAATATTTATTATTGAAGGAATAAAGCACGATAATTAAATTATTGCGTTTTCTTATGACTTTCTCAATTTTAATTTTGTAATTATTATAAGAAATATGTTACGCTGATGTTATTATCATTTGGACAAAAATCTGAGTGGGTTTTTCAGAGAAGTCCGTGTTTACTTGAAAAGTCACCACGAAATAGATTTCCTTAAAAATGGCTTTTAAATGGCATAAAAATAGCTTTAACTCAGAAACTGCAAATGAAGTTTAAACGATGCTTGCACATCCTACAAAAGGACATTAAACGAACAAGTATTTACTTAGTTATTTTTATACTGAATTATTATCTTATGTTTTATACGTTAAATTTAAGTCTTTAGAATTATAAAAGGAGACCTCTTAGTAAATTACAATAATATTTTGTTTTTAAAAATCACTTGTTTTAAAAATAATTACAAAATATTCTTTGAAATATTTATAATTTTCTAACCGCGTCGATATATTATTAGAGAATATAACAAAGATTTCTGGTCTTACTTTCACCATGTTTGTTGGCTGATTATTCGAGAAATGTTTTTTCAGGCTTCTTGATATATTTGCGTTATATCTGCAGATATAACAGCCTCATCTTACAAAAAATTTTTTTTCATTTTTTATTATTGTTGCTATTTATGTTTGATTTTTAATTAATATTTTACCTATTTTATTTACCCACTATAAAACTCCATATATATTTTTTAACTCATTTCAATCTTTATAATTTTTTTTTTTTAATTTTAAAAATATTTTCTAGAATTCCGCTATAAAAAAAGATGCATTGTTTTTTTTTTTTTTTTTTTTTTTTTGATAGATAAGTTCAAAATTTGGACCTGTGGTGTTTTTACATATTTATCGAAAACTAACAAAAAAAAAATATATCACACAATAAGTTCTACATTTGAACATGAAACATCTCGTTTTAAAAAATACAAAACAAGCATCTTTTAAAATATATTACGTTGTTCTTTTTACTCCTTGTCTACATGCTTCCTTATTTTGAATGACTTTTGTTAAAAAAAAAATAATTGCAAATACAAAATTTTTATAATATTTAAGACCCTTCCATTCCTCTATTCACTTGTTCATTTATATGCCACGCTCTCTCCCATTTACACATTAGTAAATGTATTTGAAAAATATTTTATTTTAAATGTAAGAAGAAAAGTTGTATATTAACCACAAATGTAACAACTTTGTAACCGCATGCACATATAAACACACACACACACATACACTTATCCTTAAATATTATAATTTATAACTTGCAACTTGTTTATGCTGAAACATACAAGTCAAGTAATGAAAGTGTTTATTAAACAGCATGTGAAAGAAAAAGAAGCAAGAGAAAAACAAAAATTTAATTACTACAAATAAAAACTTACCTCAAGCGAATAAAAATATAAAGACTTTTAAACCTAACACTCGAAAATTTCCACAACAAATGATTTTATTTAATTTTTTTTAATAATAACTGCAATAAATGTATGTGGCTCGATATGAAATGAAATTTAAATATTTTTTGAATAGTCATGAAAAAGCTTAAATCTTAGATTATTTACATTGTATTTTAATGGCTGAAATTTCCTAAATCATCCTGAATTATAATAAATCTATTATTTTGCTTAAGTAAATTCTGACTACATTAAAGAAGCAGTAGGGCTTTTCTTTATTTGATTGTTAAAAGAACAGTTGCTAATTTTAAAAATTTAAGGATGTACAAATTAATTGTGGATTAATAACCGTAAAGGGCAGCACTTGCAAATTTAACAAAACTTCGCATAACTATGTCTGCGAATAGCAAAAAATAATACCAAGAAAATATCTTAAAATTAAAGGGTGTCCTAATAGGTGACGTAGGCAGACCTGTATGGGCCCACACCTTAAATTGTTATAAATAAACGCTTAACAATTGTAGAAAATATTATAAGATATTTAGATTTGTTAATGGTTTAGGTATTAAAATTCCAATAATTCCAAACTTTTTTGACTTTTTGGGTCTAAGTTTTGATATTTTTATTTAGTTACGTTGCTTTTTTTGTTGATTATAAAATTTGGCGTGCCAACATATCTTACAACACTTTTTACATTTGCTTTTTTTTACCAGAATTTCCGTCTTAATATGTTCCACATATTGATGGGAAAAGGTTAAATACCCAAATGGTAAATTGGGTATAAATCAGAATAAAGAAAAAATTTTTTAAATTAAAAGAATTTAATTGTTTATTATAAATCAGATATTTTATAGCAAATGAAATAATTTTTAAATTTAATCATTGCTTCATCATTGTTTTTGCCATCGATCCCACTCATTTCATTGAATTGCCATAAGCACAATGATTAGCGGTTCTATTTAGAATTGTTGTTATGTTTGATGCAGTCAAAAATACCTTATCTGAGCAAAATGCATCAAAATATGTTCAAAATAAATTCAAAAATGTTCACATTTCTCTTACTCTACGTAACAGCGAGTATTTGTTATTTAAAAAAGTATATACCCGAAATAAGATAAATACCCGGGTATGAAAGTGGGTATAAATAAGTAAATACCCTACGTTGGGTAAATAGCCAGGTCTTAGCCCATCTCTAGTCCTTCACTTATAGATCATATATAGTGAAAATATGTAGGTTGTGGAATTTGAAAATTCCGTATAATGACAGAAATTCTTCTGTAAGTTTGAGCAAATTTAAAAAATACTCTATTCCAAATTATTTAAATTAAATTTATATATGATTGACAATTAACTTGATAAGAGATATTAATTTAATAGACTTGTGCTTTTCTAAAAATTTGGATAAAGGTTTCCTAATGAGCTGGCTTTAGCAACCACAAAATACGTATAGATACATGCTATTCCAAACCAGCAAATAAATTACATTATTATTTGAAAATGTTATGGGATATTAGCATATTACAATAAATAAAAATTATAATTGTTTAAATTATATATTAAAGCCTACCCCAATAGTTCATTTAATTTGATGTATACGGCCGTACTTTTTAACAGTTTTAGATAGTTGATTGAAATTTTCATGGAACCTGTAACAACAAGTATATAATTTGATTTTGGAAATTAAGGGGTGTCCCCATAATAGATGTACATTGTCCTACATGATCCTATCTTTTGACCGTTATATTCTAGCATATTAGACATTATGTCCTCTACTTTGTCTGGTATAATACTGATGCTATCATTTTCGAATATAATATACAATGTTATATAATCGCTAATTATCAGCTAAAGAGAATTTTATGGCTTTTAGCTAAATTCTTAAAATTAAACTGTTTGTTTTTATTATTATTTTCTCTTTTAATGTTCACCTTTTCTTGAAAGTTCAAAATTTTTAATTTATTTGTTCTCTTAAAACTCAGATTCTTTAGTTAAGTTTCGATTTTGGGAACAATAAATCAATAACAATGTGAAAACTATGATGAAACTAAAGACAGTATTTCATTCTACAATTGTAACCACTTACTCTCGTTTATCGAGGAAAAGGTTTACAAATGCTGCTGTTAGTTAAGAACTTTTAGATAAACACCACTCATACAAATCAAGATTTAATATACTGTAACCTCATAATATTATTATTCCTTTTATAATTAAATAATCAAGAAATTGCTTGAACACAACTTAGGGTTGCATTAATTTTAACACACACAGTTTTTTTTTGTTATTGTGGCAGCAACTAAATAAATAAGATGTGCGAATTGCGATGTCTAGCAGCATCCCAATAATTTCGAAAGATGTGCAACAAAAACTGATGCACAGATTATACTACTGCTGAAATTTCGCTGTTGCTCCCTGCTGCCTTTTCTTCTTGTTTTGACGTTTATTTAATTCTGCGAGTTATGTCTGGTCTTGTAACAACTTAGTGCATATTAAAAGGGAGATTGTGGCTTAGTATTGCAAAGTGTGTTACGACTTCTAGTAACTTTGGGTCGTAAACTGTATTGAACCCATTTCTAACAGCAGGTTATTATAGAGTATTTAGTTTAACCGACAGGAATATATAACTTAAAACACATTTTTGCAATTCAAGTAATTATAAAATAAAAAAAAAACAATTATTCTTCAATGGTTGTAGGAAAAAGCGCTAAAAGCAAATCATGCAAATGTAAGAAACGCACGGTTGTCGCAATCCAGAAAAACGTCTCGAATAAATACACATAAGGATTTAATCACCCAATTGTACAATCCTCAGGTCCACCTTTATCTTCAAGAAGGAATGTTAATATAAAAAATAATATAGATTTTAAAGACATTTCTGAATATGTAAAAATATAAAGTATCATTAATGATGGTGGAAGCCTTACAAGTAGTGAAGATGACCATTCATAATTAAAACTTAAATGTGAAAAAAAATTAAAATTGAAATTTGCACGTGAATATTTATTCGTAAACATTTTCTTATCATGACTATGCGTGATCGTGTGTCAAAACAGATATTCACACATGAACCAAGTTTTATAAAATTTAGATAACTTTTGTGGGACTTATTGCATTTTTTCTACAAAAAACATTTGACAGGATCAAGATCAAGAGCGTTTATGATGGTTTTTTGAAGTCTTTAGTCCACTTCGAAAAAAGAGGGAGGTTATAAATTCGACTGAATGTTGCTTTTCTTTTTACATTTTTGCCTCCATAACTCTTGATCGATTTTGAATTTTTTTTTTTATTAAAAAAAAGGGTGTTCTCTTACAACATAAATTTTTTACGGTGCACAGAGTGTGTAAAATTAAGAGAAAAACTGCGTTTCATTTTAGCTCCCAATGGCAAAAAGTAATATAAAACTAAATCTAAAAATTAAAGGGTGTATCCATAGGTGACGAAAATTGACCTATTTAAGCCTATCTTTTAAACCTTTATAGACAAACACTTGCAAATAGGACAGGGTGTCGTTTGCTATGATTGTTATACTAACAAGAGTAAATATTAAAAATTATAAATTAAAGGGTGCCCCTATATTTGTTAAATTTGGTATCTTTGGATATACTTTTAAAAAGTTGTAAACAGACAGCTAAAATTTACAAGGAACCTATATTGCTAAGTCCGCTAAAACAACAAGTTTATAATTTGAATTTAGAAATTAAAGGGTGTTCCCAAAATTAAAATAATTTGACCGCATTTGGCCTCATCTTTTGAACCGTTATATACAAACATTTGAAAATTAGACAGAATACTCACAATTTTATTTTGGTATGAGAAGAAGTATAAATATTTTAAATTATAAATTAAAGAGTGTTACAATAGTTGATGTAATATAATGTTTATTATCAAATTGTTAAACAACTGCAGCCAGGATGTTGAAATTAACAAGGAACTAGTGTGCTAAGTGAAATGTTTGGTAATGGAGGGGGTCCCAATAGTAATGTAATTTGATTTATGTGGCCTTACGTTTGAACAGTTATAGGCAGACAGATGAAATATATTTTAAAGTCGATTTTTTTCAAGGCATATTTTATTAAGTATCATAGCAAATATAAAAATATTTGCTTTTGGAAACAGGCGTGCACTTGCTTTGTGATTTCTTTAACTTAAATATTTCTTAATTAGGCTTAACTCAACTGCACTGCAAAGTTTCAATAGTATGTGTTAATTCCTTGTATTTTTATCCCATCATTATATAAGAGCTAGCCGAATATTATTACCCTGTTTTTTTCCTTTATTTTTCCGATACCGGCTCTGTAACCATCTTATCTGTCGATGTAATAAACATCTTTGCCTTTACGACTGCTCCTACAGAATATTTTCTTCTCTATCTAATGGACTCTTTTGGAGGCTTGTACTGTTTCTTTACTTTATATTCGTCTTTATTTTATAATTTTACCACTAACGGTATCACACAACAGTTTTTTATGTGGATGCAAGGCCTTGCTGGGATGTGAACTCATGATCCACTTTTTTGTTTGCAAACAAATATGGATTCTAAGCAAAGCAGTCATTAATAAATACTGTAGATTAGAAGAAAAAATACTTATTTAATCAAAATACTGCCACTTATTACTACTCATTATTATTTTGTCAAGGTAGCAAACCATAAAACTAACTAACAAGAATAGTCTTAAATCGTTAAGTTTTTAGTTTCTTTAAGTGTCTACAGCTTTCGATATTCAGAACTCTAACAGTAACGTTTACTATATTTACATATATCACAATTTTCCTTCCGTCATACACATTTTTTTTTTTGCATACTAAAAATAAATGGTGTTTTTAAGTCTTCATGTAATATTCATAAAATCAAATACTTTTACTATGCCAAATAAAAAGCCTCAACAAAAGTTATACTGCTACAAAAAAAATCAAAAATACTTTAAATGAACAAAAATAAAATCTGCATAAAAACATGCAGTCAAGTGCACTCGTAAAAGATAATATTGTCACAGATATTCAAATGACCAGCACTTTTGTATGCCATTCAACAATTCAAGTACAATATAACTTCTTCAGTTAATATTTGGTTAGATATTTTAATTTATTTATTTAAATATTTCTTCTTCTTGCACACGTTTGCAAGAGTCTTAAATGTTTTATGCTGTGATTTGAAAATATAAGTCTTTTCTTATTCTATTGGAAATTTTGCAGTAAGCTCTTAAGAATACAAATGAGTTGAGTATGACTTTTGGTCAAGTACTTGATGAAAGCAACATTGTCATAAACACTAACAAAAGGATTTTACGAAAATAAAATTTTTCTTAATATTTGCAAACACACAAGTGAAAGAAGAATTGTTTAAAAAATTATTTATCTCGAAATGGATTTTTTTATGACTATCCGTTTGTATGTTTGTATGCCTTCATGTATGTATGCATGAATATATGTAAATACATCTACTACTAGTATCAAATATCTCAAGAATTTCTACAAGAAATTCTTACAAAAAAAAGACAAATTACTTTCATTTGTGCTATTCCTGCCCACAGAAGAAATAAAAAAAGTCTCTTATTTTTAAAGTCATTAAATTTATGTTTAATTTTTAAAAAGGATCCATCACAAAATTAAAAAAATTTAGGAAGTAAATTCATCAATATTTTATCGAAAAACAAAACGGGAATTTTATATTCAAAACAAATCAAATGAAACAAAAACTATTTATTAAAAATATCAAAATAATGATGGATTCTTAAATCAACTTTAAACAAATTTTTTTATTTAATTTCAATTTAAAATTTTATTTTGGTTGCTGCAAATCACGTGCTGTTGCGATACTTTACAAGATATTTTTTTTTTCTTTACAAGAGATTTTTTTTCTTTACAAGAGATTTTTTTTGGTTGTAGTAGATTAGTTTGGACTGGATTTTCTAACGGTTGTGGTCTTTTTAACTTTTTTCAAAAAAATAAGGACTGAATGTTACTTTTTTATGTTTGCGCTTGCATAGCTCAGTCATTTCTGAATCGATTTTAAAAATTGTTTTCAATTGAAAGGCAATGCTTACAGATTGATCCCGTTTTAGAAACAGTGCATAACTTTGAAAATTAAAAGGTGTCCCTTTACAACATCGATTTGTTTACGTGTATTATGAGCCGTAAAGATAGGACCTTTGGAAAATTTCATATGTATTTTACTTACTCTTTTCTTAAAAGCTTAACATATTCTTGCTTATTTTTTTCAAAATAATGTTAATCAATAAATTGAATACACTGAAACACTCTTCTTTCTTTTTTCTGCTCGCTATAAGATTATTTTTTTTCATTTTAAGAGCAAAAAAATAAATTTTTGGTAAAGGGTAAAAAACCTGTCTTAAAAAAGAAAATCGTTCAACAAAAAATTAAATTTTTCATCAAAATTATTTATATTTTTTTCACTAAAAATTTTTCATTTATGAAAAGAATTGGTTATTTACTAAAAAAATATACTTAAAGTTTGCATTCTTAAAAAGATAATTTTTACCAAAAACTCGCCTATTTATAAAATACTTTTTGTCATCAAAAAGTAGCTCTTTCACAAAACGGTGATCAATAGCTTCTTATAAAAAGGAGGCTTTTTCGCCAAAAAATTATCTTAATCATAAAAAGTCACAATGGCAACAGCAATAACAAACAACAAATACATATTTTCCATTTAACAAACACTGATCAGCTGATTTTTCACGGAACGGAAAGTAAAGACAAATTCTGCCTTAATAAAAGCTTCAAAAAATTTTTATTAATAACAGAAATTAAAAAAATATGTATATTTTTCTTAAAATAGTAACTGTTTTCTAGGAACTTATTGTTTGAGACATATTGCATTTTGTTTAAAATCTTCCCTCTTTGCATCCGAAAATATATTAATTCTTTATTTAGAAACAAGCCCACAGTTCTTAAAAAATCATTTAAAATTGTATAATTCATGTGAAAATATTCAGATAAAAATTTGATTTTATTTCACCAACAACTCTTAACCAAAAGATGCAAATGTTTAACAAAATTTTTTGTTTCAAAACTTTTCTACAATATTTTAATATGCCAGAAAATGGTGAGAAAAAATCATGAAATATTTCAACGTTACGTTTAATTTTAATATTTTTTTTTCAAACATTTTACATTTGAGTGCATTAATGTTGGTTTACTTAAGTAATTTTCGCCAGAAAAACTTTTTAACATTTTCCTTAAATATTTTACTTCATCATCATATTCTTTATTCATTCACACCCTGCCACCTCTTATATTCAACGCATTTAATAAATGAAGAAAAGTTTTGAAGTAGAGAAAAATAATTGATATGATAAACGTTAGTTTGAAGAGGTTAAAACTTTTAAGTATATATTTGCTTTTTGCGCGAAAAGTTTTTCACAAAAATTAACCAGAAAATCTTGAAATTATATCAGAGAGGAGAAAAAAAAAACAAATAAACGAAAATAAAAATTACATCATAAATAAAAAAAAATATTTAAATTGGTATTTCTTAAATGAATTAATTTAAATGCATTGAAAAAAAAACATAAATGAATAAGAAATAAAAATAGAAAATAATGTTAAATATTTATAACTAGACCCCTTGGTCATCCCATAATAGCTGATGTGAATTTTGTCACTTGTTTTACAAGAAAAGTCTTTCCCTTTATGTATTTTGACGTGTCCCTTTACTTGGAGCATTATATTGGTTTTAGGAAAACAAACTCAATAGATACAAAGTACTATTTATGTTTGTTTACCTAAGCATTTCTGCAAATATTTCTCATGTTTGTTTTAAATTGGATAAAGCAAAAAGTGCCTTCGCTTTAAGCTGCATACAAGCAAGAATTGGAAAACCTTTAATGGACAAGCAGTGTAACCCTACTCTCTGCATCATTTTTTATGAAATGGAATGATTATTTGTGCAAAATTAATTTCCGGATAGATTGTCCAATTAGAAGGAGAGACTTAAACTTAGTGTATTTAATTAAGAGATAAATTTTTTATCTAAAAGACCATTTTTACTGAAACTTAAGAGAGGTATGATATTCTTATACCCTTTACCACAAAAAGTGGAAAAAGTGTATATATGTGTTTGTCATTCCGCGTGTAATTTCTACAATAACCATATCCGACCCGTAAAGTATATTCTGAGTTCTTATGAATAGCGAAGTCGATTGAGCGACGTCCGCCTGTCCGTCCGTGTTGGTGTTGAAAAAAAAAATAAAATAAATATGTCAATCCATCAGTCATAGTGTTAAAAGAGGTTGTATTAGACATCAGCATGATCGCCTACCTCAAATGTTTTCATGTCATATGAAATAGGATATATGATTAGAATAACGTGATTAGATTAACGTCTGTACCGATGCCCTTATCAGACAGTGGCCCAACCACTTTTCCATGCAATTTTAAGACCACGGCTTGCAGGCCCATGAATCTACCCCTTAATAAAGTGCCGGGCCGTACACATAAACTCCTCTGTTGAGAGTGCAACAGCATACTTCTATCTATTACGCGCCAGACCCGCTAATATAGACTTTTATTTAACCACAGCCACCACATATACCCGGCCACAGAGAGGCTAAAGGTTCCCGTGGTGCCAGTTTATTTTTTTCTATTATAAAATATATGTTAATATCTTTAAAGGATACTGGTGTAACCTTTGACAGTATCTCACAGTATCCACATTCAGTGCCTGCACACCGGGGGACTGGTTCCCCATATACCCCAAAAATACCTGTATCAAAGCCTATGTTCTCTCAGCCAGACTCGAAGTACCCCCGGGGGTATAATTTGGAACAATAAAAAAACTCCAAGAAAAAAATTAATATATGGGGTGATGGAGAATTAGAAAATAAAGAAAAATATCGAGTAAAAAAATTGGCGCTCGCTCATAATTTTTCGAGTTTCGATGCTTTGAAATTTTCAAATTTTTAAAAAATCGATATGGGTATAATTTTGAAGCTTTTGAAGAGACCTTTAAGTAAATACTAAAATTTATTAAAAACTCTTAACCCATTAAGAGCTAAAAGCATTTACATGTAAAATTATATACATTTAGTATTTAATTTTTTTTCTTCTCATTTTTTTAATTGACTGTCACCCCAATACTTGTTTTTTTTTTGTTTGTTTGAAATGACTTACCTTACTAGATTAACATAGATGGTGAAGGGTATACAAGATTCGATATAGCATTACTCTGTAAAAATGTTTGGTTACGATGAAAAAACTATATTTTTTCTTAACCATTCTTTAGTCAAACATGATTTTGCTTACAGAAAATTACATCATGGTTAGAATAAACTAAATGGAATTTGCTACTTTTACAACTCGATCCCAAAAAATATATAGAAAATAAATTCAGATATCTGCGCATTTTTTGAAACGGACTTTATAAAGATTTTAGTTAACGTACGCACCTCTTCATTTACCCAGTCTGAAAAATAAACTATCAATATTATTTTCTATTCTTATAAATTTCGAAATTAAAATGTAAGTAATCTCAAGCTGAATTTAGATTAATTATTTGGCTCAAAAGAGTTAACTTCATTGTTCGTTTAGTTTTTTTTTTAATGTAAACATAAAATAGCCACGTTGAAGGGCATACCAGATTCGATACAGATTATCAAAACTCTTTGAAACGTTTATTTTCCTGCTACACAAGCTTTTCATTAATTTTTTTTTTTTGCTGTCGGCTTGCTTTGAAAAGGGTTGAACAATTTTTCTCATTTCCTTATTTCTTATTTCTTATTTGTATTTTATATTTATTTTCTATTGGTTTAGTACATAAACTCTCTCGATAGCATATTGCTGTATATTTGATTTTACCTTTAGTATCAGAAAGATGAAAATAAGCTGACATGTGTTATTTAAATATTACTATCGCCCATATTCCTTTTATGTTTTTTTTGTTTTTACAAGTAAAATGTTTACCTTTGTTATCAAGACAGCTTTCGATTTCCTTTTTTATGTTCTTTTAATGTAGAAAATAATAAAAAGTTAAAACGATTTGCAAATTTAAACCGTTCAACACAAGATAACAACACAAATAGTATTACAACTTAAACAGATACGGAACCTGATTGTATTGTTATTTAAAAAAAGAGATAAAATATAGCAGAGAGGAATTTTGGGGTAAGACATTGACATTTGGTAAAGCGGTTGTGCTTTTCAAGTTGTATCTCTGAAATTTTCTTTATCATTTAGAATTCTGAAGCACTACCGATCGTGATGATAAAATTTTATAATCAATATTTTACAATTTTCCTTTTTGATTCAGTTAATTATACCTCAACCATTTTCGGCCCTTTTTTAGTTTTCAAATTTATTTGAAAAAATTTTTTTTATTAAATTTTAAATTTTACATGTTATACTCCTAATTTTTTTTTTCATTATAAAATATATGATTCTTTAAAAGATTATTATATAAAAAATAACACGATTCAGTTTTTATACGAGAGCGGATAAATAAGTCCATGCATTTTTTAATTTTCCGCCTTTTTAACTCAAACACGTCATCTAGTTTGTTTTGTAGTATTAGCCGAAAGTGCAAGAGAAATATTAGTTATATATTAAATAGTTGGATAAACGCTAAAAATTGTTTATAGAGCTCAAAGGAGACTAAATCTAAACACAAAATATAACTGTAACAAAACCATTTCTGTACATAAGTTTTATTTGAAAATTTTGTTGTTGTAATCAAAACAAATAATTTTAGAATCTTTGCCTGTCTGTCTGTGTTTGCGTCACGTTAAAACTGCTGAAAGGATTTAAAAAAATTCGTAAATAGGTAATTTAGAACATTGGTTTAAATATTTTCTTTTTCAAATATTTAAACCGGAAATAAGAGTTATTTTTCAATTTTTGAAGAAATAAATCATACATAAATATACATTGTAGAAACGTTTTAATTACACCATCATGAATTTTAGGCGAAATGCATCCAACATATTGCATGATTTTTAAATTTTTGATATTTATTTTAACAATCAAAAATAAGAGTTATTTTTGATTTTTATTTTTTTAAATGACAAATAAAAGTTATTTTTGATTTTTATTATTGACATAAAAATATAAATATAAAAAATAAATTTTATTTTTCATTTAAAAAAATCAAAACCAAAAATAACTCTTATTTCTTGATTTTCTTTGATAAAAGTCATAAAAGTTACGGTCCTTGTTTTTTTCATAAAAATAAGTATTTCGTAAAAAACAGGTACATATTTAAAAGTACCAAATTTGGTTGGCATAATAATACCAAAATAGTCGTCAGCACATTTGATTTTTGTCTGTTTACAGAACTCTATAATAAATTTTTAAAATAGATTTTTCTAATTTTTTAATTTTTCTAATTTTAAGAAAATACGAAATGACACGCAGACCTAATCATGGGAACTGCTAATTAAAAAATAAAATATAATTTCTTAGCCTTCACCACAGGTGGAAAAGGGTAAATTTTAGTCTCCATTTTCGACCCTACAAATTATATTTATGCAGAGTACTTATGAATAGCGAAGTCGATTGAGCAATGTCCGTGTCCGTGTTGACGTCAACTTAGCCAAGGCACTAGATGAGCAAGAGAAAATTTGAATACCCCAATCAATCAGACATAGTTTCGAAAATTTTGATCAGCAAAAGCGGTCCATATCCTTAAAGGCAGCGTGCAAAACACAATGCCACTGCCGTTCGTTTTCCAGCAGATAGTTAGTTCTTGTTTAAGATAAGAATTAATGAAAAACCTTTTTATTTACCAAAATGAGACAACAGACATACGACACAACCATACTTACTTCTCTAGAAAAAAAACTTTTTTGAACAAAAAAAAAAAAAAAAAAAAAAAAAAAAAAAAAAAAAAAAAAAAAAAAAAAAAAAACTTTATGATAGAAAATAATTTCTTATGCCAATTTTTATTTAAACTGTTCAATGGGAAATCTTCAGTATAGTATATGTGGTTCCACATGTACCCATTTATGTTATGTTTATATATGGTGAAGGGTAAATAAGATTCGATATGGCCGAATACAGCTCTCTTACTTCTTTTTACCAAAAAGCTTGTGCTTAATTAAAAAATCACTGATTTATTGACTTGCTTTCGTAATTTTTTTAGCTTTTGGTGCCCTTAACCACGTTTCTGTGGCTGTATCGTATACGTAAGCCCGCGCGAGATCGATCATCTAACAAAAAATTAGCAGTCTTTTAAGTCTAAACAGATTTAACACATTTTCCACACATTTATCAACAGTTATACACAATTTTTCACTTCTTTCTTTGTTTATACGCAACAATTTCGGGTTAGTTTCTGCTTTTCTGAACACATTGCTTAAATCTTAATAATATTTAAGAATTTAATTGTTATGATGCTCAGAATTAATTTTTAAATTACCTTGATAAATATTTATTATGAAAACTTAAGATTAATTGCAGAAATCTATTTATTAAAATTAAATAGAAGTGAGATGATTTAATAGCAAATTTTTATTAAAACACAAGAAACAGTTTCTTTATCTATCGCAATTAAATTTGAGTAACAATTGCTCTTTTATTTTAATACAATTAATTTTCCCAAATGCCTAAACTTAATTTTTGTTATTTTAATCAATAATTTATCTTTATTAAATATTTAATTAACAAGTCAACATTAATTGAAATATTGGGTGTACAAAAAAGATTTTTGCGATGAATTCAAAATTGTTTTCTTTGCATCGTAAATTTGTGTCTCCTTTTTAGGTAGTGTATTTTTTTGTTGACTACAGCAACCTTTTATATTATATTATTAGTAAAATTTTCCACGTTATTCTTTTTTTTAGTGTTTTAGAAATTGACTGAATTCTTGAGGATTTCGTAGGCTGCATCTTTTCTCTAAAAGGTTATGTTAAATTCAGAAGTGTTGTTTCCATAAAAAGATAGCTTACATGCAGACTCAGAAGGTCCATTGTTATTGCCCTCTGATTACCTAAGAAAGAGTTACTAGCGCCTACCAACCATCACTTAGCCCCCTGACTTTCCAGATGAAGCCAACTAGATCTCATCATTGTGAAGTCTATCGACTAGTCATCTAAGTGGCTTTACAATATCGTGCAGAGACATATAATGTCCTCAAGATAGTCTAACTCCTCTTTGTTTGCACACATTATCCATAAATGACGCAATGGGCAGTGATCGCATCTACATTTTTATAACCTTGACCCAAGCAGTAATGCGATTTGTTTAAGCTGAAGATATCACACACAACTGATACAAAGGGGGTGTGTCAAATAGTAGCAAAGTATCCTTATAAGTGAAATTTTGACAGTTCTGAGTTAAATAAAATTTCACTAGCCCTGATTTATAGTAGAATTTTTGACAAAAGCATAGACATTTTTAAAACGAAAAAATTTAAATACTTTTGTTATAATATTAAAAAAATATATATTATCTGAAAATAAATTTCAAACTTTTGAAAATGAATGAACAAGCGTTGCATATAGTTTGTATAAAAATTAAAACATCAAATATTTGCGACGATGTCATTCCCCAAAGAATTGAAATGAGCAACGGAAAATATGTTTTTAATTTATTAATTTTTAAAAATATAAACTTTTCCTTTTTTATAAAAACGTCAACATTTTATATTGCCAAAAAATATTTCATTATACACAGAAGTAATACAAATTTTCTCCCCATGGAAAAAATTTATTTAACCATTATAATTTGCAACCGTTTCAAACACGCCCTAATTAAAAATATTATGTATAAAATACATACATTTTTCATAACAAAAACAACAATAACTTTCTTATATAGCCAATATCAAATACAGATTTTCTAATTATTAATTTTGTATAGAATGTTTATCATTTCCATAATTAATTACTAAAATTTTTGACTGCAATTTAAGCATAAAGACCGTTGATGTTAATATACATATTTATTACTTTAGTGGTTTAATATCATAATTTCCTTAAATACGCTTAAATATATTTCACATTTGCATATGTTCATATGTATGTGTGTATGCTAAAACAAATACAAGTCTACAAGCATTTAACCACAGAATGCGGTTGAGCCATAGTAAGAAACCAATCAACATGTAATTGTAATTAGTTGGATGTAAAAGTTTCATTCATTCTCTAGAAATGTAAGGAGTAGCTTCATGCTTAAACTCAAGTGGAGGAATAATTGTAAGTTTTATATGGAAACAGAAAGATGTTTTTCTTAGCACCAAAGTTTAATTATGACGAGTTAATTTGCTAACAAGTACAACAAGTCTGCTATTTTTTTTTACTTTTTTAGAGTTAAAGCAATTAAATTTTATTACAATAATATAATATTTTTTTAGAATGGCTTTAATTTCGATAATAAAGTACTTTCTTCAAGATGTTGTTTTGCACGTCTTGATATTATTTTTTTTAGGAATAAAATATATATATTTTTAAAGATAAATCAAAAATAATCTTTTCACAAATAGAATGTGATCTTTGAGCTTTCTCGAACTTATGAAAGGATTAACAGTCAATTATTAGTTTCTAAATTCAAATCATAAACTCGTTGATGCGGGGGGCTTAAAAATACAGGTCCCTTTTAAGTTTCAACATTCTATAACGGAACAAAAGTTCGGCCACATACTTGTTATTAAATCAACTTTTGGGACACCCTTTAATTTCCAAATACAAATCTTATACTTGTTGTTATAGCAAACTTAGCAATTCAGATTCGTTGTAAATTTCAAGCGTCTGTCTACAACTGTTTAAAAGTATGGCCATGGTTGATTCTTACAAACTTTTGATAAGGCTGGTGAAAATAATTTTCCAAAAGGTACATTTTTGTGAAAGGGATTTTTTAATTTTATTTCAAACAAATTTTGTATTTTAATTTTTAATTTAATTTAATTTATTTATTTTTTTTTTTTTTTTTGGCGAGGTGCTTTTGTTCAAAACGTTATATTTAATCTAAGTATATATATAATTCTTGAGGTACTAAATTACAAAAGTACTTTTTTTTAGTTACAAGGTACGAGTTTTACGCGTCAATGTAAAAAATTTTTTTTTTCAGTAGCATCACTTTTAATTGATTAATGTTAATGTTTCCTGCATGGAATCCGTGTTGAAAAGCCTTTAACTAAAAGGTAGTAAGTTGGCGACAGACATGCACGTGTTACGAAATAAGTTATTCTGTTGCTGCTAGTCCAGTAATAATTCAAGATTCCTTATAAGAAACCAAGTCCTTAAAATAATTTAGACACAAAGTAAATAAATATTCAAGTGTTGCTTTGATTTGATTCAAGCATTATTTATTAACTAAAGAAAATATGCTTTTTACAGGGATTATAATTCGTTTATTTAAACAGAACTTTTCTTAAGGAATAAGAAATTATATTTTCCCGTACCTCATTTTAATCTAAGTACTTAATGCATTATTGTTTGTTATGAACTTGCAATAATGTAAACGGCAAAACAAGACACTTATTATTATTTGAAATTCACTACATTTACAGATTTGTAATGTATTAAAATTGAAATTTTCGTAATAGTTAAGCATTGTGTTTATAATATTAAGAGTATTCAAAAGTATTAAAAAATACACAGAAAATTGGTTTTATTTATTAAGGGTTTTTATGTTTTTTTTTTTTTTATTTAATCAATTCAAGAATTTATAAATAAATTAAAACTAATTTTCGGCTTAGGTTTATTTTTTAAGTTAAAAAAAAACATGAAGAAGTAAACATTAAATCATCCTGTATAATTTCAAAAATCTGTAAAAGTTAATATATAAAAATAAACTTAATTAATAATATCCACAGTTGAAGTCATGATTCCATTAAAAATTCATTTATTTATTTATTTCATTAGAAAATTATTTTCTTTTATTTAATTAAATACACCATTGATTCAATTAATTGTGTACCCAGAAAATTTTGTTTTTATTAGATAAAAAATGGCATATTATTTATTCAATTAAACATTTAATTAAGTCAATTAAAAATTTAATTAAGTATCAAACTAAAAATAAATAAATCCTTTAATTGGAGTAAGTACTTTTTTCTGCGTTTATTCAATTCTTACTTAAATATAATGCAACTCCATATTAAATCACGTTTGTTTATAATTATTTGTACATCAGTTCAAATTTAAGTTGAAGTCGAGTAGATATAACAGATTGCAATATCCCAGAAAATTGAACATTCTTTACCATCAAAAACTGTTTAACAATTTCCAAAAAAGAACAATAAAACTTTTACATTTTCTAAAACAAAAAAATCCAAATATAAAGTGACTCCTTAATGTAGAAGCGATTAAATAATTTATACTACTCATTGGAAATTGCTTTATCGCCAAACAGCAGTTAATTTCTGAGTACATTTATTAAGTAGCATTATATTTAATGAATAAATGTATGAATTAAGGAATGAATAGATACAATTACGTGGCTATTCGTGAAGTTAGGGTTAAGTAAACATATAATTATCAAATTATTATGATAATGGCAGCACTAAGCGGTATTAAAGGAAAACATAAATTCTATTTTTAGACCGCCCTTTAAAGACTTGTGCTTAAGTTATTTTTAATTATTTGCCATTTTGGCTCCTATTTTTCTCGAAGCCTTATTAAGCCAATTAAAGATTTAAAAGTTGAAAAAATTGATTGCTTAAGGAAGTAACACGCTAATTTTTAGGAAGCTTATGAATAGTAAAACGAGGATGCTTTCTAAAAAAAAAAAAAATAAAACTGCCTTCCAAAATAATTCTGGCAAAAAAAAAATCGACTTTAAAACAGATTTAAACTGTCTGTCTATAGCGGTTTAAAAGTATGGCCACACACATCAAATTACATTAAATATTGGGAAACCCTTATATTCCATTTCCATACCTAATAAAGCGGACGAAGCACTATAGCGCCTTATTAACACCCTTTAGCACCCTAGTTCAAATTATAAACTTTCTGTTGAAGTACACTCAGCAATCAAAATCTTTATAAATTTCAACCGTCTATCTATAACGGTGCAACAGTTTCGTAATATACGTCAAATCACATTAACTATTGTAACACCCTTTAATTTATGTTCTAAAATATTTATACTTCTTACTATGCCACGCAAACTAGTGGATATTTTGTATAATTTTTAAGTTCGAATTACATTAATTATTGAAACACCCTTTAAATTCTAAATTGAAATTATAAACTTGTAGCGGATTTAGCAATACAATTAGCTTGTAAGTTTTAGCTCTCTGTCTATAACGGTTTAAAAGTTTTGCCTCAACTTACATCAGCTATTGGGACTCCATTTAATTTTTAAAAACCCCATTTCCTACTTGTTAACGCGAAGTTAGCAATACAGGTTCGTTGTAACTTTCATCCATCTGTCTACAATTGTTTTAAATTTTGGCCATATAAATCAAATTAAGTTACCTATTGGGGCAGCCTTTAATTAATAATTTTGAATATTAATACTTGTTACTATAACATCATAGCAACCGGAATTTTGTCCAAGTTGCAAGTATTTGTCAATAAAGGTTCAGGAGATAGGTCCTTATAAGTCAATTTACGTCACCTAATTATTTATTTATTTTTGTATTAATTATTGCCATTAGGAGCTATGATGATACGCAGTTTCTCTAAATTTTAAAGTGGTGCCTTTTACGGGACCATTTATAAGCTTTGAAATAAAAAAAATTCAAAATCGATCCAGAAATGACTGCGTTATGGAGGCTAAAACATAAAAAAGCAACATTCAGTCGAGTTGATAACCCTGTTCTTGTTTTGAAGTCAGTTAAAAATATATGAATTTGATGCGACAATTTGATAAAGTTTTATAATAAAAAATTACAAAAACAACTTTTCAATCACAACTTCTAGAAACTTTAAAATAAACAAAAAAAAAAAAATATATAAATTAACCCAGAAAGGTAATTCGAAATGCGTATAAACATAATAAAATTAATTTAAATTTTATGAATTTAAATCCAGGCTTTATGTTTATGTTAATTTACTTTAATATTTATTATTTAAAATTAAAAACAAAATATATTACTGCGAGGAAAACATATCCATATGGCCATTTCGTTGCTGCTAATACAGCTCATCAATTGATTCTACCCAAATTTTGTATAGAAATCCTAAGGGTCTTATATTAAAAGCCAAATTTGAAAACACAGTAAAAAAACTTCCAAGTTTTTTTATATGAAAATATCATGAAATATTTGTATTTGAAGGAATCAAGCACTTTTAAAGCAAATGAACATAAAACAATTTCCAAATAATAAATATTATAATTGTTTTATGTTACTTTTCGAATTCTCTAATTTCTGGAAGATTTTTATTTGTGATGATTTTATCTTAGATGAGTTAAAAAAATTATATTCAATGCAGTTTTAAATATTTAATTTGCAAGTAGTTTGAATTTTTTTTAGTTTGTGACAAATTTTCTAATTTTTTAAATTTTGTGGAATATTAATTTTTTGACATATTATTTTTATTCTAATAGGAATTATATATTGATTGATGTTTCAGTTTTTTACAAATTGTTTTATTTGTTATTCCTTTTTGCAAATTTTCATTTTCATTTTTTTTAATTTAATTTTTTAGATCGTTTTTAATTAGAGTAAAATTTAAAATAATAATTTGTAAATTTAAAATTTTGACCTGTGATATAAAGTGCTTCTCAGATATTGTAGACACATTCATTCAAAACAATGATTTCCTGAGAATATTTTCTTATGAGACCTAGTTTTTATTTGTGATTCCCCACTAATTATTCCCTAGATAAGTTTCTTAATTGCTATTATAAATGTTATAGCACCTGCACTACGCGAAATACCTAGTGAGCTTCTTATCAAAAAATATTATCTTAATAACCCTTCAATTTTGTAATAAAAATGCAATTTATTTATTAGCCAGCTTATCAGTAAATCTTTAAACAAATTTTTTTTGAAAACCAAAAAGCAGTTTACTTTATAAACAAAAGAGATGAGAGTCGTTTTAGAAATCTAAACTTTTTTTATTTGTTTTATTATTCACTATTAGAAGTACAAAAAAATTTTCCCGAATTTAAAAAACTGCAAAAATTAATTTGTCTCATAACATACCAAAATTTTCTACTAAAGCAACAAATATCTATTTTAAAAGTTTAAAAACTAATTTATAATTCACACGAAACAGAAAAATCTTTTGTTTAACTGTTTAATTTATGTCCTTAAATGATATGCACAAAACTATGACCATAAATCCATGAAATGTCACAGAAACCATGAACATGTAATATTTAGAAAATTTTGTCAATGCACAATATCAACATAAAAAATCTACAAACTGCATAAAAATTAACTGCCGTTTTTGAAAGTTTATAAAAACTAATAATTTGAAATGTACGAGTAAACTAAGGTGAATAAAAAAAATTTTTTATTGTGTGCAAAACTGAACACATAAAATAACACTTAAATGGTTCGGAGGGCAATTGATAAAGTTGAACTTTTAGTTTTAATGTCTTTTTCAAAAATTTAATTTCGCCATAATTAAGCGAAAAGTTAAGAGTTCACAACGAAAAATAAATATTATTTATTATAATGATGTGACAAGTTCATGAAGGCAAATGATGGGTGCAATAAAATATTTTAAGTGAGAAAAATTTTATTATTATTTTCTTAAATATTCAAGAGTAAAAAGATTATGAATAATTAATCGAAAGTTAATAAAGGAATATTAAATGAATAAGGAAAGATAAGAATTTAGGTTTTTTTACTATTATTATTTCTGGGGTATTTTAAATCTTTATTGGTTTTAATTTTCATACTTAAGGCAGGGGTGCCAGAAAATTTTGATAAGAAATCGGCACTTGCGCACAAAAAAATAGGCTTTATCGGCACTTTAATATTATAAAATCGGTAAAAAATCGACACACACATTCTGAGTGCAATAAAACATATTTTTACTAACAAAAAGTATCAAGTAATTTATCATTTTTAAAGATTTATGATCAAAATTTATGTTCAAAAATTATTTAGTACAGTTCTTAGAAGCCTTTTTATACAGATTTATAGGTTGCGTATTTCAGTTTACTCACCTTAAAATATTCTTTTTATACTATTAAGAATTTCAAGTTTAAATTTCTTATAATTGTTTTAGCTTTATCGATTTGATCAACATTAGCAGTAAATCAAAAGCAAATTCTTAAGGGCTCATACAAATCTTGTATTCAAAAAACTACTGCTTCAAGCGACAGACATCTGGTATGACTTGGGTGCAGTAATTTATGTTTTTATTTCTGGTAATTTTTGAATATTTTAAAATTGGTGAAGTCTCTCTGTAATTAAAGACAATCATATAATGCAAGTGAGTGCCAAACATGTTTCATAATAAATAAACATATTTCATAATAACCGAATCCTATCAAATTGGACTTGTAGTTTTCGTGATTTTGTGTAAAGCTTGTACAAACATTTGGCCTAACATTATCTACTTTTATCAATCTGAAGAAATAGTTCTTTATTTGTAATTTTTACATATACTTACAGCCAAACACAATAACTTGGTGCTGCATAGATCTGTTGCTTCATTCACGCCTGCGAGAACTTTTTATTTTCCAATAGCTCAAATACAGTTAAGAACTGTATTTTCCATAACATAAAAATAGCCTGACCCTTTTTCTCCTTAGTAAAAGTGCTGTCTTATTAACAGTTGTCTCTTTCTAATGTTGTTGGCATTCTAGTGTTGCACAACATTAAAAATTATTCTAAAATAAACAAAGTTACCTTGTTACAGTGTTTATCAAAAAATCGGCATTTTTGGAGCCAAAATCGGCATATTGATAAATTTGGGGCGAAAAATCGGCAAATATGGCAGGCCTGACTTAAAGGAGAAGGCGATTAAATTGGGAAATATTTTAAGTAAAACAAGTAAGAATGCTATATTCGGCTATGCCGAATCTTATTTACCAATCAACATCTATGTTAATCTAGTTTAGTGAAATAACTCCAATCAAAAAAGCAAATATTGGGGTGACAGATATTTCAAAAATAAGAGAAAAAAATTTAAGTATTCGATGTATATAATTTTACATAAGAATGCCATCGGCTCTTAATGGTTAAGCATTTAAAAAAAATTTTTGTTTCCTTAAAGATCTCTTCAAAAGCTTTAAAATGATGCCCAAATTGATATTTTAAAAAATTTTAAAATTTCAGAGGCCCGTAACTCACTTAATATTTTTTTCTAATTTTTTAATTCTCTATCGTAGTTACTTTATTGTTTCAAATAATATGGAACAGAGGTAGACGTGGTGTTTTGTCCGATGCTTCTTGCTGATTTCAAAAAGCACCTCTTTCGACACTATGTTTGATCGATTAGCGTATTTAAATTTTTGTTGATATCAAATTTGTTTGAAAATATGGATGACATTGATCCGCAAAAAATGTAGTTTAAACTGGATGGTGACATGTGCCATACAGTAATTGCTACATCTACTTATTGAAAATTTGGCGAATATTTCATTGTGCGATTTAAAACTTTTCCATTATTTTCTGTAGAGCCACGTGTAATCTTTGATTTTTTATGAAAGGAATCAGTAACTTAACTTTGACTCACAAATGCCCTTCGTTAAGAACAGTCGCGGAGGCCATGTGACCGGAATCATTTTTAAATGTTACTGTCATGTATTTATCTTTAGAAGAGAAACATTATGTCTTATTAAAATTTTTTTTATTTGATATTTTTTTTAACTATAAGCTCAATGGGCCTAAAAACACTCATACTAGCTATGACTTTATTGAATTGAGGGTATATTAGTTTTCTATAAGGCTAACAAAGCACTGGGTCTTAACTCCTGATCCACTTAACGAATTCTTCGCTTGGAAATTGCTGACATAATTTGAATATGAGTACATATATGATCGCAAGATTTTTAATTAGAACTTTGGAATGTTCTCTTGTTTATGTAGCCTGTTACATTTTTACTATAATCTTTTAATCCTATGTAAGAAAATGCAAATTTTTTTTTTATAGATTGGCTTGCCGAAAATCTATGTGAACAAGGCCGATGTTGGTTAATCACAGACATGATACCCATTTCCATTAATATTTTGCTAACAATCTTGTTCGTGATAATTACTTTCCTTAGTTTGGCTCCGATAGAAAAAGGAAAAATTAGAAAATATCATTGAAAAATCGTAGAAGACAAATTCATTCATGACAATTTAATAAACTGGTTGATTATTTAACAAATTTTTCCAGTAACACACAAAACATTGCTAGGAGTTTCGCAAGCTGCAAAAGATAATGGGTTTTTTTAATTTCCACACTTTTTAATCCACAAAAAATTTAAATTCACTTGAAATTTAAATAACTAGATACGAGGGCTGCTATATATATTTCTGGCCTGGCAACACTGAGTGCTGCCAAGTGCAATCTGACATTTCCATTGGAAAGTTTGTCATTTTTAAGCATAATCGTACTCAAAACGTTTTGACGTACGACCATTATTTGTGTTGTTTACAGTGACTTGAAAAAATTAATATAGAAAAAAAATGGAATTAACTCGTAAACATTTTCGTGCCATCATTTTTCACAACTTTCGACGTGCATTATAACGACAAGAGTGCATTGATGAACTTAAATCTTTGTATGGCGATGAAGCACCATCCTATAGCACTGTGAAAAATCGGTATAATGAATTTAATCGTGGCCGAAGGTCGCTCAAAGACGAATTCCGTGAAAGTCGTCCAAAAACGGCTGTTGTGCCAGAGAACATTGATGCCGTGCGTGAACTCATAATGCAAGATCGACATGCGACATACCGAGAGATAGAGACATCCTTGGACATTTCTTCCACCAGCATACATTCGATACTGCATGAACACCTGGCTGTAAAAAAGGTTTGTTCTCGTTGGATCCCGCACAATTTGAAAGTCGCTCAAAAAAAGGCTCGTGTCGATTGGTGCAAAGAAATGTTGCAAAAATACGATTGCGGTGCTTCAAAAGACGTTTATAAGATCGTCACAGGTGACGAATCATGGATCTATGCGTATGAGCCCGAAACGAAACAACAATCGACCGTGTGCGTCTTCAAAGACGAGCAAAATCCAACGAAAGTTGTTCGTGGAAGAAGCACTTCGAAGGAAATGGTCGCCTGTTTCTTCGGCAAAACTGGCCATGTGGCGACTGTTTCGCTTGAGCAACGTAGGACGGTCACTTATGAGTGGGTACACTACAATTTGTTTGCCCGAAGTCATCGGAGAAATTCGAAAAACCAACAAGAGAAGACGAATCATTGTTCACCATGACAATGCGAGCTCTCACACATCGGCTCAAACCAGAGCGTTTTTGACCGGCCAAAACGTGGAATTAATGGGTCATCCGCCGTACAGCCCTGACTTGGCACCTAATGACTTCTTCTTGTTTCCGCACATCAAGAAAAAAATGCGTGGTCAATGATTTTCGTCGCCAGAAGAAGCTGTTGAAGTGTTCAAAACCATGTTTTAGAGGTGTCTCAATCGGAGTGGAAAAAGTGCTTCGACAACTGGCTTGAGCGCATGCAAAAGTGTATAAATCATGCTGGAGAATACTTTGAAAAACAATAAAACCATTTTTGATTATAAATATTCGCATTTTCACTATTAGGCCAGAAATATATAGAGCAGCCCTCGTATTCTATATTAAAAAAAAATAAATAAAAAAGTTTGCTTAAGTTTAAACTTTATGGAAAATATTTTGTTAAGGGATTTTTAAGTAAAAAAAATTTTCTAACCAATTTCGTTTTCGTTTGCATTAACCACTTTAAGTTACAAAAATGTTAAAAAATTTGGTTGCATTTTTTAGATTTATGAATGAATGCAGCGCTCCAGAAAATGCTGTATTATATTCTAAATGTATCTAATTTTTAATATTTTTTTTAGAAAACGTCCGCAATGCAAATAATTTTTATTTCCTAATAATAAGTTTTAGAAATTAAATTAAAAATGAACTTAAGCTATATTTATTTAATTGTTATAACATCAAACAGTTCCACAAAAAATAAAAAAAAATTAATTATAATTTTTAATCATGAATATCACTGTTACTTTTAATTTAATTATTTTTTAAAACATAAATTTTAAAGTTAATATCTTAAATCTCTATTGGGAAGGATATATGTATAAGATTTGACATCACCGCTTAAAGCCTTTTTGACTCTACTTTGTTTAACCTTGATTAATTTTTAAAGCATCTCACGTCTGGCTGTAACTGCTCTCATTTAAAAGTAGTGCACACTTAATTTAATAATGAAAAAATTTGTATGAAAATAAAGCTGTACCACCAAAATAAAAAATAAAAATTATATATTCCTAACTAAATAAAGAAAATATTCTTTTTGCTCCTATATAAATTCTGGCAAATATTTATATATTAAACAAAAGTAAGCTAAGCAGAAATAATACAATCCATAATAAATTAAAACAGTTATTAATATTCTAAAATAGCTTTCACAAAAATAATTTCATTAATAATTAATATTATTTAAGCTGCCGGAGTTCCGGCAAAAGATATTATTTCCTGTTAATAAAACAATTTAACAGGCAATTTATTATTTTAATAACAATATTTGTTTGAAGTAACAAATTATTAGCTATTTCTTAGGGAACAAAATGCGCTGAATACAAATCTAGTGGCATATGGATTTTGTAGTTGGCAGTAAACTAAAGATTGAAACACACAAATTACTTCAAGACGTGAAAAAATTCTTAAAAATTATAGAGAACCAATTTACGGAAAGTACTCTAGAAAAGAAAATTGTTTACTTGATTTTAGTTAATATTTAAATTATGTAGTAAGTAAATTTAGGATTTCGTATACAGAGGGAAAAAGTGGAAGCCTCTTAATATCACTTTAACTGAGCAGTAATAATAAAATGAAAATATAAACTACAGAGTTTCCTTATAGAGATACGATTTTCTAGTGTTTGTTATTACATTTTATGTTATAACTTTTGATGTAGAGCTGTGTCAAGGGCAGCAGTTTTATTACAAATAGAACGAGTTCTGTTCACAGAAGTGTGTCAACAATATTTCATTAACTGGATGTTACTTAACATCGAAATCAACTTTGGAGTGGTCGTATGGTCCTTAAAGTAATACAATAAAAAAATATTAGAAACATCATGGCTTTAACATTTTAAAATAACTTCATCCAAATAACCCCCGCATATGTTCTTGGAAAAGCTCATTTCATTCCATTCTTGAATTCCAATTTTTTACCTGCAAGGCGTTAATTATAACTGGGTTATCAGCGTAAAGTAACTTCACTTTCACGTAGCCCTAAAGCAAATAACACGACCAATTAAGCGTGCTTTTCGCGAAATCAACTTAATGAAAAAATTTTCAATAAGTCGGTGACTGACTTACCCCACGTCTCCACTATCATCAGATTGAATAAGATATATACACATAACGCCGGCAGAACAACGGTATTAATTTGTTCATGCTCTGGTATGTGGCGAAAACGTGTCGATGATCATGTTCTGTTTGAGCATAATTTTCTATTTATCATCAAGGTTGTTTCCATGTTTTTAACAAGGAAGAGAGTGTTCGCATTGTTGATCAATAGGTGGCGTTAACTCAAGCTAGAAAAAGCATACTTGAAATCATATTTGATCATTGATCAGTCAAATTTTCGAGCAACGATGATTGCACATGAACGAAACATAAACATTGGGTGTCTATATTAGTGACTTGCGATACGATGTTTATGCCAAGTTGATGGCTCGTGGAGATGTAGGGTTATAAAGCATGCACGCACCATATTCAAATCATTTATAATGACCTTCATCGATCGTAACACAAAGTAGAAATTAGGTCCAATGATCAATTCCATCATCGTGTAAACCGCAACAATCGGAGCATTTTTTGTGATATAAATCCATCTATGGAAATTTCCCTAATTAATAAACCCTTTCAGCCGCACAATTTTTCGTCTTAAAGCTGCGCGAATCAGTCATCAGTGATTTTTAAAATGAATTTATACCATTTGGTAGCGTTGCGGGTTTTACGTATTGGGTCATACTTTTTTAACTGCAAGAAGAACCCTTTGAAATCTACACACAGTGTGTTACCGCCAAAAATAAATCATAACCTTTCGAACGATTCTAAGCAGATCCTTTTAATTTTCAACAACAAATAATAAAGTGATAAAATTAAATATAAATATAAACGGTAGCCCATACATGATTCCAATGAGAATTCATCCTGAAGCAGTTTTTATTACAAATTGTAATGCCATATTTAACCGTTTTACGGGACACCGTTTGACATATCAATATGAAATACAGCATTTGTTATATGATGATGAAGAGCTGACATCCCAAACAGAAAATCATTATTTTTTCGATTTTATTCTTCATGTAATATATCCATAACAATAACTCTTTCCATGAGGTATAGTAAAGTTGAGTGTATGCTATTGTAGTTTTATTTAGGTTTAGTTTAGTTTTATTTATTTTATTTTTATCGTTAAGGTTTAACTAAATATTTCTTTGTAAATATTACTACAAAATATGGTTCAGTTTTTATAATTAATTCTTGATTGCATCAAGGAAAGTTTATATTTCTTTTTATACACTCTTTTGCTGCATCTTACTTTGTCTCACATGAATGAGCTAGTTTTTTTGAAAGTGGTATAAGTCCATTTTTTCATATATTTAGGTATATAAGGGCTTATGTTTGAATCAATTTTAAAAATTTTATTATGAAATAATGATTTTCAGAATTATTTAAAAAAATAACCGATTTTTTGGCTACAAATGGACTTATACCACTTTCAATAAAAAAATTTTAGAAGAAATCAAAACAGGAGCATATCTATCCATATCTATATTGGCAAAATAAAAGTTTTATGTATAAAGTAACAAGTAAAATGAAAACATTTATATACACTTCGTCTTTAACCAAGAAAATGGTATCGTATACTGTAACATAAGCATGTTGAAATATTTATGGTGAATAGGCAATATATATCGTTATCTGCTTATATTTCTCTCATAAAGTTTTATAAAGTGATCTTCTCTTTTTTCCAAACAAAAAACATTGTTTTGAATGGAGCATTTCATTTCATTCTTTTTAAACCTCATCCAACATGTTTTAAGGCAGTTTAAAATTTTTCTGTCCATATGTTTTTTCTGTTTAATATTGCCTCTTGTAGATATTTAGTTAAGACAAAGTCATCTCTTTTCATTTCCTTCAAATTAAAATAAAGCTGTTTTTTTCAACACGCGTTAAATGCATTATAATAGTCTTAGTCTTTTTTTAATGCTGTTTTCATAACTGAAAAATATTTGTAGTTTGGAAGAAATTAATGAAAGTTGTTTTAATTAATTATTATGTGATAGAATTGTACAGCAAAACTATATTGAAATTTGTAACTTGCAGAAAAAAAAAGATAATTAAAAATTACAGTTAATTTTTTTTTTTTTGCAAAAGTGGACTTATACCACTTTAACTGATCATATATTCATTTATTAAATCAATTGTTATTTGTAAGCTCTTGTTTTTCATTCAAATTAAATTCGAACCTCTTGTTTGTTGTTTAATACGATGTGTGTATGTGTTTATGTATACTAAATGCAAGGAGTTGAGAAAATTAATTCGTATTAATATACTTGAATTAAATTAATCGCCAGTAGTTTATAATTTATTTACACATTTGAGCTTCATTTTATAAAGGAGCGTATATTTCATAGGAGTGGTGTAAGAAAACATACAAATTCAAACGTATTTATGTGTAGGTTTTATAATTTAGAATTCTAAAGAATGTAAAATTGTGTTAAATAAAGTCTTAAGCAAAACTTTAATAAACTTATGCGATGGGCTCTGCTTAATTTGTTTATTCTTAAAAAGGATTTATGGATATATAACAAATAGCCCCTCAGCTGTAGGAATGCTGCAAGTTTTGGTTATTTTTACGCAGGAAAAAAGAATATAATTACAGAAGGTTCTTAAAAATTTATCTAAGATTTCTTTTATGTATGACTTTTGTCTCCAAGGTTTGTTTTTGGTTTTAGTTTTGGTTTTCGTAAATGGTATATTTTTATAGGAAGCCGTATTTATCGTGTGAGTTTTCTTGTTCGTTTCGTTATTTGTTCGAGCCTTACTGACATAGAGGGGCTTGTTTATTGTTGTCCAATTTCTTGTAATATTTTGGCACAAGCCATACACTGATAGTTATTAAACTGTAAGTTACATCAGTTATATAGTCCACCTAGAAGCGACTCTATTCTCGCGATATTGACTGTCCCTGGTTGCAGATGGATGCTGAAAAAATTTTTAATCGGCACTCTCTTTAATGTATTGGAGCTTTCTTTTATGAAATGCATCAACCCCATTCAAAGACTACCGTTGACTAATATTAAAATATTAAGTTATAATGTTGCACTTCTCTTCCTGCTTTACATTGTGCTTATGGATTTGTCACTGCAATAAAGTTTATTGCTAAAGTTTCAGGAGTGTTCTTCCAGTAACTTATGATATGGCTTTAGTTGATTTACTGACTTCTATTTGAACCTTTATGGATTAAATAAAAACGACTCGTTACGATTACCATAAATTTGCCTCTGCAGCTGTCGTAAAATTGTTGAACAGACATTGATCTATAAGAGTTTATGGGCCGAAATTCTAAATAAAAAGCAAAAAGCGAAAGATTTGTTAGCAGTGGAGAGAACAGAAGCTTTTTCAGTCATATTCGCAGATTGTATGTTATCAGAACACGCAGTTCTTAGTTCAATTTCTGTACTTCTCGTAGGCCCGGCACACCTGTGTTAAGTGGCGTTCGCACGTCATTATTTTCTTTAGCTGAGGCCTTTTTCTAAGAAAAATTTTGGTATAATTTGTTGGTGTTTTTATATATTTCAACTTCATTACTTAATGACGATGCCACCCATTGGAGTACCGAAACATTGAAAATAAGGATTTGTTTTAAAATTTGTTTCTGTTTTAAGTTTAAAAAATATTAACGCTGTACATCAAATGTTTAAAATTACAAAATAAAGCTTGAATATAGTTGTATTGAATTAAGTTCCAAGATATTTTTATACAAAATTTTCGGCGGTTATAAACCAACCGGTCAAAAACCAACTGTTCTCTTTTAGCCGACTTCAAAAACGAAGGTTATCAATACGTATGAATGTTGCTTTTTTACATATTTCTGCAGAACTTAATCATTTCTGAACAGATTTTTGCTTTATTTGAAAGGTAATGCTTACAGATTATTCCTGTTTTAAAAACAATTCATAATTTTAAAAATTAAAAGAGTCCTTATAGAACATACATATACATGGGATCACTTTAAAATTTTAAAAAAGTGCTCATTTCTATAGCTCCCATTAGCAAACAGTAATACAAAAATAAATCTAAAAATTAGAAGGTGTCCCCATAGGTAACGTTAATTAACCTATATGGTACTGTCTTTTGATTACTATGACCATTATAATAACAAAAAAAAATAATAAAAATTAAAAATTAATGGGTACATCAATAACCAAGGACCGTAACTTTTATAACTTTTATCAAAAAACTCAAGAAATAAGAGTTTTATTTTTATTTTTGTAAACGAAAAATAAAAGTTATTTCTGATTTTTATTTTTTAAATGAAAAATAAAAGTTATTTTTGATTTTTATATTTTTATATAAATAATAAAATTCAATTAAAATTTCGTGACATAGGTTATATGGTTAATAATCTTTGTTACGTATTAAAGTAAAAATAAAGTTTTGAATTGATTTTTATTATTGACATAAAAATATAAAAATTAAAAATAACTTTTATTTTTCATTTAAAAAATAAAAATAAAAAATAACGCTTATTTTTTAGTGTTAAAATAAAAATCATGCAATATGTTGGATGCATTTCGCCTAAAAATCCTGATGGTGTAATTAAAACTTTTCTGCAATGTTCATTTATGTATGATTTATTTCTTCAAAAATTTAAAAATAACGCTTATTTCCGGTCCCTGCCAATAACTCATTTTATTTGGTATATATGGCCGTAATTTTAAATAGTTGTAGACAGTCGGTTTCAATTTACATTGAACCTGTATTGCTAAGTCCGCTATAACAAAAAGTATACAATTTAAATTTAGAAAGTAAGAGGTGTTTCCATAATTGACGTAATTTGACATATGTATATGGTCCTATGTTTTGAACCGTTACATACGAAGACTTGAAAATAAGATTAAATGCCCACTATGTTATCTACTATAATAAGAAATATCAATAGCTAAAATTATAAATAAAAGTGTAGAAATAGGTAATGAAAAATGCTGTATATGGCCAAATTTCTGAACCGCTAAAATCTGTATTAAAGTCTGTTTTTTTTTTTGGTAAAAATTGTGCTAATTGAAAATTAAAAATTAAATTAAAAATGTTATATAAAAAGCTTAAAAAAAGAAAAATTATTATGTGTACCAGTATAAACAAGAACTAAGCAGAAATAGACAATTCTTTTCAACCTTAAAGAATCTGAATACTGAAATCTTACAACAATAAGAATAGCAGAAATTGCGGCACTATTAGAAATTTTCATATTAAAGATTCTTTCTTTGTGATAAGGAAAAGGATATATTAAAGAAAATATAAACTTTAATTAGGACATCTGATTTACACTTATTTCATATTGTAAAATGTACGATAATTCCTTGTGGCCGGTATGTAATTTTTTTTTTACGATAATGAGAATAGCATAGCTTGAAATATATTTTATTTATATATGTCGATTTTTTTTTATAATTGCAGAAATAAACTAAAGTTGAGAAAAAGTACTTTTTCATACATAATTTCCAACTACCTGCTCATGCTCTTTCACATGCAGCTTAATTAAAATCATGAACAGATCCAAATGCAACTTGTAAAGGGAAATGCTTAAATAACAAGGACTAAAAAACCCTTAAATAAGTGAAACGATAAACACGCATATTGCCTTTATGCTTGGAGAGTCTTTTAATATGCAAATAACATCTATGAAATCAGAGTAGAAAACTGATATTTAATTGGTGTTTTGCAGGAGTCTACCGAGGAAGTGAAATAAAAATTCAACAACTGATACCTTCTTATATTTACACTTTTTTTATTTATTATTTATTTTACACGAAAAATTTCATATGTATTTTTATATTAATTTTAATTAGTTGTTGAATTAATTAATAAGTTGGCTGAAAAGTTGTCATGAAAATGTGGTTACGCAGCATAAACTTCTATGAAATTCACAAAAAAAAAAAACAGACAGAGTGACTGATAGTCAGATAGGTAGTGCAGTCACCAAGGAAATAACTGTAATAAATTTATATATTATTTATAACAAGTATATGAATTACAGGAATTTTTGCAAAAATTAATAAAATTTTAATTTGAAACTTAAAATATTCTTTTTTAAAACTGCCAACATCTTTGTCATTCATTAACTATTCACTGCTGTTGGTATTATTTCCATAACAAGAATATTTATATTAAGGGTTAAATTCAAATCACAGCTTTAAAAGGAAAATTTCCAAAACTTTTATGTAATTTGTGAGAGATTTATTTGAGCAGTTTAACGCAAAAACCGACCATCTCCAAATTTTTTGTTTTTTTTTTCAAATATATTTGAATGTTTTTTTGAGTAAAATTTGCAACAACAGCACAAACTTATTTCTTAAAAGAGCTTTTACGGATACAATTAACTTTTCCTTTTATTTTTTTATTTTAAAATAGATTAATCTATAGATATAACGGTTATGCTCCTGAATTCATACACAGAGAAAAGTAATTCGTTATAAGAACCGAATTTGTTGCCAATCGAATTTTGTCGGTTGTGTGTATTATCTTGAATTCGGTTGTAATAACTGAATAAATATAGCACTAACAACTATTTAAAAAAATAATTCTTGAAAGACTATAAAGTATTATTGTGAATAAAATAAAACAGTAATTTATTTTAATATTTACTTTTATTTTAAAAATAATTTTAGAAATAAAATTATACATCATAAATTTTATGTTTTGACCCATCGAATTCAGCCTACTCCTTTCTTTATATCAAGATTCTCTTTTTCACACAACTCTCCATCCCATACCGCAAGTTTTGCTACTGCAAAGTGTATTAAACAGTCTAAATTTTTTTTTTGGATTTACAAAGGTGGGCTCAAACTCACGAAATACTGATATACAGCAAGCACCTCTCCCAATAAAGCCATTGAGGTTGCTCAGCTTATGTTTGCTAATTGTGGTATTATTTTATACACATACCATTAGTGGTGGTAATTTATTTACCACGCTCATACGGACAATAACAGCAGGGGTTGCCAAATCTTATTTTCGTAACAATATATAGAATTTTATACAAAAATGTCATCGGCTTTTAAGGGTTCAGAATATTTTAAAAATTGTAATATTTCCTGAAAGATCTCCTCAAAAGCTTTTAAATATTGTATCCTTAAAAACATAGTGCACAATTGTATTTTTCTTTAAAATGTTCAGAGGCCCATAGCTCGACAAATATGGGCGAGTGCTATTTTTTGCACTTAATGCTTCTTTCTTTATAATTGTCTATCTCCTAAAACAATTGTTTTTTTATTGGAGTTACCACATTCTCTAGCATCAAAATTGGCCCCATTAATGCTTTTTTTTGGATTTAAGTTAAAATTGTAGTGAGAATAGACATTCTGAACACATTTATTCACTATAAATAATTTTCTAAAATTATTTTTTCTTGCAAAAAATATCTGTTGTTTAATTAAAAAAATGATAGTTGTACAATAACCTACTTTTTAAAATTTTATACCCCATTTTACCGTATTTATGTAATTTTTGTTCAGTCTAGACATTTTTGTTTCAGCTGTTAACAAGTTTTTTTTTTTTAAATACTTCTGATGCCACAGTATGTCAAGTGCTTAAGAAAAGTCGATAAAAAAAACAGTGAAAAATATTCAGTTTCCTTTTATATTGAGAATTAAATGAGAAGAAAAAGTAAAATAATAATTTACATTTCCTGCAGTAATTCTTACTACTAAATAAAAAAATTAATTTTCTAAAAAAAAATTTTTATGGTTTACAGGTTAAATGTATTGGATAATGGACTGGCTTTAAAGTTTTTCTTAGAAAATTAAAAAATATCTAAATTAAAAAAATTCTAAAATGATTAAAATACTAATATTACATCAAAAAAAGTGGCACCTGTTGAAAGTTTTGTTTGTATTCAGACTAAAATTTATTGAATTTTATATCTGCTCAATTACGTATTTAGTTGAAGAAATAATACAAATATTTTTAATTAAATGATTACTTATATCAATCATATTTTTAATTAAAAAAGCAACTTTTTAATTCAATACATATTTTAATCAATTAAAAACTTAATAAAAGTTATATCTGAAAACAAATAAAACTTTAAAAGTTGCACAACTTTTTTCTCTATTGTTTTTTAAATTTATTATTTTCTAATAGATAGTACGAGGGCTGTTCTATATATTTCTGGCCTAATAGTGAAGATGCGAATATTTATAATCAAAAATGATTTTATTGTTTTTCAAAGTATTCTCCAGCATGATTTATAAACTTTTGCATGCGCTCAAACCAGTTGTCGAAGCACTTTTTCCACTCCGATTGAGACACCTCTAAAACATGGTTTTTGAGCACTTCAACAGCTGCTTCTGGCAACAAAAATCATTGATCAGGCATTTTTTTCTTGATATGAGGAAACAAGAAGAAGTCATTAGGTGCCAAGTCAGGGATGTACGGCGGATGACCCATTAATTCGACGTTTTGGCCGGTCAAAAACGCTCTGGTTTGAGCCGATGTGTGAGAGCTCGCATTGTCATGGTGAACAATGATTCGTCTTCTCTTGTTGGTTTTTCGAATTTCTCCGATGACTTCGGGCAAACAAATTGTAGTGTACGCACTCATAAGTGACCGCCCTACGTTGCTCAAGCGAAACAGTCGCCACATGGCCAGTTTTGCCGAAGAAACAGGCGACCATTTCCTTCGAAGTGCTTCTTCCACGAACAACTTTCGTTGGATTTTGCTTGTCTTTGAAGACCCACACGGTCGATTGTTGTTTCGTTTCGGGCTCATACGCATAGATCCATGATTCGTCACCTGTGACGATCTTATAAACGTCTTTTGAAGCACCGCAATCGTATTTTTGCAACATTTCTTTGCACCAATCGACACGAGCCTTTTTTTGAGCGACTTTCAAATTGTGCGGGATCCAACGAGAACAAACCTTTTTTACGGCCAGGTGTTCATGCAGTATCGAATGTATGCTGGTGGAAGAAATGTCCAAGGATGTCTCTATCTCTTGGTATGTCGCATGTCGATCTTTCATTATGAGTTCACGCACGGCATCAATGTTCTCTGGCACAACAGCCGTTTTTGGACGACATTCACGGAATTCGTCTTTGAGCGAGCTTCGGCCACGATTAAATTCATTATAACAATTTTTCACAGTGCTATAGGATGGTGCTTCATCGCCATACAAAGATTTAAGTTCATCAATGCACTCTTGTCGTGATAATCCACGTCGAAAGTTGTGAAAAATGATGGCACGAAAATGTTTACGAGTTAATTCCATTTTTTTTCTATATTAATTTTTTCAAGTCACTGTAAACAACACAAATAATGGTCGTACGTCAAAACGTTTTGAGTACGATTATGCTTAAAAATGACAAACTTTCCAATGGAAATGTCAGATTGTACTTGGCAGCACTCAGTTTTGCCAGGCCAGAAATATATATAGCAGCCCTCGTATTACTTTCATTTAATTTTGCGAATTGGAGAAAATTAAAAATTTTGCACCATTTTGTACAAAAGGGAAAGTTAATCTCTTACTACTGATGAATGTTAATGGGAAAAACCACAATACTGTCTTTGCTCACGACTTTGGTACATCACAATGTGGAATTACTTAATGTAAGTTTTAATTTTATTTTCCCATGGCTACTTTAGGAATAGATTCATTTTTTGGTGTATAAAATATTAATGTCATTTTTAGAAACAAAAAAAAAAACTTTTTAAGCGCATATTTTTTTCAACAAAGCACTTTATAAATTATTTTTTTTTTATAATTCTTGTTTATTTAATACAATCACGTATTTTTATATTTTCTTGTTAACAAATTGTTGGCTTTGGGCGTGATGACTTTTTACGATTTTTTTCTTTTTTTTTTTTTGTTAAGAAACACTTTAACGAAAAAAGTACATCACTATAGAGAAAATGGACAAAAATATACAAACTACATACAAGTTCGTGTAATTGGCAAAAAAGACTATTGTTACAGTTAATTGTGTAAAGAAATTCGGAAGAAAATACATTTTCAAATTAAATCGTTGTTGTTTTCAAATTGTGCGCTATTTACGGATCAAAATACAAGTAAAAAACATATATTTTGTATGAAGACAACCTTTAATTTTTAATTTTATATGCTGGGCAACCCTTATTATTAAATTTTATTAAAATTTTTGGAGTTTTATGGCTTTTTTGCCTTATTGAATTAACGGAGTTCTCACTTAATCAATTTGGCTTTAAGTATAAGACTCTGACATTTTCCTTACAAAATTTGTAAAGAATCCGCTGATGAGCTATATATGAGCAGTAGCAAAATGACCATATGGATATGCTTTCCCCGCAGTAATACATTTTATTTTTCAGTTTACTTTAAAAAAAAAAATAAATATTTCATGAGAATATCATGAAATATATAAATACGGGTGTAATAATAGTTGATGTAATTTGGTGTATATGGCTGAACTTCTTAACCATTAGAGGCAGCTGAAATTTATAAGGGACCTGTTTTGCTAAGTCCACCATAACTAAAGAAACTAAAGGGTCTTCCCAAAATTAATGTAATTGGTTCCATATGGTCGAACTTTTGAACCGTTAGATAGAAACACCTGAATTTTAAAAATTTTAAATTATAAATTAAAGGGTTTTCCAAAGGTTGATATAATCTGATGTTGTTTAACCGTTATAGACAGACGGTTTAAATTTACACAGAACCTGATTGCTAAATCTACTACA